>CM031244.1:756272301-756872301 GCA_018340775.1 Taxus wallichiana var. yunnanensis
AGTTACGTATTGCTAAGTCAAATATAGATCAACGGGGAAAATTTTATTTTTACACATTTCATTTCCTACCCGACCTTCGGTGATGAGCTTATGTCTCGCTACTTGAAGTGACGTAGGGGTGGAGAAAGGGATGGGAATGCCCTTACTCACCTAGGTTTTGTCCACGGTGATAAGCTCCATGCTTCCTACTAGAGGGTGCATGGGTGTAAGTGCAATGTGTTCTGCTTGACAAAAAATGTTGAAGGTAAATAAGCAAATAATCCAAACAAACGCTTTGAAATCTTGAGTCAAAACAAATGAATCAAATGTCCAAAATTTCCTAGAGAGTTTCAAAACCCCCAAAACTAAACAGATTTTGTTCAAAACCAAGTGGCCATTTACTCCACTTTGATCTAAGTCTAGATAAACCTAAAGCAAGTTACATTCTAAACTATGGATTCACTTGAGTAAGATAGGTTTATAGCGATCCTAATTTGGTTCCAATCGAACTTCTTTATCTCTATCTCCCATCATTACCATTTCAACATACCTCATAGCTTCAGGCTCCTTTCTAGCTCTTTGCCAAGTGGTGAGCCCTCGTGATCTTACTAGTTGCGTGGAGTTAGAAGGGGCAAGTATATTTGCTCATCATACTAATTCATCATCACATTTTTTCAAAACAATATGAAGTACTCGAAAATCGCTTATGTAAAACTAAAGTTCAAGATCACATAGTTATTCCACATCATCATACATCAAAGATTACGAAATACAAAAATAAAACATTTGTGATATTTGTTCTCCATTGCATACATTCCGAAAAGCATATAAAAGCAAAAATTATAAACATCTAGTATACATGTGAAAATGAATCACAAAACTCTAGGTACAAAGAGATCTAGATCTCAATGGGGAGATAGAGTATATATATATATATATATATATATATATATAATCAGGTTTATGTACAATGCCATCATGCGCTAGGGTATGGCTCAAAATGCTCAATGAGCATGGAAAATACAAAATGGTTGTATAAAAATCTAGCAAGAGTCACTACAAAAAGAGCCAAGTTGGCCTCTCAATCCCATGATCCCCTCAGAGTAAGCGCGCACGACCACTGCCTGTGACTCAAGGCATACAAAAGGGTGCTCCTTGAGTGCACCGAGGCTCACGGTCCCAAACGAGTAGCCGTAGCCTCACTATGAGAGTGGCTCCTCACAGCTACTTCTACAGCCCTATACCCGCTAACCTTGTATGGAGGGAAGTCACCATCTTGGCTACATGCCAAACGGGGAGGAAAACATTAAGTATGCTAACCAACTCGCCAAGGCTCCTCGCATCCGGGGATAGCTTCCTGCATGAGTCCTCTCTCCATGGGGAGCATTAGGGTATCACTACATACCCAATGAATCAAGTCTCACCACCACCGCAGTCTCGTAAGAAAAGGAGAAAACAAATTAGAAAATAATCAAAAGATGAAACCAAGGACAAAAAAGGAGAGATAAAACTAAGGCAATCCTAGCTAAAAATATTAAAAGAAGAGTGATAACTCACTCGATCTCCGTGCCTCCAAGAGGGATCTCTAGGATCGATTGCCAGCCACAGATGTCACCGCTGACTGATGTCCTCCTCCTATGTCTGGGGAAACATAGTGTCCTACCACGGACTCATCCTCTCTACCTAAGTCTTGAGAAAGTAACTCCTCTGAGACTAGAGTCACCCTCTCCGAGCTCTACTCTACCCTCTCTGGCTCAGAACATCTCCCGAGTGTCATGCCACTCGAGGGTCACTATCCTCTCACCCACCTTTACTCACCGACCTCCATGTCCTCAGTCTCTCCCCTGTGAACCTCCTAAGACTCTGAGTCTATATCAATAGTTCATCACTACTATGCGGCAGGATCGATGGGTAATCAAGTAAAGGTACCTAAGGAGCACCGACTCTCACTCAGTGCATACTACCTTCTCTTGGCTGTAATCGGAATGCCAGAGTAGCAACAATAGTCCAACCCCTGGCCCTAGGGCCACCCCTAGCCTCCCGAATGATGAACACATACGCACCACTGGGAAGTATATCAATGTAAGCAAGGTTTAACTATTAAGGCATTCGATCAAAGGGGGTGTGTCTCTACCTTCCCCATCCTGTCTACAAGCTTTCCGTAGTAGAGTAGGAAATAAAAGTGAAGGTCTCCTCACCCCACAACCCTACCATGGCCTCGATAAGGTGTGGCCTCCATATCCTTAGTATTCGTGGAAGAAACGGCCGGATGGTGGGGTGCTCAAGCACCGCATCTCTATCCATCTAGTTGCCCTCACAGCTCCAAGATCCACCACCTCTATACCTCTCCCATAAGGGATTATACGCTCATAGACCCAACTCATAACCAAGGTCGATGGCTCAAGAATCGCTCCCCGTAAATGAACCACCTCACTGTATAAGTCATGATAGGTGGTTCCAAGTATATCGGCTCCCCATGCATAAATCGACTTGACGTGCCTCAATATTTGTGATGATGGGGGCCCAAGAGAGAGTAAAGCATCTCCTCCCTTGTCTCCTCGATCAATCTTGAATCAAGGATGCCCATAGTGTCCTGATGGATCAGAGAAATGGGCAAACCAGGAAAAGAGCAGACCTTCACCCCTTCTTCAAACTAGTGGAGACAATCAAGGCTCTCCTATATAGGTGGCCCACTACGTCACCTAAGCTCTCGATACTACCAGTATCAAATGAAAGTATCCTCCCAATAATCGAGACTCCCAAATGTGGTGACATCCTCTACAGGTGTTAGTCCACTCACCCCCGACACTGGAAATCGAAAGTGTTCTCGATCTAAATCCCAAAGAAGAAAATAAGTCACATAGTATATGACTAAAGCGACAACGTGGGACCCGTGCGATCCTCGAATATACTCAGCCTCCGAAGAGTATCTCGTCTCATCCCGAGAGAGTGCATCTAGCACGCCTAAGCCAATCCACTTTCTCTCTCTCGCTCCATCTCGATGTACTCTTCCTTCTTCTACAAAACACATAAAAACACACAAAAATGAGAAATTTAAGATTTGGCAGATCGTATTGAAAAATAATAATAAAATCATTAAAGCAAGTAAGAATGCTAGAAATGCAAAAATGAATTCAAACAAGTGTTGTTTTGGCATTCTGGAGAGAACCACCACTCCTGAAGTAGGGAAGCGGTTCCATAACCGCCACCTTGTAAGGAATCGGTCTGTGAACCACCTCCTCGCTTCAAGGTGGTCAGTCCTGCTCAAGCTTTCAAAACGGGTCGCATACCCTAAAAATGCTCAAAAATGCTAAAAAATGACCATTTTTGCTAAAACAAAAGCCTACCCATTAGGTGCCCCCTAAGAGACACATTTAAAATTGACATTTCTAAAAATGACCCCCCACGACAAAGTTTTCATCATTTTTACATTTAGGGTGCAAAAACGAATAATCAAGAAGAACTAACCTGAGATTTCGTGGGTCGAGGTTCTCGCTTGCTATGGAGGCATGATCGCTATCTCGATGCAAACGTTTCGACTATATTCTCGTTGAAAACCATCACCGTGGGTCCCAGAGCTCAAAAACTATCAAATCAACACGTGTAAATGAATAGGAAAATGGTCCCATTATATATATATATATATATATATAGTGTTTTGACGCATTTTCGAGTGCCCTTTCGCAGGTTTAGAGCACCAATGGAGGTAAGTTCTCATCCCTACACAAATGGTAAGTCCTCATCTCATACTAATTTAGTATTTATTTTTCTGATTTATTTGTTCTATCTACACTTGAGTCTTCTTTCCATTTTTTAGGTAAAGTAAGAACTTGGATGGCTTTACATTTCGACACATAGGTGTGTCTGAGTATAATTTCTAACTTCCCATTTTGGTACCACCATACTCGAGACTCCACCGCTTTAAGCCTTTTCATGGCAAAAACGCTTCTCCTAAGGGCGAATATGTACGTACCCAAAATTGTAGGGTCTGTACCACTAGAATGATGTTACACATGCCTAATGATGATACAGGTTGCCGTCTTTCACAAGGTGTTTGGATCGAAAATCTCGCAAAGTGTATGTTAGCATCGCAAATGCTTTATCCTTGTTCCTTGTGCTTTGTTTTATTCTCTTCCTTCATTTCTTAGCTCTTTGACCTTTAGTGATGAAACCGCCACCACCTTGCTACAGGCGGCGGTCCTTCATTCGTTTTCCAGCACATTTTTTTATCACGACTTGCGTAATTTTCAACTTTTTTACCGGCTTTTCTCCAAATTCCGTTTCTTGCTTGTATTAATGTTTTATGTCCCCTGGAATAGTGTTTCTCCATTGTTTAATGGTACAAGAGTTCTAATGGGAATCACCTTTGGGTGAATGTGAAATCTATAAATAGCTAGCTTGTTTTCAAGCAAATGGCCCCTCAAAATCCGCCTCTCAATTTCTCATTTTCCATTATTTAGTCTCTCAATTCTTGCTTAGAGTTCATTTTTTTGCATTTTTTGCATCCATGTTAGTTTTCCTTTGCTGTTAGAAGCCATTTGATCTTCTTGCTTCGGTCTTGATCATTGTTGTTCATAAAAATTAGTTTAGAGAAGAGTAGTGTCACTTTGTAGATTAAATTCATTAGAGTTGCGGGTTGTGTTCTTCACGAGAAGGTAGATTCTAGAATCTCTCAAGACACTTGTGTTGTATTCTGTAATAAATCCCGCTAGGAATTACATACGCCAAGCTCTATCACTTGCCTTTGTCTCTCTCTACTCGCATTATATTCACTATATCCAAAGTTGCCATTGTTCAAAATACCTTTTATGTTGATCTTTAGCATATACATGCTCTTCTCGGATTCACATGAACACAAAAGAATGAGGAGATTAGTCTCGGGGACAAAGTCATACACTACTTAGGATTCGCCATTGTTCAAAATTCTAGGTTTTATCTCACAAAGTTCTAGTTAAAATATATCAAATAGAGTAGTGAAATATTTCATTTCAGCTTAAGTTTCATTCTCGATATTGCCATGGAAGCTGTGGGGATTGATAGTTTCTAAAAACTATGATTCATTCCTCACTTCTGAGGTAGGATCGAGAATCTTTCAATTAAGTTAATCAACTATCTAGTTATTTAGGATAAAACTCACAACCGCATTGAGGTGCAAGTAGCTACATCCGACTACCTTGTTTGTTTTAATTTTGTTATTAGATTAGTTGTCATTTTCTGAATATATTAGATTAGTTGCTCTTTCAATTCCATTCAAAATCTTATCAAAAATACAAAATAGAAGAGTATATATATATATGTTGTAGATATATCTCACATAGTTTATTTCATTTCAGTTAGGCTTATATTGATCTTGTATGACAATCACGGGACCTAGGGAGCCTAGGGAATACATTTTTGAGCCAATCGTGCCTCAACCAAATACTATTGCAGCAATAACTGACATAGACCAAAATCTCAAAATTTAGGTCTTCCAAACAACAACAGACCTACAAGAAATCAGCTCATAGTTAAGGGGATTAAACATAGAAGATGACAAAGCACACACGTTCTAGTCAAATCAGACAAATTATAGATTACCTTGATAGATATCCATATGACTATAGAAGTACCTGAAAGAGGGAAAACATTCGGTTATGATCCACTAGTCCCACATCCAAATGCAGGAGACCTCCTTGTTGATATAGACACTAGCTTACGTATCCAAGTTACCATAACACCTGTTAGGTACTCCGACAAAATCGTGTAACTTTTATTTCTAAACGTAGAGGCCGAAAAGGCATACGACTACTGGATACTCAGAATTAGGAATTGATTCTTCACATGACCATAGGAGGTCCACAACAACCAAAAATTCTTGTCGTGATCCACATGTCCCACAACCCAACGGGCCTACAAATAAATCCAACGTTGATGCTAGTTTGTGAACATTAGTGTTTAGATCCTCTCCAATCCAACCAGAAATTATCACACAATTATCATTATTAAACATAATAGCTAATCAAGATAAAGATTTCTAGACTAGACCGGAGAATTGTCCATAAAACACCCAAAAGATCCAATGCATATTTAGCCATTCATTTTCATGACCTTATCGGGAGACATATACGAAGCACCCACAAGTTATCTTCCATGTATTCCACAACCCATAGATCAGATCGCGGCAGAGCTCAATATGAAAATACCAATTGCCTTGTCTTATTCGTGGTCGGGCATGGATTTGATAACGATGGTCTAAAACTGATTCTACCTCTAATTCACAAGCTTTATTTAGATCAAGTTGCACTCTCGGTCTTCATAAGGAATCTTTAAAGGATGGTTTATAAGAGTAGAAAATTATTTTGACGTGGGGCTTCATCTGATTCCGAATAAGCTATGAAAGAGAAGCCAAATAGCACCACAACTATATACAAAATTAAAATCATACATGCTCTAAGTAGAGCATGCAGAGTGTGCAAAACACTTAGGAGAAAAGAAACCTAAACTACAACAATACAATGTGCACAAGCACTTAGAGGAATGAGAAACTAAACTAATATGTACAGGGTGAGAACCTTCCTTTTAGTAATAGTGTTTAAGATAGATTTCGCTCATCGGAATTTGAAACTCTTCACCCTCCAATGTAGACAATTGGAAAGCATTCTTTCACTCTTACATTTTGTGACCATGTAAGGGCCGGCTCCAAATGGCATCAAACCCGAATGCCTTCCCGGTTTTTCCTTGCCTCGCATCCCATTTCAAAACTAGGTCCCTTCCCCGAAAGGTCCTTGTTCTTGCCTTCTTGGCGAAGCATCTCTTAATTGATTCTTGATCCTTCTCTATCATTCGAAGTGCATGTTCTCTAGTTTCTTCCAACTCCATCAACTCTGCATACCGGCCTCCATTGGTTCAAACTCAGACATCTCTAGCTACTTCATGAGTTCCAATGCTGGAAAACTCAAGTGATATAGGCAACACTGCCTCTTTCCCATAGACAAGTTTGAATGGAGAGCTTCAGTAGAGACCTCTTGGGTGTTTTCATATCAATTTATAAGGCTGATTTGAGTTTTGTGTGCCAAGTCCTCGATTTTCATCCGTATTTCTTCTAAAAATCTTCAGAGATTGTTGTTTGTGGACTCCGCTTGGCCATTACCCCTAAGGGTAATAGTTTGATGAAGTGCTTAGGTAAATTCCATTCCTAAAGGCCCATCCTCAGTGATTTTAGAACCTATTAATGCCAATGCATTTGTCTGCGATATTATGGTGGTTGCACTCCAAATTTGGTCAATATCCCTTCATAGAAATCCAATATGCTAGAATCATTAGCTTCTTTGAGTGTCGCCTACCTTGGTCCACTTGGTAAAATAGTCTATTGCCGTTAGAATCCATTTGTGGCCTTGGTTCAAATTTGGATTAATGACTTTAATGAAGTCCAATACCCATTGCATGAATGTTTGATCTACTAAAATCGGATGCAATGGTAGTGTCATGCTAGATTTTCCTTGCCTCTAACAATGCACATTTCTTACACTTTTTGATCCACGCATATCAATCACTAAACACTCTGGGCCAATAATAACATGCCTTCATGATATTAAGCAATGTCACTCATGGGATAACATGGCCTCCAGTTGCTTCATCATGGAATTCTTGTAATACTTCTCTCAACTTGATTGCTCCCAATGCACCTTAACAATGCCATAGATGTCCCTTTTGAACAAGACGTCGTCAAATGAGCACATATGAGATGGCCTATAGTCTAAAATGTCTCCTCTTTGTTTTATTCATTTCTGGAGGGCACGGTCCTATTTAAATGAAGTGCACCATGTTCTGAGTCCAACAAGGAGCTAACACATCATCATTTTCTTTGTCTTGACTATCTTGTAGGACAAAAATAGCTTGTTTTTCATCACTTGCTTCTTCTTTTTAACTCGAGGCCAGTTTTTCACACAATCCCTTCCCATGGACTAGCTTAGTGACCTTGATCTCAATGTCATACTCTATGACATGAGTGATCCACCCATGATTTTTGTTCAAATCCTTGCTGAGAAGGAAGTCTTTAACCCCTGTATGGGAGACCAACAGTTGGATTTTGTTGTTCAAAACCAAATGCTTAAACTTATTCAATCCTTTGATCACTTCCAGGGCCTGTTTCTTGATGAAGGAGTATCTCACCTCATAATATTCTGCACTCTGGCTAAAGAAAGAAATTAGATGTTGTGTCCTCTTTGTTCTGTTCTACTAGGATTGCAGAAATTATGTCACCGCCACCAAAGGCGCATGTCCCTTATAGAAATATAGATTCATGAGAGTTGGGGCTTGCGATATGGCTTCTTTGATAGCCTCAAAACTTACTTTTCCTTCTGCTATCCACCTAAATTCCAAAATCTTCTTTAACATCAACATGATTGGCTTGATAAGGGTAGTAAAGTTTGGTACAAACCTGCGCATAAATTGATTTTCCCAAGAATATTTGGAAGAGCCTTCTGTGGCTTGAAATGGAAATGCTCTTATAGCCACAACTCTTTCTAGGTCAATTGCTAAACCTTCCTTTGACACAATTTTGCCTAGGAGCCTCGCTTGCCTCTTGGGCCAAGAATATACATTTTTTAGGGTTCAATGATACCCCAAATATTCTACACCTTTGAAACACCTACCTCAGGTGAAAAGGTGGCCTCACGCATTTTTGAAGAACACAGAATGTCATTGAGGTAGATCAGTCCTATTTTTTTAATCAGCCCTTTGAATGCCATATCCATTGCCCTTTGAAAGTGGCTCGACATTAGACAATCCAAATGGAATTTTTCTATAGGCATAGGTGCCCCATTTGGTGGTGAAGGCTATTTTGAACTAGTCATCTTCTTTCACCATGATCTGGTTGTAACCTGAGTATCCATCTAGGAGAGAGAATATTTCTAAGCCAGATACCACCTACAAGATTTGCTCCATCGAGGGGAGTGGGTAGTGGTCCTTAAGGGATGCTCTATTCAAGTCACGAAAGTCAAAACATAACCTAATCTCTCCATTCTTCTTTCTGACTGGGACCAAATTTATGACCTATCTTGAGTGTTTGATTGGAAATATGATACTTTCCTCTATCATCTTGTTCAACTCTTTCTTCATCGAGAGACTCAATATGTGGATTGATTGCCTCTACTTTTTCCTCGATGGCCCCAGCAATTGATCTAATTCTATTGTGTGTTGTGCTAACTTCGGATTAAACCCTCTGAGGTCCTCATAGCTCCAAGAAAATACATCTGGAAACTCTTGGAAAAGTTACATGAATTCATACCTTTCTTGCTCGGTGGCCACTTTGCCAATTTGAAGCATTTTTCCTTCTCCAACTAGAATTGACTCTGAATCTTCTCCTTTGATCTATATATTAGCCTTTTATTTTCGAAATTGATCATTAGCATTAAAGATAGACTCCAATACCACTAGACTCTTGAGAAGCTTGTTTGAAATAAGTTACACTAGTTGATCTCCATATTGCTGCTCTAGTCTACTTTGATTTCTAGCTGAGAATTCAGCTTCCTCTTGCAAAAAATTGATGATCTATTGATCATTCTCGAACACCTACCAACATGTGTTATTATCTGAATTGTTGGCCTCACAACCACATGGATATGTGGTTGTTCTTTGTCCCTCTTGATGTTGTCAACTACATCAAATGTTGCTCCACCTACTGCAAGCATGTCAAAGAACTTCATTATCTTTTCTCTGGTAAGGACATAATGTTGAAGGCTTCAAAATCCTCAATGAGATCCCATACCCTTTTTCAGAACCTTTGAGTAGGTCATTTTGATAGCATTCTATCCGTTGAATTGATTGGCAACTAGTTCACTATCACAAAACACTTGTAGGTTCTTGATTCCTCGTCTTCTAGCCCAATGCAGTCCATGGACCAAAGCCTCATATTTTGCAGTGTTATTTGAGTAGGAAAATTGAAATCTGAAGGAAAAATAATAATTCATACCTTGGGGGGATACAATCATATATCCTCCTCCGGATCCTTGTTTTATCCTCGATCCATCAAATAACAATTGCCATACTTCATTGTCATCCTTGCATTTTGGCTTGAGGATGTCAAGAAGAGGACGATTCTCCTCATGTAGGCGAGTAGAATCCCGGTTCAAATTCTTCCATCTCCTTATAGGGATAAAAATACTGCTTTTGACCTCCCATTCATCAAGATTCAAGTCTCGGATAAACCCTACTTTGTTATTCCGCCTCATAAGTGTTTAGGAGGTCCACTCCCAGATCAAAATCCAAACAATTTGCACCGATTTGGCTAGGCACATAGGAATCAATGTGATAATCTAATATGGGCTTGGATCTGATTGTGGCCTTCCCTCCATACCTTTTTATAAATATCATATGTAACCAATCAATGACAAATATCCTCCAATTTTGGTAGTAAAGTCCCTAGAAAAACACATTTGCAAAATGTGATGGCAAGTCTATGACCGATACATTCTACAATATAGTCACGTTAGGATAGTGGCATGCAAAGTGAGACTTATATATTTGATGATTCCAATAGTGGTCACTACTTAGTCCCATCCAATTGTACTTCACCCCTCTCAAGATGACTTCATACTAGAGGCCTAATTAGTTAGCTATTTGTTTGGCCTTACATAACTACTTGCCCCCAAATCGATCATGCATTGTGCACCAATTTATATATCCAATGATTAATGAAACATAAAATGGAGGAGGCTTCATATTCTTACCTCGTTGTTCTCTATGGTTTCTCTCAAATTGAACCACATTGGTAAACACTCTCTTGTTGGTTAGGGGTTGATTTGAGCTTGACAAATTTTGCATGGCAAGCTTGCAATATTATCCCAAGGATCTCGGGATGGCCGTGACTCCCATAATGAAATGTTTACACTTTTCCTCTTCATTTGTTCAATGATATTAAATGAAATGTCCTTATATTGCCCCTTCTCTAGGACATTTTTCTCTTGCACATGGTTTGTTACAACCGGTGCTTGAGTAGGTCTAGAAGGTGGCTTGGATTGAATCACAGCACATTGGGAGTTGTATTTTGAATGTCAATGCCTTGTGGAGCAACAGAGGGTTGAGGATCACCTGAGCTTAGTGAATGTCCTCTCCAATATTTCTCCTCTTAGACCATGTATTGGTAGCTATGCTTTGAGAAGGAGTCTAGTTCATTCCATAGAAGTCTTTAGCCTGCCAATTAACAAGCATAGTTTTATTTTAGGGTCCCTCTTGTTGAGCTCCTTACTTCTAACTTTCTTCAGGGCTAGGTTCTTGCAACACACCAATGGTTTGAACCATCAGAGCCTAATTTAATGCACCATTGAAGCACGTCGACTAATTATGTGGTTGATTACATGGGAAACACCATTCATACTCTAGTGCTATGTTATTCCGTGTTGGAACCAATGCCCTTGATGTTGAAGCTTTGTTTGGGTCATATGACCTGAAAGGTCTAGCAACTTAAGGTTTCCCTTGGTGTTGACTTTGGCTTACAACTTCGGCTTCTTGTCTATCTAGCTCGATACATCGAGCCTGGGGCTGATATGGCCTAGAACTCTGAGCTTATTGTCTTTTGATGGTTACTAGCTCATTTCCCAGGTTTTGTAGTTGTTTCATCACTTCCTGAAGCTCCTTTGAGGTGTTAGATGATGAAGTGGAGGATTTAGCTAAACTTTGACTCTTGGGGGTGGGTATAGGAGCTAATGTGGGTGTTTGGTCAGGTACCTAGGTTTCCTAACTTGGGGTAAAGAGGCATGGATGGCCTAGGGGCAAGTTTTCTAGCCTGAATCAAATGGTTCTTAGCTCCTATGGAAAGGCTATACGCTGCAGGAAAGGTTGTGCCCCATTGACTAAATCATCAAAGAAATATAAGAATTTAAAGCTCTAAGGAAGTATAAGAAGGCACCTTCATTAGTGGGCTTCACTGCTTTGTTGGAATCCTGTCCCAGGTCCATTAAAATCTGAGGATGAAATCTATCAGTTTCTCATTCAAAGCCCTCTTTATCATTTTCATTGTTCCAGCAAGGATAGGTTATCCCCCTTTTCTCCAAGCTGGTTATGAAGAGTTGTGCACAGCTGGTCCCAATTTTGAATAGAGCCTGCTTTAAGGCTCCTGAACCATTATGAAGCTTTACCTTTGAGTGATGAGGCTAGCAACTTGACTACAATATCCATCTCATTGATCTCATGGATCGCATGTACAGGACATTTGCAATGTCTTGGATGTGATCACCGGAGCAAGTCTAGTTTTCCCGGTGAAATATGGGATGCTCTCCAATGCTACCACTGGGACCGGGTTTTGTGCATTCGAGAAAGTGGGTGCTACTTAGTGAATTTGGACGTAAGGATTTAGTTGTTGGTGTGCCATCCTCGATTAGCCTAAGTACCCTTATTGATTAAAAGAATGGTCTACTAGGAGGAGGTGTTGATAAGGTTATGTTTGGTGGAGATATAGACTTCTGAGGATCTTCTTTTTCTCCTTCTTTTTGAGACAAGTGTATGTGTACAAAATTTCCTTCTTCTCTCTTTCTAGACCTTGTTTGTATCCTTCTCATGAACTTGGAAAACTTGGATTACTAGAACCAGGTGAATTCTTTCCCTTTTGAGTCACTGGATGTGCGGTTTTTAAGAGCTTCTTAAAAGCTAGAATCATAATAAGTGCAAATCAACCTTATTGTAATAAAGATGGATACTTCTTGGTCCCACCGGGTATGCCAAAAATGTTAGTTCAAAATGACACCACCCTCAAATGAGTAGTTAGATCTAATTTTCTAAGGCAGAGTCATTTGGTGTGATTCGCACAACATTGAGATTTTCCAAATTATGGGACTTTATAGAGTCAAAAATCTCTCCAGTTAAAGGTTGGTTCCTATTCCTGTTTAAGCGCATGCATGAAAACTTATATAGGGCCAATTTCCTAAACCTAGTCTAAGTTTTACCAAGGAGACATGGATGAAAGGAATACAAGAAATCAAACTAAGGCAGTAAGGTGATGCACCAAAGGAATGATGAACATCTATTTTTATGATAGAAACAAAACAAAAAAATACATACCATAACCAAGCACAGATAACCAAATCTATAATGAAAGATTGGATAAAAGTAAAAGAGACAAGAAAAGATCTAAAATCGATCACAGATGTGTGTTATTGCTTTGCAGATTGATACAATGCATTACAAAGTGGCCAAAAGGTAGAAACCATATTATAGTCTAGTGGAAGGTCTGAAACTCCATGAGTTCCTTTTCTAGAAGAAAAGGGGAGCCTGCAAAATAGAAGAATGTCCAACCCTTTACAATGAGTCCCGACCCTGTATTTATAGACTCAATCAAAGAGAAGAAAGAAAGAGAGAGAAGTGCAAAAATAAAGTCAAAGCTCAACCACTGCTATTAATATCTCTTACAAGAATCTGTCCCCCAAAATCTACCTTATCGTATCAATCTCTGGTTTGGTGCCTTAAAGAAGGAGGAAATGAAGGAGCAGATCAAATATGATCTCGGTTATTGGGGTAGATGAATCCTACATTAATGGCCTGAAGACATTTTCTCCATTTTCCTTTACCTAACCTCTCCAAACTTAAATTTTCAGATCTCCATGGCATGGGAGAAGCTGAGATCTTTCCAACGGTGTCATATTCTCAATATTTTGAGCCCTGAGCTAAAAGATACGCCCCTTCAAAGTTTGTATCAGGTCCGTATGCGTAAGGGTGGGAAAACCAATTTTCAAAATCAGGCCCCCTTTTGATCTCTAGGACACATGGAGGGCCAACATTTTTCTGAAGTTGGCCTTTGTATTTTTCTTTTAGAATAGCATAGGACTCGACACATGGCTTCCTCTGCCAGCTCACTCAATTTCTTTATTTCTTGGCTAAGATCTTTTCTCGACGGGGTCATATTCTTGATCGGGACACACGCAATCTAGCACTTGTTTGAGAACCCTCTCTCAATTTGATCCTTGAATTAGTGTCATTTGGACACTTGGCGCTCTCTGTCGTCTGCCACCATGCATTGACTATTCAACTTGACTCTATCCCCTTTTCGAGACTGGACGTATGGAGGCTCTGTGCTTGTTGAAACTCTCAATCAAAATTTTTCCCTTGGAGGAGTGTCAAGTTGACACTTGGAAGCCTCCATAGGTCTTTGGAATTTTCAATGACCTCTCCCTTCCTTTTGGGCCTTAGGCTACGTGGCGAACTGGCGCTTGTTTGAGTCTCTACTTTTGGATCTACCCTTGGAGATGCGCCGCTTGGACACATGGCCTTCCCGCCAACACTTCTATACTTAGCCCTTTTTGAGGCCTGCTTTTCCCACCTTTTGACCTTGGTTGACTATTTGCTACATGGAGGGCCGGCACGAGTTTGAGTCCCCGCCTTGGGCTCCCATCTTGGATTTGTGTCGTGTCGACACCTCAGCTTCCTCCTCTGCCTAGCTAAATACTTTTAATGACTGCACAAATTTTGGGGCTCTGGATGCGTGGAAGCCTGGCGCTCATTTGAACTTCCTTTCTTGGATTCAACTTTGGAGAAGCGTTGTTCCAACATGTGGCTCTCTCCACTGCCTTCTCCATACTTAGCTAATTTTTGGACTCGTTCTGAACTGTTTTGAGCCCGAAGACTTTGGATCTTCACAATTTCTTCTTTTCTTTCCCTATCCTCTCGTGACACTACTTCTCTATTTCCGAGCCCACCTGTAACCCGTAGAATGGATTTAAAGCCCGGTTTGCTCGACAGAGCCATTTCTAGATTTATTTCACATAGGGTTGTTTGATCTTCGTAGGCCTTCACCACTTCCATTATAGAGTCCTATTGCAATCTGTTTGTGAGAATCAAATGCAATTTCTTAGGTTCCTTCAGTGTAGGGATGTTTTGATCCAATATTTTTCCTGGGGGCGACATATGGCTAAAAACCTTGTCCCAAAACCTTCCTCTTCAAAAATTGACCTGTTTGAGTGGGGCCTACTCATCACCATGACCTCAAACATACATTTCTATAAAAATAAGAGATTCCTATACAAAATACAATCATAACTTTTTATCAAACAATCAAAATTGGGTTATTATGCTTCTATTTTGTGCAACCGCTCCTAGCTAGGGTTTTACTAGGTTTTAGATCATTTTATCTTCTTAACACTCTTTCATAAAAACATGATGGTTAAATGACCTAATTAAATTTTTAAACCTTCTAAAATCACCATATAAGCATCCCTAAAATCCACAAGGTCCCATGAAAATCACACAATTCACAATGACCATTATAAGTTCAACTTCAAGCTTGAATTTTTCTTGATTTTGACCTCTGTCTCACATAAACCGACATGTCTTAAAATTTCACATCATGGAAAAATGAAATTTTTCTTAAATCACTATTACACATATATATAAAATATATAATAATCATAATGTCAAATCCACAACTCAATCTCTTTAGTCATTAAGACTTACCTAGGCTTACATGTTTGTTCCTCACTGTAGAAGGTAGGGTAAAATGAAAGAATGTAATTTCTAATCATAAAACCTATGAAAATTACCCAAACATACCTAATATTCCATTATATACCATAATTCATACTTCCATCAGCTCATATGGCTCCAAACCACACTGTCACATCTCCAAGCTACCATACCCGCTTCCAATGAGCACATGTAACATAGTTCACCAACTATATCTGCATCTTGCCACTACTATGAGTGTCTAATAACCCTCAATACCTATTATAAAACATGTAAACATGATTCTCAAGCATCAAAGAAGCTCCTACCTCTATACATCATCACCTATACACATGAATGAGCTTACAAGAGCAAGGAATCCTTACTTAATCACATTATACCAACACAAACACATCTGAAACATCATATAAGTATCATGTACATCATCATAACACCATAATAAAACATTCAATTTTTTATTTATGTTGTTTTTCATCAATGACAACACCTATTAAGACAACATGCCAACAATATCCCCCTTTTTCATTGATGGAAAACACCTTGAACTTATCCTCCTTTTTACATTAATGACAAAGGAATACCTGTAGAATCATATTATTCACCTACCTCATCTTCATAGAATCAAATTTTGGTTAGAAACATCAACCAAAATTCTTAAACTATCTTTATTTTCTTTATTTTACACAAAATCTATTTTTTCCTTCATTTTAGGAAAGCATGCATGATTCTCCCCTAGACAACCAACTACAACATATAAACATCATCAATGAAAAAGATAGAAAAATAATTATACATTATTTGGTGTCAATAAATCATTCTCATCCTTTTAGTCATGTAAAAAAATATCTTTTTCTCCTCTACCCTATTTTTCCCTTCTTGGAAACAATGTAGTGAGCATGGACTAAGACATAAACACCTTTAATCATGCCAACAATGTCCGAATAAGTAGAAAACATCATCAAATAGAATTTTCTAGATCAAAAACCATATTTTCTGAGCCTAAGACAAGCTCTATATTGCACATTTTTTCTCTCCAATTCACATGTGGATTGACTTCTCTGCAGAGACATTTCAATACCCTTTGCACCAATTTTGACAAGCCCCGCATTAATATTCATACCTTGACCATGCTATCTAAGAATCCCTTGGATCTAAGACCACTATTTATAATTTGAAGGCATCAATTTGTGTGACTTACCTTGAGTTCTTTCCAAGGAATCACTTGAGACACTTTAGCTGATCCTTGAACAAATTTTTCTTCAGTTCTTAGCAATCATAATTGGAAAACATAATGCATTCAAGAGAAAAAACTTGCTAGCTCATAAAATGCATTCCTCAAAATCCTTGAGAAATGTTTTTCATCTTTCTATGGGTAAACACACTATTTCCTTCTTCCTCAACTGAAATTGTGTATTCTGAGCAATAAATATAGTTGAGAAACAATTGTAAGCATTGTGGCACACCAACCGAGATAT
Source organism: Taxus wallichiana var. yunnanensis (assembly GCA_018340775.1). NCBI lineage: Eukaryota > Viridiplantae > Streptophyta > Pinopsida > Cupressales > Taxaceae > Taxus > Taxus wallichiana. The sequence continues at coordinate 756,289,185 of CM031244.1, forward strand.
TGACTACTCAAATATGACTTAACTACCAAGTCTAGGTTAAACTAGAAAATGAGATGACTCTTCTTATCTTACTTAAACGCTTTCATGGAGTGTAAACATGTATTCCCCCTATCACCTTAAATTTTCTCACATCTAGAGCTCTGCCTCTACTTCAAATTGACCGCTGGGACTCGAAACTTATGATCTCTTCTTGTAAAGCACTATCAAGAAAAATAATTTTCAACTGTTGTGGCATACTTTGATCCAATATCTCTATCTTGCACTAAGTTTCTTTTCATAATCTTCAAAACCCAACTAGATCTACACAAATTACATAATATTGTAGCCTTTCCACTTACAATACTCACGTAGATGCTTAAGACTTCTAAACAAAACTTGTATCCATGAGTTCATTGTCTCTAAGTCACAAATAAAAAGCAACCCCACCATAGACTAGGCCAACTAAATACTTTAATATCTCCTACATAATCAATGAACATAACATATTTTCACTTGTATAAATCAGCCACTTGAGCTCAGATCATTGAAAAATTACACTATTCATGTAGCGATGACAATAACTCTTCCCTTGGTATGCTCTGTACCTATAGTCATTGTCCTTGAAAACTTCCCTGTTACTTAGAGGTTTGATTACCTTGTATTTTGTAAAAGATAAATTTATTGATGTCATACACAATTTTTCTTTACTTGAACTTCATGATCAAAATTACTTACAGGTATATAAGACAATTTGAGAATTCTGTCTCATAAACAGATTTATCGAGATCCAAAATACAAAACACAATTCTTTACTCCTTACAGGATTTGTAAACAATAATTTTTACTCAGACTGAGAGAAAATACAAAACTTATCTCGGCAACACATAATTCACCTAGAAACTACATTGATTCTACACACACCTTGTTTCCTAAGCTTGCATATTCATAACCAATTTGATAATTGCATTGAACACCTTCTTAGACTAATGACAAACTCATATTAAGAAAAAATTAAATTAGAAATTATTCAAAGAAAAACTCACATCTCTCGGAACCTCTTCTCACTATGATAGTGTACCATCAAGCACAAACACACAACTCAAATCATTAGCACAACTCATTATAATCCTAGGAGCTTAAAATTCATATCAAGACACTTGAAACCACTTTATTTCTTCATCCCGAGAACTTTGTTACACTTCATACCATGATATTCTTGCAAATACTGAGATTTTTAGAACTAAATCTCCCTTACACCAACTTTATGGCCTGTAGCATCACCTTCATGGCTTCATACTTCATAAAGAAATCATATCATGCTTCTCGCTCCATAAGCACATGTAGGAAACATTGTTCCCTTCCAAAAATTTGCACCATCTCAAATGCATCTTGTATATTGTCATTTAACACTTGAGTAGACTTAATATACATAGTTCATAATTTTTTAATATATTCAACTTACTCTTTCAAACACGAGATAACACTTCTTATCTCTCGAGTTAGCTTTTCAAACTATCTACATGGTTCAAGATCATCATGAATGCAGCATAGATCTTTCCTTGAACACATGTTACAACTATCAAGAAACCCTTTGTTTCAGTTCTCTATAGGTTATTGATACATTTTGACCTTTCTTAGTTTATCATAACCTTCAAATATGTCACCTTGAGGTCTCTAGGAAATTTTTAGTAGATCAGTTATCCTATGACATATCATTTAGACACCATCCCTTTCTTTTGAATGGACATGAACACAAACGAGATAGAGAACCTCTTAACTTTTCAAAGGTCAGCACATTCTTAAACTGATGAGGACCACGTATGTATGAACAAAGCTTAATATTATTCATAATCTTCTCTCAAGACTTGATTCTCCTTCTCAATGTCAACCCTTGGATCGGGCTCTTTCTCAGAAAACATATATCTCATTGACATACTTAAGCCTCTAGATAAGCTTTTCATGACTTAATATAACACAAGAGTAACCTTTGACAATCTTATAAAACTTATACAAGGCTTATAACCTTCAATAAAGACTTGTAGACCTTTAACATGCTTAGGTCAACATTTTCAAGGATACTCAATGTTTTACTTGATCATTTATAGTCATATGACTTACTTTCTTACTCTAGAGCCCTTAACATAGAAAGTACACAACCTTGTAGATTGCTTGATATAAGACTTCATTGACATAATTACTTATCAAAAACAAAACCTTAGAGGACTAGAGATTTCATGACTAAACCAGGACACTTAACCCTGATAGAGATAGAGATATTAGATTTTATGCGATCACCGAGTTGGACACAGACTCGAAATTAGGGACAAACAACACATTTAAACTTAATCATCACATATGTCAAAGACTCGATGAAATAAATAAACTTGATAGACCTTCAAAACCTTGAGCATGACTTAAAAATTACACTCTTTGAATGATAACACATACTCGCATAATATAGTTTCAAGGAAAACTTTCTTTGCATGAAATAGACCAAATATTTCTTGTGACAGAGACATAGACCTTTAAAAATCAATTCATAGAACAATAATGTTTCTTCAGATATTTTGACCTTAATGAATGTAAATACACTATAAATAACCTCAATACCTTATTACAACTTTACTGACACCTTTTACACAGAAATCATGACACCATTAAATCTCAAACAAGACACCATATTCTTCACAAAACTCGAGACACACAACACAATCAAAGTCTTGTCATAAAGTCAATGAGCACACAATTCAGAATTCTATGACATTTCCACACTCCTTGTAACACATCAAAATATCTCATCAATCTACTCAAACATCTTAGAAATATCACATACCATAAAGATGCAAACACAGGACCTTAAGCACTTCATACTTACACTACTAGAGACCTAAGACTAATATTAAGCATCTTGCGCAAGAAAAAATCATCATGATCCAACAATACCATGAACAAGAGTATAAGATGACATAACTTGACCTTATGGATGAGGAACACATTGACTTAAACATATCCCCCTCACTTGAATGCTTCATATTCCATGTGATAGAAAGCATCACCTAATCTATCTCATGCTTCAAACTACTCCAAACTTGCACCAAAATACATTCTATCATGTACTGCCAAAAATATTCTTGTCTAAAGAATGACCTAGAAACCTTTCCAAATGACCTCATCATGAGGAAAAAATCATATCATTGGAAATATCTCTAAATCCTATTTCTAGAAAAGAAAATGAATCCTCTTCAAACTCCACCTCGTAGCTCAAAATATGCCCATTTTATAGAACCCTTCAATTTGAGACCCCAAAACTGACCTTTGACCAATAACATTTTATGCACCTCAAATGACAATGTACATGTATGAAAATTTCCTTATACACCATAAATTTTTCATGCTATCTTGCTTTCAACAACCTTGTCCCAAAACCTTACTCGTGAAACTTTCCTATTTGAGTAGGGTCCACTCATCACCATGACATCAATCATACATTTATGGAAATACAAGAGAGTCCTATACAACATCCAATCATCACTTTTGATTAAATAATCAAACTTGGTCACTATGCTTCGCTTTCTTCAAATTTCTCTTAGCTAGGGTTTAACTAAGGTTTTAGACCACTTTATCTTCTTAACATTCGCTCATAAAGACATGAAGATCAAATGACGTAATTTTTTTGAAACCTTATAAACTCACCATATAAGCATCATTGAAAGCCACAAGTTCCCATGCAAAGCACACAATTCACAATGACCATCACAGGTTCAACTTCAAGCTAGAATTTCTCTTGATTTTGACCATGTCTCACATAAACTGTCATATCTTGCAAAATTCACATCATGGAAACCTAAATTTTTCTCAAATTACTTTGACACATCTCTCTAACATCTCCAATCATCATAATGTAAAATCCACACATCAATATCTCTTTTCATTAATACTTACCTAGGCTTACATGCATGTTCACTATAGAAGTTAGGGTCAACTGAAAGAATGCAAAAATTGATCATCAAACCTTTGAAAATGACCCAAACATACCTAATATGCCATGATATACCTGAATTCATGCTTCCATGAGATCATATGGCTCCAAGCCACACTCCACATCTCCAAGCTACCATAACTTCTCCCAATGAACACCCAGTAACATAATGAACCAAATGATATTTACATCCTCGCCATTGTTATGAGTGCCTAAGCACCAAAAAAACCTATTATCCAACATGTCAACATTATTCTCAAGCATCCAAGAAGATCCTATATCCATGTATCATCACCTAGACACTTGAACAAGCTTTTGAGAGAAAACAATCCTCACTTAATCTCACTTTATTACCAACACAAAATCATCTCAAACATCATATCAATATCACATACATATCATAACACTACAATCCAACATCTAATTTTTCATTAATATGATTTTGCATCAATGAAAACACCTATTAGGACCATATGCCAACATTCCCTTCATCCTTGTCTCTCCTCTTCCCTCTAACCATAAAACCCTTCCTTCCTCCTCTCTCCGCTATAAAAACCCATTCCCTTCATCCTTTTATCTCCCCTTCTATACAACCTTAAAACCCCTTCCCTTCCTCCTTTTCTCTCCTCTATCCAAAACCCTTATACTTTTTCCTCCAACCTCTAAACACCTTCCTTAATTAAGAGTTACCCAGTGCTTACATGCATGTTCCTCACTATGGAAGCTAGGTAAACTGAAAAAATGCAATAATTGATCACAAAACCTTTAAAAATGACCCAAACATACCTAATATGCCATTATATACTTTAATTCATGCTTCCATGAGATCATATGGCTCCAAACCACACTATCACATCTCCAAGCTACCATACTTGCTCCCAATGAGCACCTATAACATACTAAACCAATTATATTTGCATCCTACCATTGATGTGAGTGCCTAAGAACAGGAAAAAAATACTATCCAACATGTAAACATTATTCTCAAGCATCGAAGAAGATCCTACATCCATGCATCATCACCTAGACACTTGAATAGGATTACGAGATAAAACAATCCTCACTGAATCTCACTGTACAAGGACAAACACATTTGAAACATCATATCAATTTCATGTACATCATCATAAAAATTAATGGGTCATTGTATTCTTCCAATAATTTAACTCGACATAATCTTTTTCAGGTGTCATTCTAAACCAGGGTTGTGTCCTAGGCAATATGCAATGGAGTCTCAGGAGAACCAGTTATACGTTGAGTCTCGTTAGGGGTTTCTTAGTTTTAGTGACTATTCTATGGAAGTTTAGTTAAAATCTATGAAAATTAAATACAATTCTACGAATTCAAATATTTGCAATGAAAGGAATTTTAAAGAACTAATCTTCTACTCTAAATAAAATACGCACACACTTATTCTTAACAAATTAAATCACAACTGAATAAATGAAATTTTTAGCAGAAAGCAAGACTATTCATGAACTAGATTTGCATAACAAAAGCATATATTCTAAGAGAAAACGGTAATGGAGAAAGTAGATATAGTTAATCAAAGCATGCATGTAAAACTCATCAAATGACAATTGCAGTAAAACTAATCGAAGGATTATATGCATGAACTCAAAGTAACCTCATATCTCCTTAGTCAAGTAGGCCCTTGCTCTTCCTTGGGATAGAGTGATCAAAAATTTTGATTCTCAAAATTCCGTGGCTTTCATTAACTTTGAAATGAGTTCATAACACATCAAAACAAAAATCCAGAACAGTATGCAGATAATCTTCTTCAACAATCAAAAAGTGGTACTCAAGTTCTAAAGACAAAGTTTTCATATAGATAATGTTGGTTACAAGATCCACCATATTAGCCGACATTAAACAATGTCCATAAAATATCAATTAAAACTCATAGATTCGTATGGGCCACTAGAATCAAGCCCAAGCTAATAGGTCAATTCGATGGAAACAGTCTTCAGCCGCATGCTTCAAACTCGGGCTTCTTATCCACCAGTAACTTCCATCATTCCTCGCACACATCATCACGTTTGATCTCATAAAGATAGTTAGTAGGAGGTTCATGTGATAAATGATTTTCATAAATAATAACAAGGAAAATTCATCAAACCTATTAAGATATAACTACACAAAACATCCCCATATACTAATAAGTCATATCACAAAGAATATTTCTAGTCTCGAAGAAATGATATTAATGAGCCAAAAATGCACTCATCATTTTCCCCGACTTTACTTGTTGTATGTCCCAATGTAACTCATCTATGCCCTGCCGCCTTCCAAGTTGTTCAAACCATGTCATACTCCTTGAATTGATCAAATATTTCTTTGTGGTATTCTCGCAACCCTAAGTATTAGAGGTAATTTTCACCTGTGAAGTGAAACTCATGGGACTGTGTTGCATTATTTTTCCAAGTTGTGAGAGGGCTCAAGAGGAGTGGTGGCCATACTTGGAGGCCTACCCATTCATCAGTGTATTGTTGGCTAGTTTTCTCTATAGTTTTTTTGATAATGGTGATGAGGGCATCACCCCTGCGCATGCTCTAGCTCAAATTCTGGGGAGAGAGAACCTCCCTACATTTCAAAGGCAGGCTTAAAGTATCCCATCTCCTATCACAAGCTTTCCAAGCAGCCCCAAAATTCTCCTGACTATAATTTTCAAAATCAATAACACACTGAAGCAAAATCTGAGAAGTATTCACCCCAACCTTTGCCTGATAGTAAAATGATCGAAAGTTTTTCCATAGGGTGACATTTGTATGATGAGTTGGGCGAATGTGAAATCTGATGGACTGAGCAATGTTATTAAAACTATCTGTTTGCTGCCTCTAAATTATCTAATTTTGCAATACATGATCGAAAGGCTTTAATTTTAAAATCACCCACAAACAGATTGATCAAGAAATCGGGGACATTAGTCACTATCATGTTATGTAGATAAAATTCACAGAGAAAATTTTGAATTTCCAGTACTTTGCACTTGTAAACTGATAAAAAACTAGGGCCATCGACAATTTCATGAGGGGCTTGAGAACACAATTGAAATAACTACCAAGAATAAAATTGTTCTTAGACATACATGTTGTAGACTGAGGAGGGTTTCCTACAGACAATAGTTTGATGGCCAAAGGATAGACAAAGTCTAAGATAGATGTTACTTTTTGTTTTTCCTCTTCCATAGATTCTTTTTCTTTTTTTAATTTTTGATTTTCCTTCCGCAATTCCCTTTCCTGAAGGGACAACTGTTGGAAACTATTCAAGAGGGTAAGACTCTTATCACGTTGTCGCTTTAAACAACTTACTTCAAGCTACAGGGCAGCAATCTCCCAAACTTTTTCTACTGTCTTTTGTGTAAATTCATCTTGTAATAAAAGGCTGCTTTCTTCCATACCTTGTAATTGATATTTTAGCAGTGTGATTTCCTCCAGATAGTTGTGAGAAGGTGCCACTTGGGTGTCAAGCATTTCAGGAGTTACAGTGTGAATTTCCGTAGATGACGGAACAACAGATGATGGAGCAGCCGGGTCATCCTCTGTATGCAGTTCCTCCCGAATGTGGGCAGTATCATCAGGCAAGGACTCCAATTGGAAACCACCTATCTGTAAAAATGAGCTAAGCCACCGGAACGTAGTTTCTTGGAGGAAGATGGGGCCATGGGACACTTTCCTTTTGAATCAGAAATGGATAGGGATGGTCCCTCAGGAGTACCAACTGTGTCGGCATGCTCAGGAACATCAGCTGCCTCTACCTAGCTATGTGAAGGGAAAGGGCCTGATGCAAGGGTAGACCGAGGTGTAGAAGAGAGACCATATTTTAATTACTTTGCCTGGACCCTTCGCCACCAACATGTCCTCGAGCCTCTGCTTTGGTCGAAAGAAGACTTGGTGTGAACACAACAGATGAATCAACCCCGGGTGCTTAATCATAGACTTGCCTCCACTGGACCGGTGTTTCTGGCATACTTTAATGATGGAGTCTACGAGGTACTCTGGTAGATTTACTTGAAGGGCCTAGTTGACATGTCCCTTTTTAAGGTGAATGAGTATTTTGAGTGCATCACAACCTGCACGAGGCTCCAGCCATCGCATATGAAATATTGGTTGACCCATTTTGCAATCTCACCCCAGATTCCAGGTAAACTTGTCCGCTTAACACCCTTTTGGACACCCAATGGAGTTAGGATGACCTCTGGGAGTGCCTCTCCTTTGTCGTGGAACTGAGAAATCAAACTTTGCAAAGGGGCATTTTTCATAACCTTTAAACCAAATTTTTAAAGTCAAGCAGGTCGGAAATGACCTGACTAGTAATTTCAACTCTTCGTCCACCAACTTGTGAGTAGGTGGACTCAAAATTATTCAAGAACTCTTCTACAATGCCCTCATTGAAACCTTCAAATTTACGAATGAAATCCAACCATCCAAAATCATGAAATACCTATGAAAGGGTGGCATTCTGAGTAAGGAATTAGGTGAAGTAGGTTATGATATCTTTCACGCCCCATGCGCCAAAAGTGAGAAATACATGGTAGAAGAAAAACTAGAGCAGCGAGCGTCTCTTCCACTTCCCGTCCAGTGTCTGATAAAACCAGTTGTGATTAATGTGCATACCACAATGGGAAGAAATGGTTGCAAAAGCATTAAATTTCAAATGACACCATATTCCTTGGGTAGTACAACATCAAGCGAAGGTGACGGCGGAAAAATAGTGATGAGACCAGCCACCCGTGTGAGATTAATATTTTTGCGGCACATATCCCATGGTTGAGGAGAAAGTGCCACCTGTCCTGATGTTGGAGAGTGTGACACATCAAGGCATGTGGTGATTTATGAGCCATTACTCCTTTTATGCCATCATTCATAGAGCCGATTTGGAAAGAGATCCAGAATGACCATAGCAATCATTTCATGATGGCGTCATAATGACAAATGAATACATGGGGAAATGTTTTGCATAGAAATATCATTAGCAAGTTAAAATGCACTTACCCATGCCACATTTAGTCAGCCGATATCCATAGATTCCTATGCCCTACAATTTGGGATGAAACATGATTAGTGGCAGTAGAAATAATGAAAATTCTTGCATTTATTGGAAATTACAATAAAAATGATAACTAAGGGAAGAAGATCGAATGAAGGATCATCTTCCTTTATTGAATTTGCAAGAGATTGATTACTCCATGCGTGAGAGGCAAAGAGCCTCCTCAGCATGCATGTCTGTTTGTAACAGAATGTCATCGGTGAAAGTCTTCTTATCCAGCTGGTTGGTGATAAACTCGGAGCCTATGCCCATTCACTAGAAGAGTCCGTTTGTCTCCATCAATCGGTATCAATCGAACAGAGCCATTATCAAACACTTGATTTACCTAATAGGGACCTAACCAACGTGTACACAACTTACCTTTAAACTATTGATAGCGGAATCAAAGAGTAAAACCCACTGTCCTTCATGAAATGTCCTTTTTTTATGTGAGCATCATGCCAAGTTTTCTCGCTGATGTTGTAGAATTTCAATTTGTTGTTGTGCCTCCATCCACATTTCATCTAATTCATTCAACTGCAAAAATCGTTCATGATGTTCTTCATCCAAATCAATCCCAACTTCCAACGTTGTTCACCAAGTGCGCAACTCAAACTCAACAGGTAACAATGGCTTCTTCCCAAAGACCAGCTCATAGGGAGAGAAACTAGTAGTTGTTTTCCAAGTCGTGTTGTAGGCCTAGACGGCCTCAGGAAGCTTTGGTACCCAATTCTTTCTATCGGCATTGACCACCTTAGTTAGAATATTCTCAATTTCTTGATTGGCTACCTCCACTTGCCCATTGGATTGGGGGTGATATGGTGATGATTTCGGTGCCTGATTTTGTAGATTCCTAAGAAAGCTTCAATCATATTTGAAACAAATTGAGGACCTTGATCAGATACAATGGCCCTTGGTGCTCCAAATCACAGCAATATCCAGTTGTAGAGAAAATCAACAACAACATCTTCATTGGTAGATGCCAATGCTTGAACTTCAGCCCATTTGGTGACATAGTCCATGCATACCAAGAGATACTCCTTCCCGAAAGATGGAGGATCAAATGGTCCAACAAAATAAATACCCCATTTCTTAAATGGTCTTAGAAATAACTAATGGTTCGGAGGAATTTCCATAGAAAGTGTAGGTTTTCCCACTCGTTGGCATGCATCACACCGCCACATACTTTTTTGACAGTCTTATGGAGAGAAGGCCAATAGTACCACTTCGCTCCAAGGATCTTGTGAATTGTTCGTTTCACCGAATAATGTCCACCTCCCGGCTCATCATGACATGCTCACGGATGTCATGTACCTCATCCTCTCGAACACACTGTGAAGAACCATGTTAGGAAAATACTTAAATAAGAATCTGTTACACCATTTATATGTTGCACTATTTCTAACCAATCACCTTCTTTCCTTATGAGTAAAATAGGCAGGAAACTTCCCTTGTTGTTAAATAATTTGCAAGATCAGCGAACTAGGGAGTCTTAGTAGAGATAGAAAACAAGTTTTCATCGAAATTGGTCTTGGATGCTTCGTCATCACCTGAAACATTTATTCTAGAAAGAAAGTCAGCAACAACACTAGATTTCCTAGGCTTATCTATAATAGTGAGATTGAATTCTTGCAACAAGAGTAACCAACGAATGAGCCTTCCACCAACCACTAGTTTGTTCATCAAATATCGAATGGCAGAGTGGTTAGTGTAAACAAAATTTTTATATCCAGTGATGTAATGACGAAATTTATTCAAAGCATATACAATAGACAAAAACTCTTTTTCGTAGTAGTGTAATTATTTTCCGTAGGAGTCATATTTTTACTTGATAAAATAAATTGCATACATATGATCTTCTGAGTCTTTTTGTCCAAGGACAGTGCCCATGGCTATATTAGAAGCATTAGTGTGGATATGGAAAGGTTGTCCCCAGTCAGGGCCACGTAAGACAAGGGCTGTTGTCAGATTTTCTTTGATAGAATCAAATGCCCGTTGACACCGAGAAGACCATTAAAAACACAATCTTTGGTTAGCAATGAAAACATTGGGCGTAATTTTGCTAAAAAAATTATGAATCGGCGGTAATAATCTGCATGGCCAAGGAAACTTTTGATGTTAGTCTAATTAGCTGGTGTAGGTAATTGGGTGATGACTGATATATTTTTGGGATCCACTGTATACCTTGGGATGAAACATGGTGACCTAAGACAACTCCTTGATCAACCATCATTAGAAATTTTTCATGACTCAAAGATAGTTGGTGTTGTTCACATTAATTGAGTAATTTCTCAAGATTATTCAAATATTCTTCAAAATTGGATCCATGGACAGTGAAATCATCCATGTAAACCTCAACACAGTCATTAGCAATATCTGCAAAACTGGCCAAGACTGCCCACTGAAATGTAGCAGGGGCATTACAAAGCCCAAAAGTTAAGACTCTGTAAATGAATGTACCCTAAGGGCACATAAAAGTAGTCTTATCCTGATCAGTAGGGGAAATACTAATTTTACTATACCCACTAAACCCATCCAAGAAAGAGAAATATTTCTTACTAGCCAAATTGTCCAGGACTTGGTCAATGAAAGGAAGGGGAAAATAATCTTTATTGGTGGCTTTGTTAAGTTCCCTATAATCAACACATATTCACCACTTACCATTCTTCTTGGGAACAATAACTAATGGGGAATCCCATTGACTATCAGATATAGGATAGATGAAACCTACCTTCAGGAGATATTATATCTCATTTTTGACTATATCTCTCAATGTTGGATTGATTCTTCATTGCGGCTGCCTTATAGGTTTGACGTCATCGGTGTAAATATGATGTGTACAGATGCTAGGATGAATTCCTTTCATATCAGTGTAATCCCAAGAAAAATCATGAGAATGTTTCTTTAGAACCTCAAGCACCCTAGCTTCTTGATTGACCTCCAAGTCACTTCCTATAGTCAGCTCTCTACCCATACTGACAAGCACCTGCTTAGTATCATTCGCAAGAGCAAGCTCTGTACTAGTGATAAAAGAATTCAATGGGAAAACATGGGGCTGAAGCATGTGTAGGATGGATATGTTATCAAAAGACAAAACCTTGGTTAAAGGACAATAGAAATCAGAACTAAATGTTTAGAATTATAAGCATAGAGTTTCCTACCAGACTCAGCAGAGGTAATGTCTAATGTCGGTATTCGAATTCCATAGCAGTAGTGCTGATTTCCATAGTTACAGAGTCCTTAGAATCAGGGCCAAGCATGCATATGACTCTGCAGATTCTGTCATATGATTGTGTACTACAATAGTGGCTAGAAAAGAAGAACTCAAAGAGTTAGCATCTAAAGAATCCACCCACACCTGGTCAAAATTGTTCATATAAGGTTGGGTAGGAGGATATAATGAAATGTGTTTGGATTTCTACCCATTTAGAATTGTCATGTTGCCTAACCTACAGTCAATGTAAGCAACAACCGTAGCTAGCCAAGGTCTTCCCAAGATGACTGGATATCCCAACTTCCGAGCTTTAGGATGCAAAACCATGAAATCAACTAGGTACTCCCATGATTCAATAGTGACCATTATATCTTCAACCACACCATCAGGTACAACAATGGATTGATCTGCTAACTGCAGAACAATGTTGGTTGGTTGAAGTCCTGTCAAGGATAGTAGGTTAAACATTTATGTTGTGATGACATTAATAAGCAACACCAAGTGTAGACACCAAATTCGTGTCTTACGACCCCTTGTGACCCGCATCCCATTTCGCAACCTAACCTCATTACCTAAACCTTACACAATTATTTATTAATTACCTTGTAATTGATAAATCCCCATCACCTCACCTGCCACCTCATTTTGCCACCTCATCATGACCTAGCCCTAATCCTAAACTAACCTAATTAAAACCTAAAACTTGGTCTACACCTACACCCATAACTAATAACCCCTTTCTCGCACCCAAAACCGACCTTCTAGTCATTTGACCAAACCCGCAACTGATCTCTCGGGAGAAAAGCAGGGAAGGTGGGTGATTTTACTAAAAATAGCCTACTTTTTCCTTACCGATGCCGGTTCCTACTCGACCGCCGTCGGTTACGTAACCGCCATCGGTTCCCTGTAAATGGGCTCCCCAAACCAAAAACAAGGGATCGGAATTTCATTTTTGGATCAAGGTCGAAGGATTTTTGAATCAACAGAGATCATTTGGGAGTGATCAAGAGAGTCCAGATCTTCACTTGACCGAGCAGAGACGAGTGGAGAAATCAGAAGAGTTTGTAGGAAAGGAGATCAACTTGCATCTTCGTAAAAAACCAGTAAGTCACATCTTGCATGCCCTCTGTTATAACATTTCTTATGCTTTTTGAATCACAGTCCTCATAAATCCATTCCTGAATCCACTACCCAACATGCCATTGCATCTAACTATCATTCATTTACCTCTCACCATCTCATTACCTAATATCACTCATATACCAGCCTTACCAACAACACCGTTACCCTACGACACAACCACCCCATGAAACAACCAACCTACAGATCCTAGACCCCACCGGTATCGGTTATCGAACGCAAGCGTTATCAAGAACCGCATCGGTTATACCGACTATAACCAATAACCAAAAGTCACCTTTCCCCTACCCAGCTTCAACGAAGTAATTTAATTGATACTTTACAGCTTTTTGTGTTAATTCATATTAGCAGGGAAACCACCACCTTCGAAAGGAAGTTTTATATTTCCGGGCCCAAGGCAGCTTCCTCATTTATTGTTTAATCAAAATCTTGTGGTCTTGTGTTCTTATTTGCAGGTAGTCCTTCCAAGACAAAAAGGAGTTCTTCGCAGTCAGCCTGATCTTTCTCTACGATACGCGCACATCATCTCGACATTCTACAGGTATTCCTCCTAGCCCCAACCCTTATATGTTTCTAAAAGGAACGAAACATTCCGAGCGAAACATTTTGGCACGCCCGGTGGGACCCATTTGGGTTTCTTTCATTTTGCTTGCTTTCATATAGGAAGTATACTTGCTGTTTTTTTCTTCTTTTAAAAAGATATTCAAAAGGTTTTGTATTATTTTGATAAAAGAACTTGCTTTGCTTTTACATCTCACATTAGTGAAAGTCATCTCTTTTGCTTCATCGAATATCATTTTCGATTTGGGTTTAAAACACGTGCATTTCATTCCCGCTTGTTGTTTTTCAATTCTAGTAAACATAGATTAAGTAATGTGTCGTACACGTGGGGTGATATCCACGGTATTGATAGAAATTAATCTTACTTTCACCGCACAACACATACCAAATCACTTCACAATTAACACAACACTCAAACATCCCCCTTTTCCGTGGTATTCCTCCGCCCGATTGAGGTAGCCTTATTAGCCAAAACAACTTGACATTTCCCCTAAGTCTCTTGTTTAGGATTCTCACATCATTCTACGTCTAAAGGCATAAGCCCATGATAATTAAAATTAACCCTAGGGTTAATCTATGGATTTGTGTGTGCATCTTGCTTGTTTTTAGTTCTTTTTTCTTTCTCATACTGCCTTTCTCGTGATCAATAATTGGACAAGTATACTAAACATTGTTAAAAATCAAATTAGTATCCTTTTTATATCTTGTTAGCCTGCATTTTCTTACACCGACATCGGTTGCATCTCGACCGACGCCGATTATAGTATAACCGACATCGGTTACTAGACCGATATCGATTCTATCGTCTTCTACAACCCCGACAAACCAAAGAACTCGCCAATTTCACCATTCTAAGGCTGTTTCTCATTCCGGATAAATTGAAACCTTACTCAACTCCCGTCCATGGTTGTTATCACTCAAAAGCAAGCCGCCGCCATGGTTTCATATGCTTGCTCTGCTTTCTTTTCCCGAATCACCCCTTCACATTCTCATGGGGGAATCCTACGGATACCAGCGAGGTTCCTAAAATTCCTGTGGGAGATAAGGACTTTGCCAAGTTTCTGGATGCTAATTCTAGCGCTGTACAATACTATTTGTCTCATGCCCCTGACCGTACGCCTGATGGTCAGCTCCTTGTTGGCATGCCTATTAGTATAGCTGCTCATTTAGCGCCCACTCCGCCTGATAACACCGCCTTGCTTCCTGCACCTTTAGCCCCATCTCCCAATCCGACAGCTTCAAATTCATACGACTCAGATTGGCTTTCCTTTGGCTAATCTTGGACCCCACATATCATTACCGCCGACTGCCCCTACCTCATCTCTCTTGCAAACTGCTCCGCTCATGACTTGCTCTCTCGCCACCTATCCACACGAGCTTTCCTTCTCAAGCTCCGCCTACCTTTTCATTCCCATACACGTATCCAAAGGACCTCAACATCCTATATGGGACATCCCTATTCTGTTGCCTCAACATATTCATCCTCCACACCTTATCAACAATTAACCCCACTGTGTGTCTAGCAGTGGTCCTTGGCCCAATTTGCCTCCGTTTACCACAACCACACCATCATCTCATCCAACTACCGATCTAATTAAACAAATGATGGACAAAATGCAAAACCCGGAGGCTTCGCTTCAGAAGTCGTAGCGCCTTGACATACGAGCAAGTTTTCGAGAGCCCATTCACCCTTCTCGTCCCCTTCATTCATATCCTCCTCAATGGGAGTTACCAAAATCTACCCGCTTTTAACAAGAAAGAGGACCTCTCAACAACACTTGCGATCATTTAGACATGCTTGTTATTTGATTGCTCATGATGATGCCTCATTACTCGCACCTTTCCCATGTCCTTATCAGACCTGCTTGAGTGGTACAAAGTTGCTTTAACCCAACACTCAATCTTCTCTTTTAACCAACTAGCCCAATCTTTCTTGGATCATTTCTCCATTAACATTGCCAAGAAATATCTATCACCGACCTCTATGCCATCCGACAATTTGAGGACGAATCTATCGCAGATTTCGCTGACAATGGCGGGGCCTTATCAACCAACTTACGTATGCCTTGCCACAAACCGAACTTATCGAATCAACATTTACGTGGGCCTCGCTAAGCACATTTCCCCTACCCTCCAAATTCAAACTTTCCGTACATTCGATGAAGTTTTACTATGGCTCAAAACTAGAGATTCGAGCCTTAGAGGAAGAGAAATTGCGGTCACAGAACAAAACCCCAATTTCCGAACTCCCGATTCTACCAATAAACCAAATACCACCAATCCTCACGCGTCCACTTCTTCTAAATCAAAAGGAGCTGCCCACGCGGTGATGGTCAAATCCCAACCACCGTCTAATACCCCGCCAAAACCACTTATAAGTATAAAGCAGAACCCATCAACTACACTCCTCGGGAGAAACATATGGGGTGATATTGGAAAATTGCTCAAAGCAGAGCCATTACATTATCTCCCGTTAAACCTCATTCCGGTTTGATTCCACTCGCGCCATACCTTCCTGGTACAAAGAAAATGACTTCTAATTTCCACCGCGTGAAGGGACACAAATATGAGAACTGCAAGATGTTGAAAAACATAGTGCAGAAAATGGTTGATTGTGGATATAACCTCGATAATCCTAATGCCCCGCCAACCGAAATTTGAAAATCTTTAACAAACCATTCCCGAATCACTCTTCCAACAAAGAACGTAAAACCAGATATCTTAGCCGAGGAGAGTGTTCATGAGATCCATGCGCTTTTGATACCCACCAAAGCCTCTATCGAGAAAATTTTGAATCAATCCTCTTCACTAACACAGAGCCCGAACCTCCTTTACCACCATCAAACCAAAGCGAAATCATTCCTTTACCCATAAAGGAGTTAACTCGCCTGACTTCTCTTCCCATCGATGAGTCTTCTTATACCACATCCCTACAAGACTCACGAGCGGATGTTATCTAATCTATCTATTTCCCAAACTTCTCCTTCTACCACCTTGCTACACAAGAGGAGGGTACGCCACTCCTTTTGACATCCTTAGACGAACAAAATCTCTTGACCGACATCACCAAATTCTTTAACCATGATAGACCTCTCAAACATGCCCTCCTACCTATTAGTCCTTCATCGCCTAAATCTTTTCAAAACCGGTCGACTCTTAATATCTATTGATACAAGGCTCATCTACCCCTCAGTATCACACCCACAAAGGGACCGAATCACAACCCACCTTTCTTCCGTACAAATTTACAATTCAAACTGAAGACCGCCATTCTCCGTAAGATGACGAATCCTATGGGAACGCTTTGAGTACCCCTTATTCTACTCAAATGCAAATGACCGATCCTAATGTCTCCACCATATACCCGAAGTGTTTACGTGCTTAAAATACCCATGTTCTCACCTTCACCCCCCTCACCTCTACCACATGCCCCGTCCACTTCGATTAACTTAGCCAAATCTTCCCCTACGCTTGGGACCTTACCCATACCCAGTCTAACACACCCACCTAAGCGGCTTGATTTATCTAAAAATAAAGCCGTCCACCCCATTAGGAGACAGACTCAATCTCCTCAACCTATACCTCTATCACAACTAAAACCATCATCGTCACACCTACCTTCCATATTGGGACCCCATCCCTCTACCTTACATCAATATATCATACCTCCTGCGTTTTCTTTAAAGCAACCTACGCCTTCCGCACCCATACAGAAAGCCCAGGGTATAACAACACCGTCACCCCGCGTATCCTGTCCACCTATCAACCCTAAACAAATTCCATCATCAAAAGATTTGTTTTCGGTCACTCCTATTTCCCCGTGGTTGTTTTCTGATACCACATCATCTGTGGCCTCATCATCCAACATAGCTTCTGCGCCAAAGAAACCACGTTTAGTGAAAACCACGTGTCAACACCCCTCGGCTAAACCACCACCCGTACGAACCAACCACGCCCAAACATTACCAAAACCTCGCACAACCAATGCCCTCATCCTCCTCCGATTTTGACCCACTCAAAGGATCTTACGCCAAAATCCTTGCTATGTTGGTGGAGAATGCGACCATTTCTCTACCCCCACTTAGACCTTATGACCCTTCTAAACCTCGCCCTATAGGTTACGATGAGTCTAAAATCTGCGCTTATCACCACACACCAGGACATGATGTGGAGGGATGCAAAGCTTTAAAACCATCCTTCGTCACCACCTCTCCTGTGATAGAAAGGTTAAGAAAGACAACGTATGAAGGGAGAGACCTTTATCTTCAATTCCCTCTACTATACCATCTATCCCCACCTCACCAAGATCTATCATTATTACAACCCCACCTCTCGAAGACCATGACTTATCCCAACCATCTTCCTCATCTCAGTGTCTATGAGATTAATATGATTAGTGTCGCTACTCGAGGCGTAAAAACAATGAGAAAGCGAAAGAAAGCACACTGCGTCCTCTCCTTCTCCGTCCAACATCCCGATTGCACCACCACCCAAAGTGGTTATTCGTGGACCTACTTACCCCGTCTCTAATGGAGCTGCCCATCGAGCCATGATTAAACAGCTTCACCAATCACCCGTAAAAATGACACTATATGATCTCATTCAGACTTCTGAATCTCATCGACAAGCTCTCGTTGAAATTCTTCAGGGGATCGAGGTCTTACCTAATGAAACCCTTCCCGTTGCCTCCATTCTGACACCCAATCACGTTGCCTCACTCACTAAACAACCTATCTCCCCAACCACTTCGGGCTCTGTACAGCAAGCCGCTGCTGTCAGTTTCTCCGAAGATGAAATTATCGACTTTGGTACCGAAGATCCTGACCTCGCTCTTTTATCTCAAAGACGCTCGGGATATCCGGTACGTCGTGTTATGATTGACGGGCGCCACCTAAATATCATCTCTTCAAAAGCCTTCCAACAAATGAATATCCCTTCCAGTTGCATGTGTGCCAACCCCATCATGTTGCGGTCATTTAATGACGCTATTACCTCTACCTTAGGCACCGTGATCCTCAACATTCGGGTAGGACCACGTACTTTACCCGAACTCTTCTATGTCCTTGAGGGAGAGTTCCAATATAATATATTGCTGGGTCGTCCTTGGATCCGGGCCATGGGATGCGTTCCCTCAACATTACATAGATGCATAAAATTTGAGTACGAGGGGAAGTCCTACACCGTAAAAGCTGATCCTCCCCCCTTTAAAACCTGCAATATGTTATACCACCCAAACGATGTGCTTGTACCAATCAAGACACCCGTTCACTCAACCCAACCATCCTCTTCTACTGTGCCTCAACCACCCACCTCAAACGCACCTACGCCTTCAACTGATGAAACTACCGTCGCAAAAACCACTTCCTTTCCCGCAGATAACATCCCAACCTCCGACCCCTTAGTAGATGTTTTTCAACGCCTTACGCTGGGGGAGTATCGCTTATATAACGTTAGTTCTTTCCATACCCCACAGGAGTACGGACAGTACATGCACATCCTACTTATGACCGTCATGTGGGAGAAGTAATCTCCTACGACCACCGCATCGCGCACCAACCTAACGTATGGGGTGTTGACGCATCCTCCATTACCCCCGAACCCCCTCTTGGTGTGGTTCCTTCTAATCCGATTTTCAATACTTGACAAATCGTCGCTTCGCCCTCACCTTCTTGACTCATTGTGTTGGAAAGGCTTTGGTTTTGGTCTTTACGAACAAGGCCGACATACGCTCATCCCCATCACCACACACAAACATAATGATCATAGTGGTCTTGGATTTCTGAAACACTTACATCGATGGAAAATCGCGCCGCTTGTCTTCTAGAAGAAGATGACGGTCACCCCTACCAAACCATCATCACCCATTTTGCCTTCATCACCCACAGAATCTATAGATCCCGAATCTATCCCTCCTAACTTTTTTTTTTCATAAATGCTATCTTCCTAGGTCCTCTCACTTATCAACTTGATAATGAGGACCCATCTTCTCTTCCCCTTCTATATCCGCACATGATCAAGAGGATTCACCTTCAATTAATGTTGTTGAATGTCGGATGATGACTCCATCCTCACTTACCTTGGCGCGATGATTCCTATATTCAACGAGCCTTTCCATCTCAAACCCAAACCATGCCGAATGAATCTACTATAGAAATCAACATCCACACGGAGGAGGATCCTCACATTGTGAAGATCGGACAATCCTTAACGCATCGTAACAAGTCGCCTTTATCGCTTCTCCGTGCTCGCAACCAAGCTTTCGCGTGGTCTTATCCGACATGCCAGAATTGATCCTAACATTGTTGTCCATAACATTACCCCGAAACCCGATTCCAAGCCAATTAAATGTAAATTGAGAAAATGCATCCGCGCATTGCCCTCTTGGTCAAAGAGGAGCTCCAACGACTCCTTTCGCTTTCCTTCATTCTCGCCTATTGACTATCCTCAATGGATTTCTAACATCGCACTGGCTACTAAAGCGACGGGGACTTCGGATATGCATGGATTTTCGGGATCTTAACCTCGCTTGCCCTAAGGATGACTTCCCCTACCTAGTATTGACCAACTTGTTGATCTTACACCGAAGGCCATGAGATGCTTTCTCTCATGGATGGCTTTTCAGATACAACCAAATTTTGGTCAGCTTCGCCGATCAACACAAAACTACCTTCATAACTCCTCGGGAACCTTCATTATTGTGTCATGCCGTTTGGCCTTAAGAATGCCGGGTGCTACTCTATCAGGGCTATGACTTACATTTTTCATGACATTATGCACACTATCCTCGAAGATTATGTCGATGATCTTCTTGGCAAGTCTAAACATCGCAGTGAACATCTCGATGTTTTAACCATTATTTTTGATCGCTCATTAAATATTCTCGTTCGCCTTCAACCAAAGAAATGTGTCTTTGTGTCCTTTCGGAAAAGCTTCTTGGTTTATCGCCTCTTTGCGTGGCATTGAGGTCGATCCATCTAAAGTCAAAGCTATCATAGAAATTCCCTCACCTACTAATCTCAAACAATTGCGTAGCTTACAAGGTAAGTTCCAATCTATCCGACGCTTTCATCTCCCAACTCTCGGGCTCGATGTCAACCTTTCCATCACCTCCTTAAAAAGGACATTGAATTTCAATGGAGCGAAGAGTGCCACCAAGCCTTTGAGGCTCTCAAAACTTATCTCTTGCAGCCACCCGTGCTTATCCCACCTCAAGACGACCGCCCTTTCTACCTTTACCTTTCCGCCACTGACTACGCTGTAGGGCCATGCTTGCACATCGTGACTAAAAATCGAGAACAAGCCGTTTATTATATAATTCATACTTTGGTGGATTATGAGACTAGGTATACACATGTAGAAAAGTTGTGCCTAGCCCTATCATTCGTGGCTACCAAGCTCCGACACTACCTTCTGAATCACAAAACTTTCGTCATCACCAATACGGACCCCATCCATTACATGTATGCCAAACCTCATCTAAACCAACGCATCGCCCGATGGCTCATGCTCCTCGCCGACCTCGACCTTGAGTTCGTCCAACCAAAATCAATCAAAGGACAAACCATCGCAGACCAACTTGCGGAAGCCCCTTTACCTGGGGAACAATTTACCAATTTTACATTCCCGACGAACTCATCGCCACTCTTTTACTCGGGAAGATTCGATCAAATGACCCTCTTCTTCGATGGATCTAAATGCCAGCCGCCAAAGGGCAGAGAGCCGGCATTGTTCTCATCCTCTCTTGACGCCGAACCTATGCCTCTTTCATTCCGGCTTGATTTCCCCGCACTAATAATACAAATGGAATACGAGGCCCTTGTCCTGGGTCTCCAAGTTACATTACACTTAGGTATCAAATCTATCAATATTTTTGTGACTCTCAATTGGTAGTCAATCAAGTTATGGGCATCTACCAATGCAAAAATGAGGAACTTCAAAAGTACAAACACTACGTGGATTCACTTCTAGCCTTATTTACTCACTATTCTATTCAAACCATTCCCACTCCACTAACAAATTTGCGGATACTATGGCTTGCTTAGCCTCACAAATTCCAGCTTCATCAACTGACTCTGAATTATTCGTCGTGGTCCAACAACTCTTTTCCCCATCTTATTCAGCCCCAGTTGTTTGTACGATAAATATTGTGTCTACTAATTCGCAGGATACCTGGTACCACCAATTTCACGACTATCTTACAATCTCTATTCTCCCATCTAACCTTACTAGTAACGGCAAACGTGCTTTTCTTAAAAGTGTTTCACGTTATGTTGTCATGGGGGGACTCCTCTATAAACGTGGCTTTGATGGTATCCTCCTTCGCTATCTAACCGGCACGGAGGTCACCTATACCATCCAACAAGTCCATGATGGGATTTGTGGTGGACATTTTAGTGGCCTTGCCGTGGCTAAATGAATCCTTCGCCTTGGTTATTATTGGCCTACTCTCAATAATGATTACGCTAATATGTTAAGCGTTGTGTTATGTGTCAACAACATGCCAACCTTCAACATACCCCTAGCCACCCGCTTCCAGTCGCCGAGATCTTTGCCTTCTCACAATGGGGTTTAGACCTTATTGGTGAGATTCACCCGCCCTCTTCACAACGCCACCGATGGATAATCACAACCACCGAATATTACAAAAATGGGTGGAGGCTATTCCACTCATTTCAACTAAAAAGGAAAAAATTGTCGAATTCATTAACCATCACATTATCTGTCGTTTTGGTATTCCTCATCGCCTAATAATAGATAATGGTAAATCTTTTAAAAACAAGTTGTTACAAGACCTTTGTGACAACTTTGGTATCAAACTTAGTTTCTCATCGCCTTACTATACACAGGCCAATGGTCAGGCTGAATCTTCTAATAAAACCCTAACCAAAATCCTCATGAAAGTTGTCAATGAATCCGGAAGAAATTGGCACGATCACATTCCCTTTGCCCTTTGGGCTTATCGTACTAGCATTCGTACCTCTACTAATGCCACACCTTTTCTTTTTGGTATACGCATACCAGAGGCCGCTTTTTCCTCTCGAAGTACAAATACCCTCCCTCGTAATATCCCTTCGTGATATTCTCACCAACGATGATTTCCGCCAAGAGCGGTTAGCCCAATTGAGCTTCTTGACGAACGCCGCCTTACAAGCTCTTGATCACCTTCAAATCTATCAAAAACACATCAAGCGTGCTTATGATAAGTGACTTCATGAGCGTACCTTTAAGGTTGGTGATCTTGTCCTCAAAGAGAATCAACATGTAACCAAACTAGAAAAGAGCAAACGTGGAAAATTTGCTCCCAATTGATTGGGCCTTATATAATCACTCACACTTATGGATCGTGCACTTATCGCTTAGCTTCGCTTAATGGTAAACCTTAGCCTCGAGCCCCTTAACGCTCTTGCATCTTCGACCATTCTACTTGTTGAACTTAGTGTTATATCACTTCTTATCTACCTACCGCTCGTCCTTGAGCTCATTTACCGCCACATACACTTCGCTTCCTACACCTCATAATAAAAATCAAGCTCACATAGTTTGATTCTCACCTCACCTAAACGATGCCTTCCCTTTTTAGTCTAGTCCATAACTTCAAAGTATTAAAATACCACCTTTTATGGGATTTTCTTGAGTCAAACTTCCTACCAAACTAGATGCTTCATGCCAAAAGAACATCTAGTTATCTAAATTATATATAGATTGTTCCTCGAAGGACAAATATATATGCCAAATTATTGCTGCTATTCTATATAGATCGCTCCCTAAGGACAGCTATGCACTAAAATCATATCTGGCTACTATAAATAGATTGCTCCCTCGAAGGACAGCTATACACAGTCAGCCTTTATCAGAAGCTTCTCGCATTGATCAGCTTCATGAAGACCTCAAGAATAATACAATCAATATCCCTTATAGACTTCCCACATCGATCAGTCTACATTCAATAAAATAAAAGCCTCATTCAAAAGAACTTTTGAGTCATGGACTTGTCTATTTAGGGTAGGTTCTCTTTCGTCAGAACACTCACTTTGTAATGAGTTCTCCGTACCTCAACTATACCATTCACCTCACCTCATTATTTATTCAACTCAAGGGACGTGTCGTACACCCGATAGGTCAGTAATCATACCACTCTTTTCACCTATTGACTTCTCGCCTATGCACGGTACCTAGGGCTTCAAGCTCATTCTACATTGTGTGGTTTGTTTAGCTCTTTTCACCTACTGAGCACTCTTTCTGCTTTGTCTCACATCTAGGATTGTGTGTTGATCTTAATCAGACATGGTTACCTTTCTACTTGGGTAGGCTCACTTTCGCTTCCTTATACCTTTTTACAACATCACCAATTCATTACCAACACCAACAACCTTACCTTACCAATATTAACATCAATATTCTTACCAACCAACCAATTGCCTAAACCGTACCAAATTGCTCAATTCGCCTCCCCGATCATAAGGAGAACTACATCTGTCTCGAGGCCCTCCTTGCTTTGTGCAAAGGGCTATGTAGGCAAGACTTCGAGAGACATGGGGTCTCCCAAGGTTAGCTCGACCATCCCCTACCATAACCTATCATGTGTGGTAAATATAAATATTTTTGTGTATTTCTATTTAATCACATTCCTCTTTATCCTTTTTCAAAACACCGAAAGTCAAAACGAAAACATTCTTATTATTATAACTCAAATCAACATACATATCTTGTTTTATTTAGATGTTAAACAAATACATCTTCTCTATCATCGACACGCAGGTCGGTACTCTTATTTATTCTTATACCTTGCTAACATTTATTTAGACCCTCACGCCTCATCCCGAACTAGGTGATGATCGTGATCGTCGACCCCTCTCGCCAGGCCTCTCTGTCCTCAAAGGTACCACGGCTATCGTACCACCCACCGATCTACAATCTCTCCTGTAACATATGAATATGCCCTCTCGCATGGAGGACTCCAGCCTCTAGTCTCTCCGCCCGTGACTCCGCAACCACTAACAATCCTCTTGTCTCATTCACTGCGTTTGAGTCTGCTGAACCAAACCAAACGCTGTAGATTTATCCTCTCTCTGTAATCACCGCTATGTCGATGATCACGTACACCTCACAGCTTCTGCTACCCACCATAATCTATAGGCCTCTCGCTGCTCTCGCATCCATTACCTCGCGATCGGGCCGCTACTCTTCGTGCCCTTCGGAGGTGTTGGCTGGGGAGGTGAGAATACTGCCTCTACATCGATCCTCATATAGGGTCTATAAGCCTGAGGTATATCCTGCACAAATCCAAATTGTCGCCGCACGCGATCTATAGGAATCCTCTCATATTCACTCGGCTCGTGCCCCGCGATCCACCTCAATCGCTCTACACCCCTTAATTCTCGGCTATATTCTTTGTTACCATATAGTTCCCGTAAGGCCGCTAACATATATCAGCAATCGTCACCCTCTCCCATACCGCCTCGTAATACTCAATGTCACCTGTCACGGCTCGAGATCTTGCCTCTTGTTGCTTGGACCCATCGTCTCAATCCCAACCTTTGTACTCCGGTCTCTCCCGACTTGGATGGGTCGGGTTTATTGGTTGCACACAAACATGTGCTCATAGGCCCAATAGTGTAATAAGTATGAACAATCCAAAGGTCGCCCCGTGATTTCACCTACAAGCCCATAGACCCTCAGATAGCTCCGCCAAATATGCAGTGCCCATGCAAAAGTCACGTTCCTTTCTATCATCTCCCAAATAACACACATCAATGCCTTTGGAAATCTTCCCCATCCACCCTGTAATGCGTAATACCCTACCACTATCATTAATATCACTGCTAACCTTGTTGTCCTCGTGGTGTGCCGCATACATTATCCCATATGTGAATGACAAACCTCGCTATGTTAAATCTCGTGCGTATGGACCAAATATCATTGTTATCGCTCCCCGTTCCACGCTAGGTAATGTCTCGATATACTAGTTTTCCCGTAATTGGGAGTCTCAAAATACGGAACACATCTTCCAATGTTATTGCATTTCCCCGTTGGCGATAGAAGGTATTTTTCTCAGATTCCATCTCTCAATCAACGCTGTAACATAGCATGGTTACGTGTGATTTGTGAATAATAGCGGATTCACTTAAACTCAAACGATTTATCAATATCCATTCACTGGCGTTACATCCACTCGGATTCGTGACAATAGCGCTGTACACTATCATTCATCCTTAGCCTCGCCTCTCGCTGCGTATATATCCAAATAACAAACAACCATTCAATTCCTCAAATCCCCACAGGTTTTTTCTCAAATTGAAATTCCTACAAAGAACCGTGATCGTTTCTGACTAACTTGTACTGCGGTTGAGTAACCGATACCGGTTATCCTTAACCGATATCGGTCATCATTATTTCATACACCTTGCCTAAACAACCACCTACGATAATAAATTGCTCATTTATTCCTCTCTCAGTATACATGCACATACCCGAAACCCTTAATTACCTACCACGTAACACTCACCTCATTTATAACCCTTGTTATCATCTTTTCTTTCTCATATCTACCCACATACTATCCCCCATCTTATTCACAAAACATGCAGTTCAAATCACAAATCAAAACGTTTACCTCTGGAGTTGCGGCAGCCTTAAGGTGGCCCTTGTCTTCCTCTCGTCCCGCTTGCTGGATGCTTCTCCTCGTTTTGCCATGATCACCACCCTTTTCAAATTCACCTTTTCCTTCGAATCTCGAACACATTCACTTTCCCTGTCTCTTTTCTCCTTATCACTCAAATTTCTCATGCAATTACTGTCTCTCAAATATCAAAAGCGTCGCGTTCGCATATTTAACTTCTTGCATGGCTCTCAAAATTAGAACTTAAGTTGCCACCCTAGCTTTTTTATTTTTAGAAAGCTCATACCTAAATAACCGGTGTCGGTTATGTAATTGATATCAATCTACTAACTACCGACGTCGCCGTTATCTAACCGATATCGGTTATGCACTGCCTTTTTGAAACATGGTCTTTTCTTCATTTTTTTACCTAATTTTTGTCGTGCTCGCCTCTTTTCCCCGCATCACAACACCATTATCCATATTTGTCCATCCACCACATATATCATTACAATTTCATTAACATCGTCTATTTTACAAAAACAAACCAAATGCCATCAAATTAAGGATACCAAACCAAAGCAAAAAAAAAAAAAAAAAAAAACTATCTATCTATACCTCATTTGAATCCAACTCATCGGATAAATATATAACAATGTCACAAAACCAGCCCAAAACATACAACATTTCATCATATAACACATCATCCATATATCAACATGTCAATTAAACTCATCATATATTCTATACCACAAACCATTGACGAAATACTTAAAAACATTTTCAACATCGCATATGGATCAAAACATCATCTATATATATATATATATATATATATATATATATACAAGTTTTCAAATATACACTGTGCCCTACATCGGGGCCTCTGTGATCTCATAATCCAACAAAGCCGGCATGCAGCGCATGAATAACATTCAATAATCTCGACTCGGCTCGCAGCGGTCCTCATATCAAAAATATACTCGGCTCGCGGGCAGTACCAATCAGACCACCTATACTCGCTCGCAGCCGGTATACAATAAATGAATGAATGAATAAATGAGTAATATGTAGGCACGCAGGCCTCTATAAACATAACCGGTTCGTAGACCGGTGCCCATATCCAATATACAAATACAAAAACCATGTCGGGCTCCCTCAGCTCTCCCCACCGCTCGGCGCCTCTCCCCACTAGTCTCGTGGTGCCTCTTCGCCTCTGCTGCACATCACAGACACGCAGGCCGTGGCCGCACTCCACGAGATCTCTCTCTGGGCCGTGAGAGGTCTCTTCTCTATGAGCTGCATAAGGCTGATACTCAACTCCGGTACCATCAAGAATATCCTGATAGTATCGAGCCTCCGCTCTAACCTCCATATAGCGCTCTCGAGCCACTGAAGGAGCTGGGGTCCCCTAAGACCTAATACTAGTACCCCACGTGCTCGTGGCTTGGTGGTGCTGTGGTGCCATTTGCATTGTGGTGGTGGTATCTGCATTTCTTTACCTGGGGGTGTGGCTGCATTTTGGTGGTGGTGGTGCTTGTACTTGTGTTGTTCTGCTGTACTACTACCTATGCACTGCACTGCACTGTGGCCAGGCTGATGGTGGTCTTGCTGCAATGCTCTGCCTCGAGCTCAAGCTAATGCTACCCTGTAAGACCCCTATCTATTCCTCTGTGCAGCCGGCAACTTACCCTGTAAGAGCTGCACTGACCCCGAGCTGATCTCTCTCTCGCCATCACAGTGCTAAGTCTGCCGTGTGGGCTGTCTTCCTCGCCGCTCTCTCGACCAAATTCCACCACACCATGTATGCTCTGTCATAACCAGATCATCTATCTTGTCATCTGTTGGCCTCTCGGCAACCCAATCTGGATCCAATGGCTGTGGGTGCAGGTGGTGGGGCCTCTACATCATCCCTCTCTTATCGAGGGAAGGGAGGTGGCTCGCCTGTCACATCACCCTGTCGCTCGCGTGCCCTCTCTAGGGGTATCCTCTCGTACTCTCCCGGCCTCCGTCCTACTATCTAGAATGTGTACTGGATCAGACGCAACTGTAAGCGGGCTCCTCCGTGAGGGTGATGACCTCTGTAAGGTCTCCATACAATATCTACCGCTGTCAGGCCCTCTAATAAATGCCTGTAGTAGGCAACGTCTCTCCCCGCAAGCACTGCTCGTGGCTGCCCCATGACTCCCAACCACCTCTGAAAGCCGTATCTGTATATAACCTGTGGCCTGGGCTGCTGGGCAGCCCTACTGGTCTGATGCATATGATGTGCTCATATGCCCAACAGTGAAGTAAAAAAGTCAAACAAATACCAAATCGCCGCATCCGGCGATAACCCCAGAGCTCTCTGTATAGCTGCACCAGATACACTGGTGCCCACGCATAGCAAGTATGCTCCTCCACCATCTCAAGTAGCACCCCCATCAATGCCTATGGGAAACGACCTCCCTCTGAGTCCGGGAGGACGAAGCAGGTGATCCCAATCATCATCAGCATAGCCAGTCGTGTCTCGTGTCCGGTGCGCGCAGGTACATGTCACCATACCGGATACTGCGCTGTGTGATAGGTAAGTCGCGCGCCGCATCTCCAAAACTCGCAGGATGTTGTCCATCGCCGCCTCTCGAATCTACGGAATACTTTGCCTCTCCCTCGATCAGCAGTCGAAGGATGTGATACACATCCTCCAATGTGATAGTCATCTCCCCAGTCGGGAGATGGAACACATTGGTCGCCGGATCCCATCTCTCGATGAGGGCGACCATCAGGCTATGATCTCTATCAATAGCTCAGATCATTGGACTCCGCCGAGTCCCACCTCGCGCATGATTTCCCGATGAGCCGCAGATACGTGTGGCCACATCCGCACCAACAGCGGGGGCATCCTATCCCGCATCTTCAACTACTGACGTGCCTGCAAAACCAACCCACATCCTTAGACCTACTCTTTATCACAACATCTACTTTACCCTCTAAACCCCTTTTATCCCCCCCAACCACACCCCAACTCTATACCACCCCCTCTAAAGAACCTACCTTCACCACCCCACCCAAAACCCACCCAAATTTCCAAAACCAAACCCAACCCACCCCGGCCCAAAACCAAACCCACCCCACCCAAAACAAACCAACCCAAAACCCAAAACCCACCCAGCCCAAAACCAAACCCACCCCACCCAAAACAAACCCCACCCAAAAAAAAAGACCGGCCATCGGTCCCAAACAACCGACCACGGCCCTCTTCCCACCGACGCCGGTCAACCACCGACCGACGCCGGTCAACCACACAGAACCCAGCCCCTAGAATTTGTGACCGATGCTGGTCGCTTAGCGACCGACATCGGTCATCATTTCTGAGCGAACCCACGCGCGGCCCCCACCCACATTTTTGCTTTTTTCTACTTATCTACCCACCCAAACACCCTAAAACCTACCCACCCAAATTCGCCTTGCCTATTTTACCCATCTATTCTCTTCATTTTTCAACTTACGTCCATTTACTCATTATTTCCTAAAACATGTAAATTCCTACCCAAACCCCCAATTTAGCTTAATACCATTCAAATGCACAAAATAAAGAGTTCCGAACATACCCGAACGAAGACACCTCATCGTGGTGGGATGGGTGGTGGTGGTCCAGCTGGTCCAACCCCTCCTGCTCCTCCTGCCTGTGCCATAGCTCCAATTCTGATCTGCTGGGTCCCCGGCCAATCAACTGCTGCCTCCTCCTCACTCGGGCCGCAAACAACTCACTCCTCCAAAGAAAATAGCTCCACCTCACTCAATAAAACCTCCAATCTCAACTCTCCACGTCAGACAAATCAATTTGGTTTTCAAATAACAAAAGTGACAATGACAAGCCGTATTTTTCTTTTTATAGGTTTTTCGCCCATAACCGATATCGGTTTCATTTTGCCCTAATGAACCGATATCGGTCCCTTAACCGATATTGGTCATGTAGAATTGACATCGGTTTTTCTGCCAACTTTCCCCAATTTTTTTCCCCTATTTACCATTTGCCCCTTTTTAACCACATATCGCTTATATCCATCTTTCTTAAACACCATTTGTTTACCTATTTGCCCACCCAAGGCCTTAACCTACCCATCTGGGCTCGACCCAAGGCCTTAACCTACCCATTTGGCCCGACCCAAGGCCTCGCCCTACCTATTTGGCCCGACCCAAGGCCTCAACCTACCTATTTGGCCCAACCCAAGGCCTCGCCATACCCATTTGGCCCGACCCAAGGCCTCACCCTACCCATTTGGCCCGACCAAGGCCTCAACCTACCCATTTGGCCCGACCCAAGGCCTTAACCTACCCATTTGCCCGACCCAATGCCTCAACCTACCTATTTGGCCCGACCCAGGCCTCAACCTACCCATTTGGCCCGACCCAAGGCCTCACCCTACCCATCCGACCCAACCCAAAGCCGCCACCCAACAACTTGGCTCCGACCTAAGGCCTCACCCTCACCATCCGGCCCGACCCAAGGTCAGCCTAACAACTTGGCCCGACCCACACCGTATTACTTCAATACCATACCCACAATCAACGCGTTTTATTTTATCCATCCATCCTATACCTTTTGTTCAATCGAGCTCACATGTTCGTGTTTTAGCATGATTAGGGTCCTTGACTTGATATGTCGACCAACTTTGCCTGACTGGAGCCGTGACGTTTATCTCAACCAAACCAACCATTTGTACGCCGAACACGCCTAAACGTTCATATACCTTACCTTTATATACCTTGAGCTACTTCTATGCCTTGGATACCGGGATTATATCACCCGTGTTTAGATAAACTATCGACCTTTTCCTATACATTGCTGGTTTGCTCGCCAAATCATGTACCCTAGTCGCACTATTGCATTTCAACATGCGTCACTTGCCTTGGACCTCCCCCACCACCTTACCATCCTCTCTACAACATGTACCCTTTATCAACCCTATCCCGATTTCCGTTCACTCAATCCTTGATAGATTTAAGGGGATTACCTATATCATAACAGAGAAACCACTTCATATTAATAGTGACCATTATATCTTCAACTACACCATCGTGTACAATAACGGATTGATCTGCTAACCGCAGAACAATGTTGGTTAGTTGAAGTCCTATCAAGATAGTAGGTTAAACATTTATGTTGTGATGACATTAATAGCAGCACCAAGATCCACCAAAACATTAGATATTGACTAGTTGTTTATACAAATAGTAATGACAGGGCTCTAGGATCCCCATATTTTGGTGAGATAAGGGTGCCAGCAACTAAATCAGCTAAATTCCCTTCGACTCTGACAATCTTTGGGTATTTATTTTTCTTCCTGGTGTCCTTATACATTCGTTTATAATGGTTTGGTTTAGTTCAGGATTTCCCTTATTGCACATAGCAGTGGAACCTCAATATGTACTTTTTTCAATTCTTGAACTAGTTTTCTTTCATCTGCAATTCAAGTGTCTTGTAATCACTCAGGAAAAGGGGCTGTAGTCTATTTGGGTATTTGATCATCCTGTTTATCTAGCATTGGTGAAGAACCAATGTTATCGTCAAGTTTTTCTTCTTTATCGGCATCATCAGGTAGTTTTGTGATAACAACAAGAGGGTTCAATATTTTGCCAGATCATAATCGTAAATTACCAATAGTGTTAACTTGCATGGTGTTACCTGCGTCTGTGTCATCAATCGAAGTTGTCTGTTGATTTTTAGGATTGATACTGGCTGAGACAGAAGTTGTGTTTGTGTTGCTTGTCCTTGATTTTGGTAGGCTTGAGGTGGAGGCATTAAATCTTTTTATGGCTCAGCTCTTTGGAACTGCGTTGTTGATTATCGTTTTGTGGTGGTGCCCAAGACTAATTTTGGCTAAAAATTTTTTTGAACACCCCACCGCTGATTGTGCCAAGGGTTGCTTGTGGATGGTGGAGCCCAACCTGGTTGAGTGTAGGGATTTTCCAAGGTGGTGGATATGGATAAGTCATCCGGTTTGAGTCTCGCCCACTCAAGTTGTCCCTAAGAAGACCGAGAGGCTTGATTTGGCCATGGCATTCTCCAGGGATTCTGAGTTGGTCTAGATGGGAACCCACCCTGATTGTTTGGTCTTTGGACAAAATTTAATTCAGCACTCGTTTGAGAGATGGCATTCAAACCTCCCTTCAAGTATGGTAGAAGTGTACAATGCTTAGTGTCATGGTCAGTAACTTCATAGATTAAGCACATATCTGTGACATCCAAAGGACATTATCTCAAGGGGTGTATCTTTCGACATTTAGGGCAATACATGTCTAATGGTTCTTTAGCAGGGGTGGATTTTGCCTTGAGTCCATCTATGGTGGATGTTATTTGTAGCAGAATGTCTGTTTTCATGTTAACCATTTCTTCTAGAAGTTTAGAGGTACCCAAAGACTTGGATGTTTGTTTCCTTCGTATTCCTCCATTTGTTCTATAATATCTTCTACATAGCTCAGTAATTTGTTCCATGGTGAGCTTATGCATGTCTCCACCTCCCATGAGATGGAGAGAATCCTTGGTTTCCTCATCTAGTCCTTTCAGAAAAACTGTTTTAGTGATGTCTGCATGTAACTCATACCCACTGTGTTTATGGAGAAAGAGGAATCTATCTAGATAATCCTCTAGATTCTCATCTTCCTTTTTCCATATTTGGAAGAACTCTTCCTTCCTATCCCTTCCTCTACAATAGTCTTGGTATTTATCTAGGAAGGTTGTTTCCATGGCTTCCCAAGAATTAATGGAGTTAGATGGTAACCCCATAAACCATCTCATAGTAGAATATTTGAGAGTGGAGGGAAATAGTTTGAGTTTTTGATTGTCAGTTTGGTAGTCATATGTTTGGCACAAGATTTTAAATTCAAACAGAAACTGATTAGGGTCTTCTTTGGTCATTCCTCGAAAGAGGGGGACCATGGATGGTGAGATGTTTTTCATGGGTGCATCCTCATTTGCATCGAGGACAATGGGGTATGTAAAGGTTTGTCCTAAGGGTTGGTCTTCATCATTCCCAAGATCCCCCTTGCAGAACGATGTGAAGAGGATACAAAATTCTCAGAGAAGGTTCTAGGCATTGAATTAGAATCTGTATCACTCTCAGTGTTTCTCTCTTGTGAAGTGTCTAAAGAGATTTGTTTAATATTGTGTGCTATAAATCCCCCTTGGTTATCTCGTGACCTATGCATCCAGGTTGGTTGGTTTAAATCAAGGTCCAAGAGAACTACTAGTTTCCTATATGAACTCCATTAACACCCATAGCATATAGAATAAAGTAATGGAGCTTATGGTTATTTCCCCGGCAACGACACCAAAAATGATGGGTCGTTGTATTCTTCCAATCATTTAACTGACATAATATTTGTCAGTGTCATTCTAAACTAGGGCTATGTCCTAGGTAATATGCAATGGAGTCTAGGAGAACCAGTTATACGTTGAGTCTGTTGGGGGTTGCTTAGTTTTAGTGACTATTCTACGGAAGTGCAGTTAAAATATATGGAAATTAAATACAAGTCTACGGAATTCAACTATTTGCAATGAAAGGAATTTTAGCAACTAATCTTCTACTGTAAAATAAAATACGCACACACTTATTCTTAACAAATTAAATCACAACTGAATAAATGGAATTTTTAGTAGAAAGCAAGACTATTCATGAACTAGATTTGCATAACAAAAGCATATATTCTAAGTGAAAGCAGTAATGGAGAAAGTAGATATAGTTAATCAAAGCATGCATGTAAAACTCATCAAATGATAATTGCAGTAAAACTAATCGAAGGATTGTATGCATGAACTCAAAGTAACCTCATATCTCCTCGGTCGAGTGGGCCCTTTCTCTTCCTTGGGATAGAGTGATCAAAAACTTCTGATTCTCAAAATTCCGTGGCTTTCATTAACTTTGAAATGAGTTCATAACACATCAAAACAAAAATCCGTAGGCAAAAGATGCGATAATCTTCTTCAACAATCAAAAAGTGGTACTCAAGTTATAAAGACAAAGTCTTTATATAGATAATGTTGGTTACAAGATCTGCCATATCAAGTGGCATTAAACATTGTCCATCAAATATCAATTAAAACTCATAGATTCATATGGGCCATTAGAATCAAGCCCAAGCTAATAGGTCAATTCAATGGAAACTTGATTCAGTCAGTATGCTTTGAACTCGGGCTTCTTATCCACCAATAACTTCCATCATTCCCTACACACATCATCACGTTTGATCTCATAAAGATAGTTAGTAGGAGTTCATGTGATAAACGGTTTTCATAAATAATAGCAAGGAAAATGCATCAAACCTACTAAGATATAACTACACAAAACATCCCCATATACTAATAAGTCATATCACAAAGAGTATTTCGGTTTGAAGAAATAATATTAATGAGCCAAACAATGCACTCATCAAAACTATAATAAAAAATCCAATTTTTAATTAATATGATTTTGCATCAATAAAAAAACCTATTGGGACCACATGCCAACATTCCCTTCATCCTTGTCTCTCCTCTTCCTCCAACCACAAAATCCCT
This sequence comes from Taxus wallichiana var. yunnanensis, assembly GCA_018340775.1. Classification (NCBI taxonomy): domain Eukaryota; kingdom Viridiplantae; phylum Streptophyta; class Pinopsida; order Cupressales; family Taxaceae; genus Taxus; species Taxus wallichiana. The sequence continues at coordinate 756,324,223 of CM031244.1, forward strand.
TCCTTCTTCCTCCCTCCTTTATAAAAACCCATTCCCTTCATCCTCTTATCTCCTCTTCTATAAAACCTTAAAATCCATTCCCTTCCTCCTTTTCTCTCCTCTATCCAAAACCCTTATAATTTTACCTCCAACCTCCAAACACCTTCCTTCGTTTCTCTTCCCTCCTCCATACAAAAAACCTTTTCTTCATCTACTTCTCTTATCTTCTCTAGAACTTCAAAAACCTTCCTATTCCCTCCAAACACCTTCTTTCATTCATCCTCTCCAACCTCCAAACATATTCCCTTCATCCTCTTCTCTCTCTTCTCTCCATTCTTGAAACACCTTCCTCCTCCCTCCAAACCACTTCCTTCATTTATCATCCTCCTCCAATATCTAAATCTACTTCCTTCTCTTACCTCCAACCTCCAAACCCCTTCCTCCTCTCTCTTAACACCTTCCCTTCCTCCTCTTGTATTCTTTTCTCTCTAACCTCAAAACACATTCTTCCTCCTCTCTCTAAATATGTTAGTTCATTCCTCCTCCTCCCTTAAACCTCATAACACCTTCTTCCTCTTCCCTCACTCCTCCAAACACCTTCATCCTCACTTGTAAACACCTTAAATTTGTTCTCTTCTATCCTCTTCCCTCCAACATCAAAATAAATTCCTCCATTGAAACCCATTCCTTCCTCCTCCCTTATACCTCCAAAAACATTCTTCCTCCTCTTCCATCCAACCTCCAAAAACATTCTTCCTCCTCTTCCATCCAACCTCCAAAAACATTCTTCCTCCTCTATCCAAACCGCTTCATTCCTCCTTTTCCCTTAAACCTTTAAACACTTTCCTCTTCCTCTCCCCTCTAACCCCAAAAGCCTTTCCTCCTCCTCCTCTAGAACCATTCCTACTCCTCACTCTAACCTAAAATTCCCTTCCTCCTTCATCTAAACCTTCCTTTTCCCTTCCTCCCCTTCAATTTTATTCCCTCCAAGTTCCAAACCCCTTCCTCATCCTCCATCCCCACCCCTTACCTTCCTCCCCTTCTCTAATCTTCACTCCATCCTCCAAAAATATTTCCTTTATCTTCTTACTATAATCTTCCACCAACCTCAAAACTTTCATCTTGCTCCATACAAACCCCTTCATTCCTTCCTCCTCCTCCAAATTTCTTCCTCCCACTCTCTCCTCCATCTGAAACCCATTCATCCTCCTCCCTCTAACCTGCAAACACCTTTACTTTCTCCTCTTATATCCTCTTCCTCCAGCCTCCAAAAACCTTAATGTTCCTCCCTCTAAACCCCTTCCTTCTTTTGCCTTCCTCTAACCTCTAAAATTTTTCCTCTTCTCTCATCCATTTAAACCAATTTTTCTTTTTCACTTAAAAGCCTTCCCCTCTCCTCTCCAACCCCCTTCATCCTCTTCCCTCTAACCACATATCCCCTTCCTACTCTTCTCTTCTCTTATCTACTCTTCAAGAGTACAACCCATTCCTTCTTAATTAAAACTCCTTTCTACTCCTCTAATCTCCAAACCCCTTACTCCTCATTCCTTTAAACCCTTTCTTCCTCCTTTATCAACACTCCAAATCCCTTCCTTCATCCCCCTCCAACCTCTAAACCCCTTCCTTCATCCTCCCTTCTATTGGTGTAGGATATTTACCATGCATATATTTTAAGTACATGGGATTCCTCCACATAGGTGATTCACCATGTTTAGGTGTCCTAGGGTGTCATTATGTCCTTACATGCGTAATAGAGCATCATAGGAGTTATATTTGACTGGATATTCTAGGAATGTAACTCCCACCTTTGATGGCTACATTTTTGGGGGAGTTATATGTACACCCTTTCATCTTGAGAAATACAATGGAATGGAATGAAGTATGGGATTTGATCCATTTTTCCCTTAATGCATGCACATTTCTCTCATGGGTGATTTCTTGCTTTGATCTTGAAGCTACATCATTTTGTGGTTGAGTGCAACATTTTGATGCTCATGGATTCCCTCCAGATCTTCATCATTCCTCTATCATGGTATCAGATCTCGGGGATTAGAATCGTGATGCTTGCTTCAGTTTCCTAATACTCACCACCTCGTAGTTTCATGTGTAGTTCTCCTCCTTGCTTTCTTCTCTACTTGTGTTGTTCAAGTGTCTTGTGCTTGGATTGTTCGGCTGAGGTTGCTTATTTATGGATGTCTTCTACGTGCTGACTTGTTTGCAGTGGTGATCTCACTCATTTCGGGTTCGATGGTTTCGGTTGGTTTTACTCGGCTTTGCTTATACATGGTTGTCCTCTACTTGAACTATGTTATCTTTTCTTGAGTGGACCTTTGCATTCACGTTAGCTCATGATTCTCCACTACCATGTTCATTTTCCTTGTTTGAACGAGATTCACCTTTTCCTTTTGCTTTGTTGTGGCAGTCTTCGATGCATGTTGCAGGCGTAGTTTCTTGTCCTTAGTTCGACTATGTCGTCTATGCATTAAATGGACTTCTACACTCACATTGGTTGTCTCATTCGTGCACTTTACGAGTGCTCGTGGCCTCGTACACCTATAGATCCTTTCTTAAAAATGTTGTCTCTTGACTTTGGACTTTGTCCTTGTGTTTGAATGTGCTCTCCCATTGTGTATCTTGAGCTCACTTTGGTTTGGATGTTGACATAGGAAATCTCACCCTACCACCACTCGGACATTCCACCATTAGTGTTGGCACATGAATCTTAAACATTACTCTTCTAGGATAGAATTTTCCAAGTTCTTATGCCTAAGATGTTACATGAACCTGCGTTCAAATCTCCAAGAATGTGGGTTGTGCATGGAAAGTTAGTTACAACATTCAACTCGTGGCACTAGTTTGCATTAGCTCGATTTGACACCCAACTCGGAATCCTTGACAACATGGGCCCCATCCATTTCCTTTTAGACATCATTTGGCAGTCAAAACAATCCCTCGTTTTTAATGTTTTGAGGAAATAAATTCATTATGACACACTTTAATAATTTTTGGATATATTTTGCTTGTTTGAATGTTCTTCCTTTAAGTGTCGAAGACGGAGGGTGAGGTCTGGGGTTGGTAGGAGGTTAATCCCCATCGTAAGAAAAAAAAACCCTACCTAAAATTTTATGCCATTTCCAATGAGTACCCACACGACACCATTTGCACCCATTTCGGGCACTTTTTTAATCAGTTTGCAAAGCTTATTGGCATTTTCTATCACTTGGGAATCATTTTCTTACTATAAATTTTGATTTGCTACTCGGTTTTGAGTGCTTCTTTAGTCAAAGTTACATGATTTTTCTCCCATTACGTGATGACATTATCATTTTTATAACTACACTTCTTTATAAGTTCCACATTCTGAGGGGTTACTAGTACTCTTGGGTTTTCACATGTAGAAGCATTATCGGCTAAGTCTGTCATCTTACTTTTGTACAACTTACACTTTTGATTCCACATCATGGAGAGTTCTCTTTCCAGACTTGAGTGTCGTGGGATCACCTTATAGCCTCTACTACTTCTTATTGGGAGAGATAACTATTCAGCTTGGCATGCTTCCATGGAATCTTACTTCACTCATGAGGTTTTTCACCCTTCTTACTTGGGCTAGTTCCTGCACCCACCGATCATCATTTTCTTGAAGAATTTCTTGACACTTTCAACCATGTTTTTGGTCACATGATGATGCATGTCTCTCGATCTCTTTGGTTTCATGTGGCAGACTCAGATCCACCCCACCATGTCTGGAGCATTCTTCAGTCCCTCTATGGATACCCTTCACATACTGCCACCGTTGTTGTTGTTACTGATTTAGTTGTCTCCTCTATTTCTTCGTGTGATGATAGTTCCACTAACATAGAGTCACTTGGTTCTAATTCTGATGATGAGGATTTTACACCCGGTTCGATATCCAAAGTACTACGAGAGGACTCTTCTCCTCCTCTCACTATTCCAGAGAGTGTTGACACATCCCACATCTCATCAGATATTGAGCAGATCTCCTATACAGTCTCATACAATCATCACACCTACCTCTTTTCCACCTTCAGTGTGTGAGGCCCCTTTCACTCCTCTACCTTCATTGGATGACTCATACCTATCTGACATCACTCTTCTGTTTGTTGAGCCCCCTCATTGGGATGAGTATCTACCTAACCTTAGTCATCTTTTCACATAGTACACTTGTGATGTACTATAAGTTCCTCATCCATCTACATGTATTTTAGAGGATTTCATCATCTCCATTGTTGGGAGTGCCCCTTATGGGACTCTTACCACTTCCACTTTTCCGGAGACCTTCATTGATCCACCCTTGCTTGTGGATCCATTTTATATTGTGGGGGATGTTTTGTTTCCTTCACATTAGTTGGAAATCCTTTCTACAGGTGTTCCCCTTATTCACTCTGATAGTTCTACACACGTGGCATTATCTTCAGTTCCTTATCACTCTTGCTAGACCTTTGTCACACTCATGTGGACCAGACTCGAGATCTCTTTGTGTTGCTTCCTCCAATTTCCTTCACAGAGGGGTGGAATTCCAACACATCATTTATGTCCTTCCTAAGGGTAGGCACATAGTTCGGTATGGGTGGCTCTTCTTCACCCAGAGGTAGACAATATCATGATTGAAATTCTTCTTTGGATACCTCCTAGAGTTACAGAGTTCGAGATCCATCCATGGCATCTTCTACATTCCTCTCTTCTTCTTCTTTATGAGAGATTTCCTCTTTGTACATGGATACCTTTATAGGCTCGTCTATGGCTGGAACCCATCCTTGGCATCTTTTTTAGATTAGAGAGTGGACTTGTCTCTCTTTTAGGGGGGAGTTTTTCCCATTGGGTTTTCTCCTTTTACTCCACTTTTTGAGAGTTTCTTGTACGTGGGTACCTCATCAAGCTTGTTTCCGAGACCCACTTCTCCTTATTTTCATCTATGTGTCCACCTAAGCTATGCTTCGGAGGGGTGGTCATTTAGGATATTTACCATGCATATATTTTAAGTACATCGGATTCCTCCACATAGGTGATTCACCATGCTTAGGTGTCATAGGTGTCATTATGGCCTTACATGCATCATAGAGTGTTATCGGAGTTACATTTGACCGGCTATTTCAGGAATGTAACTCCAACCTCTTAACGGCTACATTTTTGGGGGAGTTACACACCCCACTACTATATGTACACTCTTTCATCTTGAGAAATAAAATGGAATTGAATGGAGTATGGCATTTGAGACATTTTTCCCTTAATGCATGCACATTTATCTCATGGGTGATTTCTTGCTTCAATATTGAAGCTACATCATTTTGAGATTGAGTGCAATGTTTTGATTCTCATGAATTCCATCCAAAAATGTTACCCTCACATCTCCATCATCCTCTTACCTTTACACCCCTTCCTCCTTCCTCTAAGCCTCTATAATTATTCCTTTTCTATCATCCCCAGTGAACCTCTTTCTTCCTCCTATATCTTTCATCTATCCTCCTCCATCTACACCCCTTCCTCCTTTCTATGATCCCACATCCTTACCCCTTTTCTCTCTTACATCCAAACTCATTTCTTCCCTCTCTCTCATCCCTCTAATTTCCTTCCTCTCAACTCCCTTAAACTCCTTTCTTCCTCTTCTCTCCTCCTTCTAGACCCCTTTCTTCCTCCTCACTGTAACCTAAAAATAATTCCTTCCTCCTTTCACCTCCTACCTTTTTACCGCTTCCTCAATTCCTCCTCCTCCCTCCAAAATCCTTCCATCCTTCATCCACCCTCTAAGCTTAAAACCCTTCCTCTCTTCCTTCTTATTTTTCTAACCTCAAAATCCTTGCCCCCTTCTTCCTCTAACCTCTAACATCCAAACCCCTTCCTACCTTCCTCTTTCTTCCTCAAAACTCAATCTAAAATCATAACATATTTCTCCTTCTAAACCCATTCATCCCTCTCTTCCTCCTCCACCTCACCCTCTAACCTTCAAATTCTTTATACCTTACTCATCCTCCCTCCATACCCCTTCCTCCCCTCCTCTTCCCTTCCTCCTCTAAACACTAACTTAAAAAAACTTCCTACTTTCCACCTCCTCCTCCCTCTAACTTCCAAACCCCTTCATCCCTCCTCTTCCCTTCCTACCTTCCTCCTCCAAACTCTAACCTCCAAAACCTTTCATTTGTTCCTTTTCCCTTAATATTATTTCCTCCTTCCAAAACCCTTTCATCCTTTCAACCTCCACCCTCTAACCTCAAAATCTCTTACTACCTTCCTTCACTTACGTCTAACCTCCAAACACCTTCCTCCATTCCTCTTCCTTGATATAACCTCTTCCCTCCTCCTCCAAATCCATTCCTTCCAACTTCTCTCCAAACCCCTTTCATCTTCATCCTTGTCTGTTGGTATCAAAATTCATTCTCCTTTTCAAGCCGAGCGATAAGAATAAAATTCAACAAGGATCTTAGAGGCAGATAGATCATAGTGTGTGTCCTTTTTTAGTTGGGGATGAGTTCTAACTGCCCTTTTCGATACTCGGGATTCATGGAGAGATGGATAACACCTTTAAGAAGATTTTACCTATCTTCAAACAGGGTGAGAGGACCCTTAGTGTAACCTCTGTTTGATGAAGGAGATGGAGATATCCTTCTTTTACAAAAATTCTATGAAGAGAACCTTGGGAAAATATGGTCAATAATCCATGATTTAACTCTTAAAAGTTGTCGATTATAAATGATGCGAGATACTTTCAACACAAGGCTAAGGTTACTATTTCATATTTTTGCAAGTAGATTTTGTTCCTTTGTTGACACATAGGGAAAACAGGGGGTAGTTCATGGTGAATTCATGGTTTTGAAATAATTTGGGTGGGAGATAAAGTAGCATGAAATTGATTATACCATATATTTGAAGGGAATTCATAATAATGAACAACTCAACAACATAAAGATTAAAAATAGTTAAGATGTTTCTTTAACCGAGAAAGTGTGCTCAAATGGAGGCCTAGATCAGCACCTTTTCATATTATCTTTGAGACTCCAACATGAAGGATCAAATTGAAAGACTCAATTAAACATCAAATTCTTTGATTAATCATGCCTAAGGTACACCCAAAGACTTACAGATAACCTTTATCAACAAATGATAGTGAATTGATTTTAATTTTTTTTATCTCATCCAAGATGAAGGATCTTCTTGAAATGAAATCGCAAATACCATTAGACTATCACAGGGACAAGATCCTATGTGATTTCACAAAAAAATCAATGTAATATTACAATAGGAATGAAAGAAACTATTTTCATATATTTTGAAACAAAGCAGACACAAATTCATTAGAGACTGACTGACACAAATTAATTTCAAAATTTATTAGATTCATTAGTAGGGGAAAGCTTCCAGAGTAATCTCAGTGCTCATCAATGGCTATCCATATGCAACAAACTTGACATGATAGAAAATCTAACACAAAAGAAAATAACAGGTTATCTCGGTTTTGGTCTCTCACGAAGACGGTTTTCTCAAATTTTCTCTTAGGAATTCAGACTCCGACCATTTGTAAGAGTAATCTCATTGGATTTATAAATTTTTCTCACTCAATTTTCCCCCCAAAAGAGAACAATATTTGAGGGACCTTTACTTGTTCACAATTTATTTCAGAAAATGAAATTTAACAAATTCAGACCCAAAAGCTACCAGGTGGACCAATTATGAACTGATCACATCTCTTGGGCCCTCGAATAATGACTTGGATGCCATGCCACAACTTTTTAGGATTCTTTTTAATCATTCTGATTCTGTCATGTGAGAAATCCCTCTTTAATCATTTTTCTGAGCCTCTGCATAGCTTTGGACTTGATAGGTCATCTATTTTTCTCTCGACGCAACCCCTTTTTCACCTTTTTCTCCTACACTTTCATCATTTCATCCCTTTTCCCACTCATTCCTCTGTAATTCTTCCCCCGCTTCTATTTCCTCTAGTAATTCCCATTTTTGCGAGTGCTCGAGCAATTTCCTCCTCAAAATATCGACCTTAACAACCCTTGGACTCATAATTTAAGTTTTGAATCCATTCAATGGCACCTTACTGATAGAGACAACAAAGAATTTCATCAAATAACGATGAAAACAGTGTGTATTTGTGTCTCCAAGAGTCTTGGAGCAAAAATGGCAGAAAATTAGGTGAAATGCACAAGAACTGTTGATCCTTCCCATTTTCCACTTTATATCATAGCGGTCCACGTGTTTCCTTAGCGCAATTGCAAAGGGGAAACACAGAGGAAAGTCTCAAATAAGCGCGGGCCTTCCATGTGACTGGACCCAAGAAAAACACCTTTTGGCCTTCGAAAAGTCTCGGTGAAAAAATGAACTAGCGGGAGCTTCCATGTGTCCTCATGGTGGAACTTTGAGATGGTCCCCAAAATTAGAGACCCCAAACAAGAACGAGCTCAACACATATTTCAATCTAGAAGATTTTGTTAAAAAGTTGAAGGTTTAGCGGCAAGCGCCATGTATCTAGGGTACGAGAGTCTCCTCTAGTTGTTAAAAATCCAAGAAAATGGCAGAGTGAGTAGAAGCCTCCAAGTGTCCTCGTGGCACTTCTTTAAAATAAAAATTAAGGGCCGGTCCCCAAATAGGTGCAGTCCTTCACATGTCCTGTGCCTCCAAAAAGTTACTTGAAAAGTCTAAGTATGGGAAGACCCAGCAGATGCTCCATGTGTCCTCATGGCACAACTTTGAGATGGTGCCCAAGAGAGGAGACTCGACCAAACGTAGGCTCACCACGTGCCCTGTGCCTTAGAAAATTTCTTTGAAAATTTTGAGTAGAAGCGAGAGCGGTGGAAGCCTCCACATGCCTCCATGTCACAATTGTTAAGGTGGGACTTTGAGGCAGATCCTCAAATGAGTGCTAGCCCACCACATGTGTATGGCCCACAAAAATGTACTGCTGCATGAAAATTTTTTCTAAGTCTGGGAAAAGCAATGGAATCCTCCACATGTCCCCTCGTGTAACTTTGATGCCAAACCAAAAGGTAAATTTTCAAACGAGCGTTGTTCCTCCACATAGACAAGATTTAAGTTGAAACGGGCATGATAAACTTAAAATACCCCAGAACCCACCTCTCTACTTCTAACTTTTGATGTGGGCCCCAATGAAGTCATGCGATCATTTGATAACTTTGTCCCTTTTCACCAAAAGGAAAAAATATGCAAAATTCTTCGGTGACCCACCTCCCCACTTTTAATTTTCAATGCTTGACTCAAACATGTGACATTAATTTGTCCCCATGGAGTTTTGGATCATTTCATAACTTTTCTCCTTCTCACAAAAAGGAAAAAATCTTCAAAATGCTCCGGTGACCCGCCTCTCTGCCTTTAACCTTTCAAACTGCCATGTGTCCTTCTTTGGGGTCAAAGTAAGAAATTTCCCCTGTCACTTCATATTGTTGAATAGCCAATTATATACTATCAGGGCTATGGGACCAATTTGTCCATTTTTACAAATGTAACAAAAGTGACAAGTTTCACCAAAAAGACCCATCGGGCCACGTCCAATCAGAAAGGACCACGTATCCACGGATGTTGGGACAGGATTTACAAAGGAGACACAGTCATGGAAGATGCCCAACAACAAAGTTTTTTCCTGTGGAGATAATATTGTAAATAAAACCTAGGCTCAATGTGATCCACGACCCAAGGAAAGGAATGACAATGGAAACCAAATGAAGGATAAATATTTCACACATCCATACAGGGAGACAGATAAAACTTCAAACCATGTAGATTGAGAAATTTTGAACAAACATGGTGAGATTAGATTGAACACCAACATCATCTCTAACTCAGTCATGGGCACTCCTTTCTAGTGCCGCAAGAACAACATATATAGACCATGTGCCAAAAATAGACCATTGGGAAACAGAGTCAAAGAATAACCATGCAGAAAGTGTAAAACCATAATTGTTCTCCAAAATGAACTAAGAAACCAACGATGCAGGTCACCAAGGACCAAAATGAATAGAAACAAAAAGTAGAATAAAAACAAAGAACTATACACTATACAAATGGATTATACCTTTATTCTCGAGAAATCAATCAAGGAACAACTTCAAATGCCTACCATTAACAAGAAATTCAAGTAGTTCCCTATCTAAGTCTTTTAGGAAGAAGGTATTTTCACTAATTCGAATATCAATGGAATAAGGGCCCATCCACAATGATCAAACATACCATGCTTGACCTTATCTTCATGTCGATATCACATAAAATTACAAGATCGCTAATACTAAAACCTCTGAGTCACCTTTTTTCAAATAGCTTCTTCAAATTTTCTCGGGACTTTACATGCCACTTTGATGGGATGCCCTTCTTTCTTCAAATACCTCAATAATTTGATTGATTTGAGCATTATATGGACTAACTTCTTGGTCTTTAATTTTTTGAAAAATATTAAATGAAGACAATTGCAAATGAAGGGGCAATAAAGCTTGAATTCCATATACTAACTCAAATGGGCTCTTGTCAGTATCTCTCTTGACAAAGTGATTCCGCACCCAAAGAGAAAACTTCAATTTCTTACCCCGCTTCCTTTTGTTCAGCTCTCAAGGTTCTTCTAATGATCTTTAACAATTTTTAATTGTTGGACTCAAACTTGTCCATTTCCTTGAGGATTGTAGTTAGAAGCATATGTCAAATTTATTCCATAGTCTTTGCACATTACCACCAAAGGTTTAGCTCTAAAACTCATGGCATTATGGAAATAATTTTAGTTGGAACTCCAAATTTGCATATGATTTGATTTAGTATGAAGTCCATGATAACTTAGTGTGTTGCCTTCTTGGTGGGGATTTCTTCCACCCACTTAGTGAAATAATATAAGGCCACAAGAATCCATTTATGACTAGCGCTGGAGGGGCTCGAAATTTCCCAAATAAAATTCATTCCCCATTGTCCGAATGGGGCTTCAATCGACATAGGATGCAAAGGAAGGGATCTTGAATCTTTCATTCTTCCAGAGAAATGCTTACAACTTTCACATTTCCTAGCCAATAGAGTTGTATCCTTGAAGAGAGTTGGCCACCAATAACCAGCCCTTAAGATTTTATGTGTTGTAACTCTACCAAAAAAATGTCCCCACAGTAACCCTCCATGGAGATCGAAATTATTTTTGGGGCCTCATTTTTAGTAATGCATCTCAAGAGAAGTCCCCAAAGTTCTTCCAAACTACCCCAAAATCAGTAATGACATACTTTTGAGAGGCTAAATTAAGATCTATTTTATAATTTTTACTCAAATATTCAAGGCAACATAGATATTTGAGATAAAATATTATATCTTTGTGCCATTCAGAACTTACCAACTTTTCAAGGACATCTACCCTTTCTCCTTCTACTTCATTCACCTCAATAGTTTGCAAGTTGCTCTCATCCATAAGCTTAGTTAGGCCCAAACCTCTTTCTAATTTTGTGGTTTGGATATCCATGTCATACTCCTACAACGTGTTCTCCCATCTATATTTTTTCTTGAGACCTCCATCTCGACAAGATTTCTTTCACCATGGTGTGGGGAACATAAGCAACAACTTTAGAGCTCAAGATATAGGGTCTGAATTTTTTTGCTTTCACCAAGGCAAATGCTTACTTCTCCATGATGGTGTATTTCAACTCAGCTCCTGCAATGCCTTATTGAAAAAGGAAATTGATCTCTCACCCCTTCATCATCCTTCCTTCGTAATAAAAAAATGCAATGGTATTTTCTCAAGCAAAAGAAACACTTGATAAGGCTTCTTGTAATTTTGGGCTGCCAAAATAGGGGCATGTTTTAGTGCTTCTTTGATCCCATTGAAAGCCCAAATGGAAAATTCTTCCCATTTGATAACCTGGTCCTTCTTCAACATGCTAGTAATGGGGATAGTCACCAAGCAAAGTTAGACACAAATCTTCTAATAAATTTTATTTTTCCAAAGAAGGATTGAATTCCCTTCTTGGTTCTTGGAATTGGAACCTTCTTGATGGCTTCCACTCTCTCTGGATCTATCATGACCCCTTCTTTTGATACTATGTGACCAAGAATATTTTCCTTTTGCACTCCAAAGTGGCACTTCTTGGGATTCAATGATATGCCATCCTCCCTACATCTTATCAATATTCTCTCCAGGTGTTGCAGTGATCATTTCTCTTTTTGGAAAATACGCTTACATCATCTTCATAAATCAGTAATGAAGTCATTGATATAACTGAAAATGCCACATCCATTGCTCTTTGGAAAGTTTCGCAACATTCATTAAGCCAAAAGGCCTCCCGACATTGACAAAAGTTCCCAAGGAGTAGTAAAGGCAATTTTTATTCTTTCGACTCCTTCAAACAAATTGATTATAGCCAAAGAAACCATCCGTGAGTGGATAACGAAGTTAAGAACTAGTTACCAATTGTAGCATATTCTCCATGTTTGATAGAGGGTAATTATCTTTTAGTGATGCTTTATTTAGGTTCCCGAAGTCGATGTATATCCTTATGTCACCATTATTTTTTTGATAGGCACTAAGTTTACAACGCAAGATGAATACCTCATGGGATGAATGATCCCTCCATCCTCAACTTCTTCGCTTCTTCTTGAATTTTCAAAGAAAGGAGTGGATTGATGGGCCTTTGTTTATGCCTCAAAAGGATTGGCATTAGACTCAAGAGGAATCTCATGTTGGAACAAATCTTCCTTGTATGCCTTCAACTCGAGTAAGACCAAGCTAGGAAGTCTTGATATTTCTTCAAAAATTTAATATAGGATTGTTTCTCTTCCTTCATTGATACTACCTCCTAACCAAAATTTTCATGGCTTTTCCTTTGCACCCAGTCTGTGCTCTTCCCACATCTCTTGAAATAGACATTTATTTTAATAATGCAATCAACATTATCAAAGTTTGACTCAAGATCCACCAAACCTTTGGGAATCGTGTTTTTCTTCAACTGGATGATGTCTTTTCCAAATAATGTTTCCTTCAGCAACACACACCATTGGTTCCCAATCCATATTTTGGTCATAAACTCACCTTGGTTCTACTGTAAACCGATTCACCTAGGCATCATCATCAAACACTTGCCAATGTTTAACATTTTTATGGATGGATGGACTTGTTAGTATTTCAACATCATACTCACAAAATGGAGACACTGCACATTCCCAAATCTAGATCCTAACACCGATAAATTTTCTACAATAGCATTAAAATTTATATCATCATGCATAATATTAAAAGAGTCAAACATTTCAATAAAATCCCATACTTTGCATGCTTGTATTGTTTCATTCCATGATTTTTAATAGCATACGCTTTTCTAATTTGTTTGAAAATCGATTATGAATCCTTTGACTATGATATATTTTATACCATATTTCCATGTAATTCTCAAGCCTAATAACAATGCTTTATATTCAGCAATGTTGTTAGTGCGATCAAAGTTAATTTTGAAAGAAAGGAAAAACTCTTCTTGGCCTGGGAAACTCATAACAATGCCAGCACCATTTCCAAACTTTGAACTAGCTCCATCAAATAACAAGGTCCAAGGTAAACCCACTTGTTCAAGACATTTACATTGATCAATCTTGTGCTCCTTACCATTAGAAAACCCCACAAATTTATCTACATCTACATTAGCATATAACACTTCATAAGAAGCATTATTTGGATCTTCAATGAGGTGCAACATTTTCTTCTCTCCATACAACTTTACAAGGCTACCTTCAATTAGAATGGTGGTGAAAGACATATCCATATGAACACTTCCACCAACACTTGTAGCCCACTTTCTTGATAACATCATACCCTATTTGGCAGGGAAATCAATAATGACAACATCAAGTTTCACATTCTTACCCAGATAAGTTGTAAGTTGTACCACCAAACCTTTTACACACCTTACAATTGGGACCTCTCTATAATCCATTGTAGTTTAATTTCCATAAGTTGTTATCACTTTAATGTTCAATTCATTCACGACTTCGTGAGGCATAACATTGCATCATGCTCGAGGATTCAAACATACAATTGTGCAATAGTTTGTCTTTAATAATCGTTGTTGTAAAAATGGATCAACATTTAACCGAGACTCAACTAAAGATGTCCCCAAGTAAAGTTCAGTGCTTCCCAAGATCTTCCAATGCTAGCAGTGTTTCCAGTTCTTCAATGATTGAGAGAGTCTCCACAATGTTTAGATTTCTACTTGGGGTACTTTTCTCTTCTTTCAATCCCAAATACTCAATTCCCTCTTCTTGTGCTCAGGAATCCTAAGCAACTCAACAATTAGAACACTAACTTTTATTTGACTCAAAACTTGGGAAATGCCATATGGAACATACTTGGGCAAGGCAAGATTGGGAGGGAGGTTAATAAACTCATCGTATAACATGAGATTTTTGACGCTTTGGGTATGAGGAGTATGAATTTTGTTTGGGAAAACAAGACCTTTGGTAGATGCATCTTTCTTAGGAACTTATTTAGGAATACTAGTAAGTAATGGATTTTGGGTTTGGCCTAAGGGCTGCCTTTGACAACTTTTACTCTAGTGTTATAATCTTTCTCTTAGGCAACAATAACTATCTATCCTCCTCGGATGGGATTTCTCCATCGTACTTATTTATCATTAGAGATCGTAAGTATTCAAAATCATTATTAGGTATTTAAAATCTTGTACCATATCTATTTCAAAAGTATGAGAGGGAGGAAGAAATGGTACCCGGTGGATGCAATCCCAAAAACTTGTAGTAGTTCGAGCACTTATCACTTCAGTTGAAGTTTCCCTTGTTGTGAGCTTGTGGAGCAACCCATCATGCAAAAAATCATCATCAATATCATCACCATTATCAGCTTCTTCAACTTTCTGATCTACTTTACATAGAGGATGGGGCAGAAAACATCTATCACACCAATCAATTTCATTGGCTTCATCAACAGGAGTAACCCTGATAGTCAAAGGGTCAAGCACCATTCTACTTTCACGTGCTTGGGGCTATCTATTTCCCATGGGTCCTTTACCTTTGTCATCAGGTCTCGATCACCCCTAACATGATTCTCAAATCCATCATGATTTTGTGCCTTTTTTTGACCTTGTGAACTTTGCCCATTTCCTTTCTCTTCCTAGGATAATTAGTATGATATTTCTTTGACGAACCCTCGCCAAAGTCCTCACAACTTCCTCAAGATCCACAATCTTATTTGATTGAGGCTTCTCAGGTTGATCAATTTAACACCCTCCCTCTTAGGAGGTTTTCCAACTTCCTTAATGTTGTTCTCAATTTGCAGAGCCATGGTAAAGGCCTCGATTCGAGTCCTGGGTTATTATCCCTCAAATAGTAAGCAATTTTTTATCAAATGCATCTGAATACTTTATCGACATGATTCATCACATGGCCTCAAATTAATAGGTAGTCTTCTCAATGTTTTGTTAAATCTAGAGTTGAAATCATGCATTATTTCATTAGGATTCTTGTTTATATTTTCAAACTCGATAAAAGAAACCTAGGGTATGTTTAATCACCGTATCGCATCCTAAAATCATTCTTCATCTCTATCCAGAGTCAATGGAATTATCTCGCAGAGATTTATACCAGATCCTTGCATTTTTGTCTAGAGTATGGATAAATAATAAAATGTATACATGCTAAAACTCTATTTCAAATTATTCCATCATATTGACAAAGAGTTTCAAGTGCTAATCACCATTTATTGCATTATTTCCTTGAAACTTAGGAAATTTGTTTCCTACATCTTGTGGCACAATATTTGGATAGCCAATCATTCCTCTAAAATGATGGGACCAAAAGTATTAACAACAAATGGAGGTCTAGGTGGAGGCTAAGCCATATTGCTCGAGGAGGTGATCTTACAAGAGAAACAAAATGATGAGGAGTGAGGGGCCCGAGTGGTAACAGGGATACAATTTTCACAATGACTCGCCTCTAAAGGTTCTGTCTCTTGAAAAGTCTATCAGATTTTGAAAATATAGGGGAATATTGAGAAGAAAATGTTTCAAATACAAATGAAGGCCCCTCTCCAGATGGAGAATTTAATTCAACAAAAAGACTACCTCATTCAGATTCACTTGAGGAAGTGTTGCAATCTTCAATCACGGGATGATCAGTTTCACCAATAGAGATCTCTTTTCTTGAAATTTGATCTCTAACAACCTTCCATATTCTTCTTCCTTCTAAAATCATCCTTCCCAGCTTTGGGAAATAACTTTCAGTAGGGTCTCCGCGCGAAGAAAGATATTCTTCCTTCGATCTTCAAAAAGATTAGTGATAAATTGCAATTGACAGAGGTCAAGACAATGCATTTATCAAAATTTCGCTCAATACGGAGTCGCCACTAAGGATTTTCACCTTAATTGTGCAAATGTAGTAAAATGGTTTGTCAAATGTCCATCAACACTAAATTCATGCAAATCTTACAAGATCTACTCTTCTTTTACATAAATTTATCAATGATGATACAAATCCTAGTGCAATAACTGTATAAGCTAGAAATATTGCACTTAGAACTCACAACTTTGAACAATTCTTACAGATCTAAACAAATAATGATGTTTCAATAATGTATTTACACTTTAAAATCTGTAAAAGCATTACTGTGGTCTTGTACACGTACACCTTTTTCAAATAATTCAAAGAGATCCTGCAATGGCACCATGAGTGTTGGTATCCAAATTCATTCTCCTTTTCAAGCCGAGCAGCAACACGAATCAACAGGAGCTTAGAGGTAGATAGATCATAGTGTGTGTTGTTTTATAGCCAAGGATGAGATCTAACTGGCCTTTTGTTACTAAGATTTGTGGAGAGATGGATAACACCTTTAAGAGGATTTGATCTGTCCTCACTACTTTAGGTCGTGCCTCTTCGATCGGGTGATAGGACCCTTAGTGTAACCTCTGTTTGATGAAGGAGATGAATATATCCTTCTTTTACATAAATTCTATGAAGAGAACCTTGGGAAAATATGGTCAATACTCCATGATTTAACTCTTAAGAGTTGTCACTTCGAAACAATGGAGATACTTTCAACGCAAGGCTAAGGTTACTAAAGACATTAAGAAATACTTATTATTCTATATTTTTTTGCAAGTAGATTTTGTTCCTTTGTTGACACACAGGGAAAATAGGGGTAGTTCATGGTGGATTCATAGTTTTTGAAATAATTTTGTTGGGAGATGAAGCAGGATGAAATTTATTATACCATATCTTCGAGGGACTTCACAATAATGAAAAACTCAATAATATAAAGCTTAAAAACAATTAAGACATTCCTTCAACTAGAAGGTGTGCTTAAATGGAGGCCTGTGATCAGCGAGTTTTCACATAATCTTTGAAACTCAAACGTGAAGGCTCTAATTTATCAAAGTCTCTCGATTAATCACGCCTAAGGTACACCCAAAGACTTACAGACAATCTTTATCAACAAATGACAATGAATTGATTTTAAATTTGTTTATCTCATCCAAGATGAAGGCTCTTCTTGAAATGAAATTACAAATACCATTAGACTATCACAAGGATGAGATCTGTGTGATTTCACAAAATTTTCAATGTAAGATTGCAATAGGAACAAAAGAAACTATTTGTAGACATTTTGAAACAAAGAAGACAAAAATTGCTAGAGATTGGACACAAATTAATTTCAAAATTACTTAGATTCATCAGCAGGGGAAATATTCTAGAGCAATCTCAGTGCTCGTTAATGGCTATACATATGCAACCAACTTGACATGATAGAAAATATAACACATAAGAAAATAACAGGTTATCTTGGTTTTGGTCTCTCACGAAGACGACTTTCTCAAATTTTCTCTTAGGAATTCAAACTCCGACCATTTGCAAGAGTAATATCATTGCATTTATACATATTTCTCACTCAATTTCCCCCAAAAGAGAACAATATTCGAGGGACCTTTGCTTGTTCACAATTTTTTTAGAAAAAAACTTTAACAAATTCAGACCCAAAAGCTTCCAAGTGGACCAATTATGAACTGATCACGTCTCTTGGTCCCTCGAATAATGACTAGGATGCCATGCCACAACTTTTTAGGAGTCATTTTAATCATTTTAATTCTGTCATGCAAGAAATCCCCCTTTAATCATTTTTTTTTGGAGCCTCTATAGCTAGACTTGACAATTAATCCCCTTTTACTCTTGAGGCAACTCCTTTTTCACCTTTTGAACCTACACTTTCATCATTTCATCCCTTTTCCCTCTCTTTCCTCTCGCAAATCTTCTCCTCATCCGTTTCCTCTAGTAATTCCCATTTTTACGAGTTCCTTAGAAATTTCCTCCTTAAAATATCGACCTTAAAAACCCTTGGACTCATCATTTCAGCTTGAATCCATTCAATGGCACCTTACCGAAAGAGACAACAAATAATTTCATCAAAGAATGATGAAAATAAAAGGTGTGTATTTGCATCTCCAAGAGTCTTGGAGAAAAATTGTGAAAAAACATGTGAAATGCACAATCTGTTGATCCTTCCCCTTTTCCACTTTATATCATAGTCGTCCACGTGTTTCCTTGGTATAACTGCAAAGGAGAAACACGGAGGAAAGTCTAAAACAAACCCAGGCCTTCCACATGCCTTGGGCCCAAGAAAAACACCTTTTGGCCTATGAAAAGGCTCGGTGAAAAAGGAGCCATCGGGAGCCTCCACGTGTCCTCATGGCGCAAATTCGAGATGGTCCCTAAAAGTAGAGACCCAAAACAAGCACGGGCTCAACACGTATCTCAATCTGTAGAGTATGCTAAAAGTAGAAGGTTCAGAGCAAGGTGTCATGTTTCTAGTGTCCGAGACAGTCTCCTCTGGTTGTTGAAAATTCCAAGCAAAGAGCAGAGTGAGCGAGGAGCATCCAAGTGTCCTCCTGGCACTTCTTCAAAATAAAACTTAGGGGCTAGTTCTCAAATAGGCGTGGTCCCTCCACGTTTCCTAGGCCTCCAAAAAGTTTCTTGAAAAGTCTAAGTATGGGAAGACCCGGCGGAAGCCTCCACATGTCCTCATGGTGGAACTTCGAGATGGTTCCCAAGAGTGGAGACTTCGTACTAAGCGTGGGCTCACCAGTGCCCCAGGTCCTTAGATTTTTTTTAAAAGTTTAAGTACAAATAAGAGCTAGAGGAATCCTCCACATGTCTCCCTATCATAATTGTTAAGGTGGGACCCTGAGGTGGATCCTCAAATGAGCACTAGCCCACCATGTGTCCATGGCCTGCCAAAACTATACTAGCTGCATGAAAAATTTGTCTAAGTCCAGGAAAAGCAAAGAAATCCTCCATGTGTCTGCCTGGTGCAACTTCGAGGCCAACCCAAAAGGTGAATTTTCAAACGAGCGTTGTTCCTCCACGTGGACAAGATTTAAGTTCAAACGGGCTGAAACTCAAAATTCCCCTAGGTGACCCGCCTCTCCACTTCTAACTTTTAATGTGGGCCCTAACGGAGTTCAATCATTTCATAACTTTGTCCCTTTTCACCAAAAGGAAAAAATCTAAAAAATGCTCCGGCGACCCGCCTCTCCACTTTGACTTTTTAGTGCTGACTCAAACATGTGACAGTAGTTTGTCCCCCGCGGAGTTGTGGATCATTTCATAACTTTTCTCATTCTCACAAAAAGGAAAAAATCTTCAAAATGCTCCGGCAACCCGCCTCTCCACCTTTAACCTTTCAAACTGCCATGTGTCCTTCTTCGTGGTCAAACTAAGAAATTTTCCTCTTGCTTCATATTTGTTGAATGGCCAATTATATACTATCGTGGCTATGGGACCAATTTGGCATTTTTTACAAATGTAAAAAAGTGACAAGTTTCACCAAAAAGACCCGTCAAAGCCGCATCCAATCAAAAAGGACCACGTATCCATGAATGTTGGGACATGATTTATAAAGGAGACACAATTTTTGAAGATGCCCAACAACAAAGTTTTCCGCTCGCCGAGAAGATCAAATAAAACCCCGGGATCAATGTGATCCATGACCCAAGAAAGGAATGAAAATGACAACCAAATAAGGGAGAAATATTTCACACATCCATACAAGGAGATAGAGAAACTTCAAACGATGCAGACTGAGAAATTTTGAACAAACAGGGCGAGATTAGATTGAGCATCAATAGGTCCACCTCCAAACTCCTTCCTCCCTTCCTCTTCCTTGCTCAAAACAATTTCCTCCCATCCTCTTTCTTCCTCATACCTCCCCTTCATAATCTTCCCTCCCTCCAAATTCTTCATCCACCCCTACAACCTCCAAAACCTTTCCTACCTTCCTCCTCCAATTTCCTTCCTCCAACATCCAAATGCCTTCTTTTTTTTTTCCTTTTTTTTTCAACCTCCAAACCCATTCCTCCTTTCCTCTTCCTTCTTCTGACCTCTTCCTTCCTACTCCCTCCTCCCTCCACACCCATTCCTTCCATCTTCCCTCAAAACCCCCATTCGTTCCTTTTCAATCCACTAACATCCCTATCCCTTCCTTCTTCATACTTTGTCTAACCTCCAAACTCCTTCCTCCCTTTGTCTTCTTGGATCTAACCTCCAAACCCCTTCCTCCTCCAAACTCCAACATCCAAACCAATTCCTTTCGTCCTCCTCCCCAAAACCCCTTATTTTGTCTTCTTCCTTCTCCCTCCAAACCCCCGATTCCTTCCTCTTCTTTCCTCAAATATCAAAATCCCTTCATTTCTCTTCCTTTCTCCAACCTCCAAACCCTTTCCTTCATATTCCTTTTCCCAACCTCAAAACCCTCCTCCCTTCCTCCTTTGGCCTCCAACATCCAAAAATTTCTTTCCTCCTTATAAACCCTTCCATATTTCCTCCTCTTTCCTCCTCCCTCCAAATCATTTCCTTCTTTCCTCCCTCAAAACCCCATCATTCCTTCCTCTTCCTTCCTCCAACATCCAAACCCTTCCTTCCTCTTCCTTTCTCCAACCTCCAAACCCAATCCTCCATTCCTCCTTCAAACTCAAACATCCAAACCCTTTTC
The DNA here is from genome assembly GCA_018340775.1 of Taxus wallichiana var. yunnanensis. Lineage (NCBI taxonomy): Eukaryota > Viridiplantae > Streptophyta > Pinopsida > Cupressales > Taxaceae > Taxus > Taxus wallichiana. The sequence goes on from CM031244.1 coordinate 756,345,170, forward strand.
CTCCCTTCCTCCTCCAACCTCCAACATTGAAGCCCTTCCTTCCATCCTCTTCTTCCCTCCTTCCTCCAAATCATTTCCTTATTTCCTCCCTCAAAACCCAATCATTCCTTCCTCTTCCTTCCTCAAACATCCAAACCCATTCCTCTTTCTTTCTCTAACCTCCAAACCTAATCCTCCATTTCTCCTCCAAACTCAAACATTCAAACCCCTTCCCGCTTCCTCCTCCAACTCCAACATTGAAACCCCTTCCTTTCTTCGTCTTCTTTCCTCCAACCTCCAAACCTCTTCCTTTCTCTTCTTTCATCCATCCTCAAATTCTCTTCCTCCCTTCATCCCATGAAATCCAACATCCAAAATCCTTCCTCCCTTCCTCTTTTTTCCTCCAACCTTAAAACCCCTTCCTCTGCTTCCTCTATTGACCTCCAACATCCAAACCCTTCCCTCCTCTTCCCTCCTTACAAACCCGCTCCTTCCTCTTTCTTACTTTAACCTCCAAGTCCTTGCTTCTCTTCCCTCTTCCTCCAAACCCATTCATCACTTCCCATTCCTTCTTGACATTCAAATTCCTTCCTTCTCTTCCTCTACCCTCCTTCCTTCCTCTTACTTCCTTCAACCTCCAAGGCCCTTCCTTCACATCTCTCTTCCTCTAAACCCATTAATTCCTCCTCTTCTTCCTCCTCTTACTTAATTCCATCCCTCCTCTCCCTTCCTTCCATCCATTCTCTCCGCTTCTTCCTCTCTTTTCTTTTCTCTATTTCCTCTGATCCCCTTCCCCATCCTCCAACCTTCAAACATATTCCACATACTTTGTCTAACCTCTAAACCTCTTATCCATAATTCCTCCAACCTCCAAACCTTTTATTTGTACTTCCTCCAACCTCCAACCCCCTTCCTCAAAATCTCTTCCTCTTCCTTCTTTCCCTCCCTCCTCTCCCCTTCGATACTTCCTTTCTCTTCCATATTCCCTCTAAACCCTTCCGCGTCCTTCTTCTAACCTCCACATGCCTTAATTCCTCCTCTTCCTTCTTTCCATCCATTTCTCTCTCCCTTCCTCTTCCCTATTCCTCCAAACTTGTTCCCCCTCCTTCGTCCAATCTCCAAACTCCTTCATTCCTTCTCTTCCTTCCTATTTCTTCCTTCCATCCCTCCTCTCCCTTCCTTCCATACCTCCTCTCCCCTCCAAACCCCTTCCTCGACCTTCCTCCAACCTCCTTTTCCATCTTGCCTCCTCTTATCTCCTCCCTCATCTTTGCTTCCTTCTCTCCCTTCTTTCCCCCCTTTCTCCTCTCTATTCAATCCTAACACCTTCCCCTTCCTTCCTCCAACTTACAAACCTCTTCCCCGTCCTATCTCTAACCTCCAAACCCCTTCCTCTTCCTTCTTTTTTCCTCCCTCCTCCCCCTTCCCTCATACTTTCTCTTCCTATTCCCTCCAAACCTCTAAACCACTTCCCCATCCTTCCTCTAACCTCCAAACCTCTTCATTCATCCTCTTCCCTCCTTTTCCTTCAATTCCTTCTTTCCCTTCCTTTCATCCATCATTTCCTTCCATCCCTCCTCTCCCTCTCCTCATCCTTTCTCTTCTCTATTCCTCTAAACCCCTTCCGTGTCCTTCCTCCAACCTCTAAACTTCTTCCTGTACTCTCTCCATCCTCCATCATTACCTCCTCTTAATTCCTCCTCTTCTCTCCTCTTCCTTCCATCCCTCATTTCCCTTCATTTCATTTGCACTTTCCTTCCTACCATCCCTCCTCTCCCCTCTCCACTTCCTTTCTTTTCTCTATTCCTTCCAAACCCCTTCCCCATCCTTCTTCCTCCAACCTTCAAACTCTTCCCATGTATTGTCTCCAACCTCCAAACTCATTCCCTCTTCTTCATTCCCCTTCTTCCCTCTTCTCCCTTCCATCCATCCTTTCCTTCCTTTCATTTGTTGATTCCTTCCTTCCATCCCTCCTCTACCCTCTCCCTTCCTTTCTCTTTCTCTATTCCTCTAACACCCTCTTTCCCCCTCTTTCCTCCAACTTCAAAACATATTCCGTATACTATCTCCAACCTCTAAATTTGTTCCTCCAAACTCATTCCACTTCCTTCCTCCCTACCTCCTTTATTTCTCTTCCTTATTCCCTCTTAACCCCTTCCCCATCCTTCCTCCAACCTATAAACCCCTTCATTCCTCCTCTTCCTCTCTCCCTTCCTTTCACCCTCATCTCCCTTCCTTCCACGCATCTCACCCCTCTTACCTCCTGCACCCTTTCCTCTCCCTCCTCTCCACCTTTCCCTCCTTCCTTTTTTCTCCCTATTTTTTCCAAACCCCTTCCCCATCCTTCCTCTAACCTCCAAACCCTTCCTCTTCCTTCTCTCCCTCCATCCTCTCCCCTTCCTCCATCCATCTCATTGTCTTCCTATTACCTCTAAACCCTTAATACCTCCTCTTCCTCCTCTTCCTTCCTTCCATCCCTCCACTCCCTTCCTTCCACCCTTCCTCTCCCCTCTCCCATAAAAACCCTATCCTCTTCCTTCTTTCTCCCTCCTCTCCCTAGTTCCCTCCTTCCTTTCTCTCCCTATTCCCTCCAAACCACTTCCTGTCCTTCCTTCACCCTCAAAACCTCTCCCCTATCCTTCTTCCAACCTTTAAACCCCTTCTTCTTCCTTATTTTCCTCCCTCCTCTCCCCCTTACCTCCTTCCCTTCTCTTCCTATTCCCGCTTCAAACCCCTTCCCTCGTCCTTCTTTTCGCTAACCTCCAAACCCTTCATTCCTCCTCTTCCCTCATCTTCCTTCCTTTTTTCATCATCTCTTGTCCTTCCTCCAAACTCCTTCCTTGTCCTTCCTCCAACCTCAAAACCTCTTCCCTTCCTTCCTCTAACCTCCCAAACCCTTTCGTTCATCCTCTTCCTTCCTTCTATCCCTCCCCGTCCCTTTATATTCTCTATTCCTTGAAACACCTTCCTCTTTCTTCTTTTCCTCTCGCCTCTCCCCCTTCTCTCCTTTCATTCTCTTACCTATTCCTCCAAACACCTTCCTCCAACATCCAAACCCTTAATTCCTCCTCTTCCTCCTTCCATCCCTCCTCTTCCTTCTTTTCCCTCTCTCTCTCCCCTTTTCCCTCCTTCCTTTCTCTTCCCTATTGCATCAACCTCCAAACCCTTTTGGTTCCACCTCTTCTCTCCTACCTCCTCTTCCTTCTTTCCACCCCCTAATCCCCTCATCCCTCCTCCAAATTTCTTCCCCTATTCCCTCAAAACCCTTTCTTTTCGCTTCTCTTCCTCCTCCCTACAAACCCCTTCTCCATCCTTCCAAGCTTCAAACCCATTAAATCTTCCTCTTCCCTACTTTTCCTTCTTTTCCATTCCATCCCTTCTCTCCCTCTCCTCTCCCCTCTCCTCCTCCAATTTCTCTCCCTTATTTTCTCAAACACCTTAATTTCTCCTCTTCCTCCTCCCTCCTCTTCCTTCCTTCTCTTTTTTCATCTCTACCCTCCCCTCCCTTTATCTTATCTATTCCTCCAAACCCCCTTCCTCTCCCTCCTTTCCTTCCCTCCTATATCCCTTTTTCCTTCCTATCTCTTCCTATTCCTCCAAATAGATTTCACATCCTTACTCTATCCTCCAACATCTTCATTCCTCGTCTTCCATCCTCTTCCTTCCTTCCATCCCTCCTCTCCCCTTTCCTATTCCCTCAAATTCCTTCATTCCTCCTCTTACCTCCACTTCATTTATTCCATCCCTCCTCTCCTCTCTTTCCTCGAAAACCCCTCCTCTTCCTTCTTCCCTCCTCCCTCCTCTTCATTCCTCATCTCCCTCCTCTCCTGTTCTCCTCCTTTGTCTTCCACTTCCTCCTTTCCCTCCCTATCCTCTCCTTGCTTCCCTCCTTAATTTCTCTTCCATATTCCCTCCATACCCCTTCCTTCCTTCCCGCCTCCTAAACCTCTTCCCTTCCTTCCTCCAATCTCTAAATCCCTTAATCCCTCTTCTTCCCTCCTCTTTCCATCCTTTCATCCATCCTCTCCCTTCCATCCTCCTCGCTCTTTTTCTTCAAATTTGCCCTTCCTCTTCCTTATTTCCCTCCTCTCCCTCATCCATCTTCCTTTCCCCCTTCCTCTCTTCCTTATTCCTTCCAAAGTCCTTCCCCTCTATCCTTCCTCCAGCCTCCAAACCCCTTTGTTCCTCCTTTTATTTCCTCCTCTCCTATCCACTCTTCCCTCCTCTTCTTTCTCTCAAACCAATCCTTCTAAACTCCATATTTGATCCTCTTCCATCCTCCTCGAAACCCCTTCCTCATCCTTCTTTCTCCAACCTCCAAGCCCCTTCATTCCTCCTCTTGCCTCATATTCTTTCCTTCCACCCCTCCTCTCTTCTTTTCCCTCCAAACACCATCGTTCCTCCTCTGCCCTCCTCCTCCCTCTTATTCCTTCTTTCCATCAATCCTCTCCCCTCTTCCCTCTCCCTCATATCTCCCTTCTCTCCTTCCTTTCTCTTCCTATTCCTTCCAAACCCTTTCACGTCCTTCCTCAATCCTCCAAACATCTTCATTCTTCCTCTTCCCTCCTCTTCCTTCCATCCCTCCTCTCCCTTTTCCTATTACCTCAAATTCCCTTCATTCCTCCTCTTATCTCAACTTCATTTCTTACATCCCTCCTCTCCTCTCTTTCCTTGAAACCCCTTCCTCTTCCTTCTCCCCTCCTCTCTCCTCTTCATTCCTCCTCTCCATTCTATCCCCTCTCTCATCCCTATGTCTTCCACCTCCTCCTTCCCCTCCCCTACTCTCCCTGATTCCTCTCCTTCCTTTCTCTTCCCTATTCCCTCCATAACCCCTTCCCCTTCCTTCCCACCTCCTCCAAACCTCTTCCTCGTCGTTTCCTTGACCTCCAAAGCCCTTAATCCCTCTTCTTCCTCTCTCTTCCATCATTTCATCCATCCCTCCTCTCCTCTCTTTCCTCCAAACCCACCCTTCCTCTTCCTTCATCCCCTCCCCCTTCCCCCTTCCATCCTTCCTCTCTTCCTATTCCTTCCAAACCCCTTCTTCATCCTTCCTCCCCCTCTCCAAACCCCTTCGCTCCTTCCTTCCACTTCCTTCCTCCTCCTCTCCGCTCTTCCTCCGAATTTCTCTCAACTAGTCCTTTCAACCCCATCTTTGATCCTCTTCCCTCCTCCATCAAAACCCTTCCCCATCCTTCTTCTAACCTCCAAGCTCCTTCATTCCTCCTCTTGCCTTCTATTCCTTCCTTCCATCCCTCTTCTCTTCTCTTCCTCAAACCCCTTTGTTCCTCCTCTTTCCTCCTCCCTCATCTTCCTCCTTTCCATCGAATCTCTCCCCTTTCCTCTCTCATCCCTCCTATCTCCTTTCTCTCCTTCCTTTCTCTTCCTATTCCCTCCAAACATCTTCATTCCTCCTCTTCCATCCTCTTCCTTCCTTCCATCCCTCCTCTCCCCATTTCCTATTCCCTCGAATTCCCTTCATTCCTCCTCTTACCTCCACTTCATTTCTTCCATCCTCCTCTCCTTCTTTTTCCATCCCTCCTCTCCTCTCTTTCCTCAAAACCCCTTCCTCTTCCTTCTTCCCCCTCCCCTCCTCTCTTCCTATTCCTCCTCTCCCTCCTCTCATCTCCCTCCCTCCCTTCGTCTTCCACTTCCTCCTTTCCCTCCCCACTCTCCCTCCTTCCTACTTCCTTTCTCTTCCCTATTCCTCCATACCCCTTCCCCTTCTTTCCTACCTCCTCCAAACCTCTTCCATGTCCTTCCTCCAACCTCCAAAGCACTTAATCCCTCCTCTTCCATCCTTTCATCCATCCTCCATTCCTTCCATCCCTCCTCTCCTCTCTTTCCTCCAAACCCACCCATCCTCTTCCTTCTTCCCTCCCTCCTCTCTCCCCACTCCCTCCTTCCTCTCTTCCTATTCCTTTCAAACCCCTTCCCCATCCTTCCCCTCCAACCTCCAAACCCCATCATTCCTCCTCTTCCTTCCTTCCTCATCTTCGCTCTTCCTCCTCCAAATTTCTCCCGGTTATTCCTTCAAAACCTCGTCTTTGATCCTCTTCCATCCTCCCTCAAAACCCCTTTCCCATCCTTCTTCCAACCTCTAAGCCACTTCATTCCTCCTCTTGCCTCCTATTCCTTCCTTCATCCCTCCTCTCTTCTCTACCCTCCTCCCTCCTATTCCTTCTTTCCATCAACCCTCTCCGCTCTTCCTCTACTAAATTTGTCTCCTCTATTTCCTCAAAACCCCTTCTTTTCTTCTCTTTCATCCTCCCTACAAACCCCTTCCTCGTCATTCTTCCAACCTGTAAGCCCTTCATTCCTCCTCATCCCTTCTCTTCCTTCCTTCCATCACTCCTCTCTTATCTTCCCTCCATCCCTCCTCTCTTATCTTCCTCCAAACCCCTTCGTTCCTCCTCTTCCCTCCTCCCTTCTCTTCTTTCTTTTTCCATCCCTCCTCTCTTATCTTCCCTCCAAACACCTTCGTTCCTCCTCTTCCCTCCTCCTTCTCTTCTTTCTTTCCATCCCTCCTCTCCCCTCTTCCCTCTACAAAGCTTTCTCTCCTATTCCGTCAAAACTCCTTTGCTCTCTTTAATCCACCCTCCCACTTCCTGTCCTTCCAACCTCCTAAACTCCTTCATTTCTCCTGTTCCTCCTCTTCCTTCCTTCCATGCCTCCTCTACCTTCCCCATCCTTCCTCCAACCTCCAAACCCCTTCTTTTCCTCCCTCTTCTCCACCCTTCCCTCCCTCATCTCCCCGGATTCCCTCCTTCCTCTCTTCCTATTCCCTCTAAACCCCTTTCCGTCCTTCCTCCAACCTCCAAACCCCTTCGTTCCTCCTCCCCTATTCCCAACTCTTCCTTCTTTCTATCCCTCCACTCCCCCTCTTCCCTCCTCTCCGAATTTCTCTCCCTATTCCCTCAAAACCCCTTCTTTGATACTCTTCCATACTCCCTTAAACCCCTTCCCCATCCTTTTTCTAACCTCCAAGCCCCATCATTCCTCCTCTTCCCTCCTCTTCCTTCCTTCCATCCCTCCTCTCTTCTCTTCCATCTAAACTATTTTTTTTTCCCTCCCTTCCCTCCTCCCCATCTTCCTTCTTTCCATCCTCCTCTCCCTCTTTCCCTCAAAACCCCTTCTTTTGTCTCTCCTTCCTTCTTCCAACCTCCAAGCCTCTTCATTCCTCCTCTTCCGTCCTCTTCCTTCCTTCCTATCCTCTCCTTCCTTCAATTCCCTCCTGTCTTCTCTTTGTTCCAAACCCTTCATTCCTCCTCTTCCATCTTCCTCTTCTTTCTTTCCATCCTTTGTCTCCACTCTCCCCTCTCTAGATTTCTCTCCTATTCCCTCAAACTTCCCCTTCTTTTCTACTCTTTCATCCTCCCTCCAAACCCCTACCCGTCCTTCTTCCAACCTCCAAGCCCCTTCATTCCTCCTCTTCCATCCTCTTCCTTCCTTCCTTCCCCTCCTCCTCTCCCTTCCTTTAATTCCTCGTCTTTTTTCTTCCCTCCAAATCCTTCATTCCTCTTCTTCCTCCTCTCCCTATTCCTACAAAACCCTTCTTTGCTCCTCTTTCATCCCCCTCCCCCTTCCATATCCTTCTTCAACATCCAAACCCCTTCATTCCCCTCTTGCCTCCTCTTTCATTCCTTCCATGCCTCCTCTCCTTCAAACCCTACCTCCGTCCTTCTTCCAACCTCTAAGCACCTTCATTCCTCCTCTTCCATCCTCTTCCTTCCTTCCATCCCTCCTCCTCCCTTCCTTTAATTCCTCATCTCTTTTCCTTCCTCCAAATCCCTTCATTTATCTTCTTCCCCTCCTCTCCCCTATTCCCACAAACCCCTTCTTTGCTTCTCTTCCATCCCCCTCCCCTTCCATATCCTTCTTCAAACATCCAAACCCCTTCATTCCCCTCTTGCATCCTCTTTCATTCCTTCCATGCCTCCTCTCCCTTCCCCATCTTTCTTTGAACTTCCAAACCTCTTCTTCCTATCCTTCCTCCAACCTCAAAACCCTTCCCCCATACTTCTTTTCTAACCTCCAAGCCCCTTCATTTATCCTCTTCCTTCCTTCCATCCCTTCTCTCTTCTCTTCCCTCCTCCATCCTCTTCCTTCTTTCCATCCCTCCTCTCCCCTCTTCCCTCTTCCAATTTTCTCTCCAATATAACCTCAAAATCCTTCTTTTCTCCTCTTTCATCCCCCTCCCCCTTCCCTATCCTTCTTCCAACATCCAAACCCCTTCATTCCTCCTCTAACCTCCTCTCCCTTCCCTCCTTCCTCTAATCTCCAAACCTTTTCCTATCCTTCCTCTAACCTTTGAACTCCATCCCGTCCTTCTTCCAACCTCCAAGCCCCTTCATTCTCTCTTCCTTCCTTTTTCATCCCTCCTCTCTTCTCTTCGCTCCAAATCCCTTCGTTCCTCCTCTTCCCTCTTCCCTCCTCTTTTCTTCTTTCTATCCCTCCTCTCCCCATCTTCCTCTAACAAATTTCTCTCCCTTATTCCCTCAAAACCCCTTCTTTGCTCCTCTTCCATCCCCCTCCCTCTTCCTCGTCCTTCTTCCAACCTCAAACGCCTTCATTCCTCCTCTTCCCTCCTCTTTCCTTCATTCCATGCATCCTCTCCTTCCCCATCCTTCCTCCAACCTCCAAACCCTTCGTTTCTCCTCTTTCCTCTTTCCTCCTCTTTCTTCTTTCCATCCCTCCTCTCCCTCATCCCTCCTCTGAATTTCTCTCACCTATTCCCTCCAAACCCCTTATTTTCTCCTCTTCCCTCCTCCCTCCTTTTCCTTCTCTCCCTCCTCTCTCCTCTCCCCTCCATTTCTCTTCTCAATTCCTTCCATCTCCAAATTCATTTCCTCCTCTTCCATCCTCCTCTCCTTCCTCTCTCCTCTCACCTCCTTTCCTCTCTTCTATATTTCCTTTAACCTCTAAACTCCTTTCCTCTTCCATCCTCCCTCTAAACCCCTTTCTTTGTCATTTTCCTTCTCCCCTCTTCCCTCTACCAAATTTCTCTCCCCTATTCCTCAAAACCCATTCATTACTCCTCTTCCATCCCCCTCCTCCCCTTCCATATCCTCCTCTTGCCTCCTCTCCCTTCCCCATCCTTCCTCCAAGCCTCCAAACCCTTTTCTATCATTTTCACTCCTCCTCCTCTTCCTCTACCCAATTTCTCTCTCCTCTTTCCTTCAAAACCCATTCTTTAATCCTTTTCCATCCCCCTCTCCATTCCTATCCTTCTTCCAACATCAAAACCCCTTCATTCCTCCTCTTGCCTCCTCTTCCTTCCTCTCCTCTTATGCCTCATATCCCTTCCTATCCTTCCTCCAACCTCTAAACCTTCCTTCATTCTTCCAAACTCTAAGCCCCTTCATTCCTCCACTTCCTTCCACCTCTCCTTTCTTCTCCTCCCTCCAAATCCTTCGTTCCTCCTCTTCCTCTTCCCTCATCTTCCTTATTTCCATCCCTCCTCTCCCCTCTTCCCTCTACCAAATTTCTCTCCCTATCCCCTCAAACCCCTTCTTTGCTCCTCTTTCATCCCCCTCTCCCTTCCTCCATCCTTCTTCTAACCTCTCCAAACCCCTCCTCTTCCTTCCTTCCATGCCTCCTCTCCTTCCTCCTTCTTCTCTCCTTCCTACAACCTTACTGACCTCTACCAAATTTCTCTCCCTATTCCCTCAAAACCCATTCTTTTACTCCTCTTCCATCCCCCCTCCCCCTTCCCTATCCTTCTTTCAACATCAAAATCCTTTCATTCCTCCTCTTTCATCCTCTTCCTTCCTTCCATGCCTCCTCTCCTTCCCCATCCTTTCTCCAACCTCTCCTCTTCCATATCCTTCCTCCAGCCTCTCAAACCCTTCCCCATCCTTCTCACAAACTCCAAGCACCTTTTCATTCCCTTCCTCTTCCTTCCTCCATCCTCCTCTCTTCTCCTCCCTCCTTTTCCCTTTTTCCTCCTCTTCCCTCATCTTCCTTATTTCCATCTTTCCTCTCCCCTCTTCCCTCTAGAAAATTTGCTCCTCTTCCACCCCCTCCCCTTCCCCATCCTTCCTTCCATGCCTCCAAACTCTACCAAATTTCTCCCATATTCCTCAAAACCCATTCTTTACTCCTCTTCCATCCCCCACCCCCTCTTCCTTTCCTTCTTCCAACATCAAAACCCCTTCATTCCTCCTCTTGCATCATCTTCCTTCCTTCCATCCCTCCTCTCCTTCCCCATCCTTCTTCCAAACTCCTAAGTGCTTTTCATTCCTCCTCTTCCTTCCTTCCATCCTCTCTTCTCCTCCTCCCTCCAAATCCCTTTTTGTTCCTCCTCTTTCCTCTTCCCTCATCTTCTTATTTCCATCTCTCCTCTCCCCTCTTCCCTCTACCAAATTTCTCTCCCCTATTCCCTCAAAACCCTTTCTTTGCTCCTCTTCCATCCCCCTCCCCTTCCCGTCCTTCCTTCATGCCTCCTCTCCCTTCCCTTCCTTCCTTCCTTTCCTCTTCCTCCAAACCTCTTCCCCATCCTTCCTCCAACCTCCAAACCCTTTCGTTCCTCCTCTTCCTTCCTTCCATCCCTCCTTCTCTCCCTCCAAATCCTTTATTCCTCCTCTTCTCTCTTCCCTCATCTTACTTATTTCCATCCCTTCTCCTCTCCCCTCTACCAAATTTCTCTCCCCTAATCCATGCCTCCTCTCCTTTCCCCTCCCTTCCTTTAACCTCCAAACCCCTTTGTTCCTCTTCTTCCTTCCTTCCATCCCTCCCTCCAAATCCTTTGTTCTTCCTCTTCCCTCTTCCCTCATCTTCCTTATTTCCATCCGTCCTCTCCCTCTTCCTCTGCCAAATTTCTCCCCCTTATTCCATGCCTCCTCTCCCTTCCTCGTCCTTCCTTCCTAACCTCCAAACCTCTTCCCCGTCCTTCCTCAAACCTCCAAACCCCTTCTCCTTCCCTTCCTCCTCTTCCTTCCTTCCATCCCTCCCTCCAAATCCTTTGTTCCTCCTCTTCCCTCTTCCCTTCCCTCATCTTCCTTATTTCCTCCATCCTCTCCCTCTTCCCTCTACCAAATTTCTCTCCCTATTCCTCAAAACCCCTTTCTTTTCTCCTCTTCCCTCCCTCCCCCTTCCTCGTCCTTCCTTCCATGCCTCCTCTCCCTTCCCCGTCCTTCCTTTAACCTCCAAACCTCTTCCCCATCCTTTTTCCAACCTCCAAACCCTTCCTTCCTCTCTCTTCCTTATTTCCATCCCTCCTCTTCCTATTCCCTATTCCTTCAAACCCCTTCTATTCTCCTCTTACCTCCTCCCTCCTTTTCCTTCCTTCTCTCCCTCCTCTCTCTCTCTCCCTTCCTTTCTCTTATCTATTCCCTCCAACTTCCAAACTCTTTTCCTCCTCTCCATCCTCTCTCCTCTCCCTCCCTTTCCTCTTCTCTATTCCCTCCTTCCAAACTCCTTTCCTCCTCTTCCATCCTCCCTCTAAACCCTCCTTTTTCCTTCCTTCTCTCCATCCTCTCTCCTCTCCCCTCCCTTTCTCTTCTTTATTCCCTCCAACCTCCAAACCCTTTCCTCCTCTCTCCATCCTCCTCTCCATCCTCTCTCCTCTCTCCCTCCCTCTCCTTTAACCTCCAAACCTCTTCCCCATCCTTCCTCCAACCTCCAAACCCCTTTGTTCCTCCTCTTCTCCTTATTTCCATCCCTCCTCTCCCCTATTCCTTCCAAACCCCTTCTATTCTCCTTTTCCTCCTCACTCCTTTTCCTTCCTTCTCTCCCTCCCTCTCTCTCTCTCCCTTCCTTTCTCTTCTCTATTCCCTCCAACTTCCAAACTCTTTTCCTCCTCTCTCATCCTCTCTCCCCTCCCTCCCTTTTCTTCTATTCCTCCCAGCCTCCAAACTCCTTTCCTCCTCTTCCATCCTCCCTTCTCTAAACCCTCCTTTTCCTTCCTTCTCTCCATCCTCTCTCCTCTCCCCTCCCTTTCTCTTCTTTATTCCCTCCAACCTCCAAACCCTTTCCTCCTCTCCATCCTCTCCCCTCTCCCCTCCCTTTCTCTTCTCTATTCCCTCTAGCCTCCAAAATCCTTTCCTCCTCTTCCATCCTCCCTCCAAACCCCTTCCTTCCTTAGTTTTCCTCCTCCATTAAAACCCCTTTCTTCCTTCTACCTTTTCTCTCCTCGGAAATCGATTCCTCGTCTTTCTTCCAAGCTACATCTTAAGCTCCCACGATTTAATTTTTATTTATTAAAAATATTGTATCAATATTTACAATTAGAGATGACTAAAAATTGAAATTACACATTTATTAACGATTGCCTCTCAACACAATAGATACTTTCAAAAAAACAAAAACAAACATAAGTTATATGCTAACTAAATTAAAATGGCTTATTGATAATAATAAAACATACAAATTTGAAAACCTAAAATTTGTTAGAATTCAACATATTACAACAATTAAAGAGGGAAAAAGCATCAATTTAAAAGATTGTATAACATAGTGATACTCACAATATTACAACTAAAAAACATGATGAAATAAAAATGAATATATTGTTATAATCCAAGCACAACCACAATAATCCAAACTCATAGAAGGGAAGCTACAATAGAATAAAAATTCATGGGAAAAGTAACATAAAAATGGATGTTAGATTGATCAAAAGGTTAGATTCCATATAAAATATTTGATTTGTTGTGCAAGATGTGTGTAACTCTTAATCTAAATAATTGATATATTCTAATGGACCAACATTTTCTAAATTTCTTCCAATATCATCCAAGTAAAGAGTATAGCATTTGTTCAATAAAAGAATATGGGTTATTGTAGTAAGTGTAAAGGCTCGATTAATACCATGTTCTAATGATATTTATCCTCTTCATAGTGGGCCATTCATTCTTATCTTGGTCTTTGTTTTTGGGAGCATTTTTTGGTCTCTGTTTTTGGTTTCATTATAAATACTCAATTAATACCATTAAAATTTGATGTTATAATTTTGGCACCAAGATACTCATAATAACATTAAAAAAATGAATTTGAAAACATAAATTATGTTAGAATTCACCATACTACATCATTTTAGGAGGGAAACATCACCAATTTCAACAATTGTATGACATAGTGATACTTGCAAATTACAACTAAAAATACATTATGAAATAAAGAAGAATACATTGTTGTAACTAACCACACCAGTCCAAACTCATAGAAGAATAATTAACATGGTAAATGTAGCATATAAAAAGGACACGATGATCAAAATATAGAATAAGCTAGCATAATGAAGACAATGATTTCAGCGTTTATATTCTTTTCTAAATTTAATTAAAACAGATCCTTCAATAAGAAATTTAACCTCAACAGAATATGAGACATTTTGCTGTTACTGAAAAACGATGTGAACAGTTAAATAACAGGCCTAACAAGTATGCAAAAGGGAAAATATTATGCATAAAAATATCAAACTACAAAGGAAAAATGGAAACCTTGTAAATGCACTTTGATAGGTAATACAGAACATTTCGGCTGTGTAAAGACATTTCTCTCAAATCTAGGAAAGTAGCAAAGAGGAGAATAGCATAATTTATAAGTAATCAAGTAAAAGCCAGCATAGAGGAGCCTACTAAATGCCACAAAATCCTGAGGGTATCAATCTTCCACCTGCAATTTGCAATGGTCAATTGTTTACCAAATCACATGATCTTCAAGTGCAAACGGCTTAAATGCAAAAGAGAAAGCACATCCATATATCTCACGGTAATTATAATGAATAAGAGAGAATATTAATACTGTTACAGTGAGGATTTAAAATGAGTCAATACTGTTACAGTGAGGATTACAGAGAGGATGTAAAGTTCTATCTAGCTCATAACTTTTGTATTTCCATGATATCTTGTAATAATTCACGTGATCTGAAATAATAATTCTCTTCTTCACAATGGGAGTTTGGCCTCTGTTTTTGATTTCAGTATAGATATCAATCATAATTCAAATTTGATCTGATAATTCTTGTACCAAAATACTATTATTACCATAATTAACAACAAATTAGAAACCTAAATTTTGTAACTAAGATATTGTTGTAACTTACCAAATTCAGAGTAATACTAATCCAGGCACATCCACCTAGTCCTAACTCTTCTCTTACTTTAGGTATCTTGGACATTTGTGCATAATAAATTGAGAGAAGGGAAGCATGGCAAAACTAGCATAAAGAAGGTAACTCAACAGATGATGGACAGAAATTTAAGTGTTTACATTCTCTTCTGGCGGTCAAAATCAAAGAATAAAGATGGCAACTCAACAGATGATGGGCACCAATCTAACTGTTTACATTGTTTTCTGAATTGATTTATAGATTTTTTTCCATCAATAACCAGTTTAACTCCAACGCAATGAGAGTAATTTTGTAGTTAATCAACAACGATCTAAGCAGTTTACAAGCCCAATTTAGAGAAAGAAAACTCATATAACTAAGGACATGAAAATGATGGAGAGTAAGCGTCACATGCCTGCAGTTCCCTACCTCTTCCTATTTTTTGAGCCTTTGTGATTTCTCTAGCCCGTCAAGAGTAGGTATTTATTTCCAAGGCATCCCTGTCCGTGGCAACATCTACACATAAACAGCACCAGCACACCAATGTTAGATCAGATGGCATATAAACAACACAGCAATGTTTGATTCCAAGAAATCCCCTGGCAACACCTACACATAAACAACACCAGCACACCAATGGTTAGATGAGATGACGTATAAACAGCACACCAATGGTTAGATGAGATGGTATCCCCTGTCTTTGGCAAAGCCGTTGGGTTTTCAGGCTTTGGTTATGTGATTTGTTAAACTAAAACCACTCTCTAAATCTACAAGACTATTCTTACTTATGTACTCCATAATCCTTTGGTGTCCTGTAAAGAAAATGTAAATAATGGAGCATTGAAACTATAAATTTTGGCACAGATTTAAAAGATCCTCTGTGAATAAGCATAAAGAAGGAACGGTTATGGTTTTCCTTCACAGATTGCTAAGACTAAACTCTTTGGTTCCCTAATACATCCCCTGTGTTAAGTCCATTCAGACCAAATGGTAAGCTAAAAATAACAGAGAGTTAAAAAAACATTTTACCGTATTGTTACCAGCATGGGAATAGACACATATTTCTATTTTAGTTTGCAAGTGCAACACAGGGATAAAGAATAAAATTATTCAACTAAAATCTAAAACCTAACAGATAAAAGCGGGTTGAGCAACACACAGTCCCAGGCTTAGGTCGAATCCCAACATGAATAAGCACATGAAAAGTGAATTCTGCCATAACAATTGTGCGTTTCCCATTCAACGTCCATGGCTTAAGTTGTGTCTGTGTGTGTAGCTCTCATTGCGTCAATAGAACACCCTACACATAAACAACACCAGCACACACTACGTTAGATCAGATGGCATGCAAACATAAAACTAAGTGCTAAGAACAACGTATGTATCTCCTTGTTTTTCTCATCCACAATCCATTGTTGCATAAACACATATAAAATGATTTTATATCAAAATGTTCACACAAACTGCTATCAGAAGCAAACTATTACCACAAATTAAGAATCATCACAGACATTATAATTAGGGATTGTAGTAAACCAGCATGACTCCGCCATGTCGGATACACAGAGCTTCACAATCTGGCCCTGTGGAAGGCTGTTGTGCCCTGCTCTGTGCAATAGGTGAAAATGATCAACCATTCTCAATGGATCAACATATTGGAAGTGTAATCATATGCCCATGAAGAATCAAACTCTCAAGGATCAACAAATAAAGGATTGGTCCTAAAATGAAAGGATCCGACAAGTGATATGTGTGCAGCGAGTGATTTCAGGAAGAATGAACAAAAAGAAAAGTAAAAAATGCAGAGCATAACCAAACGAATTTAATGTGATCTGCTCTGCTCATTTACAAACCGAACAATAAGATAACTAAAAAATACAGAGCATAAGAAGAAGATGCTTACCCTGCTGCGGAAATGTCAGCTATGATGTAACGGATCACCATGCTAGCACATTTAATGGCCGCTGGACTCCAATCTGTGTTTTATTGGCGACTCATGTGGTGTAGCCCACAAAATTGCACGGAAAACTTGAGGATTCTCAAAATATTGCCTTCCCCGGATGTCTTGTTGGTGTGGAGAGACCTGGCACCCTTCTTCCCCGAATGTATTTTCACTGTGCAGAAACATGGTACCCTTGCTCTTGGACCGGCCACAATATTGCTAGGGCTAGGGATCCGACCCAGAAAGCTTCAAAGATCTCGGCGACTAACTTGCAGAGAAAGTGCCATTTCGCATTGCAGATGAAGACCGGATGGGAAAACAGAAAATGGCTCAAGCTCTGGCGCAAGATAATCTCATTTGCCTTGCAAGTCCACTAATCAAAGCTTCAGAGGAAGGCTTTCTCAGGAGACACACTGCATCTCATCTCTCACTAATCAAAGCTTCAGAGGAAGGCTTTCTCGGGAGGCATCTCTCACTCGCTTTCTCCACCTCTCATCCTTAACCACGGATGTCTTATTGCTGTGCACAGACGCCTCAAAACCCCATTTTATAACGCCTCGCTTACTTTGCTTTTCATCAACGGCACAATTTCCATGGTGTCTCAGTCACCGTTTTTTTTAATGTACCGTTGTGAGCACTTTTCTTATTTGCTTCACAAAAAAAAAGAATGATTAGCATTTCGTCAAACGACAGTTTTTTACAATTTGGAGCACGTTTTTATTAGCTTTTTAAAAAAGGAAGAACATTAACACATGAGTAAATAAAAAATGTCCAATTGACATCATAAAAAGCATGACTGTACAAAAGCCACATCAATCACGAGTCTCTAATCCACCGCCTAAAAAAATTGAAGATAGTCGCAAGATATTATTGGAAGTATTGATATAATTTATTTATGTTGTAGTTTTATTTAAAATTAGTTTTTTTAATTAGTTTTTTTGAAAGTTAAAAACTCCTTTATTTTTATATTTTACAATATATAAAAATATTTAAAATAAGGAGAATATTTGATGATAAATGGAATAAATAAGATATTTTAAAAGAATATAGTCCGACTTGTTTTTGTACAACATTGATGTCTAAGTTTAGTTGATTAAAAACAACCGCAAATTTCAATTAGATTTATATATCACTTTGTCCAAATTTAGACACCCTTTTTGATTAATAACATTAATATTAAATTTGTTTTAAATAATAATAACCACTTTTTCATATTATAATTATAATATTTTTATTTATTATAATATTAAAGGATAGATAATTAAAATTTATAATAGAAATAATTATAATATTTTTAATATATTTTTAATAGATTCTATGGACGTTTAAATAACACAAACGATACTACTGCTAGTAATAATAAATGCAACATGTAATATGACTTAGGCTTTAGAATGGATAAGTATACACTTTGAAAAGAACTTTCTTAAAATCCCATTAATAAGAGAAGAAAGGATCTCAAACAAGATGATCTCCTAGAGCAAAGGACTAGCGCAATTTGAGATGAAATGCATAAACAAAAAGTTATCAATGTAATTATATTTTACTTTTATATGCATTGTAATTTTATAAATCTATTCTAACCAAATATATTATTATCTGTGACAATTGAAACATTTTTGTCTAAGTAAAACAATCCAAAGAAGTATTTTAAAATGATAACCGTGATACATATATATTATTTTAAAGGATTTTATGAAAAAATGTACATGTTGTTGTTTGGAATTAAAATTTTCCATAAAGAGAGCCATGAACTTCATTCCAAGGAGGGGAAAAGTTATAAGAAATATATATATATATATATATATATATATATATATATATATATATATATATATATATATATATATATATATATATATATATATATATATATGTAAAGAAAAGAAAAATACACCAATAATTTAATATTGAAAAAATTAACAAAATTTTTGAGAAGAAAACAATAGTAGAAATTTAATGTGCACTACAGATCCTATCACTTCTCACATCCTAAACATCCACATTTCCCTTCTATTGGAAGAAAGAAAACTCTCTTCTTGAAACCACTCTCTAAATATGCGGGGCAAGAATAATCAACCACATGTTGACCATAGTGGTATTGCTACAAAACAAAAAAACATTCCATTTTTCCCAATGAAATGAGGAGAGCTCTCTAAAAAATGTTTATGGATGAAACTATTGAAACATACGTAGAAAAGAGTTAGGAAAAATATAAAATAAACATTTATTATTTGCAGGGCCCATATGGCTACATCACATGTCAAAAACTCATCAAATAACACATCAACACATGTCCTTACTAAGTAATCTCAACCATTCATTTGCTAATGAATGTAAACAACAAGAACAATTCACTTGGTAAAATAAAATGCTTATCATCTTAATTATAATAAAATTAAATAATGTTAATATCACAAAAAGACAATTGTACATATACATTTCCATCTCATTCGTTATACATATTTATTTAAATGTTAGGTAACATTTACTATATTAAAAATCACATGTAAGTATCAATAAAAATAATTTTTAAAATAATGATACACTTATTAAAAATCCTATCACAAAAGGACAATCGAGATATATATTTTATCATCTCCTACATTATACATACTTCTTATATCTAGATATTACAGAAATATTACCAAATATTAATGTAAAAAAATAAATCAACACATTACATAAATATAACCAAACATATATTTAAGTTAAAAAAATTAATACCAAGTGCACAACCATAAAAATAATATCAAAATAGGAAAAAGAACAATTTTGATATTTACATTTTCAATCTCTTTAATTGCACATATTATTTAGATATTAATAAATATAATTATATAGTTTTAAAATATAATATTAAACAACTATTAAGTAAATAGTTAGTATCCTTAAATTTATAAGGTTTAATATGTTGAACCATATCTCATTGATTTTCTCTGAGCCTAATTTGAATGCAATGTGAACCGATGGAGGAAGGGGCATCTCACTTATTTCTCATGGATTGGCCACGAGTTATAGGGTCAAAGGAGTCTCCTTTGCTACCCTATTTAGTACCCCTTTGACACCCTTTTGATACTAATCATGATACTTGTTGATTATATTATGGACATGATTATGGACTTTATTGTAGGATGATGTTAGATGTTAGATCATAGATTATTGTTGACTTGATTTAGTTATGATGCATGATTATTATTAGAGACATTTTATATGTTGATGATGATATAATGTTTGACATGGTTATATTATGGATGTTATTCAGACTTGGGATATTTGGATATTTTGAGTAGAGCTAGAAATGAAAATTATTGGATGATAATATAGTGGTTGATAAAATCTGTAAATGATATTGTTAGATTGCTTTGATGTTGTTGTGATTCATATATCTAAATGATTTTGGGGATTATATTTATATTATTTTGGATGTTCGATATGGCCACGAGGACAAAAGAGGTATTTGTGTTTTGTACATTAAAATATCACAACAAACATCGGGGATTGAGAATAACCACATTGGAATTCTAAACGAATTCAACAAGATCACCATGGCAAATAGTATTTGTTTGTGCGTGTTTGTGTGTGTTCTGATTCCCATGGGGAGACACGGGGTTCATTAGCTAGGCAATATCCTAGCACGTGGGTTCATATTGAGGTAATTAAAATTAATAAAATTAAATTCAATATACCGGTAGACATGAGGGGGTGAAAGGGTTTAATTTATTAATGTTTTGAATCAGGTATTGGGGGTAGGTTAGAGAGATGGGCCAAAGGAAATAGAGGTTTACTTTTAATATAAAACTAAAACGTTTGAACCCTAGTTTTAAAAAGTAAATACCTTAAAATTGCAAAAGGAGTGTGGTCATAAATTAAATTATAATCTCTTTTTAATAAATAAATCTAGATTCTTAACCAAGAAATAATAAGATGGTAGAAAACTAGGATTGAGTATGCTTTTCAACACAAGTGATATTATTTCACCATCTTAATTATTTGAAGAACTATTGATAAATGAATAAAGCTTAACATATATAAGGTGACTTGTAATATGTATTCAATGGCTTCAAACTATCTTTCGAAAGGAAATGCATATTAAAAAAATTGAGTGAGAAATATAATATATTTTTGTCTAATATATTGGGGTAGAAATAAAAAGGGGTAAATAAAATTGTAATGGAAAATGGGTAAGTAATGTACATGGAAAAAATAGGGCTATTTTCATTCTAATAATATAACAGGAGGGGGTATTATCAATGGAATAATTAGAGGTAAAAACTAGCATTAAGGGTATTCTTTAATACCCTTGAACGCACGTCTTTATACCATACTTCTACTAAGTGAATCCCAGTGGGGAGATTACCTTTAAATGTGACCAAGGGGTTATGTGTATTTATTTGTTGTTTCTTTGTTTATGTTTGCATGTGTTTATTTTGTGGTGACTTTGCGCCTTTCATTATTCATTAAATGGTGTGTAATTTTTTGAGTAATCATGTTGTTAAGTTAATTAATTAAAATATGTCATAAGCAAGTAATTAATAGAGTTGTTGGCCTTAAATTAAAGTGTTGTAAGAGATGTGTAAGTGATGTGTAAGTTAACTTTTGAGTGTGAAACACTCCACCTTCTTGGAAATTCAAAATTGTCCTTGGAGGCTGATTTTGGAGGCTTGTGGGACAAGTTAAACTTGTCCCATACCTCTTAAATTTAATTACCAACCATACCTACGGTTGGAGATTTGAGATTAGACTTTTATAATGTTTTTTGAGAAGGCAAATTGTAGGTTTTAATTGCACTTTTCTTACATGATTCGATTTCAGTTCTTTGGGGTGTGGGTTGGATTTGAGTGTGTAAGTAAACTGTCATATTATTCACCCACCTATTTATTATGCATTGGAGAATGAAGTTGAATTTGGGGGTTGGATTTGAGGATGTGTGATCTGACATCCTACATGGACCCACCTCATCCTCCTCCCTCCCCTCTTCTATTAAATTCGAATTCCTTGCCTTGTTTTGAGGTTACTTCATTTTAGAGACTTCATTCGGGGTTAATTCCTTGTTGTTTTGGGAGCTCTTGCTTGAAGAAGGTTTTTTGGAAGATTGTTGCATGCTTGTGCTTGGCTAGTTTGGATTGTTTTCTTTGAAACATCTGCTATTTGGAACTTGGGAAACTCCATCATGGAGAGGTAAGAGCTTGGCTCTTGAAATACTCTTCTTTTATGAATGTAAATATTAATGTGTGAATGTTTTTGCATGTTTGTGGGTTGTTGGGTAGATGGCCTAGGAATGGTGTAGGAGAAGACTATGGGGTTTATTTTGTGGGAGGCACAAGTGTGTTTTAGGGAGGTATAAGGGTGGAGGGAGTTGGGATTTGGGTTCCACCTTACAAAGAAATAGCTTTTATTTCTTTACTCATTATGGGGTGCCATAAGAGGTTAGGGAGGCATAAGGAAATGTGAGGAATAAGGGGTACTTGGGGAGGCATAAGGAATGTCAGGGATTTGATATACTATATTTTAGTGGTTTGTAATTTAGGTGGTGATACCCATTTCCCCTTTTGGGAGGCATAAGAAGCATCCCCCATAGTTTCTTGCTCCTTTGGCTTACTTAATGAAGTCTTCTAGTATTATTTGTTATGTTTTAATGTAATTGTAAAACTATATTCTGTTTTAGAATGTGTTTTTATTATGATTATGTTACTTGTGTGTTTGTGGAAGCATGTTGTTGCCATGAGTGTGATCACATCTTTTATTGCATTGTGGTTGGGGCTCGGGGGCCAATGAAGAAGGATGGATTCTACCCTTCATTGGATGTCTTGGTTGGGTGGAGAGAGTTACCTTTCCCCTACTCTTGTTGTGATCAAATTATAAGAATGAGAAATACATATGTTGTTGTTACGGAGCAAGGAAAAAAAGATAGTTGGACCTCTCTGTTGAGATAAATTTTACTTTAACCTCTCCCACTTGAAGTGGATGAACTTGTAAATGTTTTTAATGGAAAGATGTTGTGTTGATCATGAAAGTTGTAAAGTGAAATGTAAAAGAGATAGACTCTATTTTTGTTTTGAAAGAGTGTGAAAGAAATTGCATTCGAAGAATAAAAGAAGTATGTTACAAAGTTGTCTTTTGGAATCAATAAATGATGTATTACCTTTCTCAAATTACACTGTGGTATTGAATCTGATATTTTAAATGTAATTGAAATCTCTTATTGAAAGAAAGAAATGTGTATGAAGGAAATGTAGTACTCTGTTTTGTGAAGTGCATGATTTGAAAAGAATAAAAGTTACATTCTTGTCTTTATCATGGATTAAAGGAATGAAACCTTTTTGAAACTAGCATGAAATGAATTCATTTGCAAGGTAAGTAAAATAGGAACCATTGAGCTAATTTTGTTGTTTCCATTTTTGCTTCATGTTAAACTTTGTAACTTTTACCATAAATGAATAGACCAAACCTACAATCAAGAAATAATAATGGAACATTAAAATTGAACATGCCAGGATATAAATGAGTTCAGTTAGATAAAAACACTTAAAGGAAATCTTTCAAAACTGAAAAACCGAGTTCAAATATTTCATAGTCATTTTGCTGTCAATGTTGTAAAATTTCAAATTGGAACTCAATCAAATAGATCTACCTCACAAAATTATCCTAAATCCACCTAAGAAAAATTATCCATGTCTATTTGACATGTTGAGAGAGGAAGAAGATCAAATTGAACAAATTTTATAAGTTAATTTTTACAAGTTTGTCTTTGTAAAATCCTGTAGATCGTTTTCTTAAAATTAACTATTTAAACTTTGTCAAAATAAAAATTTAATGATTCCTGAGTAAATACAACATCGATAGATTTCCAGAAAGTCCTTGTTTTCCCAAAACCGAGCTCTCTATCAAAATTTATGGCCTTATGAAGTTTTTCTTCACTTGGCATAAAAAAAAAACAATTTGGGAAAAATTTCCTTGGCGGGCCCGAATTTTTCCCTTAGCACTTTGGAAAATTTTTGGGAATTTTTTCTAATTTTCCTGCCACCTGCCAACGCGACCAATCGAGGTTACCACGTGGTACCACGAGGCATTTGGCGGAGGGGGGAACCCCTTTTTAAGCTTAGCGCTTTAGAATTTTTTTGGGAAAATTTCCTAATTTTTTCCGCCTCCCTACCAACCCGCAATGACCCATCGGAGGTTGCGGGTGGCACCATGAGGCATTGACAAAGGGCCGGATCCCTTTTTACTTAGCATTTCAAAAACAAAATTGGATTTTTAAAAAAATTTTCCCCGCAATCCGTAGCCAATCGGGATCGCCACATGGTGTCGCGAGGCATCGGTGGAGGAGTGGGTTACTTTTGCCTTTGGATTTTTCAAAAAATTTGGGAAAATTTTCTAAAGTTTCCCTGCCACCCTACCTTCCCACAGCCAATCAGGAGCTTCCACGTGGCATCGCGAAGCATCGGAAGAGGCGTGGGTAAATTTTACCCTTTTTACCCTTCGGGGTGCTAAAACTATTTTATCCCTACTTTGCCTCGCTTTCCCCTTTGCATAGCTTAGGAGGCACCACGTATACCTTGTGGACTCGTGGGAGCACAGGTGCAAAGATAGATTTTCACCCCACACGAAAAATTTGCTAAAGTCTCCAACGGCCTCGCTAACCCGACTACTCCTCTGGGAAATATTTCTCCTTGCAGCCCGTAGACCCGCCCCACAGGGCAAATTTTCTCCCACAGGCCCGCGGACCGCTCTTGCGAAAAACTTTCACCCAAGGCCCGCCCGAAAGCCCATAACATGAGAAATATGAAGAGTTAGGAGGACTTATTTAAATCATTGGAAATGTGAGGAAATTTCCTATCCAATAATAATGGTTTAGGGAAATTTTCAATACATTAATTTTGACAATAATCGGGTTGAATCTTTAAATCCTGTTAGAGAGTGTGCATGGTGAGGAATTACCCTCTTAACCTAATTGAACTTTCTAACCCTAAATTTTGGACCTTGTGACCTTTAATAATTGTTAACAAAAGAAAAGTATATACTAGTATATTAGAATTGATCTGGAACTTGTTAGTGACAATTGTTGTCTTGTAACACAGTTATAAACTCATTTAAACAAAAAAATTATTCCATAATTTTCTTAACTAATCCTAGGTTGTTCTTGGGTCTCGGGTGAGTTTTTTTAGCGGGCATCACACTTGGTATCAAAGCGGTAGTTCAAAAGCTTGGGGAATTGGGCACACTAGAAAACTTGAGACATGAACCTTAAACCTAACACACTTTTAAATCTAGAAAACAACTTAGTTTAGAAATTACATATTTCGAAAACATGGAAACCGAATAAAACTTAGAAAGATGAACTAACTCTTGCCTTGGTAGTACATGTAGGAGGCGCAGATGGGATGAGGGTCTTTTCACATAGACCTAGACTTACCACCACAAGATCATGCAAAGAATAACCATCCTATCCCGGATTTTGTAGACTCTTTAGGATGTTAGTGCTACTCTATGTGGAGGATCGGTAGGAGGACATGCACTAGACATGGTAGAGTCACTTCATTGAGGGTCATGTATCTCCTTGACCTAGCGAGGATCATAGAGGAGATAAATTCCATGCAGAGTCGGCGAGAGAAGAGTCACCACATAGGGGACAAAGTGACCAAGTTTCATGACATAGAGAGAGGTCTCGAGCCTTAGGCTTAAGGATGAGCATAAGAGAGGCCTAGAGGCCGTCGGACCACTTTTATAGATCACATCGGGAGATCCTAAAGCTTTGGCCATCACATTATTCTAGTGACATAGGTGGATTTCAGGCAGAGGCCTAGTTGGTGAGCTTGAGTGGATGCTTCAAGCTCTCTGTCCTTATTCTAGCAACACAAAATATCATGTTACGATCCATCTACTGAGGGATGGAGTTGGTGTCTAGTGGTGGACATGAGAGGAGCAAAAGCTCCATGTTGATTCTGAGACAGTTACCTAGGAGCTCTTTGAGGAGCATTTTTGGAGTAGATATTTGTCACAAAGGTTCATACAATAGTGGATAGATGAGTTCCATGACCTTCGACAGGACATCTCTTACAAAGGTGAGTATGAGAGTAGATTTCTGGATCTACTCCAGTATGTTGATTACATGCAGGATGAGTAGGTGCAGATCCACAGGTTCATTCGGGGCCTAAATCTAGACATTGGAGGTGTAGTGCAGATCCATTGTCCACAGACATTGGTTGAGGCCGTTGAGAAGGCCTATATAGCAGAGGAGACTCGGGAAATACCTAGTAGGCTAGAGATCAAGTCCGGAGCCACATACAGTAGATGCAGGATAGTAGATCGAGGGGGTCAATACCTCTTCCTCGTGGTGGATAGGGTTCAACATAGTCATCTTTTAGACCACAATAGCGCGAGTAGTCCCGCCCACCTTATAGACCTCCACAGAGGTTTGATGCATAGAGAGGTTAGAGTATGGGGCCTCCTCCTAGGGGTCCCATCAGGAAACAAGGTGTCCAGAGAGCTCACTCAGTAGGAGCTTGCTAGTAGAGACCTCAATAGACCACAACCAGATCATTAGGATCCACACCACAAACCTATAGATTATTGGTCATACTTGTTACATAGGGTAGAGGATCAGATGTTTGTTTTAGTTGTGGTGTTACTGGACATTTTTAGAGAGACTGCCCAAAGAATCCTAATAAAAAGGGTAAAACACAAATCTCAGAGCCTACTGTTGGTGATATGGGGCACATTCATAGGATGTACGCAACGGTCAAGAATTTCCAGGTAGAGAATCAAAGTATAGTTATTGAGACTGTAGGTAACATTGGTGGTATTCCTACCTCCATTTTGTTTGATTCTGGTTCATCTAATTCTTTTATTGCACCATCAATAGTAGAGTGATGCAGGATTGTGGTAGTTAGGTAGGGTCGTAGTTGGGATGTTGAGATGGATTTTGGAGCCAAGATCTCTATATACTCCTTAGTTAAGGAGTGTGTGGTAGATTTGGGACCTTTTACCACTACCTCGGATCTCCGTATCCTTCCTTTGGGCTTATATGGAGTCATCTTGGGTATCGATTGGTTATCTGCACACAGGGTCAGAGTGGATTGTTACCACAATATTATATCTTTTGCATATGATTTGGGAGTTGAGTCATTGATTTTAGGGGTCAGGAGACTCGTTTCTATTCATACCATCTCTGTTATGCAGCTTAAGCGGTGTGTGCAACGGGGTTTTCAGATGTATGTTGTTATAGTCAGTGACATATCAAAGGATGGGTCTAGTGGACCATCGCTAGATGATCACCCCATTTTGAGAGAGTTTTCAGATGTCTTTCCAGGGGAGCTACCATGGTTACCACCCCCACGTGAGATTGATTTTCATATAGATCTGGTTTCGGGAGCAGAGCCTATCTCACGGGCACCTTATCGGATGACCACCCCAGAGCTCTGCGAGTTCAAGTTGTAGCTGGAGGGCCTCCTGGAGAAAGGCCTTATCCGTCCTAGTGTATCCCCTTGGGGTGCACATGTGATTTTTGTAAATAAGAAGGATGGATCCTTTTGGTTGTGTATTGATTACTGCCAGTTGAACAAAGTAACAATCAAGAATTGTTATATCTTTTCGCGCATTGATGATTTATTTGATCAGATGAAGGGAGCCACAACTTTCTCTAAGATAGACTTTAAGTTAGGCTACCATCAGCTGAGGATTTTGGAGGTGGACATTCATAAGACCACCTTCCGTAAGAGATATGGCCACTATGAGTTCACAGTGGTGTCTTTTGGTTTGACGAATGCCCCCTTAATGTTTATGATTTTGATGAATGGGGTATTTAGGACCTTCTTAGATTGCTTCGTGCTCATCTTCCTTGATGACATTTTGATTTACTCATGTACGCGTGAGGAGCATGAGGGCACCTTCGCTAGGTTCTTCAGTGTCTTTAGGAGTAGCAGCTTTACAAGAACTTAGAGAAGTGTGCATTCTTTTAAACAGAGGTGCAGTATTTGGGTCATATCATTTCTGGGGAAGGTATCGCCATCGATCCTTCTAAGATTAGAGCTATTATGGATTGGCCAGCACCCACTATTGTGACTGAGGTGCGCAGCTTCATGGGACTAACAGGTTACTACAGGAGATTTTTTAGGACTTCTCTCGGATTGTGCACCCCATCACTTCCCTTCAGAGGAAAGGGAAGAAGTTTGTTTTGTCAGATAGGTGTAAGTAGGCCTTTAGTACATTGAAGGAATGTCTCACTACAACACCTATCCTTGC
The DNA here is from genome assembly GCA_018340775.1 of Taxus wallichiana var. yunnanensis. NCBI lineage: Eukaryota > Viridiplantae > Streptophyta > Pinopsida > Cupressales > Taxaceae > Taxus > Taxus wallichiana. The sequence goes on from CM031244.1 coordinate 756,372,385, forward strand.
AGTGCTAGATCCACAGGGTGAGTTTTTCATTTACATGGATGCTTCTTTAGTAGGGCTTGGAGGTGTGTTGATGTAGGAGGGTAGAGTAGTGGCTTTTGAGTCTCACAAACTCAAAGATTATGAGCTTAATTATCTGACTCATGATCTTGAGCTTGCGGTAGTTGTGCATGCTTTGGTTTGATGGAGGCACTTTCTACTTGGTCGGAGATTCACACTCAGGACAGATCACCTGAGTCTTTGCCACCTCTTCACACAACCCAATCTCAATGCTCGTCAGCAACATTGGATGGAGTTGTTTTGTGAGTTTGATATGGAGATAGAGCATGTGAAGGGGAAAAAGGATGTGGTGGTAGACACTCTCAATAGATGAAGACATGTGGCTATGGCCACCTCAGTGAGCACAAATTTACGAAGTAGAATTCTTCAGCAACTTGCTCTTGACAACTTCTACATTACGGTTTGAGCGAGAGATCAAGTCTCAGAGACCCCTCGAGGGAAGTTTGATGGTTTTTCTTTAGAGGTAGATGGTCTTCTTAGGAACAGAGGCCATATTTATGTTCTCGAGATGGAGGCTTGAGGTAGGACATCTTGGCAGAGGCACATCGTGCACCCTATTCAACCCATCTTAGGGTGAAGAAGATGCACGCCACCTTGAGACAATTGCATCATTGGAGAGGACTTAGTAGATACATGGCCCAGATTCATGTTACGATGTTTAGAGTGCAAGAAAGTAAAGGTCGAGCATCAAAATCCAGCTAGCCTTCTCTTTCCTCATGCTATACTAGAGTGGAAATGGGACACCATTTCCATGGACTTCATTATTAGGCTACCGATGTCGAGATATCACCATGACGCCATCATGGTCATGGTTGATAAATTGAAAAATGTGGCTCACTTCTCTCCAGTGAAGACCAATTATGTAGCTAGTGCAATGGCAGCCTTTGGTTTATTTAGATGAGTTTGTCAAGTTGTATGGGATTCCGTGGAAGATTATTTATGACTACAATCCTTTGTACACTTCCCATTTTTGGACTACAATGCAACATGCCCTCGGGATGAAGATTAATTTCTGCACAACATATCACCACCCGAGACAGGATGGAAAGACGAGCGGGTGAATTAGATTTTAGAGGACATGCTCATGATGTACATAATGGATCAACAGTCTAGATGGGAGGAGTACTGGTGGTGGAGTTTGCCTACAATAATAGTTTCTAGAGTTCTATAGGCATGGCTCCTTTCCGGGCCTTTTATGGTAGAGAGTGCATGACACCTCTTAAGCGGGAGCGCATAAGAGGACAGGGTTTCTCTTGGACCAGATTTATTGCGGGACATGGAGTAGTAGGTGGTTTTGATCACACACGAGAGAGGCCGTAAGAGGCACAACAAAGGTAGAAGAAGTACGCATATTAGCATAAGACCGACCATAGTTTTGATGAGGGCATGAATGTGTTCCTTTATGTAGGCCACATAAGAGCCCTATCCATTATGGAAAAGGCTCTAAGTTAGATCCTAGATTCATTGGTCCTTTTGAGATCTTCGAGCGTATTGGCCCTTTGGCTTACCGTCTAGCATTACCACCTAGCTTGTCTCATGTACATGATGTATTTCATGTTTCAGTTCTTAGGATATATGTTACAGATCCTTCTCATGTGTTAGATTAGAAATCATTACAGGTGTAGGATCAGGGGCAGGTGATGGTGGAGCCCTTTTGCATCCTATATAGTTGGACCTTGGGCCTTCAAGGCAAATAGGTTGATCAGGTCCAGTGCGGTGAAACAGATATGATGAGACTGCGACTACATGGGAGGATGCTACTTTGCTACAAGTTCAGTTTCCACATTTGTTCCAGTGAGTTCCAAGAGGAAGTCAAGTCTAAGGGGAGGGGGATGTGGTTCCCACTTCCCTTTGACACATTTTTGATACTAATCTTGATACTGCTGATTATATTATGGACATGATTATGGAATTTATTATAGTATGATGTTAGATGTTAGATCGTGGATTATTGTTGACTTGATTTAGTTATGATGCATGATGATTATTAGAGACATTTAATATGTTGATGATGATATAATGTTTGACATGGTTATATTATGGATGTTATTCGGACTTGGGATATTTGGATATTGTGAGTAGACATAGAGATGGAAATTATTGGATGATGATATAGTGGTTGATAAAGCTGTAAATGATATTGTTAGATTGCTTTAATGTTGTTGTGATTCATATATCTAGATGATTTTGGGAATTATATTTATATTATTTTGCATGTTCGATATGGCCACGAGGCCAAAAAGGTATTTGTGTTTTGCAGGTTAAAATATCACAACAAACATCGGGGAATTAGAGACCAATAACATTGGAATTCTAGATGAATTGAGCAAGGTCGCCATGGCAACTAGTATTTGTTTTGCGTGTTTGTGTGTGTTAGGGATTCCCATGGGGGGATCACCTTTAAATGTGACCAAGGGGTTATGTGTATTTATTTTTGGTTCCTTTGTTTATGTTTGCATGTGTTTATTTTTGGTGCCTTTTCCCCTTTCATTATTAATTAAATGGTGTGTAATTTTGTGAGTAATCATGTTAAGTTAATTAATTAAAATATGTCATAAAAAGTAATAAATAGAGTTGTTGGCATTGAATTAAAGTGTTGTAAGATATGTGTAAGTAAAATTTTGAGTGTGAAACACTCCACCTTCTTGGAAATTCAAATTATCCTTGGAGGCTGATTTTGGAGGCTCGTGTGGGGCAAGTTAAACTTGTCCCATACCTCTTAGATTTAATTACCAACCATACCTACGGTTGGAGATTTGAGATTAGAATTTTATAATGTTTTGAGAAGGCAAATTATATGTTTTAATTTCACTTTTCTTACATGATTTAATTTCAGTCCTTTGGGGTGTGGGTTGGATTTGAGTGTGTAAGTAAACTGTCATATTATTCACCCACCTATTTATTATGCATTGGAGAATGAAGTTGACTTTGGGGGTTGGAATTGAGGATGTGTGATGTGATATCCTACATGGATCCACCTCATCCTCTTCCCTCCCCTCTTCTATTAAATTTGAATTCCTTTCCTTTTTTGGGGTTACTTCATTTTGGAGACTTCATTCTAGGGAAAATTCCTTGTTGTTTTGGGAGCTCTTGCTTGAAGAAGTTTTCTTTGGAAGATTGTTGCATGCTTGTGCTTGGCTTGTTTGGATTGTTTACTTAGAATCATATGTTTTTTAGAACTTGGGAAACTCCATCATGGAGAGGTAAGAGCTTAGTTCTTGAAATACTCTTCTTTTATGAATGTAAATTTTAATGTGTGAATGTTTTGATATGTTTGTGGGCTATTGGGTAGATGGCCCAGGAATGATGTAGGAGAAGACTATGGGTTTTATTTTGTGGGAGAAACAAGTGTGTTTTAGGGAGGTCTAAGGGTAGAGGGAGTTGGGATTTGGGTTCCACCTTACAAAGAAATAACTTTTATTTCTTTACTCATTATGGGGTGTCATAAGAGGTTGGGAGGCATAAGGAAATGTGAGAAATAAGGGGTACTTGGGGAGGCATAATGAATGTCGGTGATTTGATATACTATATTTTGGATTTTTATAATTCAGGTGGTGATATCCATTTCCCTTTTTGGGAGGCATAAGAAGCATCCCTCATCATTTCTTGCTCATTTGGCTTGTTTGATGAAGCCTTAGTATTGTTTGTCATTTTTCAATGTAGTTGTAAAACTACATTCTATTTTGGAATGTGTTTTTATTGTGATTATGTTGATTGTGTGTTTATAGAATCACTGTTGTTGCCATGAATTGGATCACATCTTTTATTGCATTGTGGTTGTGGCTTGGGGTCAAATGAAAAAGGATGGCTTCTCCCCTTCATTGGATGTCTTGGTTAGGTGGAGAGCATTGCCTTTCCCTTACTCTTGTTGTGATCAAATTGGAAGAATGAAAAATATGCATGTTGTTGTTACGAGCAAGGAAAAAAAAAGATAGTTGGACAGTCCCTTGTTGATATAAATTTTATTGTAACCTCTCCCACTTGAAGTGGATGAACTTGTAAATGTTTTGTAATGGAAAGATGTTGTGTTGATTATGAAAGTTGTAAAGTGAAATGTAAAAGAGATAATTTTTTTGTTTTGAAAGAATGTGAAAGAAATTGCATTCAAAGAATAAAAGAAGGATGTTACAAAGTTGTCTTTAGGAATCAATAAATGATGTATTACCTTTCTCAAATTACACTATGGTATTGAATCTGATCTTTTAAATGTAATTGAAATATCTGATTGAAAGAAAGAAATGCGTATGAAGGAAATGTAGTACTCTGTTTTGTGAAGTGCATGATTTGAAAAGAGTAAAAGTTACATTCTTGTCTTTATCATGGATTGAAGGAATGAAACCTTTTTGAAACTAGCATGAAATGATTTCATTTGCAAGGCAAGTAAAATAAGAACCATTGAGCTAATTTTGTTGTTTCCATTTTTGCTTCATGTTAAAATCTGTAACTTTTACCATAAATGAACAAATCGAACCTGCAATCAAGAAATAATAATGGAACATTAAAATTGAACACGCCAGGATATAAATGAGTTAAATTAGATAAAAATACTTAAAGGAAATCTTTCAAAACCTGGTTAAACCGAGTTCAAATCTTTCACATTCGTTTTGCTGTCAAGGTTGTAAAATTTCAAATTGGAACTCAATCAAATAGATCAACCTCAAAAAATTATCCTAAATCCACCTAAAAACAATTCTCCATGTCTATTTGACATGTTGAGAAAGGAACAAGATCAAATTGAACAAATTTAATAAGTTAATTTTTACCAGTTTACACTGTAAAAGCCTGCAAATCATTTTATTGAAATTGACTACTTAAAATTTATCAAAATCAAAATTTAACGAGTCCTAAGTAAATAGGACGTCGAGAGATTTCTAGAAATTCCTCATTTTCCCAAAACCGAGCTCTCTATCAAAATTTATGGGCTTATGAAGTTTTTCATCACTTGGCATAAAAAAAAAATTGGGAGAAATTTTCTTGGCAAGCCCGGGCCCGAATGTTTCCCTTAGCACTTTGGAAATATTTTGGGAAAATATTCCTAATTTTCCCCAGCACCCTCCAACCCACAACCAATTAGAGGCTGCCACGTGGCACCATGAGGCATTTGGTGGAGGGGCGGACCCATTTTTAATCTTAGCACTTTGGAAAAATTTTGGGAAAATTTTCCTAATTTTCCCCGCCACCCCGTCGACCATGACTAATCAGAGGCTACCACATGGCACCACAAGGCATTGAAGGAGGGGTAGATACATTTTTAACTTAGCATTTTGGAAAAATTTTGGTAAAATTTTCTAAATTTTCCCCACTACCCCGTTGTCCTGCAGCCAATTAGGAGCTGCCACGTTGCATCATGAGGCATCGGCAGAGGAGTGGGTTCCTTTTTTCCTTTGGCGTTTTCAAAAAATTTTGGGAAAATTTTCTAAATTTTCCCACCGGTCATGCACCAATCAAGAGCTGCCACATGGTATCATCGGGCGTTGGATGAGGTGCGGGTGAATTTTACCCTTTTTGTCTTTCAGGGCACTAAAATTCTTTTATCCCTGCCACCCCACTTTTCCCGCATGGCTTAGGAGGTGCTACATGTCCCTTGCGGACTCGCAGGATCGTGGGTGCAATGGTGGCATTTCACCCCATGCGAGAAAATTTCTAAAATTCTCCCGCAACCCCACTGACCTAACTACTCATTCGGAAATATTTCTTCCGTGGCCTCGCACTCCGCCCTTGAAGAAAATTTTCTCCCCTGGGCCCGGAGTCCCACTCTTGGGGAAAATTTTCACCCCAATGCCCGTCGGCCCATAACTTGAGAAATATGAGGAGTTAGGAGGACTTATTTATATCAATGGAAAGGTGATGAAATTTCCTATCCAATGGGAATGATTTAGGGAAATTTTGAATGCTTTAAATTTGAAGAAAATCAAGTTGAATCTTTAAGCCTGTTAAAGAGTGGGTATGGTGAGGAATTACCCTCTCGAACCTTCTAACCCTAAATTTTAGGACCTTGTGACCTCTTATAATTGTTAATAAAAGAAAAGTATATTCCAATGGTTTAGAACTGATCTAGAACTTGTTAGTGACAACTATTATCTTTTAACCTGGTTGTAGACTCTTTTAAACAAAAAAATAATTATTCCATAATTTTCCTAACTAATCCTAGGTGGTTATTTGGTCTCAGGTGGGTTATTTTAGTGGGATTTACACCTTTAATGTAGGAAGGACACATCACTCTCTTGTTGTGTGGATGGCGCCACACCTCCCCTACTTCCACTTACGGTAGTTCAAGTGATCCTTAGCATAGTAATGTGATGTTTCAAGTTGTTTGAGTAGAGATGAAGGTGTTTTCCTTAGTGCACATGGTGAAATAATCACTAGATCTTGTTGCTTTACAACCAAGTATAGATGATAATGTAGACGATTCGAGGACCCAACACCCGCTTTCGGAAGTGTGGGAAAGAAATGTGTGGTAGCGGCTGGAAATAAAACCTCCATAATTCCTGTAGGGGATAGAGGGGTAAAAAATGTTCATTCATTGATGTTTTTAATGGATTATCTCCACCTCAATGCAAGATAGTGAAATTTTTGAATTCCATTACTTGATCACTTTTGGGTAGTAAGTGATCACATCGAAAATCATTTCATGAGACATGATCTAAATTGAAGATTCGGTGGCTTACGGTCAAGCCTCCTTAAGTTACATTCATAGATAACATCAAACTGGTGGCCACTCATAAGAAGTAAAGTAGATATATACCCATGTACTAAGGGTGTCTTTATTGTGGTTTTTGTGTATCCCATAATAAGGATATTATTTTATTCAAAATATGGAATATCCAAGATCTCCTATTGATTATGAAGCCTTGGTTTCCCTCTTTTAACTCTCACACTTTGAAACATTTTTACTAAGCCAATGTGGGGTGAGACTTCACCACCTATCTCTTTAGTGTTGGGGTGATTCGATCTTGATCTCTATAAGGAATGTCTTGTGGTGTTGTCTCATTATTGACTCAAAAAAATAAACTTTACACATATACTACCGTTACATGTATTTTTGTGGATATAGATACCTCATTGAATCTACCTATGTCTATAGAACTTAGCATTTAGGATAGAGGTGGGAAAAAATACTAGACTATGAAGGGCTACCCTTTAAATGTAGAAAATGAAAATTTTCAGTATCTGTACAACTAATTGTATGAGTGTGAACGATAATATGATTAACAAAGTATCATGGTGGAAGGATTCCCTCCTTGATTATTTGGTTGTGGAGTCTATAAAGAGAGTAAGATATATCCTCGATTTCAAACTAATAGATGGATGAATTAGTGGGTAGGGACTATAGACACTAAAACCCACACTTTGAGTCATTATTTAGTCCCGAGCTTATACTACTATTGATATGGTTCTTAAGTGAAAAGAGTAATAATTAACACATGTCTTTGGCCATTTTTTACATTGCTTGTTGTCATATTTTTTTATCTAACACCTACACTTTCCCGGTCTGTATGCTCATTCTAAATATTTCCTAATTTTGACTGGGCGCCTAGCCAGGACAAGATGCCCTGCACACCTTAGTCCCCTCTAAGGCACCCCGATCCTCTTTGTATTTTATTGTCACCTTTTGGGAACTTTCTATCTGTTTGAGATTTCTATTTTTTGGTGGTCAGCCTTTTCAGGGTTAATTACAAAATTAGAACAAGAGAGCCATATAAATATATAGTTATGTCACCATAATGAGGGACCAAACACTAAGCATATACTATTACCATCTATATTTGCATCCATCAAAGGAACTTAAAGCTACATTTTCCTCCATCTAACTCCATCACAAGGCACACAAGGCTGATTTATCTGCATCACACTTCATAGGAAGGGATTCTATTGTTTCCATGCACACATTTACTACATTCTACATCTAGTTATTTGCTCACTACTTCAAAAAGTGCAACTAGCACAAGAGCAACCTAGGGCACGATTTACACACAAAAAACATACACACACACACCTAGAAATTGATTGGGTTTGAGATGTAGTACAATGCTTAGTTAGTAATTCCACCATTGTGGATAGTTCTAACCCTTCATATGCATCTTTTTTAGGGTTTTGTAGGTGATTCTTCCATCTCCTATTCAAAGAAACATTTGGAACAATTCAATGACATTAGTGTTACAAGCAAAAACATGAGTGAACATATAACGACACCTCAAAGGAGGTTTTCCATCCATTTCCGTAAACCGGGGCACCCCGATCTTAGACCAAGGTGCCCATGGGCACCTAATCCCTTTTTAGGCACCCTAGTCTAGTCGGATAGATCAAATATGTGCTTTTTTAGGATTCTATGTTGTTTTTTTCTCCTTATGTTCACCTAGTCTACACAACAACACGGTCTCATGACATATGCAAATTAACTGGGGATTTTCATAACCCTTCTTACACATTAGGGTTTCACATTTTTTATCTTAGTTTGCTTGGGTACATTTTATTACTCATTTTTCTACTCCTATAACATTAGATTACACTAGAATATTTCTTATTTTAGTTAATTAGGGCCTTTGAGGTTCAAGAAACTAGCACTACATAGGACCATATTTCTCCTTCACTTAAATTATCCTTCATAGGTGTGCCACTTTATTGGATGAGGGAGGATCGAGACCACTTTTTTTTTTTGTCGGCTAATGTGATTCTTAGGTCACTTGATCATAATAGAATAAAATGAGTTACAATGATATGTAGTTGATGAGGATGAGGTTAGGTACCATAATTTGGAATCCTATATAGGAGAAATGGATATAGTTATTCATATTTTGGGGAGAAAGGAAAAGAAAATAATAAAGTAATGCAAATACAAAGGTACGATCCCTAAGTAAGAGTATGACAGTTGGTGATTTTTAGAAGACTTTTTATACTCCATAGGACAATAGAAGGTATTATTTCCAATATCGAGTTGATGTATGTTTGGCGGGACCATAGCTATTGAGGGTTGTTTCTTTCTTATTTGGGACGAATAGTGTCTAATTGATCCTTCATTTATTTTTTTGTATGTGGGGCTATATTGTTTTATCATTCATCTGTCTAAGAATTGAGTGCGCTTTCAAAACCTTGTTTTTCCTAATCTAAATAAATAAAAATAAAGAATACTTAGTATTGCAAGAAATAACCTTATATACATAATTTTATCGATCTCTTTTATTTCTTCATATTATTTCTTAATCAAAATAAATTTACATATTAATAAAATATTAAAAAAATCAAATGGGTTGTATTATAACAATGCATATGATGGTGTAATAAGTGTTGCCTAACCATCCACCAAGATTTCAATCCCAAAAGATACCAATAAATAAAAAATGAGGTGGTGATCATATCCCAAATGAATTTTGTATAGCAAAATCCCCTCAAACCTTGACAACTAAACCTAATAATTTTTAAACTTAACCCATCCAAGCTTCACATTCAATTAAAAATATTTTAAAAAAATGAATTTGATGTAATATCCATTCTTTTATTATTACATTATTTAAAAGAAAATAAAATAATTTTTATTTAAATAAAAAAATAGATTGCATATATGGATGAATAAAAAATATTACTTACGAAAACTATTTTAAATAGAAAAATCCCAATAATAATTATATTTGTAATAAATTTGACCTTCTTATTCTCCTTGTATTCACATAACCCCATAAATAGATTATAAAATTTTAGACTTATAAATTACGAGTATTCATATATTTTAAAATTAATCGATATTTATTTAAATAATAACCATTGAAAATATTTATATTTATAGAATTAATTTCATAAAGTAACAATGGAGTTCTCTTAGATAAGAGCCCTAACTCTAATAGAGGCATGTCTTACGGCTTGCATGGGTGTGAAGGGAAAAGATGGAGGGGTGAGGAAGAGGAAGGGTTATGGAGGGAGAGAAATGTAGACACCTAAAATTGGTTAGCCAACTTGGTGTCCCCTGGTTTTCTCATCTTCTCGGGTAACTCAAGGCACCTTGATATCATCATTGGTCCCTTAGGGTATTAATTAATTATCTAATTAGAACACCTATCCTAAGTTTATTTCACTCCACTATATTTCACGCATGTATAATTAAATATTAACTATTTAATTATACCTTTTACATATCTTCCAACTACTTATTTACCCCATATCATTTCTCAACCTCCCATACCATTAGTAGCCATTCATCCCACCTTTTTCTCCCTCCTAAAACCATGCAATGGGATTTTTCCCGTATTTGAGTCAGAGAGATAATATTCTTATCCTTCTAATTCATTTCTTTTTTTCCACTTTGGGGATTTGTTCCTTGATCGGTGCCAACCATTTTTCGATCGATGCTGATTTTTTGGAGCGGTGCCAATTTTATCTTGGTCGCCCGATTATAAAGACACAACTGAACTTAGTTACGGTTAGAAAAAAAAAAGAGAGATAGAGAGACTTGAGGAGCAGTGAAAAGTTTGAGCCTTGAGCCTGAGCACTGTCAATTGAAAGAAGAGAGAATTATGTCTAGATCAATCCCTGAGAGGTGTACCGTTACTCTGCCCTCGCAACATTAACCTCGTAAAGGATCTTCAACCTTTTGGTAACTCTATTTCTCTATTCATCTAAGGCATAACTCTATCCACATCTCTACAACCCCAGTAGGTTCCCACGATCTGGTCTACATCAACCAGCAATCAAGCTTCTCGTAATTTTCCTTGATTGACGTTGACCTAGTCCACCGACACTCGATTATCATCAATCGACGGTGATTTACCCAAATCGGTGCCATTCCAAACAATCGACGCCAATCACAATATGATCGATGCCAACTAATTTGCGAAAGTATAAAATTCAAGTAACACAAGTTCAACTTCGTTTTTTATAGTTTCCTGCTTTCTTTTAGTTCCTATTTGCGGTTTTTACATTATGTCTGTTGTTTTTAATTAAAAAAACCTAAACATTTATTTACATATTTTATCATGTACACTTTTATTCTTAATTAAAAAATAAACCGACATCCACCAAGGAAGCTAATCACTTCTCGGACCCCATCTCTGGGTAGTTCACCCTTATAAATTGTCTAACGTCATCTTTTTCTACCAAGGATTTGTGCACCGCAGTTTCTTGGATCTATTTTGTAGGATTGCTCATGTGTGCTCATCTTTTATCCATCGAAATTCTTTCCATTTACATCTTCGATCTTATCCAATCCATCGTATCGATTTCATTTGAGTTTTTAAGGTTTTTGTGTTTAGTTTGGTGCATTAACTTGGACAAGTAACAAGCGCGGAAATTCTTGATCTACATTATGGCACACCTGGTGGGACATGACCAAAGTCCCCTATTGGTAAGTTCATTTCTTTTCCAGTTTTGAGCTTTCATTCTTCTTCTTCACTTTGATTTTCATTAGTTGTTCTTAAGCATTCCCTTTCATCATTTTGGTTTTGCTTCTTTCATTTCTAGTTTCTCAAAATAGAAATTTCCTTTCCACTAGTATCTTGTTGGATTTGTTTGCATGTTCTGCTTAACCCTGTTTATGGAGTGGTTTGCTTGTTCACGGGATTTTTCGAGGGAAAATCTCAACAACGCACTTTTTGAATTCCACACACCTTGAGAGCTAAATCTACGGGTATTTCTCTTTTGCGGTGTTTTCTAGCTTTTTAAGAACTTAAAAATAACTTATTTGTTTGTTTTCTATCACACTTAAACATTTTGGCTTTGGTAGTTAAAAATAATTAATCGCATTGGGAAAGAACTTGTTTGAATTGTCTTCATCAAATCAAACACTTCATTTTTAGTGCTTAAAAAGAACTTCTTCTTTGTCATTTCATTGTATATGCTCTTCATCTAGTTTTCTAAATAGGTTGGAAAATTGATCAAAATCAAGAGTGACACTATTTGATTTTTATTTTTCACCCTTGCACACCAAGCCAAAATCACTAGGTATAAATTATTTAAACAAAAATTCCTTCCCTAGCCTCACCTACTTGGAAGTGACATCTAATAGGAAGAGCCTACGAGGTACTCGGGCTATGCTATAAATGCATGGAATTTCTTGTATATATTGGCAAAGCATCCGACTCCCTTATCATAGTGGTGTGTGAAGTGCGGGGGTAGGCCCCTATATCAATCCACATACCAGTCTTTTACTAAAGTACCTTCGGTCTCCTCACCAAAACATTCCCCAAACCATCCTTAGTTTGGCCAATTGAGTAGTCCCCATTCTAAAAAGCCTTCCCTAACATTTTCTTTCTTAAAAGCATGAAAATTTAAAAGAGATAATCACCTACGCTACTTGAATTATCTGTGCATTAATTAGGTTAATCTCTTTTTGTGTTTTCTTGTTTATGACGGTCATCACCCAATCGCAATCTAGGAAAATGGCTCAACAGGCCTCTTCTTCATCCAAGACCCCCACTAATGTGGATGTTTCGACACCCCTCAGGTCTTCTTCAAGACCAATATTAGTTGGTTCCCCATCTTGGTCATATAATCCTTTCTATCATCCTAAAGCGATCCCATCATGACCATCTTCCCCCGGTCCTTCAGAGGTGTCATCTGCTTCTAATATAGAGTATGTTCCTTGTGGAGATCCTAAATTTTAGGCACTCCTTGACCACAACCCGGTAGCCCTTATGGATTACTTAGTGCATAAGTCTATTCAAATATTTGATCAGGGACCACCGATCCAGCAGGTTTATGATTATTCTCATGAGCCATCCCAGATTTTATAGAGCAATTAACATGCTTTTTCCCACCTCGAACCACAAAAGAAGGTGGTACATCTATGCCTCCTTTTTCTCTTCTACCAACCATGTCCACTGGTTCTCAAATGACCCTTCCTATCCCTAATGCCATGGATACCTAGCTACCCCACAACCTACTTTCGAGAGGCCCTCTTCTTTAGCTATGATGAGTGCGTCCACACTCCCACAAATTGTTGTCAATTCTTCTATGTCATCTATTGCATCTCAAGGTTAGTATCTCTCTATGAACCAACCCCCTCCTATGAGTCAGTCGGTTCCTCCTTCTCATCTTCTAGCTGATCTTTCTTCTAATGCTCTAGCGACAATGAATTTTACCCATCCTTTGGCGTCGGCACCCTTAATAACTAATCCGATAGTCAAAAGCCTCATTCAGAGTTTGTTTCCCACCATATCAAATAAAATCAACACCCACATTCCTCAGTCCATTCCGATTCATGAAGTGTAGGAACCCACCAATCATAGGCTCCATCTTTCATTCAACCACCTTTCTCTCAACCACTTATCATCTCACAACCTGTTTATACTCAAGCTCCTTCACAACAAGAACCTCGCCAAGTGTCACCTAGAATGCCTAGTTATTCCTCTTATCATCTTGTTAATCAACAAATGAATCCCCGATTAACGCCCTAACAAAACATACCATTCAATTCTTATATGGGACATACTAACATGCCCCCTCCTCAATCTGATGTCGTCCAACTTCTTTTCAAGAAAATCACAGACCTAGAAGCCTCCACCAAAGGGGCTCGCCCTTCATACTCTTTTGAAGAAGTATGTAATGAACCGATTCATCCATCAGTGGATTTTAAGCCTTATCCTCCCCAATGGGAACTTCCTAAGTTCTCAAAATTTCATAGTCGGGAGGATCCTCAACAACACCTACGAGCATTTAAACATGCTTGCTACCTTATAGTCTAGGATCAGGAGCTTATGCTCCGTACCTTTCCTATGTCTTTAGCAGGGCTGCTTTAGATTGGTACAATAACATACCCCAACTCTCTTTTTTTTCTCTCAATTAGCCCATATGTTTGTTTATAACTTCTCATAAACATCGCACATAAGATCTCGATTACAGATATTTATAACATTCATCAATTCAATGATGAGTCTATTACAGACTTTATCACTCATTGGATAGGAATAATAAACCAATTATCTTTTTCCCTCCCTCAATCTCAGCAAATTGAGTTGTTTACTCGATCTTGCACCAATCATATTTCTTCCACTTTAAGGATTCAAACCTTTCATACATTTGAAGAAGCCTTTACGATGGCATGTAAACTTGAGTCTCGTGCCATTGAACAAGGGAAGTTAAAACTTCATTCTAAGTCTAAACCATATTTTTCTCGGTTTACAAAATCAAACCCTTCCACTTTTAAAGACAAGAATCAAGGGTCCACAAATGCTATCATGTTAAAAACATCACGAGATAATAACACTTCTAATCAAACACCTCGGAGAGAATCTTCATCTTCTTAAAAAGGACCTCCATCATCTCGGTCTTTTACTTCATTGGGGGAATCATATGCTTCTATCTTAGAAAAAATGTTGAAATTCCACATGATCGAACTTCCCCTTATTATAAATTTTGATGAGAGCCAAGAATGACCATTCTAGTATCAAGAAAATGACTTCTGTCATTATCACAGAAGTAAAGGCCATGACATTGAATGATGTCAGACCTTCAAAAATCTCATCCAAAAATTCATTGATAAAGGTGAGCTCATTCTAGATAATCCAAATGCTCCCCCAAATCAAGCGCTTGATGTTTTTAAACAGTATTTTCCAAATCATTCCCTAAACAATGACGCTTCAGATCTCAAAAACCAAACACTCATACTATCAGCTTCATTTCTACTAATGGTTCTTCTTCTAAATCTGAATCATCCACAAACATGTCAACTGAATCGGAACTTCCTTCCGCTCCTTCAAATTATGAGATTCCACCATCCTCAGATGGTCTATCTTTGAGTCTTCCTTTATTAGAAATAGATTCATCTCCCTCTGCCTTGCTATATGATCTTCCACCTATACCTGAGATAGTGTCATCTTCATTTATCTCATCATCAAATATTCTTTCGGTGTTTGAGTCATTTACATCCCTCCAAATTCCCTACGAGATACTTCTACTTTCGTCGCCCCCCATTTTTTCCACGACCATGCCTTTGGTTAACGTACCCATAGTTGTACCAACTTCTATGCCTTTGGAAGCATCTTCGATCTTGACTCTTCCTATCTCTTTTCCTATAGTAATTACACCCATGATTACTATGCATCTGAAGTACCCTCCTCACAAGAGGTTGCTTCTTCATTACCTACCTCTTCCACCATCAGTGCTTCCTTTCCTATTAAGGAAACATCTAAAGAGATAGCATTAACACCTATACTTCCGACTCCTGGACTCAGACATAAACAATTGGAGTTTAAGCCTAGGGTTACATCATTGCTATCATCTCCTTTAATTCCTCTGAAATGGTTACAATCACCTTATGCGGTCAAAGTTATCACCATCCCTAAAAAGGGAAAACCAATATTTTAGACCATCAAAACTCTTAGTGCTTTTCCTCAAAAATCCCTCTCTACGCCTCATAAAAGATTAGATTTTTCCACTAAAAGGCATCTTCTTCTACAACACCATCTTCATCGGTGCCTCATAAAGTGGATTTAACTACTAGAAAGGTGTCACCTATTTTATCGAACCATCATCTTCATCACCAAAAACCAAGGCACCCTTTGTGCCTCCTATCAAATCTATTTTGGGAGCTCCTCCCCCATCTAAATCAGTCTTATCTAAATCATCGTCTTATTTCAGCCAAGCAACCTTCTTCATCTCCGAAGACTAGAACACTTGTCACGTCTTCGTCATCTTCAAAATATATCTTAGGATCTTCTCCTCCGATGACATTGATCTTGCCTCACTTGCTTCCATCTCAAGCACCTAAGGCCACTTCTCCCAATGTCTAGAAAAGCAAAACAGTCCCTAAAAAGACTGTCAAACCAGATATGTAGGTTCTTTTACCTTGACAGTCTGCTAAGACTAAAGAGGTGCCTTCGTCACCTCTGTCCTCATCTTTGTCTACTAGATTCTATACTGAAATCCTTTACCAACTTATCCAATATTCATCTATATCTCTTCCTCCAATCAAACCCTATAATCCAAAAGGAGTAAAACTTTCATGGTTCAACTTTGATTTGATTTCTGCTTACCATCACACTCTAGGTCATGACACCGAGGGATGTAAAGCCCTATAATCTATTGTTAAGAACCTCTTGGAAGAAAGTGATCTTCTATTGGAAGAGGAGGAGGAACAAGTGTCTCCTATCATCCCAACTACATCTGAGCCTGAACAGTCTACTCAGGCCCCCAATTCTATTAATATCACTCTAGATGATCTTCCACCTTCTCAAATCGACACAATTCATATCGCCACTAGAACACAATGGTACGATAATCCATCATCTTCCATAGCCTCTAGACCACGAGTCATTATTTCTACTGCCCCGAAGGAGTTCCTCCTTCCTCATCAGCCCCGAGACCTCGGTATCTATTCATGCTTCACCTCGGGCTCAAATTCCCATGTCAGTTAAGGAGAGTGTTATGAAACAACTCACCCATGCTCCAGTCAAAATGTCTCTTTTTGACCTCATTCAGTCATCTCCCTAGCATCGCCAAGCTCTGATTGATAATCTACACCGTATCACGGTGAATTCAGATGAGCCCTAGCCTTTCGAGATGGTTGTTGGATTGAATAGATCATCAACCACCATCTCCTTTGAGGATTATGAAATTCCTCCCCTTTCTTCTAAGGATTTAGAGGCTCCTCTCTTTATCACAGTTCAAATCAATAACACTACGTTAAAACGCACTATGATCGACAATGGTGCTGCACTCAATGTCATTTCCTCCCACACATTTGAGCAACTTAAGTTACCAAAGAATGTAGTGTCACCACCGCCTTTCACCCTTTGATCATTTAATGATCAGCTGGTGGTTACTTTAGGAACTATGGTCCTGCCCATTCGGGTAGGCAAGAAACTTCTTCATGAGCTTTTTTACATTGTCAAAGGGAAATTCCACTACAATATGATCCTCAAACACTCTTAGATCTGTACAATGCACTATGTTCCATTAACCCTCCATTGATTCATAAAATATCAGTATGAGGGAAAAATCTATACTCACCCAGGAGACCCTTTTCCATCTGCACAATGTGACATGACCACAAGGTCTATCCCTCCAAAGGAGAAACTGGTTCTCCCCCGATGAGGCATCATCCTCTTATATACCTATAACAAAACAACCCATCTACAAATCGGAAGAAACGTTGTAGCATTTTTTTCTAGGAGAGATTCCTCTTCTCTCTTTTGACACCCATGTCAAACCTAACGAGTATGGTAGGCCAGATAAACAACCTGAATATCAACTAGATCTTGGTCACATTGTCACCATTGGTCTGCCCAATCAATAGACTAACTTCATCTACGGTGGTCTTGATACACCTCACTATCATCTAGATTCTCCTCCTAGGGCCAAACCCTATTCAACAGGGTTTGATTGTCTATAGAATCCCACATTCGCAAAAACTTATCTATATCGATGCATGTGGAAGAGCTTTGGCCTGGGAAAGTATGAACATGGTGTGTATGATATCACATCCATTCCAACTCTTAAACCACATCAAAAATTTGGTTTAGGGTTCAAACCTCTCTCGAAAGCCACCATCACCATTCTCGATGAGCCTCTTTCCATTGAGGAACCATCTTCTCCCGCAAAGTCTGAAGCATTGTTTGATGTGGATGACACCATCTCCATCCCACCTAAAATTTTTTAGTCAATTCCATTTCCTCGAGCCCACTAACCTATAAGACTAATGCCAATCCACTTCCATACCATTAGTTTTCCCCAAATAGTCGAGATGACTCTCCCACTATCAATACTATCCACCGTATGCGGATGATGATGCCGTCCTTACCTATCTAGGGTAGAGGATTCTTATCTTTCTAAAACCATTCCTTCTGATACATCTACGTTTCTCAATGAAGCCAATGTCAACCTTAATATCGGGACTTCAAGACCTCGCATCATTAAGGTTGTCCAATCACTTAACCCACAGGAGTTAGGAGACTTTACCGCCTTTCTTTCCCACCATCACCAAGCATTTTCTTGGTCATATGAAGATATTCCGGGCCTTGATCCTAACATTGTGGTCCACAATATCGTTACTCTTCTAAACATCAAACCAGTTAAATAAAAACTACGTAATATGCATCCTTGTGTAGCTCTTCTCATTAAACAAGAGTTGCAACACTTTCTTTCTGCCAACTTCATCCAACTCATTGACTATCCACAATGGGTTTCAAATGTAGTACCAATAACCAAAGCTACTGGGAAAATTTGAATTTGCACCGACTTTTAGGATCTTAATCTCGCTTGCCCGAAAGATGATTTCCCTCTACCTAATATCGATCAACTCATGGACTTAACGCATACCATGAGATGCTTTCTCGATGGATGGTTTCTCTGGGTATAATCAAATTCTCATCGCACTAGAGGATCAGCACAAGAATTCCTTCATAACTCCTTGGGGGACTTTTTGTTATCGCATCATGCCCTTCGGTCTTAAGAATGCAGGGGTGACTTATCAATTGTAATGACCTACATCTTCCATGACCTCTTACACAAAACTGTAGAAGATTACGTCGATGAAATCCTCAATAAATCCAAACACCGTCAAGATCATCTTCTCATCCTTGCGCCTCTCTTTGAGAGACTCATTCATTTTTTTCTTCGCCTAAATCTATCTAAATGCGTGTTTGGTGTTCTCACTGGTAAACTCTTAGGCTTTATCATTTCTATTAGGGGTATTGAGGTCGATCCCATAAAAATAAAGGCTATCCTCGAGATGCCTCCTCCTTCCAACTTAAAGCAACTTCGTGGTCTTCAAGGATGCCTTCAATCAGTGCGTTGTTTTATCTCACAGCTTTCAGACCGTTGTCAACCTTTTCATCATCTCCTCTATAAAAACATTCATTTTGAATGGGATGAGCATTGCCAAAAAGCCTTTGATGATCTCAAAGCTTATCTTCTTTCTCCACCTGTGCTTATACCTCCATGCGAGGGGGAGCCATTCTATCTTTATATTTCTGTGACTGACCATGCTCTGGGAGCCATGATCTCGCATCAAGATTCTAATGGTAAGGAACATGTTGTCTATTATATTAGTCGCACTCTTCATGAGTATGAAACACGCTATTCTGAAGCTGAAAAATTGTGTTGTGATCTCTTCTTCGTAACTTCTAAACTTCATCATTACCTCCTTAATCATAAAAATTACATTATTACAAGTTTCAATCCACTCAAGACAATGCATGTGAAACCTTATCACAATGATCGTATCACTCGTTGGCTCATGCTCATGATAGAGTTTGACCTCGAGTTCATCTCGTAGAAATCTATCAAGGGTCAGGTCATTGTGGATCAATTAGTTGATGCCCCTCTTCCAGACACTCAAGTCCCCCTCACTCAATTCCTAGACAAGTACATCCAACAAATCAATTTCAGTCTATCTCCATTTAAATTAAAACTCTTCTTTGATGGGTCCAAGTGTCGGGGGAGGCGTAGGTTTTGTCATGATTCCTCCTTGGGGTGCACCTATCCCTATCACACACAAGCTTAACTTTGAATGTACCAATAATATGGCCGAATATGAAGCCCTCATTTTAGGTCTTCAAAATTCCATTAATCTCGGTGCTCGCCATATCGACATCTTTAGTGACTCTGAGCTCATCGTTAATCAAGTCACTGGTGTCTATCAGTGTAAAAATGATATCCTTCAAAAATATCACGATATCATTCTCTTTCAGCTTCAATATTTTGATAAATTTACTATCTAGGCTATTCCTCACACTGCAAACCAATTTACAGATACGATGGCTTCTTTAGCCTCACTTATTCCTCCATTCACTAAAGACTCACAACTTTATGTGGTTGTTCAACATCTAGACCAACCATCTCATCTTAGGTAATTGACTTCAATCAACGCCATCATGACTGACACTCAAGATGAATGGTATTAGAACATTTTTAATTATCTATCCTGCTCAATACTTCCTCTAGACCAAACTTCCAATGGCAGAAGATCTTTCATCTAATGCGCAAACCACTATATTATTCTGGGCAGTGTCCTTTACAAATGAGGCTTTGATGGTATTTTACTTTAGTGCCTCAAAACTCCTGAATCATCTAAAGCCATTCAGGAGGTCCACGACGGTATCTATGGTGGACACTTTGGTGGTTTGGTCATGGCTAAGCGCATCCTATGTTTAGGCTATTATTGGCCTTATCTTAATCAAGACTGCTATGACTATGTCAAGAAATGTGTCAAGTGTCAACAACATGCTAATCTCACACATATCCCTAGCCGGGCCTTGCAACCTACAATGGATTTGTGGCCTTTTTCATAATGAGGTCTTGATCTCATTGGCCTCATCAATCTGTGCTCCTCACAGTGACATCACTCTATTATTACTACCAAAAAATACTTCACTAAATTGGTGGAGGCTATCCCCCTTTCATCGACCAAAGCTAAACCTATCATTGATTTTATCTATCAACACATCATTTGTCGCTTTGGTGTTCCTCATAAACTCATTACAGACAATGAAAAGTCTTAAATTTTTTTTTGCAGAAACTTTGTGACACCTTCAATATTAAACTCAAATTTTCTTTTCCATACTATCCACAATCTAATGGCC
This sequence comes from Taxus wallichiana var. yunnanensis, assembly GCA_018340775.1. Classification (NCBI taxonomy): domain Eukaryota; kingdom Viridiplantae; phylum Streptophyta; class Pinopsida; order Cupressales; family Taxaceae; genus Taxus; species Taxus wallichiana. The sequence goes on from CM031244.1 coordinate 756,392,949, forward strand.
AAGCTGAGGCTTCTAATAAAACTCTGCGTAATATCCTCATGCAAAGGTAACTAGTCGAGCTTGGTAGGGATTGGAATTTGCATATCCATTTTTATCTCTCGGGCTTATCGGACTAGAATTCATACCCCTACTAGTGCTACTCCCTTCTCTCTCATCTATGGGTCTAAGGCTATTCTTCCTTTGGAAGTCCAGATTCCCTCTCTTTGCGTCTCTTTCACAGAGTTTGTCTTTGATGAGGACTATCATCGAAACCGTCTTACTAGATGAATGTCATTTTAATGCTCTTGAACATCATCAAGTCTATCTTGAGCATGTTAAGTGTGCTTATAACAAACATTTACAGCAGCGTGACTTCCAAGTTGGTGATCTTGTTCTTAAAGAAAACCAAAATGTCACTACTCTATAATGGAGTCAGCATGGTAAGTTTTCTCATAACTGGATGGGACCATACGTTGTCACTCATAAGTATGGGTCTGGGTCTTATCACCTATCTTCCGTGGATGGTATATCTGAAATGGAGCCTCTTAATGCTTTGCATCTAAGGCCCTTCTACTGTTAAAATCTATCTTACACAATCTTAGTCACATAACATATTTTTCATCCATCTACAACCAGTCATGCATTTCGTAGTGATTTAGAACTATGTGGGTCTCTGTGTTATTTCTTTTTATACCTTAAATATGAGTACCACGGCTCTACTCATGGCATTTTCCTTACGGATTTGTTCCTTCTCATGGTAGGAATACCTTAATCACTACTTCATCTGCCCTAGGTATTCATCTTGATCAAATCTACTTGGGGGCATGAGTACGTGCTTATATACATTTTCTTCCCCTCTATTTGATCTATCTGGTCTAAACTCAACTTCTTCCAAAACAAAAAGAGAGAAAAGAGATGCTATCCTAGTCCCAAAAGATAGATTGATCCCTCGAAGGACAACTATCCATGCCTTATCAAATAAAAAAAAAATGTAGACCATTCCTTGAAGGATGGCTACCATCAAAATCAAAATATAGACCACTCCCTTAAAGGATGGCTGTTTGTTTTATGGCATTTTTAGCCTTTGTAGTAACAAACTTCCTCTCTTGGCCAGTTTTTCACTTTTTAGCATCTCTGAAAGACTTCCTGTATTGATCAATTTTTTTTAACTAGCAAACTTCCCGCATCAATCAGTTTTCTTTTCTATCAAAAGAAAAAAATCATGAAGCTATGATATGAGACCTTTTCGATCATATGGAGACCCTGTTTTCCCCATATGGGCACGTATTTAATCCTTCATGTGTTTTGACGAGATGCATACTTATCTCTCGTCCTTATCTACCTCCTAGATTTGGTTTGCGACTAACTAGTGTCAGGTTTATTTTATCTCGTGTCTATGGCCTTGTGTGCATCATCTTTCAATTTACCATTAAGGTCTCTATTTATGGTCGGTTAGGGGACTAACTTATCATTCTTTTTCCTATCTAGGTGTAGTGTTTTTTATTTCTAAGGGATAATATCATTACATCACTTTCTTTCAAAAAGACATTTCCCATGTTTGTTTGTTGTTCATCCAGTTAAATTGACATTTAACATGTTAATTTACTCAATCAAGTCTATTATCTATCTATGCTCATCTTATTCATCTCATCTAATATCATAAAAAAAAGTATTAAAAAATACATGTGAATCCATCTATCTATATCATTTAATTGAATTTACATCTTAAACATGTTAATTTAATCAAACCATTTATCCATGGCAAATCAATTAAATCACATCTATTCATCTATCATCTATAAAATTCATCCACATCCATCAAAATTACACAACATCTATACATAACTATCTATCGGAAGTAAATGCATGAGTCCAATCACATAACACAATGATGAATATATATATATATATATATATATATATATCTGAGTGGCTTCAAATCAAGCCATATACATCATACTAAAAATGCCTTCAAATCAAGGCTACATCAGTATGTCTATACAAATCATATAGTAAAATATGACAGTGGAACATGTTATCTCCTCCTCCCTCCTCTGGTTCAGCCAGTATCTCCTAACCATCTCCTACAAAACTGGAGATGCTCACTATCGTGGCCCTGCCACCTACTTGATCTCCCTTGGTGCTCGCACCCTCTGATGCACCACTTGTTGTGGCTATCGCCATCCTCCTCTCGCCCCATAATGAGGCACATCTAGGGCGTGCTGTGTCAAGGCATCCTCATAATATCTCACCTCGGTGAGGAGATCTTGATAAGTGCTCAGGATCACCATGTTGGGTGCTCGCAATGGCGTTGGTGGTGGTGGTAGTACTCCTACTACCACACCCCGTGCCCTTGACTCTGAGGTGGTACCTGTATCACCATATTTATCCCTAAGGGCCTCTCTATGTCTGTGATATCGGTCTCTCTCTTGGATCAATGTATCCCACTCCTAACGAGTGGTGCCTCTCTCCTGTATGAAGGTGTCCCTCTCATCTGTCAGAGTCCTAATCTCCTTGAGAGCCGTTCTGTGTGTCTGTCTCAAGGCGGCATGCTCTCCCTCAAGTCTCTCTAGCACTGCTGCTAGATCCTCCTCGTCTGCCTCCTCAGTAGATGCTAGGAGATGTCGTGGTAGCTCCTTATGATACCATGCCTCATAGCCCTCCTCGAATCCTGCATCGTCATCATCATCTATGGGAGGTGGGGCCTCCCTTAGAGGATCTACTGAGGACCCGATATCAACAGATCTGTCTCCCTCAGTATCCCATCCGTATGACATATATATAGTCGAATGATCTTTATTAAACCAAAACGTCTCATCACTCGTAAAAATGGGACTCGCTCTAAAATATCTGGCCTGCGGCCCCTAACCACCCTACTACATCTCAACTCCACTAGGTGGGCATCTTGTCTCGGCCCATGTTGGATAGACCCTATATGGCCTCCATATCACCTATGCTGGTGTTAGAGTCCTGAATCTCTGGGAATACCACTCTGATGATCTCCCTGTATCTCTAGGGGCCATGTCTTCCCGCCATCGTCGAAATCCATAATCAAGGGCTCCCTCTACTCCTGGCATCCATGGAAGCCCAAATGGCCTGATCACTGATATATGCTCATATACCCATAATGGAGCACAAAAATGACATCTATGCCCATCCCCACGCTTTCATGGTATACATCCATAGCTCGTAATATATTTGTGCTAGTAATGCATCAGCAAATGCAAACACCTACATGAACTCTAAAATATCGCAAACACAGTCAAGCAGGAGTAGTGGGAACCATCCACCTCTGGAATCTGGTAATGCATAATATGAGATAGCCATCTGGATCAAGGCTATCAATCTACTCCTGGGTCATCCTGCCGGTACTGTGAGGCTATCCTCATAGCCCTGGACACTATCTCTACATCATCTACCCTGTCCCCATATAATCGTACCAGGGCCCTCCTCTGCTACTCTCGAGGAGTAATCTCTATCGGTCCCCCAGAATCAAAACTTGAGAATATTGTAGATATCCTCATGGGTGATGGTCATCTCACCCATCTGAATCCAAAATGTGCGAGTCAAGGCTATCCCATTCTGCACCAATTCTCACATCAACTCCATGTTTTAAGGTACCCGCCTATAATAATGAAAACCTCTTAGTCAAGCAATAGCTCTAGATGGTACCACTCAACATCTGTCACATCATCGGTAGTATCATCTCTAATAGCTCGGAATGGCGTCCCACATGTGTAGGACCTCTCGTTCCTATATCACATCAAACATCGTCATCATTTTTGAAGTTATCAAAACCAACATCATTAAGATTTCATCAAAATCTTTCTCAAAAGCTTCCAAATAACTCATTTTTTCCATCGGTCTTGCTCATTTACATCGACGCCATTTACTTACAAATGACGCCGATTGTAGTACAATCGACACCGATCGCTTCTTGATCGGCACCGATTTTTCCAATCGACGCCGACTGAGAGGCAGAGCACTAAAAATCTCTCTTGCCTCCTACTAAAAAAACATGAAAAACACTAAATCTACGAAGCTAAGGAAGGACCACTTACCCCTGGCCATGTCCTCTTCCTCTTCTGACCACTCCCAGGGCTTCCATGTCGCTCAAATTCAATTTTTGACTTTTTCTAAATCAATCATCACAGTGCAAATGAATTGTTACCATTCACCTTTTCTATACTTATAGGTTTTTAGCGGTCGGCGCCAATTATTTCGGTTGGCGTCGATTTTTGTGATCAACATCAATTTGTTGTGTTCGACGCGTCAATTAGGGGTAGTCGACGTCGATTGGATCCCATTGGTGTCGATCGGGTATATTTTGATATATTTTGTCATCTTGTCCCACCAAGACGTGCTTCATCCTCATTTGTTATCCTATCTTACACATGTGTCACCCGTAACACATTGTCGCCATCATTAAGCCTTTATTTTGGGTACTTGTACCTGGTCACCTTGCATAGCCCCACATGTGTGTCACTCATCACTCACTTTGCTTGTCATTCCCCTGGGGCATCTCATCATTATATCTTTTGCATGTGCCACCCATAGCACACCTGTTCTACCTAGTCTAGCAGTAGTTCTATTACAAATTCCACTATAGTGGCCATATGTCAATTTCCACGGTGGTTCTCCTCTCAAGGTTGTCACTTCATCTTCCTTATCTAAGCATTGATGCTTGGCTTGTTTCTTTGATCATTTTTTTGACCTTATTTTCACCTTTCGATGCATATTTTCGGTGTTATTACCCATTCTGAGTTTTTTCCTTGTACATGGGTAACTCGTAGTTTTTACAACCTAAAGATAATGGGTTTGTAGGAAATTACATCGTCTCATATGAAGAATGTCTAGTTTTCCCTACCAATGTGAGTTTCTTAGGTCACTTCCTTTTTTTTTTTGTGTGCATCATCAATGATAAAATCTACTCTAGACATCTAGCTAGGGCATCCTCTCTTCTATTCTATTTTATCTACCTTTTTCAAACTTGTGATCCGTTGGATTTTGGGGCAATCCCATCCCCAAACTTGAGTTTGAGGGTACACATCATTAATATTCTACCTTTTCTTCCAACTCCTTGTTTTTGCCTCGTAGCATTGCTTATCGCAAGATACTTGACAAAAAGGGGCAAATGTAGACACCTAAAATTGGTTACCTAATTTGGTGTCCCCTGGGTTTGCTCATCTTCTCTGGTAACCCGAACACCTTGATATCACCACTTTGCTCCCTTAGGGTATTAATTAAGTATCTAATTAAAACACCTATCCTAAATTTATTTCACTCCATTATATTTCACGCATGTATAATTAAATATTAACTATTTAATTATAACTTTTACATTTCTTCCAACTACTTATTTACCCCATATCATTTCTTAACCTCCCGTACCATTATTATCCATTCATCCCACCTTTTTCTCCCCTCCTAAAACCATGTAGGGGATTTTTCCCGTATTTGAGTCGGAGGGATAATATTCTTATCCTTCCAATTCATTTCTTTTTGCCACTTTGGGGGTCTGTTCCCTGATCGGCACCGACCATTTTTCGATCGATGCCAATTTTTTGGGTGGCGCCAATATTATCTCGATCGCTGTCGACTATAAAGACATAACTGAACTTTGTTTTGGTTAGACAAAAATAGAGATAGAGAGACTTGAGGAGTAGTGAAAAGTTTGAGCCTTGAGCCTAAGCACTGTCAATCGAAAGAAGAGAGAATTCTATCTAGATCAGTCCCTGAGAGGTGTACTGCTTACTTCGCCCCTCGGAGCATTAACCTCGTAAAGTATCTTCAACCTTTTGATAACTTCATTTCTCTATTTATCCAAGGTAGAACTCTTTCCACATCTCTCGTAGCCCTACATGTTCCCATGATCTGGTCTACATCAACCAGCAATTAAGCTTCTCATAATTTTCCTCGATCGACACTAACCTGATCTAGCCGATGGTGATTATCATTAATCAACGCCGATTTACCCAAATCGGTGCCATTCAAAGGAATCTACGCTGATCACAATCTAATCGACACCGACCGATCTACATAAAGGTATAACATTTAGGTAACACAAGTTTAACTTCATTTTTTTATAGTTTCCGCCTTCTTTCGCCTCTGCTTTGTGGTCTTTACATTACTATCTTTGTTTTTAATTAAAAACCTAAACATTTATTTACATATTTTATCATGTACAATTTTATTCTTAATTGAAAATGTGAACCGACATCCACCGAGGAAGCTAATTGCTTCTCGACCCACTCTCTGGGAAGCTCACCCTTATATCGTCTAATGTCATCTTTTTTGCCAAGGATTTGTGCACACGAGTTTCTTGGATCTGCTTTCTGCAAATTGCTCATGTGCGTCCATCTTGTCTCCATCAGCATTCTTTTCATTTACGTCTTTGGATCTTATCCAATCCATCAGGTATCAATTTCATTTGAGTTTTTCAGGGTTTTTGTGTTTAGTTTGGTGCATTAACTTGGACAGGTAACAAGTGTGAAAATTCTTGATCTACAAGAAGGGTTTTGAAAGGATACTCAAGAAGAGGGATGGGTATAGAGGGAGGGAGGGATTTGGATAGAAGAATGGTTATGGAGGGAGGGAAGGGGTTTTCATGGAGTAGAGGGAGAGGGCTTTAAGGATTACGAGATGTGGAGGGAGGAAGTGGTATGGAGGGAGGAGAGGGTTTTTATGGATAAGAGGAATTGGTGTGGAGGAAGGGGAGGATTTTGAAGGTAAAAGAGGGATGTGTGTGGAGGAGGAGAGGGAGGGTTGTGGAGGGAGGGATGTTGATAGAGGAAGGGTTGTGGGGAGGGATGTTGAGAGAGGAAGGGTTGTGGGGAGGTAGGGGAGGATTTGTGAGGAAGAAGATGGGCATGTATAAACGGAGGAAGATATGTGGAGGAAATAATAGGTGCAGAGGGAGGTGAGTGGAGGGAGAAGAAGGAGGGGTAAATATCAAGGGATGGATGTGGAGAGAGGAAGGTGTGTGGAGGAAGGAGAGGCATGTGGATGGATAAAGAGGGGATTTGAGGGAGATGAGGTAGGGGTATTGATGGAGGTATGGATGTAGAGAGAAGAAGGGGTGTAGATGGAGGGGATGGGTTTTGATAAAGATTAAGGATGGGAATAGAGTGAGGAAGGGGTGTGGAGGGAGGGGAAGTGAGGGATTTGGAGAGAGAATAGGGAGTGGTATCCAGGGGAGTAAGGGGTGTGGAGGGATAAATGGTTATGGAGGGAAGGGATAGGTGTGGAGGGAGAAGAGTGAGGAGTGTGGATAGAGAAGAGGGAGGAGTATATATGGAGGGAGGGATGTGGATGTAGGGGAGGGGGTTTTACAAAGAAGAGGGATAGATATAGATAGTGGAAGGGGTGTGGATGGAAGAAGGTTTGTGGAGGGAAGCGATAGGGGTTTGTGATGGAGAAGCGAGAGGTTTGTCAAGGGAATATAGGGTGTGGAGGGAGGGTGTTGGAGAGTTTTTGATGGACAATAGGGTGGTGTGTTGAGGGAATAATGGGTGTGGATAGAGGAAGGTGTGGGGGTAAGGGAGGTGTATGGAGGGAGAGTGAGGGTTTTGAGGGTGAAGAGTGAATATTTTTGTGGGAAGAAGGTGTGTGAAGTGAGGGGTGTATAGGAATAAGAGGGATGGTTTTGATGGAGGAAATGGTTTAGATAGGGAAGAGGGAGGGGTGTGGAGGGAGGAAGGGGTTTGGAAGAAGGAAGGTATAAGGATGAAGGGAAGGGGTTTCAAGGGTGAAAAGAGAAGGCTATAGATGGAGTAAGGGGTGTAGTGGGAAGAACATGTTTTGATGGAGGGAGTGGTTTGGAAAGAGTGAAGGTTTTTTTGAGGGAGGAATGGGTGGGGAAGGAGAATAAGAATGGGTATGGAGGGAGGAAGAGTTATGGATGGAGGAAGGGTTTTGGGTCTAGGATATATTTTGGAGGGAGGGAGGGGTTTTGACAAAGAGAGGGGTTGGGATGGAGCATAATCATGTGGATTAAAGTGAGGGCTTGAGGAAGGGTCTTGGATGGATAAGAGGGATGGGTGTGGAGGAAGGAATGGGATTAGGTGGAGCGATGGGTGTGGAGGAAGGAAGGGGTTCTGATGGAGAAGAGGTAGGGGTGTGGAGGGAGATGAGGGAGAGATGTTAAGGGAGGAGGGATGTATATGGAGATGAGAATTTTTAGGGAGAGAAGAGGAAGGGGTTTGGATGGAGGGAGTGGTTTGGAAAGAGGGGAGAAGTGTGGAGGGAGGACGGGGTATGGAATGAGAAGAGGTATTGGTGTCAAGGAGGAAGGGTTTGGCTAGAGGGAGTGGTTTGGATGGATGAGAGGCATGTGGATGGAGCAGAGGGTTATGGAGGGAGAAAATGGTGTGGAAGGGTAAGAAGGAGGGGTTTAGAGAGATGAAGGGGATTGTATGGAAGGAGTGGTGAGGAAGGAGGAAGGAGTTTGTATGTAGATGATGGAGAGGTGTGGATCAAGGAAGGGGTGTGGATGGAGAAGTGTGGTTTTGAGGTAGAATAGGGAGGGGTATGGAGGGATAAGTTACAAGGGGTGTTGGGATGGGTTTGGATGGTGGGGAGTGGTGTGGAGGGATGAATGGTGTGGAAGGAGAAGATGGAGGGTTGTGGAGTGAGGAAGGGGTTTGGACAGAGGGAGGGGTGTGGATGGAGGAAGTTGTGTAGAAGAGGAACAAAGGTTTGGATGGTGATGAGGAGGGGTTTGGAGATAGAAGAGGGAGGGATATGGAGGGAAACAAGTGATAGGTGCAAAGGGTGGGGTGGGGAGTGAAGAAGAATTTTGAAGGAGGAAGGGGTTTCGATGTAAGAGAGGGAGGGGTTATGAGGAAGAAGTTGGAGAGGTGTTGAGTGAGGGGTTTAAAGAGATAAGAGGGAGGGTTTTGGAGGGATAAGAGGGGGTGTGGAGGGAGGGAGAAGTTTGGATGGATATGAGGGAGGGGTATAGAGGGATGAAGGGGTGTGAGGGAAGGAAAGGGAGGGGTTTATATGGAGTAGAGGAGAGGTTGTGAGGGAGTAAGGGATGTGGAGGAAGGGGTATGTGTGTGGAGGGAATAGAGGGATGGGTGTGGAGAGAGAAATGGTTGTGGTGGGATGGAAGGAGTTTGAAATGAGACTCTAGAAGAGGGATGGGTATAAAAGGAGGGAGGGATTTTCATAGATGAAGGGTTGTGGAGGAAGGGAATTGATTTTGATGGAGTTGAGGAGATGATATTAGGGATTAAGGGATATGGAGGTAGGAAAGTGTATAGAGGGAGGGAGGTGTTTTGGTGGATAAAGGAAGGGGTGTGGAGGGAGAAGAGGGAGGGGTGTAGAGGGAGGAAGGTGTGTGGAGGAATGGGAGGAGTTTTAAGAGAAAAGAGGGATGGGTGTGGAGGGAGGACAAGTAGGGTTATGGAGGGAGGGATGTGAACAATGGAAGAGGTGTGAAGTTAGGGGAGGAGTCTTGATGAAGAAGAGGGACTGGTATAGAGGGAGGAAGGGATGTGGAGGGAATAAGTGGTTTGGAGGGAGGGAAGGGGAGGTGTTTAGAGGAGAATAGGGAGCGGTGTCTAGGGAGTAAGGGGTTTCAAGGGAGGAATGGGTGTCGAGGGAGTGTATAAGTGTGGGGAGAAGAGTGATAGATGTTGGCGGAGAACAAGGATGGGTACTGATGGAGGGAGTGATGTGTAAAGAGGAAGGAATGTAGAGTGAGGAGAGGCATGTAGAGGGAGAAGAATGAGGGGAGTTGAGGGAGAAGAGGTATGGGTATAGATGAAAGTGGGAATGTGGAGAGAGGATGGGGCTTGTATGAAGGGGAAGGGTTTTCATGGAGAAGGAGGACGGGGATAAAGGGAGGAAGGGGTGTGGAGGGAGGGGAGTTGAGGGCTTTGGAGAGAGAATAGGTAGTTATGTCAAGGGAGTAAGGGGTGTGGAGGGAGGATATATTTATTGGGTGAGAAGAGCAAGGGGTGTGGATGAAGAATAGGGAGTGTTATATATAGAGGAAGGTAGTTGAACTAGGGGAGGGGTTTTTATAGAGTAGAGGGACACATATAGAGGAAGGAAGGCTTGTGGAGGGAATAAGGGGTGTGGAGGGAGGGGATTAGAAGGTATTTGATGGAGAAGAGGGAGGTGTGTCAAGGGAATAATGGGTGTTTAGTGAGGAAGGTGTGGAGGTAGGGGAGGCATGTTGAGGGAGAAGAGTTATGGGTGTAGAGGGAAGAAGGTGTGTGGAGGGAGGAAGGGGTGTAGGAGGAAGGAGTGTGGAGGAAGGGAAGGGGTTTCAAGGGTGAAGAGGGAGGGGTGTAGATTGAGTAAAGGGTCTAGAGAAAAGAAGGGGTGTGGATGAAGGGGAGGGATTTATAGGGAGATGAGGAAAGTGTGCGGAGGGAGAAGATGGATAGGTGTGGAGGGAGGATGAGGTGTGAAGTGAGAGGAGGGATGTGGAGGTAGAAGAGGAAGGGGTTTAAAGGGAATAAGGTGTTTGGATAGAGGAAGGGGTTGGATGGAGAAGAGGGAGGGTTGTCGATTGAGTAAGCGCTTGTGGTGGAAGGAAGTGGTATGGAGGGAGGGGGAGTCATTTCAAGGTAGAAAATGGAGGGGTTTCGAGGAAGGGTTATGGAGGGAGGATGGGGTATGGAAGGAGGAAAGGGTATGGAGGGAGGAAGGGGTGTGGAGGAAGGGAATGGGATTATAGTAAGAAAAGGGATAAATGTAAATGGAGAAAGGGTGTTGAGGGAGTAAGTGTTTTAAAGGGAGGGAAGGAGTGAGGAGGGAGGATAAATTTTGGATGGAGGGATTGGTGTAGATGGAAGAAGGGGTGTGGAAGGAGGATGGTGTGTGGAGGAACGAGAGGTGTTTGGAGTGAGAAGAGTGAGGAAGGGGTGTGGGGATTGGTTTTGGAGGAAAATATGGTGGGAAAGTTGTCAATGGAGGAATGTGTGTGGATAGAGGAAGGGGTGTGGACAAACGAGAGGGATTTGGATGGAGAAGGAGGGGTGTCTAAGGAGGAGGGGATCGTGAGGGAGGAAGGGTTGTGTAACAAGTGGAGTGGTTTGTAGGGAGAAGTGGGAGTGATATCAAGGGAGGAAGGGGTGTGGGGTGAGGAATGATTATAAGGGAAAATAGGAGGGTTGTAGAGGAGGAAGGGGTTTTGACAGAGGGAGGGGTTTGGACATAGGGGAGAGGTGTGGAGGGAGGAAGAGGTATGGAGGAGGGGTGGAATTTATATGGATAAGAGGGAGGGGCGTTGAGGGAGGAATTTTTGTGGATGGAGGGAGGAGTGTGGGGGTAGGAGATGGTTTTGGATGGAAAAAATGTAGGAGGAGATGTTGATCTAGGGAAGGGTTTGAATGGAGTAAGGGGTGTGGAGAAAGGGTATGTTAATTTTAGAGGGAGAAGAGGAAGGGATGTGGATGGAGAAGAGGGAGGGGTGTGAAGCGAGGATGGTGTGTGGATTGAGGGAGGGGTTTGGAGGGTGGAAGTTTTGTAGAATGAGGGAGGGATCTTGAGTATAGAGGAGAAGAGGTAGTGGTGTGGAGGAAGGAAGGGGTTTGGACATAGGGAGGATTTTGGAAGGAGGGGAGGGGTTTTAGGGAAAAGTAGGAAGAATGGATTTGAATTGATGGAGGAGTGTGAAGGGAGGGTGGGATGTGGAAAGATGGGATGGGAGTGGTTTGGAGGGATAAGACAGAGGGGTATTTAAGGAGTAAGGGGTGTGGATGCAGAAAATGGTGTGGAGGGAGAAGAAGGGTGTGGAGGGAGAAGATGGAGGGGTGTGGATGGTGGAAGGGGTTTTAATAGAGGGATGAGATTAAAAGGATAAGAGGGATGGGTTTCGAGGGAGAAAGGGGTGTGGAGTGAGGAAGGGGTTCTAAGGTAGGAAGGGGTGTGGAGGTAAGGAGTGGAGGGGTTAAGAGGGAAAATAGGGAGTGGTGTCGAGGGATTAAATGGTTGTAATGGAGGATAGGGTTTTGAGGGAGACAAGGCGGGATTTTGAGGAAAAGAGGGAGGAAGGGGTGTAGAGGTTGGGATAGGTTTGGATGGAGGGAGGGTTGTGGAGGGAGAAGAGGGGGTTTGGAGGGAGAAATGGATTTTTATAGAGGGAGAAGAGAGGGGTATGGAGAGATGAAATGGTTTGTACATAGGTAGAGTGGTGTCGAGAGACGAAGGGGTATCAATAGAGGATGGGGTTTGGAGGGAATGGTATGGAGGAAGGAGAGGGAGGGTTGTGTATGGAAAAAGGGTGTTGGATGGGTAGATAGGTTTGGAGGGAGGAAGGGGTGTCGAGTGAGTGGAGGAATTTAAAAATAGAAGAGGGAGGAAAGGGAATGGAGGGAGGAAGGACTGTGGGGTGAGCGGAGGGAAGGGGTTTGAGAGAGAGGAGGGCATCTATTTTCCAACAATAAAATGTTTCAGTATTGAACATTTACATATATAGAGATAGAACAAAAATGGATAGGTCCCAACTATCTTTAAAAATTAATGAATGCACCCAAATATTCTCATCATGATAGCCATCACAATGCTGACATGCATTTCCTACACATAAAAAATGAGGTACTCATCTATCTGATTAAGTTGAAAGGTGTATAGAAAACAGAATGATTTCTCTTCCCTATGACATGCATGATAACAATCAACGACTTCTATGGCAGCATACATTGACATTAATTATATTGATTTCCCTCAATTAAAAGTATACCCGATAATGTTAGATCCCTATTTTATTTTCTATAGGGAAAAATTGATCCAGGAGCATCACTCCTAGGCCAATTTTAGTTATTTTATGACCAATTTAAATTTTTAGAGTCCTTAGGAGTCTTAGGGGTCATTTGAAGTGGTTTAGTTGCTCTCAAGAGGTCGAAAATTAAAATTGGGCATTTTCTTGCGTTTTTGAGAATTTGAATTTTGGAACTAGTTTTGAGCCAATTTTGGCTTTCTAGGAAGATGTATGGGTATTAAAATTGAATTAAATCCTATTTAAGATTATTTTTAGTCCATTTGAGTCATTGGAGACTCTTCTTGAGGTTTGTTTGGTCATGTAGCCTTCAAAAAATTACTTAAGCTCCTCTACCTAAAATGGTGACCTTCACATAACCTTTTCATGTAACCAAAGATGTTACTTATTAGGAAAATTTGAGGAAAGGAGGTTTATATCTTGATTTTTAACTATTTTTCATTAATCATTCAAATGAGATAAGGTGGAAGGAGCTCGAGAAGATTCAAGATTTTTTTGTTTAGAAACAAAGCTAGTAGTAGTCTTTTTCTATGTTTATCATTGTGGAAGATTGGAATGCATGTGTTGAATACTGGTAAGAGAAATTAGGGGATAAATTTCATGATTGTTAAAAGTGTATGCACCATTTTTTATTAATGTGTTAGGAAACAAAGAAACATTGTAGTCTATTGTATCTCAAAATAGTTAGCAAAAGATTTATGCCATGAAACTAAGTCATTTGATGATCTTAGACTTTCCTTTAAAATCTAAAACTTTAAAATAAATATTATCATTTATCCTTTATTAATATTAAGAAATTAATTTACATGGGTAAGCTCTCAAATGGTAGAAAACCTTGCCAATTCATAACTTTTTCTGTAGCAATCTAAGGAGACCTAATGGAGGATCAAATTGAAATTTTTGAGAAATTTTACTAAGGAAGGATATATAAAACATTGAAAGAGTGAAACTTTGCCCAAATGGGTAGTCAAAAGGTCAATTGCATGTTTGTTGAGAAATTCCCCCAAAATATATGCTAAAAATTCACTTAAGATAGAGCTAGAAGGGAAGAGTTAAGCCTAGAAGAAGAATAGTGAAAAATAAGGTCCTACCTTGGGATTTGAGCCAAAGAATTTAAACCACATGTAGAGAATGGAAAAGGGTTCTCAAAACAATTTATAATATTTTCTATAACTTTGTGTATTGCTTTGTCAACTAGGTTACTTGAGACATTTCTCTTAAGAATCTTAAGGGATAATTTTTGCAAAAGGAGATTAAATTGTCAATTTATTGTGATTCCAACTAACTTCATGATGGTGTTGGCATAATATGAGGTTGTTATTCATTTTTCAATCTTTAATTAACCTATTTTAAGAATTTGAGATCAAAATTACATGTTTGAAGGCTTACTAGCCTTGAGAAAAGTGATAATTTGTAAGCGTGAAGATTTGAATTGAGTTGAGTTGATCATTCTAAATTTGTTTGTGTGGTTGAGATAATGATATTATCCAATATGGTTTGGTATTAGAGTGGAGGATAAAGAGGAAAATTGACATGAAAGAAGACATACACAAGAAACAAGAAGTAAGAAGAGAAGATAAGTGAAGATTGTCAAAATGCCACCTAGAAGAGTGGTCAGAGTAGGAAATAGAGAGAAACACAGGGAAATTGAATTGGTTTACATGTTGAGAAATGTACATGATAGATTATGAGAATTATAAAATTTTCAGAGAAGAGGAAAAACTTTGGATCAAGACAATGAAAAAGAAGAGATAAAAAGAGAGGTAGTAACAAAAAAAGAGCCAGAGGAAGAAGGACTAGAAGTAAGGAACCTAAAAGTAATCATGGGAGAAGGTACTAAGCCAAGGATGAAGGTAATCTAATATGGTGGAAGTATGCATCCGAAGAGATGATATAATGGATTGAGAATGGATAAATACTTTTATCTTTTAGGGCATAACAAAGGATAAGAAAGTGAAGTTTACTTGTACAAAACTTACACGACATGCTTCTATTTGGTGGCATTTTGTGCAAGGGGAAAGAGTGAACAATGGAAAATATAAGATCAAGTTATGTGATAGGATGGTTACAAAACTAAGAGGTAAATTTATCCAAATGTCAGTTATCGGACTAACTTGTTTAAGAAATTATAAAATTTTGGACAAAGTGAAATGAATGTAGATTATTATACTGATCCTTTTTACAAATTGGAAATGAAATGTGTTCACATAGAATATGTGAATGGTTTGAGACTTAAATTAGAGGATGAGATCAGATATTTTTACTTGAGAATAGTGGAGGAGGCATACCAAGAAACTTTGAAAGCGAGAAGATAAATTATCTATAAAAATAAAAAATACATCACAAGTATAGGAAAAGGAATGAGAGGCAGAGGTTAGTAATAAAATAGAGGAAAACAACATCAAAATCATGAGGAAGAGGGAAGTAGCTCATAGACACATAATACTACAAGACATGGATATGCTACAAGTGATTACTCATACAAAGGTAGAGGTTATTTTGGAAGAGGAAGAGGTGAGTTCTTAAAAAAGAGCAATAAGTTTTCTGCTCATATGTCATTTGAGTGTCCAGAGTATCCAAAAGAAAGCATCAATTAGGTGAGTGAAGAAAGAAATCAGATTGCACTTCCTGAAGAGGAAGAAAGTATGACATCGCCATCATTAGTGGAAGAACTATAAATAGGTGAATCATTGATGATAAAGAGAGTCTTGATGAATGCAAGCAAGAGGAGTGAAGATCTGGCCCAAAGAAGGACTTTATTGAGGACCATGTGTAAATCAAGAGGTAAGTGTTGTCAACTTATCATTGATAATGGTAGTACAAATAATTTAGATTTGTCTGAGATTGTTGAGAAGTTGAATTTGAAGAGAGTGAAAAATTCAAAACCTTATAAGGTTTATCGGATTGAAAGAGATCACCAAATTTTTATTAGTCAATAATGGTTATTCAATTTTTATATTGGTATATATCATGATTAGGTTCTATGTGATGTGTTTCCTATGGATGCATGCCATCTCATTATCGGGTGGACCATGGCAATTTGATAGAAACCATTTATGATGGATTGGAAAATATTTATACTTTTGTGAAGAATGGAGTCAAACATATGTTTAATCCACTTAAACATGGTGAATATGGACTAAAACAAACCTTAGAGTAATGCTAATGGGTTTTAAAACATAGAGAGGATGATGACATGATGGAAAACATAGTTTGTACATTCAAGAGGATGTGGAAGTGGTTTAATGGAGAGAAGGAATATCAAGAGAACTTGAAAATAAGGTGTTATCTCTTGAAAGTGCACCATGTTGATAGATGTCTGCATGTGTTCTAATATTTCTATGGATCTCTCACTTTTGTAGATATAATGGAAACACCACAGGTCTATGGGTATACTTATTGTTGAGGTGAATCTACGCTATCAAGGCCGGTTCCTTTTTGATGTATTCTAAACTATTTTTAGGAGTTTTGAGGGTAAAAGATGACTCGTAACTGAATTGAAAACTAGGAAATACACTAAACTTGTTGAGGGATTTGAATGAGTACATGAAAAATTAATTTGAGAATGGATTTTGGAGGCACAAACCAATAGTTTTCAGTAGAATATTAAGGCAAAACACTTGGTGTATTGAGGGAATGAATGAAGATAATACAATAAGATAACATGCACACTAATATTATGTTGAAATTACTAAATTTCCAGCAAGGCAAGATGATTAATCAGGGAATTTGACATTCACAAAAATAATGAGATATACACACAACTAAAAAAATTGGAAAGGAAGAAATCAATTCTCATTCAAGGGGAAAAATTGGCAAAATATGCTTCAACACTCCTATGTCCAAAAATTCCTTCTCTGTGCTTTGCAATTACACATGATATATAGCAATATTATTCACCCATCCCATCCTAAAAATAGTCTAAAATTTGTACTCACCCATGCATGATAATTTTAATCCTTTACCATGAATAAATAAAGGAAAAAAAAGACATACTAATACAATGAGGCATTAATAGCCTTGATTACAAAAATACATTCAGTCAAATTGTGGTTGACTGATCTATTTTTAATAAAGTAAGATGAATAATTTGGCTAATAATATCCCTTAATTTCTGTGTAAGTCTCCTCTAATGTGCATGAAATCTCTGTCTTCTAGTGCTTGATGTGACACTTACAATTTGATCCATTTTCAGTGATAAATTTAGCACTCTTTAATTTTTCCCCTTGGATGCACATGCAAAAATAACCTCTCTGTGTGAGAAAATAATTATTTTTCTTGCAATACTTTACAAAAACTAATTCACCCATGTATTCCATCTTGATGGGTACCACCTTTAGTTCGATGTCGACATATGTGCATATACTTCATTTTACATGCTGATAATGACATCTTTATCTTTTGTGAATACATGCAACACTATCTCCTGAAAGTATAATTTATTCAACCTCCAAATTTTCCCATTGTGGGGACCACTCCATCCATCTACAATGGGAATATCCTTCGCTGATTTGATCATATGGTATACATTAGTTTGAGATTACTTGTCCCTTTCATGATTAATTCCATGTCATACTTTTGGGATTCACCTTTTGTAAATATTAAGGAAATATTAGGAGAATTTAAACCTTGGAAACTTTGGCTAATGCTTTGACCTCTTTTGATCATCATTGCACACCATATATTTTAATCAAACATCAATTATTTAACATTAGATATCTTGCGTGTATATACTATAGTTTCAGTCTTTGAATAATTATTGTTGACACCATAGTCTTTCAATTTGATTAATCGAAACACATGTTCTTTTATCCATTTTGATGTTATCATTGTAGGTAAAAGATTTCACATTTTGATTAATCATGGTGTCGAAT
This sequence comes from Taxus wallichiana var. yunnanensis, assembly GCA_018340775.1. Classification (NCBI taxonomy): domain Eukaryota; kingdom Viridiplantae; phylum Streptophyta; class Pinopsida; order Cupressales; family Taxaceae; genus Taxus; species Taxus wallichiana. Next base: position 756,410,538 of record CM031244.1, read on the forward strand.
TTGATTTTTCAAGGAACTATGGTTCTAGACCTTTCATAGGTCAATGCAAACAATTTCTTTGAATGATTGAGGATGGCCCCCCTTCCACATGATTACTCACCCCTTTCAATTGTGTCAGTGAATTTTTTAACTTTAAGTTAGCTAGGTCTTGTTTATGGATCAACAAGTTGGCACATCTATAAAATATGGTAGATTTATGAACAATCGATGTGGTTTGAAAGCTTGATCGTTTGATCTTTTTCCTTTTGCATATACGCCATTGATCTCTACCCATGGTAATCCTGGGGGTTGCATTGAATTTGATGAATTGATATTAACCATAGATCACGATACTTTCTTGCATCTGCATGGTTAATTAGTTAACCCTAGTTTGGTATGGTTGACCTTGGAATACAAAAATTAAATCGAACCCTAAATGATGATTCATTTGTATTTGTTGGAAAATTAGGGTGAAGCCCTATCAAATTTTCTCCAGGATGTCATTGTTTATGCTATTAAGCTCTTGATCTCCATCCATGAGCTATTTTGGCTTGTCTTCTTGTATTTTTAGACATGCACATGCTCTATGATATTTGAGGAACTCTATGATATTCTAAATTCTGGTTCAGGAGCTTTCTAGTTAGATGAGTTGTTTATTCTTAATACCTTTGTACTTTTTTGCATTTTCATGGCGTCGACTTATGAGCTAAAAAATTATACTAGGTACTCACCATTTCATGTTGTGTTCCTTCTAAGGGTGATCAATAATTCAAAAATCTTGTAAGTTCTTGATATATTTTCATTTCGTTATCCCTCTAGTTTTTATATAATATAATGCAATTCTTGTTGTTTGAATGTTTAGCACATTTTTGAATAGTTGTTTCCATCGAGACCGTGGTTTGGCAAGTTACTATCTAAAACTCGGATCTATATATTTTAAGTTCGGTATTTCCATTTGTTAGTTTATTTGACCATTCTTTAATGGTTGTCTGAAAGCTCTCTTGTTTTTCTCGAAAGGAAATTATCTTGATTCTTTAGCTCTAAAAATTATCTACCATTATTTGCAAAGCCTTGTTTCCTTAAAGCTCTCATATTACTCCACGAGCTAAAAATAGCCATGTATTTTATTGAGTCACTCCATTTCTTATTGTTTGATCAATTTGAAGGTTGCGCTTTGTAAAAATTGGCCACTATTAAAAGCTTTGTTTTTTCGGAAATCATACATTTCTGAGCAAATGGAGTTGAGATTTCCTTGTTCTCATGATATTGAGGTTAATCCCGATATTTTTCATTATTTCAAGGTTTTCAAGCTTCTCACTCGCTGAACTTGGGTTTGTTGGGGTTATAGATAACCACATGTAGTCACCATTTTGAGTCTTCACTGAGATCTATTATCAGTATGATGTACTATTTACGGGGATTGAATGTTCACAAAAGTGAGGTTTGATATTTGATATTTTTACTGGGTTCCATTTATGTACCTAAGCTTGCATGGCCATATTTTCATGTTGAAACTAGGTACTCTCTTGATGGTTATCATGTTGATGTAAATTGTAGCTCCCAAGAATTGATTATTTGATTGCCTGGTATGAAAAATTGTGTAACTTGATGGTGGGTTAGAACTATTTGGTAGAATTATGTTTCTTACTTATACTTACGAAAAAACATATAGTCTTGACACTTCCTTTTGCATGCACAATATATTTTAATATTTTTCATTATTTAGATTGAATTATTACTATGCATTATTGGAAGATTAATTGTATGAATTCTTGTATTTCATGTAGTTTTATAAGGATTGTACTTTTGGCTATGAGCTTCTTCTTTTTTGGTGACTATATTTGAACTTTGCAATTTTCATTTGTCATTGAATCAAAGTTTAAACTCTAAAATGGAAGTTGTATCCTGCACTTGATCTTCTGATTTCTTATAGAGTTCCCTTCATCCCCCATGTCTACTTATCATATTTGTAGACTTGAGGCCATTTAATGTCGTTCCACATAATTATAGATGCTTTTTCTTTTCACTCTGCTATTATGGATGCCCTTATGTAAAAAGTTCACTTGTTCTAGATGGATTTTTCGAAGCACATGTTGATCAATATGATGACTTTTATATATGTATGATGTAACAACCTTCACAAAATGCAGCATTTACTACATAAGGAGCATGATTTGATGTTCATTTGATGTATGGATGTTCTTGGTACATGATCTTCGAAAGATTTTGATTATAAGATGGATAGATCTTGAAATTTTTTTCCTTAATGGATGTAGATTGAAAGTTGACCCTTTTTTCTTGAGCTAACCATAATGATAAGCATATCCAAAAGTTTTCTTCTTCATTCTAGAGCATTTGAGTTGCATCTATGTGATGGAAAGAATTTTTTTAAATCTTTATGCTTGGAGACATATTAAAACTGTTTCAAATTTTAAAACAATTGTGATGTTGAAAACTGATTCTCTCATGAATTGATCTCCGTTCATTATTATTCTTTGTACAATCTGAGATCTCATATAATGATTCACTTTGAAAATTCATTTCAAAATTTGAGGAATTGTATCTTTTGTTTCTTTGGCTATAATTACACAATTTGTGTAACTTTATTTGTAAACTCATCTCTATATTTGAAAAGATACAAATGTAGTTGAATTTATTTATTTTCTAGCTCAAAATAATCCGAAAACCATGATTCTAAAATATATGTGGTTGTATCTTTAGAATTTGAAGCTTTAATCTCTCTTTATCTGATTATGAAGCTTGCATAACCTCTAATTTTGAATCTTCAATTGATGGATGGTAACATACATTCCTTGATCATCTGGTAGTGAATGTAGCAAGGTTGTTTTATGGTGAGACCATACTTGACACTCCATTTACTTATAGATGTTGACTTGAAAATTGGAAATACTAATTTCTAAGTACATTGTTGTTGTTTGTTTAAAACTTGTCTTTCATAGATAATTGTTGAAGGGTAAAAATCATTAAAAAGGCTTCAAAATATTTTTTCTCACTCTTTTAATCATTTCTCGTAATGAAAATGACAATATGTATATTTTAGCTTTTGAGCTTTGAAGAATGGGCACTCGACATGGTTAAGTAACTTACAAGGCACAAGGATTGATTCAATTTGGTGATGAATACTTGAAACTCCATAAAATACTAAATAGTTGATAAATTCTTGTAAGTTGTACCTTATGTAGCTTACCTACATAATTATTGATTTTATCTATTTCTTATATTAACTTTGGATGTTCAATATTTGAGTTTCTATTTCGCATACTCAAAGTTTTCTAAAATATGGAGTTTTACTATCCTCTTTCATGGGTTCGTGGGCATATCACATAATCGTGTATGCATTCAGTTGTACTTCATTGGCTATCATTGATCTATGTTTTGATTTAAAAATTGAAACACTACCTTTGAAATTTAAAAAGAGGCACTTGTTAATTGAAAGTTCGGTTGTAATTTGTACTTTCTTTTTACATCTTATAATTGATTTTCCCTTTTGTACTTGTTTAATTTATGAGCAATATAATTTCCTTTTTATATAGTAATAATTTTACAAAATATTTTTTCGTTCTAATCTGCTACCTGTACCTACATGCTTAAAGAAATAGTTATAAAATATTTAGGATTTTTTCCTCTCTTATGTTCCATAGTTTTTTCTTTCTATTTATTTTCTAAAATGATTTTGGGAATCATATGTGCTAGCGTAGAATATTTCTCTTATCAATTATGTATATGTATATGATGTACCTTATACTTCTACTTTTTAGAATTCCATCTACATGTAGTTAGATAGTAGAAGGGTAGAGGTTAAACTCGAGCTCAAAATATTGATGCCTTTCCTTTTCATTTTTCGGATACATTGTGATTGTTACTGAGAGCTAGGTAAAATATGAAGTTGAAGCTGAAGTGAAGAAAGCCTATAAGGGAACCCAAGGAAATGATGAGTTTCTTCTATACTCTTTTACTTTTAAATTCATGCATATGTACTTCTTTATTCAATAGTTATGACTTACATCCCACGGATTGTGTTGGAAATATTTGTACTTATTCATGAATAAATAACATTTAATTTCTAAACTTGAGTTGTATACTTATTTCTGATTTCATTTTTATGACAAGTATAATGATTGTATAATGGAATAGACAACTCAAACACATAATTAAATGTATTTACATGCAGAAATAAAGAGTTTTGAAATACCTATAACTTAATAATGAACTCTCTTTCTTATAAACTGAAACTTTGTTTGTTGTTCCCAAATTTAACATTTCACCTAAACTGTGATTCCACCTTCATCAAGGAAATGCATTAGTCCTTCAGGATTTTGTGTTTCCTTTTTGAAGACGAACATGGAATGAGAGGCTATGTCAGTGTTACATTTTGTAACAACACACATAACTACAAATTACATGTAAATAATCAATTATTGCAACTGAAAACATGATAAAACTATAATACATTCCCCTAGTTAGGTCCACTTCATCAATACCATCCATCGTAATGAAGTTTCGAGTTTCCCATTTTTACACAAGTGCAAAATTGTCAACATTTCTAGTGATTGCAAGGAAAGCTTCCTGCTTGCTTGTAGACCAGTGCCTTTCTCTTGTCCATTGGGCATGAAGTTAAAGCATATAACCAAAACTGTCTTTTTCCAAAAACAAACTAAAGCTGGGAAAGGATCTGAAACCAAATCACGTGCATGAATGCACTTATTGAATTGAAAACATTGCAATGTGCATGAAATAACTTATTGAAAGGGAAATCCTACTTTAATAAGACATTGTAGGATTTTCAATAATAGTGTTTAAGAAACATACCATTCACAAGAATGGGAATTTCCTCTCCATTCAGCCTTGAATGTGAAAAGCATTGTGTTGTTTGCAAGTTGAAATCATGTAAGGACCACTCCAAATTGTATCGAACTTCATGTGGTTTCTTGGATTTGCATGATCAACATCCCATTTTAACACAATGTCTCCTTCATTGAAGAGTCTTAACTTAGCATTCTTATGAAAAGTTTTCTTTATCTATTTTTGATTCTTTTCCATGTTCAGATGAGCTTGATCTCTTAGCACTTGTAACTCCATTAACTCTGCATAATGAAACTATAATGGTTCATTCTCAACTAGTTCAATTTAATTCATTAAATCCAATGCAGTAAACTCAACTGATATGGACATTATTTCCTCTCTTCCATAAACAAGATTGTACGGTGAATTGCTAATTGATATTTTAGGAGTCACTCAGTAAATCAGCCCAAAGTGCTAAATTCAACATTAGATGCCAAGCTCTTTGGTTTTCTTTGAGTGTTCTTCTGATGATCCTCAAAATATTTTTGTTAGTACTTTCAGCTAATCCATTACCTTGTGGGTAATAATTAGATGATGTAATTAAATAAATTCCATGCTTGATAGCCCAATTTGTTACCTTTACACTAAGAAATGCTAAGGCATTATCTAAAATGATAGTTGTTGGAACACTAAATCTACAAACTATACCTTCATAAAAGGATAGTATTAAAGTTTTGTTAGCTTCTTTTAAGGCTATTGCTTTAGTCCAGCATGTAAAGTAATCTATAGCAGTCAAGATCCACTTGTGTCCTTGTGACGAAGGTGGATTTATCATGCCAATAAAGTCAATACCCCATTGTATGAATGGTTGATCCACTAAATAAGTTGTAAGGGCAACAAAGCTAAACATTATTTTCAACAAAGAAAGTACATTTTATTGGAAATATTGTCATTAATGTCAAAGGATTAATCATTGATGTATTTGGTTAACGGAATCGTGTAACGGAAGTTGATGAAACTGTTGATGGATTTTGATGGAAATGGTAGAAAGAAACGGAAATAACTAGCATTATAGAAGGGCTGAAAATGAAAGTTTAAATCCCTGAAAAGAAGTGTTTTTGCAAAAGGATTATCATGGTTTAAGTGAGATATACAAAATTGTACATATGAGAGAGATATTAGCATTTTAAGGTGTTAATATGCCATGTTTTATGGGGAAAATGAAGATTTAAATGATAGAATTAAATTTCCATGTTTTAGTATGATAATGGGTGATTAAAGGAGCAATAAATATGTCCATAGGATGGTTTAAAATACATATAAAAATGGTGTTTTTATTTTTAGTTATGACCGACATGTGTATTTGCATTATTAAAATAAAATATGGTCAATTAAATAATGGAAAGGTTGTTTTGGTTGGAATGATGTGTCTTTTCAAAAGGATGTGAGAAGGATATATATGGAGATGGACTCATTTGATTTAGACAAGCAATTTGATTACTTCATTCAAGTTTAAGGGAGAGAAGAAGAAGAGCAGAATATGAAATATAAAAAAGGAGTGAAGGGCAGATTTATTTTTAATGAAGAGTTGCAGTGATTTATATATGTGAAGGGACTGAAATAAATCAGAAGAATATTCTTAGCAGCATATTTGTTCTATCATCTTTTGAAGCAAAAGCAACATAAAAGATAGGAAAGAGTTTGTTTTTGTAAGGAAGGTTGGTGCCTTCATATTTGAAGAGATCGGTGTCTCTTCGAGTTGGTGCTTAGCAAAAAAGGGTTGGTGCTCTTGTAGGTTGGTGCATAAAAATTATAACTTGGGGATTGGTGTTTCCCATAGGTTGGTGCCTATAAACATTTGAGAAATATAATAAACAATATTTTCTTCGTGGTTTTCTCCCGAAAGGGTTTCCACGTAAATTTGTGTCTATTTGCAATGTGTTGGTTTGCTTTGCATTCATTGATTGCTTTGATATATTCACTGTGAAACTGATTAATTGTGATTATAAATATGAGATTAAGTGTTAAACTTAAAATAATATCATAATCCTGATTCACCCCCTCTCTAGATATTATCTTGTGCTTAACAATTGGTATCAGAGCGGGTGCCTTCGAAAAAATATTAGAATTAGAAGGTAGATCTCAAAAGCACATATGGCTACTCATCAAGTACAAGAAGGTTTTTCTTTGAACAAGGCTCCATTGTTTGATGGAACAAATTATACATTTTGGAGCATAATAATGAAAACATATCTAATGGCACTAGGGTTTGATATTTGGCAATCAGTAATAGTTGGATATATAATCCCATCAGTTCCACCGATAGATCAAGCCGGAAAGAAGGCTTTTGAAAACAATGCCAAGGTGATGAATGCTATCCTATGTGGCCTATCAGAATCTAAGTTTGTTAAAGTAATGCAATGTGACACAACGAAGGAGATATGGGACAAACTTTGAACTATCTATGAAGGTGATGACAAGGTTAAAAGGGCTAAGCTTCAAACTCATAGGAGACAATTTGAGAGCTTGAAAATGAAGGATGAGGAGAATTTTTCAGCCTATCTTCTTCATGTGTGGATGAGGTTGTCAATGCCATAAGAGGGTTAGGTGAAAATATTGAAGAATCCATGATCATTCAAAATATTCTAAGGTCTCTACCATTAAGATTTGATGCTAAGGTGTCTGTCATTGAAGAAATGAAGGATCTTGATAAGTTGAGCATGGACAAACTACATGGAATATTGACCATGTATGAAATGAGGACTGATTCAAGTAAACCATCAAAGAAGGAAGCTGCATTCAAAGTCTCAAAGAAAGAAAAAATCAAAGAACCTGAGTCGAATGAGAACTCAAACAAAGAAGAAGATGAGAAAGAAGCCTTGTTCATTCAAAAGTTAAAGAAAGGATCTAGAAAGTACAAAGGTAAGTTACCATTTAAATGTTTTCACTGGGGTAAAATTGGTCATTTTGTGGCTAAGTGTCTAGATAAAGAAGATAACAATGACGAGGAAAGAAAACCTAAATTTAAAAGGGAATTCAAGCAAAGCAAAGGCAAGAAAATATTTGGAAAGCAAAAGAAAAGCGTATATTCAAAAGGAAGTAGTAGATAGTCCGAAGAAAGTGGGATAAGTGAGTTCGATAGTGATAATGAAGAAATATTATTCATGACTATAAAATATGACTTAGAAAGAGATGAAGACATGGAAGAAAAAGGTGAAGTGAATCTTGAAGAGGAACTTATATGTGCCTTGGGAGAGTTGAAAGCTTTTAATAAGAAAAATCAAAAACAAAAGTTACAGCTCCTAAAGTATGAAGAAGAGGATCATAACTTTAAAGCTAAGATATCACAATCTCTTGAAGAATAAAAAAGATAATCATGGATCTAAAAACCCAAATTGAAGAAGCAAAATGAGTTGAATAAGAATTAATAAATCAATTAAGGATGAAGGAAGAAGATTGTGAAAAGAATGAGTCGAGATCGTTTCTTTGAGAAAGGACTTGGAGGAAAAATAAAATGCTAAAGTTACAAGTAATCTAAAATTCAAGAAAAGTACTGAGATACTAGATGAAATTCTGAACCGATAGAAGTCAACATCCGAAAAGAATGGTCTTGGATATACAAAAAGATAAGACACTCGCTAACACAAAAGGTATAGACTCATCGAAAGGGACAAGAGAAGAGAAGTCAAAGACCTATGTAGAGACACTCAAGGAACCTATGAAGAATGAAGAGTTGAAAAGGGATAAGATCTTTATGAAGATCAACACTTCTTACAAGGAAAGCAAAGATGAGAACAAGTTTAGAAGACCAAATCCTCCAAGATATACTCACATGTCTAGGTTTGAAAATTCTTTCTATGACTATTTCTTCTATTGTAATCATTTTGGTCATAAAGCAATAGATTGTAGAATACGGGTGAGAGACAACAATATAAATAACAAAGGTGTGTATGGATTCTCAAATAGAAATTACAACTCCTTTGCTCCTTTATTGAACTATGTTGAAGATATTGTTTGTTATAATTGCAATAACTATGGACATATGGAAAGATTTTGTAGAAGTGGTTTTGTAGAACCATCTAAATCAAACCAGAAGGTAAATGCTCTAGAAATAAAGAAGAAAGAAGCTACAAAATTTTGGAAACAAAAGAAAGAGGATGATGGGAAAGATAAAGAGAAATCTATGCTTGTTCAAACAACATTCCATGCATAGGATGAAGGGTAGTTGTGGTACATTGATAGCGGATGTTCAAGACATATGATCGGAGATAAAATTAAGTTCATCTCATTGAAGAAAGTAAATGAAGGCATAGTGAAATTTGGTGATAACGCTAAAGAAAAGATCACTGGAAAAGGTACGCCGAGTCTTGATAATGGTAAAACAAAAATAGAGAATGTTTTATATGTTGATGGATTAAAGGATAATCTCTTAATTGTAAGCAAAATGTGTGATCAAGGACACACACTTAAGTTTTATGTTGAAGGGTGTGAGATAAGGAAGGAAAACACAGGAGAGTTAGTAGAAGATGCACATAGAACTACAAATAACCTATACATGCTCAAAGAATTAAAAGGGGAGAAATGATATCTAAGTCAGGTTGAAGAGAGTTGGATATGGCATAGAAGGATGGGGCATATAAATTTTGATAATCTTGTGAAATTCAGCAACAAGCAAGTTGTGCAAGATATGCCTAAGGTAATGAAACCTACAAGTACTCTTTGAAAGTAATGTCAACATGGAAAGCAAACTAGATCAAGGTATAGAATGAATTAGTATTCAACCACCAAACCACTAGAGCTGATTCATACAAATTTTTGTGGACCAACCGAATAGAAAGCATACAAGGTGAAAGTTATTTCATGTTATTCATTGATGACTACACTATAATGACATGGGTAGCCTTTCTAAAAGAAAATTTAGAAGCATTTGATAAGTTCAAAGCTTTCAAGGTTTTAGTAGAAAATGAAATCGGATTAAAAATAAAGTGCCCAAGGTCATATCTTGAGGTGAGTTTACCTCAAATGAATTCATTAAATATTGTGAAGATCATGGAATCGAAAGACAATACTCATTGCAAGGACTCCACAACAAAATGGAGTGGCAGAAAGAAATAATCAAACCATCTAAGAGATGGCTAGAACCATGTTAAATGAATCTAAGCTATCAGATAGATTTTGGAGAGAAGCGGTAAATATGGATGTTCATATCTTGAATAGAGGGAAAATCGAGTTAATCATGAAAAAACTCCTTATGAATTTTGGAAAGGAAGACCAACTGCTGTAAAATATTTCAAAGTGTTTGGGAGTAGATGCTTTATTAAAAGAAATGAAGAGAACTTGGGAAAATTTGATTCAAGAGCTGATGAAGGAATTTTTCTTGGCTACTCTATTAAAAGCAAAGCCTACGATGCTATAACAAAAGACTAAAAACTATAGTAGAAAGTACAATTGTGAGATTGGATAAAATCGTTAAGAAAAAAGCTAAAGAACCCGTAAAGATCCCTCAAAAATACCCATGGTAGTAGAATAAAAGTAAGAGGAAGAAGATGTTGAAAAATTAAGTAAATTTGAAAGGCGGACACTAAAACACCATCTCATTTTGTTAAGAAGAATCATGGTGAAAGTCGATCATTGGAAACCTTAATGATGGAGTACAAAAAGAAGAAGAATTGTAAGTGCATCAGAAATAGTAAATTTCTCCTTATTATCCAAAATAGAGCCGAAGAACCTTACGAAGCGAGCCATGATAAACATTGGATAAAGGAAATGGAGGAAGAGTTAGATCAAATTGAGAAGAATGAAACATGGGAACTTGTACCTAGGACAAAGGATCAAAATGTGATTGGAATTAAGTGGGTAGACGGACAAGTCACTTGAAACAAGGCAAGGTTAGTATGTAAAGGGTATGCTCAAGTAGAAGGTATTGATTTTGAAGAATTTTTTTCTCCTGTTGCTAGATTAGAAGCAATTAGAATGTTTCTTGATTTTTCGGTATTCAAGAACTTCAAATTCTATCAAATGATATCGAGCGATAGGTCTTGAGTTTGAAACTCACTCGGAAACACCGAGGGGAGATTGTTGGCATGTGTGTCAAGATCTCCCCATGAGTTTCGTGACATGGACTAACCACCTCTCATAGATCCTAACTCGGTGATTGTAGTGAAGAATAATGGGTTTTGGTCTAATGGCAATTGTGGTCTAACCCGAGTCTTCCTTAAATTCATTAGATGTTCATTAGAATATTTCAAAAATATGGTGACATCATCTAAATAAACCAATATGCATTTATTTAATAAGATGTGAAAATCCATGTCCATCGCTTGTTGAAATGTTACACTGGCATTTGAAAGACCAAAAGGCATTATTTTATAAGCATAAGTACCCCACTTCACGGTGAAGGCTGTTTTGTATTTGTCTTCTTCACACACAATGATATAAGTGTATCCACTTAACTATACAAAAGAGACAATCATCTGAACATGAAACTGTTCTTAAAATCTGATCCATATTGGGTAACGAATAATGATATTTTAACAAAGCTTTATTAAGGTCTCTAAAATCCACACATAAATGTATTTCCCATTCTTTTTCGATAGAAATAAGATTAGCTACCCAACTTGAATGCTTAACTAGAAAGATAATACCTGATTTGATTAACTTAGATAACTCTTTTCTCATTAATGGCTCAATTTTTGGATTTATGGGCTTTTGCTTCTGCCTAACTGGCTTGGAATTTGGTTGTAACTCTATTATATGCTGAGCTAAAATTGGATCAAATCCTCTCAAATGTTGGTATTTCCAAGCAAAAACATCTCTGAATTATTTACATAATTTGATAAATGACTATTTTTCAACTGAGGAACATACCTTTCCAATAAATAGTTTCTTTTCATCATTCACCAATATTTCTTCGTAGTTATTTGCATGAGTTGAAATCTTGCCTTTGTCTTTTCTTAACTTATCATCAGAACTGAAAATGTCTTCTATTGTGACCAATCCTTGAGGTAACTTGTTTGTCTTCAACTGAAAAATTAGGACAACATAGAAGTGATGTAGTTTTTCCCGATTTATTGAAATTTTTTTAGCTTTTTGCTACAAAAATATGTAGATTTGTTCATCATCTACGAAAACTTTCTAATTTTATTCATTATCGTGTATTGAGTGTCCGATAATCAGCTTTATATGTGGTTGTACTTTGCTATTTTCTATTTGTTCTAGTATGTTGAAGCTAGGACCAACTACTACAAGGCTTTCTTCATGCTTATTTTTAGCTCTTGGGACAGATTGAATGTTAATAACATCAAAATCATCCATTAAGTCTAAACTCTATGTTTGTAAGATTTTAACAATGAATTCTTACACACATTAAATTTTTTACTTGATTAATAACTAATTCTGAATCACCAAAACTTGTAAAGTACTGATACCTCTCTTTCTAGCCCATTGCAAGCCATGAATTAATGCTTCGTATTCAACTACATTACAAGTACAATAAAACTATAGAATTAAAGATGAAAATAACTTTTGTTTGAAGGGGAAGTAAGCATTAAATCTACACCTTTTCCTTTCTTATTTTTAGCTCCATCAAGTGAAGCTTCCATATCCCTTCTATTGTTTTTTCTATTTTGGACAAGGAGATTGGTGCATTTTCTTCATGTAAGAAATAAACACCAAACAAATCTTCTTCTACTTCTTTGAAAGGGTCATAAGTATGTTCTTCTAGAGTCTTTTCATCTATAAACAAATTAGAAACACTTTCTAGTGCAGAAATGTGTGTTGTGACATAAAAATCGGATTGATCTAAAGCTACATAATTTGTTGTAGCATTTGAAGCATGAGGATCAATATGAAATCAAACAAGAGGTTCTAAATTTACAAGAACTTTGGCTACATACCTTATAGTGAAGAACAAAAATGACCAATCTAAAGAAAGATAACCTCCTATTTTTTCTATAAAATCTCATGATAAACATAAGGAAAAATAGGGAGGTAAATCTACAATAGTAACATCTTGTAAAATAGTAACATTGGGAAAAACATGTAAGGTTACCTATAGATTTTTGATAATGCCAATTGTGTTGGTTGTTGTTACGTCTAGCTACAACACACTCTTCTCTATAGGCTCATATTAGAGGGAAAAAAATTTTGCAATTGATTTTGGCATAATTGTGCTACTTGCACCACTGATTAACCATGTAGTTATGAACTAAATGGTCTCCAATAATAAGAGATAGATAAAATGGTTGTGGATTCTTGATATCATGAGTATTTAAGACCTTTTGAACCATCCATTTAACCTCTTTAATGTGGTCTTGCTCCATTGTTCTAAGGACCATGTCTACTTTCTGGCTACCTTTTCTATTGGTTTTGATGAAATGTGTAGTGAAATATTAATATTATTCTTATTCATTACATCGACAATGTTAAAAGGAGTAATTTTTTTTTTTATAAATTCTACAATTTTAACATAGGCTTTAACAAAAACTAACAATGCTTCGGCAACTTTTTAAATCTGAGGTATGAAGAGTCTTTTGGGATCAGGATGCAATTTTTTTGTTGGTTCTTTTGAGTTGAATTTATTGCTAGTTTTTTAGGAACATCATAATTATTAGATATTTTTGACATGCAGTTGCTGTTTTATCAATGAATCCGGTGAAAAAGGTCTACTTTACTATTTTTCTCTCACTTGAGCCTTTTCTTGGGACCTAGTTGTGACTATGATAAAATATTCCTCTCCAAAGCTGACCAAATTTTGTTCTGTGGTTTTTGACTATGAGCTTCTTGCTACCCACCCTCCATTTGAGGCATGAATAATGCTTCAGGTTGAGGTTGTGCAACAAGGCTTATATTCAAGAATGCATTTAGACAATTTGTAGTTGAATGAGGTTGATTACAAGGTTGACACCATTCTTCTAAAACCATATTAACTGGAACAAGAGCACTATATGTACTAGGAGCTTTTGGGTCAAATTGCCTTGGCTAATATGGTTGTCTATAATTTTGATTTTACTAATAAGGCTACCTATTATGTTGACCTTGCTTATTTTGTTGATAAGGAGGTTGATAAGGCATGCTAGGTGTTGGTATCCAAATTGATTCTCCCTCAGAGTTTGAGCAACATCACTAGTTTACAAGGAAACTTAGAGACAAATTAGATCATGATGAGTCATTTTGTAGCCGATCTAACCGGCCCTTTGTCACTCAAATGTGGAGAAATGGATAGCACCCTCTAGAGGATTTGATCTGATCGTCACTATTTTAGGTTGTTCCTTTCAAATAAGGTAAGAGAACCTATTTTGTAAACTCTATTTATTAAAGAACAATAATAAATCCTTGTTTTACAATTTTATCAAGAAGACCTTGGGAAAATATGATCAACACACCAAATCTGACTCTCACGAGTTGTCACTTCTAGTTCATGGAGATACTTTCACAAAAAGGATAAGGTTACTAAAGACATTTGAAATCCTGATCTGTTCTGCATACTTTAGCAATTGGATTTTGGTCTTATGTGGGTATACATAGAAACAATAGGGGTAGTATGGGTAGGATTAGATGTTTTTTAAATAGATTTTGGTGGGAGGGGAGACAAGATGAACTTGACTCACCTAATCCTTGAGAGCTTATGTAAAATGGAAAGATTCAACCAATCAAAATGCCACAAAAGCTAGAAATGTTTATTCAACTAGAATATGTGCTCAAATGGAGGCCCAGTTAGCACTCTTTCATACAACCTATAGGATTCTATCATGAAGGCTCGAGTCGAGAACCAACTAAAGAACCAAGATTCAAACCAAATCAAGTCGAGGTACACCTATAGGCTTACAGATAATCTTTGTCAACAAAATGAAAGAAAATTTATTTTAAACCATTTATCTCACTCCCGATGAAGGATCTCTTGAGAAATGAAACTGCAGATGCCACTAAACTATCACAAGGATTGAGACTTGTGTTATTGGAGTGGATTTTGGCACAAGATTGTAATAAACACAAGAAAAACTACTTGCATGCATTTAGAGATGAAATAAACACACTTTACTCAAGATTAACACATAATAACTCAAGTTTGATCAAACTTATCAGCAAGGGAAATTTTCTAGAACAATATCAAAGCTTGCCAATGGCTATAAACTTACAACCAACTTGACACAAAGAGAGAGATATAGGTTTCTTAGATGGCTTCTAAAGAAAGGATCGGCTCTATCAAGATTGTTCTGCTAGAAAAATCAGTCCTTGATCTTTCCAAAACTCCCAACCATTTACATGAAAAATTTGTGCCATTTATAAAATTTGCAACAGAGCCCCTTATACCTAAAAGACAAAAACGTTTAATGCACTAATGCTCACCATGATTCTTTCATGATTCTCGAATCATATTTGCCAAAAGTTTCCGTGTCCTCGAGGGGGTAGATTTCATCGAATATCTCCCACATTCAACTATTTCCTTTTGTAGATCACTTTTTCTTCAATTTACCAACAACTTCCACCCCTAATCACAAATCTAGCTCCTTGCATGTTTGGGAGAAGAAAAATAGGATATCTGATTGAGCATGATAGTCGACCATTTTAATGGTGAATGACATCTTCTAGATCTCCCCACAAAACTAAGATATTAATATTAACTCCCCTATCTATTTGGCATGTAGAAAAGACCAAGAAATTAGGGAGACTCGCACTTTTAGACGTGTTTTAGAAAAATGGGGGAAAATCAGATTTTAGACTCTTAGTGTCCGTTGATCTTTACTTTGAATTTGGGCCATCCACGTGGAAGATTCAAACATTTAAAAACATACCCAGGGGATTCCTTTGAATTTTTACAACTTTTTGGAAAATTAGAAAAAAATCCATTTTTCTCCACCCCTCCACCCTCGGAAATGAGCCTAACACGTGTGTAAATATGATTTGACCGAAACCGTAGCCAAATTCTGCCATTTTATTGTCTTTTTGGAAAACAGAAAATTTTCCAAGTCTTCCCCACAACTCGCCATCGGGAAATGAGCCTGACACGTGTCCAAATGTGCTTTGAGCGAACCCATGCTTCCCTTTTCACTTTTGACCCATTTCTCCCAAAATGAAATTTTTCCAAATTTCCCCTAAGAGTCCGCACCTCCACCATTGACCGGGAAAAAAATTGACTTTTTCTCTCATTGGGCTTGCAGTTATTTTGAGACTTTAGTCCTTAAGAGGCAAACAATACAAGTTTCCTCCAATGGTCCACCTCCCTACCTCTTTGACTTTTCAAACTGCCACGTGTCACCATGGCGCACCTTGAGGCAGTCCCAAAAATTTAATACCTTGAATGAGCGCAGGCTCACCATGTGTCCTGTACCGAAAAGGTTTGTCTGAATGCTTGAAGCTCAACAAAAGGCACCACGTGTCATGCTTCAAGGTAGTATCCTTTGTCCGTTGAAAATTCTAAGCAAAACAAAAGTGAGAGGAGGCCTACATGTGTCCTCTTGGTGCTTCTTTAAAATGAGACTCAAGCACCGGTCCCCAAACATGTGTGATTCCTCCATGTGTCTCCATGGCGCAACTTCAAGATGGTGCCAAAATAGATACCTTTAATGAGTGAGAGCTCACCACATGTCCTGTTCACAAACCGTACCAACTACATAAAAATTTATCTAAGTCCCGATAAGGTAGCAGAATCCTCCACGTGTCCTCCCGACACTAATCCAAGGCCGATGAAAAAGTAGATCTTTAAATGAGCGGCATGCTTCCACATGGAAAAACTTTAAGTTGAGGTGACCCATAGAAATTTTGAAGTACCCAAGCAGAGCCGAATCCAACCAAGAGGTGCCATGTCCCTTGTAGATGCAAGGATGTAAATTTGACCAGGAGAAAAACTTGTCAAACCGTAAAATACAGAAAAACAACCATTTGAGCCTCCTGAACTGAAATTTTCTTCAAGGACAAAAAGTTTAAAAATGTTACACAGATCAAATACATTCTTCAGGACACATCATATCATTCTTCTTCAAGTACTTAGGGAAGAAATGATAAGGAAGAAAAATATCGACCATGGAGAATAGAAAACATGGGGAAAGCCAAGTTTTCAAATGAACAGAGAACAAGAGACCCAAATTACAGACCCTTTCCAGAGGAATCAAAGAAACTAGGATCAAACAATGGACCCATGAGTGATCTATGACCCAGAACAAATTGAAAATGGAAACAAAGATTAACCAAGCACAACATGGGGAAAAATAAAGTAACAGTAAGCCATAAATCGATAAATTTTCAAGGGCAAACTGGAGTGAGAATATTTTGAGCACCAACATTGGCTACGACTGAGCATGGGCACTCCTATGAGTGCCATAAGAACAACGGTATACCAAGTGCCAAAATATCCATTAGGTAATAGATTCATCTTGCAGAGAAGATGAAATAAAGCCATCTTCAAACATAAACCGAGAAACCTAGCAAAAATAGTTCACCAAGGACCAAAACAAGAAAAAACACAAAAATAGGAAACAAACAACCGACTATACACCGTACACAAGTTTTTTTCCTCAATTCAAAGAAAATAATCAAGGGAAATATTCAAGTTCCCGTCATTCTCGGATATGACCATGCCAAGAGGTTGTCATCCTGGATATGACCATGCTAAGAGGTTCGATATGATTTCATCAACTGGAAATACACCTCCTTTTCCTCTTTGTATAATTTATAACCCATCCATTTTATATGAAGCTCCTCCATTTTCTTTAAGTCAAATTCCTTAAAAATTTTCAAGGCTGAATCATAGACCAAATTCCCATAAAAACAAAATACTTAGGAGCTCTGTTTTCAACACTTTCATTCTCCTTGAAATCCGCAAAAGTCACAAAGTTATTAAGATCAACATCTTCCTACAAAACTTCATAAGATGCATTGCTTGGGTCTTCAATCAGTACAACATCTTCTTTTCTCCATATAATTTCACCAAGTTACCTTTAATAGGGATAGTGGCATAAGACATGTCCATTTTCACACTACCACCAACACTTGCTACCCACTTTCTTGACAACAACATCCCCACTTGGTAGGGAAGTCAAAATGACTACATCAAGCCGTAAGTTCCTTCCAGGATAGAATGCAAGTTTCACAACCAGTTCTTTGACACATCCCAACACTAGCACCTCTCTAGAGTCCATGGCAGTGCACTTCCCATATGCTACTATTTCCTTGATACCTATCTCATTCATGACCTCAAGAGGCATGACATTACATGAAGCTCCAAAATCAAACACATAGCTATGTAACAAATTTTCTTTGATAACCAGGGTAGTGAAAAATGGATCCACATTCAATTGGGATTTAACCAAAGAAGTTCCTAAATAAACCTCTAGTGGTTCCCCCAGCTCTTCCAACACTTGTGGCTTTTCCAAATCTGCAATAGTAAGGGGATTCTCAACCTTGTTTACATCTCTTCCTTGTATGATCTCTTCCTCTTTGAATCCAAAATATTCAAAAGTTGTCTTCTTGTGCTTAGGGATCCTAAGAAACTCAGAAATTGGGACAGGAATTTTGATTTGACTCAAAAATAGGGCAATGTCATATGGAGCAAATTTGGGTAAAGCAACACTAGGAGAAAGATTGGAAAATTCATCAGATGGAATGGGATTATTTTCATTTTGGGCATGAGGAGGAACACAAGTTTTTCTTGAGGAAACAAGCTCCTGCCGATGCATTTTTTTGGGGTTTCTTTAGTAAGAAATGGGAATTTTTACTTGGCTTGTGGCCCGCTAAGGCACTTTACTTCTAGTATCATGCTCCTTTTTTTGGGAAACTACAACATTGATTAATAGTTAACTATCTTCTTCTGAAGGAACTCCTCCATCATACTTTTTAATCATTAATTCCCTTAAGTATTCAAAATCATTAGTGGGCAATTCAAAATCTTGTACAGTGTCTACTTATAAAGTATGAGAGGGAGGAAGAATAGGTACCCTATGAATACAGTCCCAAAAGTGGCAAAGCAGTCCAGGCACTTATCACCTCAGTTGAAGTTGCTTCCCTAGGTGAACTTGTAGGGATCTCTATCATGTAGGCATCATCATCATTATCATTAGCTTCTTCCTCTTCTTGCTGATCTTCTTCACAAGGAGCATGAGGCATGAAACATTTGTCACACCAATCAAGGACATTTGTCTCCTCCACCACAATAACTTTGGCAGCCAAAGGATCAGGTACCATTATGTTATCCCTAGCTTGGGACTGTCTATTTCAAAATCTAATAGGTCCCTTTCCTCTGTCATTAGATCTTTGGTGATTTGTGAAATTGTCTTAGCCTTGATGCTTGTGTTGACCCCGTGAGCTCTTCCAAAGTCTTCACAACTTCTTCCAAATCGTAGCCTTCTTTGTTTGGGGATTTTTGGGTTAATCACTTCACACCTTCCCTCTTTAGAGGCTTTCCAATTGCCTTGATATTGTTCACTATTTGCATGGCCACGGTGAAGGCCTCGCCTTAAATTTGTGGGGTTTTTATTTCTTAAATAATATGCATCATTTTTATCAAATGCATCAAGATATTTGATCAAACATGACTCATCACAAGTCCTTATCCCGACGGGTAATCTCCTTTAGGTCCTATTAAACCTTGTGTTGAAATCATGTACTAACTCATTAGGATTCTTTTTGATGTTTTCAAATTCACAAAAGAAACCTAGGGTCAGCTTATATCACCATATTGCAATCTAAATGCGTTTCTCATCTCGTGTAAGAGTCAATAGAGTTATCTAGAAATGCTTTATACCGCTCTCTAGATCCTCTTCCAAGGTATGGATAACCAACTTGATATATACATCTTCATGTTCAATCTCAAAAGATTCCATCATGTTGATAAAAAGCTTTAGATGCTGATCACCAGTAATAGCATTATTTCCTTGGAACTTTGGCATTCTATTCCTTACATCTTGAGGAACTACATTTGGATATCTAGCCATTCCCACAATATTTATAGGTCTCAAGGTGTTCACAACAAAAGGGGGTCTGGGTGGGGACTGGGCCATGTTCCTTTGAGGAGGTGAACCTGGAGGGGTGATAAATTGATGAGGGACAGAGGGTTCTTGGAACACATGACTATAAATTTCAAAATGGAGATCCCTTAAAGGCCTTGTCTCTTGGAAATCTCTATCAACCTTAGAAAAAATAGGTGCGGAGTGTATTTAGTAAACCTTTCAAAATATAATGAAGGCCCCTCTCCAACTAGAGAGGTCAATTCCATAAAGAGGCTACCGATTCGAGTCACTTGAATGGTAGTCTTCATGATAGGCTGACCACTTTCATCAATGGAGATCTCTCTCCTTTCCTTCGATCCCCAACAACTCTCTGGCATTTCTTCCTTCTATTTTTTTTTCTAGCTCTGGAAACAATGTCCTAACAGAATCCCTAGCAAATAAAGATCTTCTTCCTTCCATCTTTGCCAATATTAGTAACAAATCTAACTTTGACAGAGTTTTAAGACACTAGTACCCATTAAAAAATCAGATCAATAGGGATTCGCCACTAAGGATTTCCACCTTAGTTATGTAAATGCACTAGATATGATCCGTTAAAGGTCTGTCAATTCTAGAAACTAGAAATGGAAAGATTATGACCTTTCTTTACCATAATTCATCAAATGAAAGCTAGTACACTAGGTGTGAAAACTAAAAGAAATGCACACAACACTTGGGGCATACAAGAAGTGTTTTACCATGGTCCGGATGTGAACTATAATCCCCGAATGATGCCACTTAGGTTGATGGAAAAATAGATATGGACTTACAAAGTGAATCAACAAATTGGTCTTAAGCAATGCAAATTATTTCCTAGAATTCAAAAAAACCTCCGTAATGGTGCGACTTAGGTGTTGGTATCCAAATTGATTCTCCCTCAGAGTTTGAGTAGCATCACTTGTTTGACAGGAATCTTAGAGATAGATTAGATCATGATAAGTCATTTTATGGCCAGGAATGAGATCTAGCTGGCCCTTTGTCACTCAAATGTGGAGAAATGGATAGCACCCTCAAGAGAATTTGATCTATCCTCACTATTTTAGGTTGTGCATTTCAACTAAGGTAAGAGAACCTATTTTGTAACCTCTGTTTAGTGAAGAACAATAATGAATCCTTCTTTTACAATTTTATAGAGAAGACCTTGGGAAAATATGATCAACACACCAGATCTAACTCTCACAAGTTGTCACTTCTAGATCATGGAGATACTTTCACAACAAGGCTAAGGTTACTAAAGACATTTGGAATCCTGATCTTTTCTGCATACTTTAGCAATTGGATTTTGGTCTTGTGTGGGTATAAAAAGCAAAAACAAGGGTATTATGGGTAGGATTATATGTTTTTAAATAGATTTTAGTGGGAGGGGAGACAAGATGAACTCGACTCACCTGATCCTTGAGAGCTTATGTAAAATGGAAAGATTCAACCAACAAAATGCCACCAAAGCTAGACATGTTTCTTCAACTAGAATATGTGCTCAAATGGAGGCCTAGATTAGCACTCTTTCATACAACCTATGGGATTCTATCATGAAGGCTCGAGTAAGAGAAACCACTAAAACACCAAGATTCAAACCAAATCATGCCCGAGGTACACCTAGAGGCTTACAGGATAATCTCTCACAACAAAATGAATGAAAAGTTATTTTAAACTATTTATCTCACTCCCAAATGAAGGATCTTATGAGAAATGAAATTACAGATGCCACTAAACTATCACAAGGATTGATACTGTGTGATTGGAGTGGATTTTGGCACAAGATTGCAACAAAAACCAGAAAAACTACTTGCATGCATTCAAAGATGAAATAAATACACTTTACTCAAGATTAACACAGAATAACTCAAGTTTGATCAAAATTATTAGCAAGGGAAAGTTTCCACAAAAATCTCAAAGCTTGTCAATGGATGTACACTTTCAACTATCTTGACACAATTAAATTTGACACAAAGAGAGATATATAGGTTTCTTAGATGGATTCTCAAAAAAGGATGGGCTCTGTCAAGACTTTTCTGCTATAAAAATCAGTCCCCGATCTTTCCAAAACTCCCAACCATTTGCATAAAAATTTGTGCCATTTATAACATTTGTAACAGAGCCCCTTTTCCCCAAAAAGATAAAAATGTTTAATGCGTCGCTTCTTAATGATTCTTTTATGATTCTCATAATCGATTTGTAAAAAGTTGTCGTGCTTAAGGGGGCGAGATCCCATCGAATATCCCCCAAATTCAACACTTTCCTCTGTAGATCACTCTTTCTTCAATTTACCAACCACTTCCATCCATAATCTATCAAATATGGCTCTTTGTGTGCTTGGGAGAAGAAAAACAGAAATCTGATCGAGCACGATAGTCGACCATTTTAATGGTGAAAGACGTCTTCTACATCTCCCCATCAAACTCAGATATCAATATTAACTCCCCTCTCTGCTTGGGTGTGTAGAAAAGACCAAGAAATCATGTAGACTCACACTTCTAGATGTGTTTTAGAAAATTGGGGAAAATCAAATTTTAGACTCTCACCGCCATTGATTTTTACTTTGAATTTGGGTTGTCCACATGGAAGATTAAGACTTTTAAAAATAGACCCGGGGGCTTCCTTTTACTTGTTACAACTATTTGAAAAAATGGAAAAATTTCTATTTTTCTCCACACCTTTTCCCTCAGAAATGAGCTTGACACTTGTCTAAATATGATTCGACCGGAACCATAGCCAAATTCTACCATTTTACTCTCTTTTTTGAAAAGGGAAAATTTTCCAAGTCTTCCTCGTAGCTCCACCCTTGGGAAATGATCCTGAGACGTGTCCAAATGTGATTCAAGTAGACCCGCACTTCCCTTTTTACATTTGACCCTTTTATCCCAAAAGGAAATTTTTCCATATTTCCTCCGAGAGTCCACACCTTTTCCATTGACTTGGGTAAAACATTGAATTTTTCCCTCATCGGGCTTCAAGCTATTTTGAGACTTTAATCCTTAAGAGGAAAAAAATCCAAGTTACCTCTGATGGTCCACCTCCCCGCTTATTTGAATTTTCAATCTGCCACATGTCACCATGACACACCTTGAGGTAGTCCCAAAATATTTGATACCTTGAATGAGCACGGGCTCGCCACGTGTCCTATTCCGGTAAGTTTTGTATGAATACTTGAAGCTCAATGGAAGGCACCATGTGTCATGCTCGAGGCGCTCCTTTGGCCATTGAAAATTATAAGAAAATGCAAAGTGAGAGGAGGCCATCATGTGTCATCCTGACACTTCTTTAAAATGAGACTCAAGGGCCAGTCCCCAAACATGCAAAGTTCCTCCACGTGTCTCCATGGCGCAACTTCAAGATGGTGCCCAAAATAGAGACCTTGAATGAGCGAGAGATTTCCATGTGTTCTATTCCACCAAATTGTACCAACTACATAAAAAAATTTCTACGTTCTGGTAAGGTAGCAGAAGCCTCCACTTGTCGTCCTAGTGCTAATCCAAGGCCGGACCAAAAAGTAGATCTTCAAATGAGCGTCATGCTTCCACGTGGACACACTTTAAGTTGAGGTGACCCATAGAAATTTTGAAGTACCAGCCTGAGCTACGTCTAACTAAGAGGTGCCATGTCCCCTGTAGATGCAAGGATGTAAATTTGACCGGGACAAACACCTCAAACCATAAAATACAGAAAAACAACCATTTGAGCCTGGGAATGAAATTTTCTTCAAGGACAAAAAGTTTAGAAATGATACAAGGCTCAAATATGTTCTTCAGGGACACATATATTCATTCTTCTTCAAGTATTTAGGGTAGAAACGATAAGGGAGACAAATCCCGACTGTGGAGAATAAAAATATGGGGAACTCGAGTTTTTAAATGAACAGAAAATAGGAGACCCAAATTACAGACCCTTTTTATAAAAATAAAAAAACTAGGAGAAAACCATGGACCCATGAGTGATCTATGACCCAGGAATAGATTAAAAATGGAAACAAATATTAACTAGGCACAACACGGGGAAAAAGAAAGTAAAAAGAGCCACAAATCAATAGATTTTCAAGGGTAAACTGGAGCAAGACTATTTTGAGCACCAACACTAAGATGAGCTAATTTGTTTTCAATTGATGTCAATTTATTACCCATAGTCTACAGATCCTTGAATACATCATCTGAAGGAGCTAAAACAATAGGCTCTATAATGGTAATAGGTTATGGAATAGGTAAAAATATGTTATAAGAGGCATTGAAGGCCTTCGTGCCAATTTCTAGCTTGAATAAGGTTGTTTTCAGCCCTAATGGAAATATCATAAGATGTTGGGAGAGTCTCTCCTCCCATAGACTGAATCATAGTTGAAATATCACTATTTAAGGCTCTAAGATAATAAAGAAAAGCATGGTCAGCTTGAGGCTTAACACTAGCTAGAATTCTTTCCCAAGTTCTAGCAAAACGAATATTGAAACCAACCATAAATTCATGAGGAACTCTTTTAATTGTAGAAAAATTATCTATAAGGGATAAATTATTGGAATGATCTTGAAATTGATTAAATAATTTTTCTCCTAACTCATCCCAAGTTCTTATGCTCACGATTTTGAAGGTTTTATACCATTGCAAGGATTTCCCTTTAAAGGATGCAACTAGAAGCCTTAAGGCTACATCTTCATGAGTTTTATTATGGAAAACACAAATGGCTATAACATATTTAATGTGCTTTGTAGGAGTAATATGCTTTTCACTAGTGAATGCAGGTATAATTTTTATCGCAGTATTGGGAATGTCATGATAAAATGGAATTAATAAAGGCTTTCTATTAGTAAAGGTCACAAAATTCCTAGGTGGTTGAATAGCCATTGGAATAACTGGAATCTGAACAAAGAAATTAATATGTGGTGAAGGAAGATTAGGAGGAGGGTTTCCAAAACCAGATTTGTTAAAAGGTAAGGTATTGCCAACTCTTCTTCTTCTTGCAGAATTAAAAGGTAAAGAAATAAACTCAGAAGGAATTCCTCTTACCAATGATCTTGTAGTCACTTTAGGCATGGAACATGCTATAAAATTGGTTTGAAATCAGCCTTATGGAGTCGCCAAATAAATATTTTTATCTTTAGAATAAAATTTTACACTTATTGTTCCAAAATTGTGTTTCTTTCGGTATAAATCTGCTATAAAGTGTTGTAATTTACCCGTAGATCTAATTTGTTGTCCCACTAGGTGTTCCAAAAAAATTATCTCTCGAAAGTGCACCCTATTGAAAGATGACTGCGGTGTTCTAATCTTACTCTGATCTCTCACTTTTGTAGATACAATAAAAACACCTCGGGTTTGTAAGTATTCATATTATTAAGGTGAGTCTCCTGTATGAAGGCCAGCCTCCTTTTTATGTATCCTACACTAATTTTTAGGGGGTTTGAGGGTAAAAAGATGATTGTAACTAAATTAAAAATTGGGGTGATACACCAAACTTGTTGAGGGATTTGATGAATACATGCACAATTAATTTGAGAATAAATTTTGGATGCACAAACCAATAGTTTTACTTGGTGTATTGAGGGAATGAGTCACAACAATACATTAATATAACATGCACACTAATATTATGGAGAAATTACTAAATTTTCAGCAAGGCAAGATGATTAATAAGGGAATTTGACATTCACAATAATTAATGAGATATACACACCACTGCAGATAATTGGAAAGACACAAATCGATTCTCATTCAAGGGGAAAAACTAGAAAAATATACTTCAACACTCATATGTCCAAAAAGTCCTCCTCTGTTCTTTGCAATTGCACACAATATATAGCAAGATTATTCACCCATCCCTTCCTAAAAATAGGCTAATTTTTGTACTTTCCTATGATGCTAATTTTTCCCCTTTTTAATGAATAGATAAAGGAATTAAATAGACATGCTAATACAATTAGGCATTAATAACCTTGATTACAAAAATACATTCAATCAAACTGTGGTAGATTGATCTATTTTAAATAAAGTAAGATGAATAATTTGGATAATAATAGCCCTTTCTTGCTGTGTAAGTCTCCTCTAATGTACATGCAATCTCTTTCTTCTAGTGCTTGATGTGACACTTACAATTTGATCCACTTGTAGTGATAAATTTAGCACTCTTTAATTCTGCCCCTTGGATGCACATGGAAAAATAACCTCTCTCGTGTGAGTAAAATAATTATTTTACTTGTAATACTTTGTAAAACATAATTCACCCATGCATTCCATCTTGATGGGTACCACCTTTGGTTCTGATGTCGACATCTATGCACATAATCCATTTTGCATGCTAATAATGACATCTTTATCTTTAGTGAATACATGCAATACTATCTCCTCGTAAGTATAATTTATTCAACCTCCAAATTTTCCCACTTTGTGGGGACCACTTCATCAATCTACAATGGGCACCTCCTTCATTGATTTGATCATATGGTATACATTTGTTTTGAGATTACTTGTCCCTTTCAGATTAATGCCATGGCATACTTTAGGGATCCACCTTTTGTAAATATTAGGGAAATATTACGAGAATTTAAACCTTGGAAACTTTGGTTAATGTTTTGACCTCTTTTGATCATCATTTCACACCATATATTTTAATCAAACATCAATTATTTGACATTGGATATCTTGTGGTATATACTATGGTTTTGGTCTTTGAATAATTATTGTTGAAACTATAGTATTTCGATTTGATTAATCGAAACACATGTTTTCGGATCCCTTTTGATGTTATCTTTGTATGTAAAATCTTTCACCTTTTGATTGATCATGGTTTCGACATTTTATTTTTAAGGCACCATGGTTTTGGACCTGTCATCACCAATCCGACACTCGATAATTTTTCATCGGGAACTCCTTGTGCTATGATTATTTACTAATGCACAACTTTTAGTTTGGTGGATGTAATCTGGAAACACAACAACAAACATAACACAAGAATACGATAGACTATGATAATAAGGAATGATGATAAATCTCAAATATAAGTGTAAATTATAATATCAATGTGAAATTGTTACAATCTCACCCATGAGGTACTTCAAGTGTTACTGACTTCACTTTCCTTCCAACCATAACTATGGGAGAAACTTCACAATTACACCTCTTAATGTCTTCTTTAACACACCTTCAAAATGATGGCTTCCTTTACACACTTACTCATACAATATTTCTCACTACTTCCTTTTATTATAAATGAGGGGGGTGGCCTCTTTATTTATAGGAATTGAGGCTTATCCACCCTATCTCTAAGATAGGATAGGAAATATCTTCCGCCAATCATATTCCATGCCTAAACTCTTGCCTTTACATGTAGGCTTATCTTCTAAGATAAGATAAACCTTATCATCTCACATGGGTTCCACCTTTTTAGAATTTTCTAGAAATAAAATACACAAAATATTTATGACATCACTCTTTGTTCTTATTACAAATATAATATTTCTAATTCCTAATCATGTAGACCCTACTTCTCTACTTACCCCAACTTTGACATTTTAACATTACTGGACCACTTACGAAAAATATTTACTTTTTACCACAACATTCCTATTGTACTTTGACTATTACCATACTCTACTTTATTGGCGGCACCGTACTGATGGCGCCGTTATCTTCTATCAGATGCCACTACTAATCATACTTAACAACATCCTATTCCTAATACATACATAATAAAATAGAAATTATGGAGGAAAATTTTAATGTCGACATTTTCCCCCTTCCTAGCTTCTACTCTGTCCTCGGAGTAGACTATTCTGGTGCTTGGAAAATCTTTAACTTGTCATGGTTGACCCATTTCATAATGGGAGTGCCATCCAATTCCTCCAGTCAATATGTACCATTTTCATGCACAACTGCTATTTTATAGGGCCCCATCCATTTGGGAAGAAATTTTCTCTGCCTTCTTTTTTTGTATCTAGAATCATATACTAGAACCAAGTCATTCACATGAAATGGAGACCAATGGATTTTTGATCAAAGTATTCCTTCTGCTTCATTTTCTTCTTATAGCTTGTATCCTTTGCTATTTCCCTCATTTCCTCTAGCAAATGAAGATGCACCAACCTTTATTTTACTTGGATAACTTTCATCCATCCTTTTATTTTTCATAACTCTCACAAAGGTGGGAATATCAAACTCAATAGAAGAACTAGATCAATGCCATAAGCCAACCGAAATGGGGAGTATCTTGTTGTTGACTTTGATGTGGCCCTATATGCCCACAATGCTACATGAATCCTTTTATCCCTCTTATGTACCTGCAAGGCTACATCTTTGCTAGAATTTGACACAACACAAAATTTGTTCATTCCACTGTCCATTTGTGCTTGGCTTGTATGTTGTTGCCTTCCCCGTATTTAATAGAAAACTTGTTGACTAGGGCTTCTACCACCTCATTAATGAAGTGGTTTCCTTGATCTATTACAATTTCTAATGGGAAACCAAATCTAGTGACAATGCGTTCATATCTCGAACCTTGCCACTTCATCGATGGAAGTTGTTTTCAATGGCCTAACTTCAACCCACTTGGTTAAATAATCTATGGCAACTACAATATACTTATTTTGGCATGGGGTAGTTGGAAGTGGACCTATAATGTCTATTCCCCACTTTTCAAAGGTACTAAGTGGAATAATAGGGCATAATGGAGCTGACGAAGTCTTACGGTTACCATGTGTTTGACAAATATCACATGTCTTACAATAATCTTAACAATCTCTAAAAAGAGTTGGCACAATAATAACTCGCATCCAAGATCCTTCTTATCAGTAAATTGTCTAGAGAAGTGTCCTCCATATGTACCATTGTGAAATTCTTCTATCAGCTCCTTTTCTTGATCACATCTAACTACTCTCTTGTACTTTCCATCAGGTCCTATTCGAAATAATACTCCATGCAGAATAGAATATGGACAACTCGGCTTGAGTAATCTTCCTCTTAGTCTTTGCATTGGAACCATCAGAAACCTTAATTCATTCGAGATAATTCTAAATATCTATGTATTCACTAGGGATTGTGTCAAGGGATAACAATGTTGCATCTAGGAAATCATCATCATCATAAGATGAACCTAAACCCTCATAGGCTCGAGAGAGTGCATCTACATTGACATGCTTATTTCCTAGCCTATCGATAATATCAAATTCAAATTCTTGTAGCAAAATTATCCATCTTGCTATCCTCCCTGATGGGTTAGGCTTATTTACAATATATTTTAGAGCTTGATGATTTGTTACAACTATAAATTTCTACCCTAGAAAGTAATTTCTAAACTTCTTTACAACAAAAATGATAGCTAGATCCTCTTTTTCTGTTATAGTATAATTTACCTCAGCACTGCTCAATTGTTTGCTCCCAAAGTAAACTAGATGATCATTCTCATTTTCATCCTTTTGGCTCAGACACTTCCTAAGACTGCATCTAAGGCATCAGTATACACAATGAATGGCTTTCTCCAATCTGGATTCTTTAAAACAGGTGAAGACACCAGGGCTTCCTTTAGTTTTTCAAAAGCTTCATGCGCCTTATTTCTTGGTTCATAAGTAACATCCTTATTCAAGAACTAGGTTAGTGGCTATGTAATATTTGCGAAATTCTTGATGAACCTTCTATAGTAACCTACATGGCCTAAAAATGATCTCAACTTACTTCTATTCATAGGAAATGGTAACTCTTTTATTTTTGAAACTTTATCGGGATCGCACCAATACCATCTCTAGATACAACATGCCATAACAAAACACCTTTAGAACATCCAAAGACACACTTTGTATGGTTTAGTGAGGATTGTGCTTTATCTAACTTGTGAAATGCTATCTCCATCTAGTGCGGGTGGTCCATCTTACACCCATAGATGTAAAAATCATCCGAAATACTCGATGAAGTTCTCAATCCAGGGTTCAAACACTCTATTCATCAAACACCGGAACATTTCTGGAGCATTACACAACCCAAAAGGCATAACTCTATATGAAAACATTCCCCAAGGAGTGGTGAACGTGGTCTTCAATTGATCTTTCTCTCGCTATATGAACTTGATTGTATCCACTATATCCATCAAGAAACTATAGCACTCTTGGCCAGCCTACTTCGTCCAAGAGCTAATCGAGAATGGAAGAGGGTAATGATCCTTCTTTGTTTCCTTATTGAGCTTCCTATAATCAACACAAATGTGTAGCTTCCCATTCTTTTTTATTGAGATCACTATGGGAGAAACCCATTCTAATTTCTCCATAGCAAGTATGAATCCCGCATCAAGCAACTTATCTATTTCTTCTTTTACAATCTTGGAAAATTAGGATTTATTCTATATGGCATTTGTTTTATGGGCTTAACACCATCTACCAACTCAACATAATGTTCTACCCAACTTACTTGACGGAGTTCCTTGTAATCAAAAGTGAATAAGTGTATGTACCTTCAAAGATTCGGAGGTAGCATTCTTTCTCACTCTCCATCATAGCATCACCAATCTTTATTTGTAGGAGACGATCATCAATTTCTTCTTCAGATAATTTTATGGGGTCATGAGTCGCTATGAATGGAAGGATACCCATGACCGAAATATCAACCTCACTTTCTTCATCTTTTGTGTCCACTTCACTGGTACTAGAGTAATCGAGAGGATGTCCAATCATCGCCATCACTTGAATCCACAGTTCGCCTTATGATGCCCAAGGATCACATTTATCTTCACCCTCTCTCTACCATGTCCAAGTGTCATGAAGCCTTCATTCCATTAGTTTATTACAAGAAATATCCTTAGCCATGGTCTTCCCAATAACATTAGGTACGCAATGCAGTACCATTTTTCATCACCTAAAAATCTACCACACATACAAAACCCATAACAGATATTGCCACATTTGAAACAACGCCTTCGGCTTAGTTTTCCCTTATTTAATAACCTTAACATAAGTGTTGAGGGGTGATCAATTTTTAAACCTAACATATTCATTACAGACTCGGTCATTACATTAACTGCAGCACCTCCATCAACTAAGACATCATGAATTGAAATACCATTACATAATACCTCAGCTTGTGGAGCGTAGGGATCCGCCTCTGCCTCCAAAACAGGGACCTCAACCTCCTTCCTTCGTCAAGCATTGAGTCCACTTTGTAGCTCCCGCCTCTTCTCATAAGACATAGCCAAGAGTTGACCATATGTAATATTTGTAGGCCTCTTGGATAGATCTTCTAAGATGGAGTATGGTCCTTGTTCCTGTGAAATCAAAAAAT
This sequence comes from Taxus wallichiana var. yunnanensis, assembly GCA_018340775.1. Lineage (NCBI taxonomy): Eukaryota > Viridiplantae > Streptophyta > Pinopsida > Cupressales > Taxaceae > Taxus > Taxus wallichiana. Next base: position 756,441,539 of record CM031244.1, read on the forward strand.
CCTACACACCCAACTTTCTTTTGCTATGTTTCTTACTAATTTCCCCTTTCATCTTCTTAGGATCATTTCCATCTTGGTTATCTTTTTCTTTATTTATTTTTGTTACAAACATATCTACTTCATTATTTATGCTCTTATCTACTACATCAAAAGAATTCACAGGTGTTTTTCCTTTATCATTATCTCTTGTCTTGGATGTAGAAGCTCTATTTGACAATTATACTTATAATGACCCTTTTATGACAACCATAACATACAACTTCAGAAATATTTATTTTGGACCTCTATCTCCTCCCCGAGAACTAAATTATTTTCCTTGAAGAAGATTAATACTTAATTTTCCCATCTTCTTGAGCAGATCCTTATACTCGGTAGATGTACTAGGAGAAAGATTTGTGCTCACTGAGAGTGGTTTTGGATTCTGGACCAAAGGTGCTGGTGTAGGCTCTACTTTAGCAACAATTTATTTGGGCTCCTCGTCCATGCTTTCTTCTTGCCTTCTTGTAATCTCCTTTGCTTGTTTAATGGTAGCTGGGCGGTCATACTTCACTCATTGTCTGATCTCTAGCTTCATCCCAAGAATGAAGTGCTTACAGAGGAGATTATCCACACCATTCATCAACCCATCCGCTAATCCTTCCTTCCGGATCTGGGCATCGAGCTTTCTCCTTAGTTCTAGAACACGAGCATGATAATCCCTTATCTTCTCCTTCTCTCCTTGGGCTAGCTTTGTGATATCGATCATGAGATCTGCATATTTATGTTGTTCACCAAATCCTTCAAGAAAACTTTCGCTTAATAAATCCCATGAATTTTTCACATTATAACCTAGTGTTTCAAACCACCTAAGGGATGAACCATCTAAAAAGGTAGGAAAAATTTAGTCCATTGTTCCCTTATTATAAGGCCATTACAAATACAAGATTTTTAAACTCTTGAATGAAAGAGGAAGTATCTTCATTAGATTGGGTTGAAAAATAGAATCTTTCCCATTTTCAAAAGTAACCACAGTGAAATACCAACCCACAAGTACAATCAACAAGACTTATGTGCACAAATAATTGGAATCACTATAATAGAAAATAGAAATGACCATGGTAAACTATGGTAAAACTTGACTTATTGTGGTAAAAACTGACTTTACTGTGGTAAATACTATTCATAGTAAAAAGTGAAGTTCTTATCATGTAAATACTATTCATGGTAAAAAGTTACTTTACTGCGGTAAATACTATCCATGGCAAAAAGTGACTTTACCATGGTAACTACTATGCACAATAAAAACAAGGTTACCCTCCAAATGTTTTTTGACTAAGTGGGAATATCTCTCCAGAAAATCCACCAACGAGGAATGGTCCCGACAATGGAACCAAAATGTCATCACCAATCCGACACTATGATAATTCTTCACCGGGAACTCCTCATGCTATGATTATTTACTAATGCACAACTTTTAGTTTGGTGGATGTAATCTGGAAACACAACAACAAACATAACACAAGAATACTATAGACTATGATAAGAAGGAATGATGATAAATCTGAAATATAAGTGTAAATTATAATATCAACATGAAATTGTTACAATCTCACCCATGAGGTACTTCAAGTGTTACTGAATTCACTTACCTTCCAACCATAACTATGGGAGAAACTTTACAATTACACCTCTTAATGGATTCTTTAACACACCTTCAAAATGATGGCTTCCTTTACACACTTACTCATACAATATTTCTCACTACTTCCTTCTATGCTAAATGAGGGGGGTGGCCTCTTTATTTATAGGAATTCAGGCTTATCCACCCTATCTCTAAGATAGGATAAGAAATCTCTTCCGCCAATCATATTCCATGCCTAAACTCTTGCCTTTACATGTAGGCTTATCTTCTAAGATAAGATAAACCTTATCATCTCACATGGGTTCCACCTTTTTAGAAATTTTCACAAATAAAATACACAAAATATTTATGACATCACTCTTTGTCCTTATTACAAATATAATATTTCTAATTCCTTATCATGTAGACCCTACTTCTCTACTTACCTAAACTTTGACATTTTAACATTACCGAACTAGTTATGACAAATATTTACTTTTTACAACATTCCTATTGTACTTTGACTGTTACCATAATCTACTTTATTGGTGGCATTGTCATTTGTCGGTGCCATTATCTTCTATTGGATGCCACTACTAATTATACTTAACAACATCCTATTCCTAATACATACATTAATAAAATAGAAATTACAGAGGAAAATTTTAATGTCGACATATCCTGCACTTGATCTTCTATTTTCTCGATAGAGTTCCTTTCATCCCCCGTGTCTACTTATCATATTTACAAACTTGATGCCATTTAATGTCGTTCCACATAATTATAGATGCTTTTTATTTTCACTCTTCTATTATGGATGCCCTCCTGTAGAAATTTTCATCTGTTTTAGAAGGCTTTGAAGCACATGTTGATAAATATGATGCCTTTTCAAAAGGTATGATGTAACAACCTTCAAAAAATGTAGCTTTGTACTACATTAGGAACATGATTTGATGTTCATTTGATGTATGAATGTTCTAGATACATGATCTTTGAAAGCTTTTAATTGTAGGATGGATAGATCTCAAATTGTTTCCTTAATAGCTATAGATTGAAAGTTGACCCTTTTGGTTCTTTATCTAACCATAATGATATGCATAGCCGAAAGTGTTATTCATTCATTTTGTAGCTTTGTCTAGTCAGTAATCTGTGATGGAAAGAACTATTTTGAAATATTGATTCTTGGAGATGTATTAAAAATGTTTCAAAATTTTAAAACAATTGTGATATTGAAAATTGTTGTTCTCATGAAGTGATATCCATTCATTATTATTCCTTGTACATTATGATATTTGTATATTAGCTTCACTTTGAAAATGCATTTCAAAATATGAGGAATTGTATCGTGTGTTTCTTTGGCTATAATTACACAATATGTGTAACTTTCTTTGTAAACTCATCTCTCGCATTTGAAAAGATACACATGTAGTTGAATTTTTCATTTTGTAGCTCACAATACTCCTGAAAATACTGTTGATTCTAGAAGATATGTTGTTGTATATTTACAAGTTGAAGCTTTAATATATCTTTATCCGATCCTAAAGCTTGGATAACCTCTTATTTTGAATATTCAATTTATGTATGGTAACATGCATTTCTTAATCATCCGGTAGAGAATGTAGTAAGGGTATTTTATGGTGAGATCATACTTGAAAATCCATTTTCTTATAGATGTTGACTTGTAAATTGGAAAGACTGTTTTCTAAGTACATTTTTGTTCTTCTTTTAAAACTTGTTTTTCATTGATGATTGCTGAAGGATGAATCTCATTAAAGATGCTTAAAAATAGTTGAATTTGAAAATCATTTCTCGAATGAAAATCATAATGTAGACATTTTTTCTTTTAACCTTTGATTGTGAGCACTCGACATGGTTAAGGAACTTACAAGGTACAAGGATTAATTCAATTTGGTGTTGAATACTTGAAACTCTCAGAAAATATTTAGCAATTGAGAAAGTATTAAGTGTAGCTTATCTTCTTACTATTATAATTATTTATTTTTCCTATTTTGATTTACTTGTGATGTTTATTATTTGATTTTCCATTCTACATACTCAAATAAAATATGGAATTTTACTGTCCTTATTTCATGCTAGTGGGCATATCACATAATCTTGTATGCATTCAAGTTGTGCTTCATTGGCTATCATTGATCTCTGTTTTGATTTAAAACTCAAAACACTACCTTTTAAATTTAAAATAGGCACTTGTTAATTGAAATTCCGAGGCTACACTTTCTACCGTTGTTGTCTTTGTTGTAATTGATTGTAACTTCGTACTTCTTTCATTTATGAGCACTATAATTTCCTTTACTGTCTTGTAATCATTTTACAAAATATTTCTTCTTTCTAATTTGTTACATGTACCTACACACTTAAAGAAATAGTTAGAAAATATTTAAGCTTTTTGGTCCATAGTTTTATTTTCTCTTTCTTTTACTCGAAATGATTTTGGGAATCATATGTACTGGTGTAGAATATTTCTCTTATCAATTATGTATCTATATATGATTTACCTTATATGTCTTTTTAGAAATCCATTTGCATGTAGTTAGATAGTACAAGGGTACAGGTTAAACCCTGAGCTCAAAATATTGATGCCTTTCCTTTTAATTTTTCAGGTACATTGTGACTACTAGGAGAGATGGGTAAAAGATGAAGTTGGAGCTGAAGTGAAGAAAACTAGAAGAGAACCCAAGGCAATGATGGGTTTCTTCTATACTCTTTTACTTTTAACTTCATGCATATGTACTTATTTCTTCAGTAGTTATGAGTTACATCCCACAGCTTATGTGGGAAATATTTGTACTTCTTCATGAATAAATAACATTTAATTTATGTACTTGAGTTGTATACTTATTTCTACTTTCAGCTTTATGACATGTATATTGATTGTATAATAGAATAAACAACTCAAACACATTTAAATGCATTTACATGAAAAATTAAAGAGTTTTGAAATACTTGTAACTTACTCATAAATTGCAACTCTATTTATTGTTCCCAAATTTAGCATTTCACCTAAACTCTGATTCCCACCTTCATCAAGGCAATGCATTAGTCCTTCGGGGAATTTTTATTTCCTTATTGAAGATGAACATGGAATGGCAGGCTATGTGAGGTGTTACATTTTGTAACAACACACATAGCTACTGATTACATGTAACTAATCAATTACTATAACTGAAAACATGATAAAACTATAATGCATTCCCCTAGTCAGGTCCACTTCATCAATACGGTTCATCGTAATGAATTTTTGAGTTTCCTATTTTTCACAAGTGTAAAAATTGTCAACAGAAGGATGAGTAAGGAGGTTAAGAGAAGAAGATTTGCATATCATTTTGAGAGAAAGAAAAATCATGAGATCTTAGAGGTAATAGAAGAAGGAAAAAACTTAGACCATGATGTAAATATGAAGCAACCAAATATTTTTAAGGGAGAAAATAGTCATCAAAAGTGTGTCAAAACAATTTAAAGAGACAAAAGGATACAAGACCAAGGAGAGAGCAAATATAAGGAAGAATTACATGTCAAGAATGAAGAAGAAACCCTGAATTTTCAATATAATATTTCTTTGGATGTTTTGTATTCAAGTTTGACACTTGAAATAATGAAGGAACAATCAAAGGAGAGATGATACTTAAAGAAAAAATTACTATACAACCATACAAACATCATTTTTATCAAGAGTATGGTCATTCCAAAGGCTAAAGAACTTGAGAGAACCATGGTATAGTTGAATAATATGCAGCAAACATGGAACTCAGTTAAGGATCACTTTCACAAGCCCATGTAGAATTGGAAGCAAAGAAATAAGAATAAGATCAGATTGCATGAAAATACATAATGGGAAGACTTATCTTTCCTTTTTGAGTATGCTGCAGAGCATCACTTCGAGCCTAGTCTAGTCATGTCATGACCAATTTTTATTTTTAGAGTCCTTAGGAGTCTTAGGGGTTGGTTTAATTGGTTTAGTTGGGATCAAGAGGTTGAAAATTCAAATTTGGATTTTTCTCGCCCTTTTGAGAATTGGAATTTTGAACAAAGTTTTAGCCTATTTTTGCTTTCTAGGAAGGTGTAGGAGTCTTAAAAGTTAATAAAAACACGTTTAATATTGTTTTAGTCCATATGAGTATTGAATAATATTCTTGATGGTTTTTAGTCATATAGTGATGCATAAATTTATCAAACACAACCATTTCATTGAGTTAAAATCAAGAAAATATCAACAACTTGTCAAAACATACAATTTAGTTCACTTTTTCAAGTCAAGAAACCTTCACAAAACATGAAATTTTTTGGATTAAATGCCAAAATTATCTCATGAAAATATTTCATCATGTTTCTTAGTCCTACAACAATCTATTTCAACCATTAAACTTTCTCAAATAAACTAAACTCTTCTTTTTTACTTCTTTTTTCTCAAAATTGTCTTTTCAGGCTTCTTAAGGGCACACTCCTACTGAGTTATAGGTTCAAACAATACACAAGTGTTCAAAATAAAATAAAATCATTTTTTAAAACCCTTTTTCAACCTCCAAGTGTATATTAAATTGTTTGTCTCAACTACTATTACAAGTACCAATACCTTCACAATCTCCTCTACTAGATATATTCTCCCTTACTAGCCCAACATATCTTATTTTTCACACTTAAGTTATGATTATTGAAATAATTTTACAGATTAAAATCATTCTTAGAAACCCATTTATCCTTTATTCTTGTGTAAAAACATTTAGGGTAGGTTTCTTTGCAAAATTTCTCCAAATTTCCAATTTCCAATTTCTAGGCTCTAATTTAGGTTTATTTGCACAAGTACATAATCGCATACCTACTAGTAAGATCCTTGGTCACTTAGTTTTCTCATGAACCTTATATCCTTCAAAACCATATCACCCACAATCCCTAGGTGCTATGAAAAAAATTTAAGGCCTTACATCAAATGTTTGAGGCTTAATTCTTCAAAATAGAAAACTTTCTCTTCCTTCAATCCATAGAGTTGTCCTTCCAAACTAACTTTATTTGGTAATAGCTGATAAATACTCAGGGAATACTTGTTATATATGTATTTGTGTCCAAATAAAATTAATGTTTCCAATTTATAGAGTTATATTTGATTAGATGACCCTTCTTTCTTTAGAATCTTGTTTTGCAAAATAGGCTTAGAATCATTACTATAGGTTAGTCCTCAAACTATCAAAATTATCTTAGAATTTGAAACATTTCAAGGTAAAATTATTTTGTGATATCATATAAGAATTACTATATATATGATTAGTTCAAATCCTTGATGTTGGAGGATATTTTTAGTGCTTGCCTTCAACCAATATGCAAGTTTAGTTATTAGGCCTCCAAAATCAATAAATACAGGATTAGTACAGGACTATTAACAAATTTTTTTGTGTAGAGGTTCTTGGATATTGAAATATTTGACCACTACTTAATAACACATTTAAATATGGTTTCTTCATAGTATTGAAGCTCACTTCATCTAGAAATCCCGTCAAACACCAATACAAATAGACCTTGAGAATTAAACTTCCACCCACAGATAGGGTATAAACTGTCAAAAATATCTATCATTTAGGAGATTTACAAAGCATAAATCTTTTCAAATATTATGAAATATTATGACTATATATTTTTCTCAAGATTTCAGATCTTGAAAACAACCTTAAGGCTTCAAAATATCATTCCCCTATAAACCCTCACTAGGGTTTCTAGCCTACCCGAATAGTCAAAATTTTCTATAAAATGTAAAATATTCAAACTCAAACCCTCAAATTATCTCACAACTCCTTCATAATCATATTAATAATTTTTTTCTAGTAGTAGGTGATAATCATCCCTCTACCCCGATATTATTTCTCAACAACCATTGTCTTGTGTTGGTAAAAATAGAGTCTGTCTCATGTAAACCCTAAAATATATTTAAACTTCATGAAATTTTATTTCAAAGTATATAATTTCCTTTAAATGGAATAATTCATCTTTAAAATGTGTCTAACTAATTAGTAAAGGAAATCAAACATCAATTTACAAAGTGAATCTTCCCTTGTTTGTGTAAATCAGAAAATTGGGTCATACCTTGTGATGTGATTTCTTCAAAGTGTTGATTCTTCCCTCTTTAAAGGATCCAATATAATTCCAAAAATTATCATAGGAAATAATACTAATTTTACAAACCACATATATTAAAGAGCTCAAATATCATTCACTAAGAAGACATGCTTTACAACACAAAGATATTTCAATATATACATATATTATTACAAAAATTATTCCTCTCGGATCCTTCCACAAGCCTATTCATCTTATTTTCTATAATTTACTTCAAAAAGGAGAGTACTCAACTAAATATGTATGAATTATACCCTAAATAAATTCTTGTAATATGTCAAGAACTCTAACCCTTAGAATAAGACATTTTTATCCTTTAAATACATTTTTCTTCATTTCACACTTATTAGGAGTCTTAGAGAACATGATTTCCCTTAGAATTTATCCCCTTAATACTTGATACCAATAACACATCATAAACAAGCCTACAATGGTTTAGAGTATCCGACAATTTAAAAATACTACTTTTGGAGGAAGATACATCATTTGAATTTTTTAAATTGAGACTCCCTTACCCAACATGTCAGGAGTTATAATGAAATATAATGAATTCTAGAGATATTTTACACCAAATAATTTACTTGTCAAACCAAAATTTATCAATCACTCCAAAATTTACCTTGGAGAGATGCTCCGCATCATATAGCCTTCCGAAACTCACTTAAACTCCTCTATTTAAAATGGTAACCTTCATATAACCTTTTCAAGTAACCAAAGATGTTATTTATATGGGAATATTCAAGAAAAGGAGGTTGATATATTTATTTTTAATATTTTTTGATTAATCCTTCAAATGAGAGAAGGTAGAAGGGATCTCTAAGAAGATTGAAAAGTATTTTTATATGCAAAGAAAGTTGGTAAAGTTCCATTTTCTGTGTTTATCATTGTGGAAGCTTGGAATGCATGTGTTCAATACTAATAAAATAAATTGTGGGATTAATTTAAATATTCTTTAGAGTGTATGCACTATTTTACTTGCGATTAATGTGTTAGGAAAAAATGAAAACTCTAGTCTATTATATCTCGTAACAATACAACATAATCTTTATCACATGAATGGTGGTTTTAGAAAAGAAAGGTTGGTATATTGGATATATGACATGAAAAATTTTTTAGAGAGTTATTTTTATAAGGGTCATCGTGCGTGCACAAAACTCTCGAGTCATGTAAAGTAAAGGTTTGACCATTATTTTGATGTATATGTTTTTTTACTAATTGGTGTTACCCTATTTTAGAGGTAAGAGCAATTAAAGATTTTGTCATGATACAATTTGGAAGTTAGAAAAGAAATTTCTTTCATAACATTAAGGTCCTAAAGGGTTGCACAAACATATTAAATTTTATTTCAAGCATTAAATATTGATATAACTTATTTGGTGAGGAAAATCCTATTCACGAGTTGACTTTGAAACACTCCCTATGGTTGTGAAACAAATTCATTTGATGATATTAGACTTGAATTCAAAATATGAAACTCTTAAATAGATATAATCATTGATACTTTATAAAAATTTATAAATAATTCTGCATGGCCAATCTCTCAAATGGAAAAAAATATTGACAATCCATAACTCAGTCTGTAACAATCTAATCGACCTAATGGAGGACCGAAATTAAGATTTTTGGGAAATATTGCTAAGGAATGATATATTAAACTTTTAAATAGTAAAATTTGTCAAAAGTGGTAGTCAAAATGGTCAATTTCATGTTTTTCAAGCCATTCCTCCAAAAGATATGCTAAAAATTCACTTAAGACAGGGCTATAAGGGAAGAGTTAAGCCTATAAGAAGAAGGGTCTACCATGGGATTTGAGGAAAACCATATAACCCACATATAGATAAGGGAAAAAGGTACACAAAATAGTTTATAACCTTTTATGGGACCTTGTGGATTTCTCTATCCACAAAATCACCTCAAACATTGCTCTTAAGATGCTTAAGGGGCAATTTTTGCAAAGGGTGGTCAAATTTTGAATTCCTTGTGATTCCAAATAAATTTATGATGATGTTGGCATAATAGGAGGTTATTATTCATGTTCAAATCTTTGATTAACCTATTTTTAGCATTTGAGGTAAAAATTGCATTTTTGAAGGATTACTAGCCTTAAGATCTGAATTGAATTGAGTTGATTATTTTGAAAACATTTGTGTGGTTGATAAATTTATATACTCTGCATCAAAAGACCATATAGTTGAAGAGAATACATGACACCACTATCCTTGGGTACATTCCCATGAATCTAAAAACTAAATAGTCGCTTGTTTACAACCCATATCTATTTGATCGTCGTGATTCCTTGAATTTTTGAGTAGAAAGCACCAAAGTGGGTAAGGAACACATTATCAGATTATAGAGTGCCATTTTTCTATGGTAAACTTATAATTATATTTCAGAATTATCTACACCGTTTAGTTGAAGTTGAAAATTTACTCTTCTATTTGTCATCTCTTCCTTCATTGTGTAGGTAAGGAACTCATCGACTTGGATTGTACATTTTTATTTTTGTGAAAATATATTTTCTCTATTTCTAACGATTATCTATAAGATTTTGATTACATCTACATTATTTTAATGTTAAATTTGTCTAGGTTATTTACTATATGTATGTATTTGGATAGTATTATTGATGTATAATTTTTTTGGTGTTGTAGGATGTACACAATTTTGATTATAAAAATACCTTCTATGTTTTAAAATACCTTGAGAAATAGGTCTTTCCAAATTAACTCGCGATTCCATATACAATCGTTGTTAACAAGCATTGGAAAACAATATATGTATATATAATCATGAATGCATATAAGGTATCCTTTGCATAGTTATTTGTACTTGTATTTCACTTTTTTATGGTGATCATATAGAGAAATGTGATTAGATCAAAATTACTTTAAAGTCATATATCTCTAGTATTATCGACTCTATGTATGTATTAACTTAAACATTTTGAATAATAGTTTCTTCCATTTTTTGGGCTCTCAAGAATGGTAATTAATTCTATAAAATTGTGATAAAATACTATAGTTGAGAGCATTTGATTTACCAATTACATTACATGGCCTTGAAACCCTATATCCCTTAATTTAATCCAATTATTGAAACATTTTCTATCAAATAGGTTTGGATTAGAATTCCACATTTACAAATAATCTTTTAGGAGTCAAAATGCCTTGCTTCCATTTGAAATGCATTGGGAAACTTCTTGAATGTTGATTTAGATACAAAAGGCCACATCCACACAACTTATTCCTAGATCCTTTTTGAACTAGAATCATTAATGAAACTTCCTAATAATATTGAGCTTAAAGTTGAGGATAGGAAGAAGACACAATCCCTTGTTTATGAAGGGTTACCATTCATATGAAGAAGGTGCTTCACATTGGGTCGTGTTTTTGTAGATTTTCATTTGGCGAGACAAAGTAATATGAGAAACACATGGTGGAAAGGTTCCCCCTATTCCATTTTGTGATAAATTATAATTCAAATGGAGATCCTTATTCAAATTATGAATTGGAGGAATGTATACATGAATCTCTAATAAGAGAACTTGTAGCTACATCTAAGTCACTAAATATTAGTGAAATGACTAAAGAGAATGTTCCTCCCGCATCTCCTCTAAATGTTAACTCCTCTTGGTCAAATGAATCTATCGTTATTCCTCATATTGAGGACCTATTGAATGAGTGGAAAGTGGTACATAACAATAAAAATAGATATTCTAGAAAGACCACTGCTACTTTATAAATGAATATCAGGTATGTTACCTAATTATCTCTTTGTAGATGGATTTTTCGTTGGATTGTTTTGGTTCTCTTTATGTAGTGAGGAAAATATTTCTCACTTAATTATGTTTGTATTTTTGGATTTATCTAGGATTTCATGGATTTTTGTTCATGGTAGGGTCCTATTCAAAATCCCCCTTTCCCCTTATCTAAAAATTTACATTAATTTAAATTCATATTTCTCAAGTATTACTCAAACATTTCAATTATTCTTATCTTCATTTTTAAAAATAAGATCATTCAATATAATTCATGGGTTTAAATTATCATAATGTCTCAAACATTTGAGGTAATTTGAGGGAAAACATGTTATAGATTTTTTTAATATATTAAACATTTTGGGAATTTGAGGAACAACACCAATTTTAAATTAATATTTATTTCATTATATTTAGAACAGCCTTATTGATTTATATATATATTTTGGTATTTTTGGTTCTACAAGATGGGTGATTATATATATAAATGTCATTATATTTACATTATTTTAAAGTACTACTTAATTATTATTTCTCATTTATTATTGAATAATTTTAATTATTTTGATCTTCATTTTTAAAAACAATAACATCATTCAACAATTGTTTAGTTGTTCTATGCATTATCTTGAGATAAGAGTTTGATTATCTCACGCCCATACAAAACAAAAACCATACTATTTCCTCACGTGTAAGGGGTTAGATATATGAGATGAGTCCATAAACATTCAAGGATATTTTTAAAATCATTTTATATAGATTTATTTTGAGTGGTTGCATGGAAATTATTGATGTGAAAATTTGTTTTCTAATAATAATATATTTTTAATACATTAACTAACTTCTTCAAAAAAATTAGTGATGTAGGGTCATCATCAAAAGAACATAAAAGTGCATATTATTATTTATTAATGGTCACGATGTCAAATTAAGTGTGTTAGAGTGTCTTGAGGTCATGAGAAGGAGTCTTAGATGGTCAAGTAATTGAAATTTCAAATATGTCATTTCCCTCATTTTTGTAATTCAAATTTCTAAGAATGTAATAGAGAAAAGTATGGCTTTTAAAAGACTTAAAAGGAATTTTTAATGAATGGAAGGGTGGTATGGATATCTACATGTGATGAAATATGTCCTAGGATTAAATGAGTCGATAAATGTTCACAATATGTTGTAAAACTCCGACTCATTATGTTGTGAATTAACATCTTGAGTGAGGAAATTTTTTAAGGTTTAATAACAAAGGTATAATGAGAATAAAACTCAAACTATGAGGAGTAAATGAAAAGGATATGACAAGGAGAATGTAAGAGAAGGTGGAGGAGAAACATAGGGACTAGCTGAAAATTTTGAGGACCATAAGTTTTTGTATGAAGGAACAATGTAATGTTGATAAATAAAAGAAATTTTAAAGATAAAATGCCATTGTGTTGATGGAAAAGTTTGAATCCCTTTTTCCATGAGTTTATTAAAAGTATGGAAGGTTTTTATGATTTTTTCATCATAAAATAAATATGCATGTAATTAATTTAGTTGATGAAATCAAATAGGAAAAGCTAATACCCTTCTCTCGGCATTTAGAGGAGCAATTTTCTGTATATGGTATATAAGGGTTTATGAAAGATTTTATAATGGAATGTTGATGCATTTTTATTGATTCCATTGTAAATGAATAGTATATCAGGTCTATACATATTCTAATCCCTTGAGGAGGCTCATACTCTTTTTTTTTGAATAAGTGATTTGTGAATTTGCTATACTATAACCTATAGGTCGGGTAAGTTAGAATAAAGTTTCAGTAAAGGTTTAATGGGTTATTTCCTTCAACTTTAAAATTTATCACATTCAGGGGGTAAATAGACTTGAGGATTAAGTTTCAAGCCTTGATAACAACTAGAAAGAAAGTTATATGGGTTTGAGTATTACCCGGTCCATATAGACTCACAGATTAGGGTTTGGTGCTAATTAAGATTTTAGTGTCTTCATAAATTGAAATAAAATTCCAAAATTGGTGAAAAATTCTTGAGAAACCCTAAAATATATTTTGGAATAATTTTTTCATGAAAGAGATTAAAAACTCATTTTTTCATAACAATTTGTTCCCTAGAGATCCGGTGTACAATTCAAGATGTAATTGGTAAGGTCACAATACTAAGGAAATAAATTTTATAATTTGAGAATGTCAATGAAAGATTTTGGATCAACCTAACATGGAAATGGGTATCTGAGAAAATTATTAGTTTTTTTTAAATCTTAGGAGAGCATAATGTATGACCTAACATGCGCACGGTGGCAAGGTTAGTACAGGTTATAGAGATAGTAGATTTCAAGAAGTGATTGAGAGGAAATTATGAGGAATTTGTCTATGAAAATTACCCCACACATTAAGGTCCAAAAAGGTACTTAGAAATATGCTTAGTTTCTTTGGAGACCTTTTTGTATTGCTCCAACCATAAAGCATGCAAGGTTATTTCCTTAGGAGCATATATAGGACAATTTTAGGGTAACGAAGAAAATTTTGATGATTTTATTTATTTCAAGGAGTTTGATAATTTTGTAACATTGGTTGGAGTTTGGGAACAAGGTATATGTATTGAAAAATATCAGTGAAGGATAAAAGTCTAAAAATTGCTTCATTTGAAATAACATCATTGAGAGCTAGTGAGAGATACATGAAGGATGGTAAGGGTCATTTATTTTTCTTGTAAATGGATCATATTGAAAATTTATTTGGCATTGAAATAAGGTGTATATGATAGGCTACATTTTTAGTGGTCATGTTATTTCATTAAAGGGATAATTTTCGTGGTTAAGACATTTATACCATTTTGACAAGATCTTAAAAAGAGAGCACCTAGGGTGAATGAATTATTTTGTTGTAATTATCTTGATGAGTGCATTGAATATATATTGAAATTTGTATCATATTAGTATCCCAACTTGGTCATATCATAATTTTTTTTTAATTTCTAACAACTATTTGTGCAAGGTGTTTGTGAAGTGTGTGTGACAATTGGTTGAGAAATCAAGAAGGAAATAGATGAGGAAGAGATAAGGAAAAGGTTGGTGATGTTGTTAAGCCACAAAAAGAAGCATAATGAGAGATAAAGAAATAAAAAATAATACAATAGGAAAGAGGATGAAAGAAGACAAGAAAAGTGGGTTGAACAAGAGTTGAGATAATTTTAAAAGGATGTAGAAAGCTTGGAGAATTGATGAAAAATGAAAGCATGATTAAAGCAGATATTGAAGTTGGATTTTTGATGAGAAGAAAGGTAAAGTGGCCTACTGAGCTACTTTTGAAAAATAAACAAAGATTGTAGCTGAGAGAGGTAATTAGAAAAGAGGAGAATAATTTGAGGCAAATGAAGAATAATGAAAGAAAGAAAACATAAGAGGTCATTTAATAAGGGAATGAAAGGAAAAGCCATGTTAGGATCTTTTAAAAATCAAGGATCATAGATATTTAATGCCTAAATGGCCTCAAAACTATCAGTGGAGATAGAGGATTGCAATCCAAAACAAGTGGTGATAACTAAAATTGAAAGGATAAGTGGTCAAGAAGAAGGAAAGAAGAAAAATAAAGATTATTGTGAAAATAAGCAATGCACATACAACAAAAATGTTTATGGAAAATGAAGAATATAAGTGTGGTAAAATAAAAAGAGAATGGAATGATGAAAGAAGACGAAGAAATCTTGGAAACAAAGAAGGTACAAGAGGTTGAAGAAGAAAAGAATACATGGGATGATGAAAAGGTAAGAAAATTAGATTCAAATTTCACTTGTTTGCTAGCTGATATTGATACTTATTTTGGTGAATTCTTTGAAATTGTAGAAAATGAATCACCTAGTGCATTTGAGAAGTAAGAAATGGATAAGCACAATTTTATTAATTTCATTTCATATTTTGATCATGATGGTAAAAAAGGATGTGATGAATTTATCATAGGTGAAATGGACGATCTTTTGCAAGATTATATATATATATATATATATATATATATATATCATCAAGAAAGAAAGAGTGATGGAATAAATGAGAGAAGAACAATTTCTTAGTGAAAAATGATCTAAAATAGAGAAAAAAGGTACACATATTGAGTTAGCATAAGATTTAATGGTTATCAAGAAATAAAAATAAGAAGATGGGCATTTTTGGTCCTTCCGAGAATAGTGTATGTTTAAAACATGATGGGCATGAGCTATACAGGGATAAAGAATATTAAAAACATGAAGAACAATGTATTTTTGTTTTTTTGTTCTTTGTTTATGTAGGTACATTTGATGCAAGCTTGAGGATGAAGAATATGAAGATGAAACTTAATGAAAAAGAAGCAAATTTAAAGCACATGAAAGTATGAAGACAAATATATGGGATCTAGGTGGTTTTATAGAAATAAAAGACAGTATGAGTGAATAACATAGAGCAATAACATGCAAGGATGATGAAGATTTAGTTGGAGATACAACCATATAAAAAAGTACATTGTTAATTTTCTTCACCTTGGGGGTATGATGCAGGGGCATCATACAAGAACTTCAACAGTTCAAATTCTTCTTTATTCAAGGTTATGGTGGAAAACTTTAGTGTGTTAGAGTGTGTTGAGGTCTTGAGAAGGAGCTTTAGGTGGTCAAGTAATTAATATTTCAAATGTGTCTTTTCCTCCATTTTGGAATTCAAGTTTCTAAGCATGTAAAAGATAAAAGTATGGCTTGTCAAGGAGGTGTAAGGAAGTTTTAATTAATGAAATGTTGGTACATGCATCTAGGCGTGATTAACAGAGTCCTAGGATTAAATGAGTTAGTAAATGTTCACAATATGTTATTAAATACCTCATTATGTTGTGAATGAGAATCTTGAGTGAGGAAAGTTACTTAGGGTTTAGTAACAAAGGTATAATGGGATTAGAACTAGAAGGAGGAGGATTAAGTGAAGATGATATCTCGAGGATAATGCAAGATAAGGAAGATAAGAAACATAGGGAATGAGGGAAAGTTCTGAGGACAATGTGTCTTTTATGAAAGGGTAGTAAACATCGATAAAGAAGAGAAGGTTTAAGATAAAATGTCATTGTGTTGATGGAAAAGTTTGAATCCATGTTTCCATGAGTTTATTCAAAGTATGTAAATTTTTTTATGATGTTTGCATTATAAAATAACTCTACGTGTGATTAATTTAGTTAATGACATACACCATGTTATGGCATTTAGAGGATCAAATTGACTCTATATGGTATGTAAGGTTTACGTAAGATCTTATAATGAAATGTCGATTTGTTTGTTGATTGATTTTATTACAATTGAATACTATATCAGATAGAGATTTCAATCCCTTAGGGAGGATCATACCCTATTTTGTTGAATATGTGCTTTGTGAATTGGCTCTATTGTCACTTACAGGATGGGTAGTGAGAATTAAGTGTCTTTCAAGGTTGAATGTGTTATTTCATTCCACTCTTAAATTAATCACATTAAAGAGGAGGAAACAGACTTGGGATGAAATTTTAATCCTTAAGAATAACTAGAAATTAAGTAATAAGGTTTTAAGTATTATCAATTCCAGATAAACTCACAATTAGGTTTTGTGATAAACAAGAGTTTAGTGTCTTCATACATTGAAATAACATTTGGTGCTTAGTAAAAATTTTCTTGAGAAACTCCTAAAATATATTTTGGAATAAATTTTTCATGAAAGATCCTAAAACCTAACTTTTTCATAATAGTTTATTCACAAGAGCTTTCCTACACTTCAAGACCTAATTGGTAAGGTTACACTTTGGTAAGGAAATGGTTTTTCTACTTCAAGAAATTAAATGGATTTTTTTAATCAACGTAACAATAAAATGGGTATCTAAAAAAACTCTTAGTTTGGTTTGAATCTTAGGATAACAAAATTTATGCGTTAAATTACATGGTAGTAGGGCAAGTAGAGGTTGTAGAACTAGTAGAGTTCAAGAAGTGATTGAGAGGAGAGTATAAGGAATTGGTATATGATAATTGTCCCATACCTTAAGGGACAAAAATGGTATGGAACTATAATTAAATTTTTTGGAGACCGTCGAGATTGCTCCAACCATGAACCATGCAAGGTCACTGCCTTAACAACTTAGATATGACAGTTTGAGGGTAAGAGAAGAAGTTTGGTAATTTTATTTATTTCAAAGAGTTTGATCATTTGGTTGAGTTTTGGAAAAGATTATATTGATTGAAAAATGTCATGGAAGGCTAAAATTATAACAATTACTTAATTTGGGATAATATCGTTGAGAGTTAGTGTGAGATAGATGAAGGATGATAAGGGTAATTGATGTTTTCATGTAAATGAACCATCTTGAAAGTTTTGTTGGCATTGAAATAAGGTGTATGAGATAGGGTAAATTGTTAGTGGGCACATTATTGCATTAAAAGGAAATTAAATTCATGGTTGATAAATTTTAAACATTTTGACAAGATATTCAAAACATAGCACATAAGGTGAACGAAGTATTTTGTTTTTGTTATCATCATGAGTGCATTGAATAGAGAATGAAATCTACATCTCATAGGAATATACAAAGATAAAAATAATTGACATGCTTGAATAGTAGGTTAGAACTAACCATAACACATTGCAATCAAGCTGAAGAAGGAAAAACTAATGTGAATGAATAAATCATACTTATTATCACTAATTGAACTTCTTAGGATTTTGAAGGAGTGTACAAAGGTCAAAATAATTGCCGTGTTTGTAAAATACTTATAAATATGAAGTTCATATTTAAATGTTAATCCATATAAAACCATAATAAACTAACTTGTGGTGCGTAAATTAAGTCGCAACAATTAGTATGTTGTTTATTAATCCACACTCATTTAATTATCGAGACCCGGGGATGTAAACTTTCAATATTTCCAGTGATGTATGCACAATTACAAATGTTGGGATGTATAAAGGAAATTGCTATCAGTACAATTTAGGAAATACAATGCTAGAAATGAATTATTTTATAACTCGAAATGAATACTAGGGTTATCATCAAAGAATGTAAAAGACAAATCATAAATAGAGGATAAGCTGTTTGTAAATGTGCAATAATTTCAATGGTTAGAAATTACCTTAGAAACCGAACATATAGAAATAATTGCAATTGTATAGAAAATCGTCATTATTTGTTCACATACTAGAAAAGATGTCAAACATTTGGACAAAAAAACCTACCAAAATCAGCTAGAATAGATAATTTTGAATGGGACATTATTGCTTGCTATCTAGACTTATTTTTCATTGCCTCCTTATGTCGGTTATCTACAAAAATGTGATTACATGTTCATTTATACCCTTTTTTTGTTTTTGGGCTATATAAATTTGTGATAAATATGTATTAATTTAAAGTTATATTTGTCAAATATTACTCAAACATTTCAAATATTTTTATCTTTCTATGGTTGGAGATGGCATGGTGTGGCCATTAAAATAATATGTGATTTTTAATTTAAAAAAACATGTCAATATAATTTTGGCGTTTCATTTATAGTAATGTATCGAATATTTGAGGGACTTAGAGGAAAAGCATGTCATATACTTTTGCAATATATCCAACAATCAAGGTACTATGGAACAACATTTCTTTTTCCTATATTTTTATTTCATATTTTAAGATTTTTTAAATATCTTTCCATAGTTTTATTTTAAAACATACCTCGTTAGAAATAAAAATTATTTTCACCAAAAATTGGAACTTGATTCCAAGAGTGTCCTGAAATAAACTAGAAAAAATGAAATCCCAAAAACATATTGAAAGATGTTAATATATATATATATATATATATATATATAATATGAAAATTTTACTATAGAAACTTGATGACTATAAAATAATGCATATTTAATCATTAATTTGTATATATTCTTAGAATTTCTATAGATAATCTTTATAAAGAAGGATTGAAATACAAGCTTGGTGAAACCTACTATCTATGTGTGAAGATACACACACCACACACACACACACCTCTCTCTCAGTATATGTTCTGCGTACACACAAACCAACACATATATAACTACAAATTTTTTACAAAAAAAAATTCAAGTAATATTAAATTTGTTTTATTACTCCATTAGTTTTATCTTGTTAGACTTCATTATAATGTGGTATTATTGCATCAAACCACTTTCCACAGCCACCCCTTGTGCATTTATCATATATGACTACCGGGGTCCATTAAGTTAAGGGTATAATGGTTATGTCCTTGTGAATAAAATGGTGGTATTATAGATGTGTATTCATAAATTATCGAACCCTCATACACATGTCTATGTCAATATATTCACAAATACATAATATGTTTCCTCTTCCTACTAGAAAAATTATCATTTAATATGCACTCTTTTTAAAGTTGTATTTCTACAAAAAAATTTATCTATGTTCAAGGTTCTCAATTTTTTATTTTTCACCAAAAAGATATGAGGGTGTAAGTAATTTCATATGAATCCACAAAAAATGGGAAACCATACATACAAAAATGTGAAATATTTGATAAATTTCCTTAATGAGAAAACTCATGGACTATAGTGAATGCAAGTAAGTCACAAAATGGTTTTACTAAAAATACATTCACAAATTTAAAGATTATTAATATACAAAGGTGTAGCACTAGACTCCATAACCTTTGTCCACATACTACAACCAGAGTTAAAATGGGATATATATAATATGTACAAACATATATAAAAGAATAATTGAAATCAAATTTACTTGACATCCCTTTCAACATACTTTGGCATTGATGTGAAATTACTAGTTCTATTTCATTTTAAAAGGGAATGTTAACATTGTTGGAATGACATTTATTATGCCCTACATCAGAAATACGATCGATATTATGGATGACCATAAAATTTATTTTGTATTTAACCTCATTTTTTTATGAAATTGGAAAATTAAAAACAAGATAAAGTGGATAAGTCTATTTTATAGTCTATTATCAAAACATTTGAAATATTTAAATAAGAAAAGATGGATAAAATAAAGAATAGGAAAATAGCTACACCAAAATCCTTTCTCACATTTATAATTTAGCCAAGAGGAATGGTTCAATTGAATAATTACAATGTTTGTTTTGTCGTTATAGATAATTTTAAGTTAAAATTGCACTATTTGACCATCTCTTAGAAGTTTTTTCTATTTGTTTGAATATTTCAATAGTAATATCTTATCCAAATAGTGGATTTGGACTTATATTGGCCTCCACTATCCCTTTGTTGCAAATAATTTTGAGTCCAACATATTATGCTACTAAATTATGTTATTTACCATAGATTCATTAGGAAATGTTTGTACAAGATTAGAGAATCATTAACGAATTTATAGGTAAGAGCATTTTTTTATCTCGAATTTATTTTTCAAGCATGACACTTTTGTGTTACTTGAATTACTATCATTTTAATAATATAGAAATAAATTTTGAGAGAAGTTAATAGAATTATTAGTCAACATATATTCTCAAAACATTTTTGTAATATGTTTTATTTCTAACACTAAGTTAATGTGATAATATCATTTACTACTAATCACTATAGATTTTTAAAAGAAGATAAAGATAATAATTAATGATTTTACTCTACATATAATTCAATATCAAATTTTAAATTTATGTTCTAGTCATATTACTTATCCTTAAAAGACTTAATTTTGTTATTTCAAAAGCTAAACAAAACATAAGCAAGAATATTACTAAAACATTCATATTCATGGTAAAATGTGTGTCATCTAAATAGGAATAATAGAGTTGAGTCATAGATTTTTTTTTTTGGAAAAGTTAAATATCATTATCTATGAGGGGAGAGCGTACGAAAAATGTAACTGATTCTTTCATTTCCCTAGTTTATTGGCCCTCCGTTGGGGGTTTCGGGTTAAATACCAATATTTTAGAAACAAATATAATAAATCTCAGTGTGGTACTTGGTTTACTTATCTATTTCGGAAAGGGAAATAGACTTACGGAGACTTGTAACACCCACATTTTCCCCACCAAAACCCACGATAGAATCCAAATGGCAATAGTGACAATTATGAAATAATTTTTATTTTTTTGATAAGGAATTAGCCAATATTTAATTATATCCCTAATATAAAATGTAGTGCCAACTATAAAATAACATTAAAATATATTTAAAGAAGTATAGATAAATAGAGAAGTGTGTGAATGCATTTAGTTTATGGCGGTGGAGTGTTGTAGGTGGGCTGACAAGGCACATGGGCCTCCTTAATGGATTGTCGACTGTCATTTTCTGGCATGATAATAAAAGCACTTCATTTTTATCCAGTGCCTCAACCATGCTTTGAACCCAAGTTAGTATTGTAAATTTAGCGAAAAATGGATCGTTATAGCTCTGGTAGTGGCTATGGCAACACAATCTATTGTTTTGACATAACAAACCATCGTGACATGCAAATAATGTCAGTGTCGAGTTTGGGTATGGGGTAGGATCAACTGTATTTATGTATGGATGGGCGCAAACATGTCTCCAACATTTGAATTTTACCTTTTTCAGCTTCCACCTAGCCTGCAATGATAGAAGGATTTTCACGCTTATTCCTAGTCAGCACCAAAATGGGGATTTTTCTAGATTATGTTGTTGTAAGTTCCCCTGACAGATCTACCTGCAACATGTGGAAGCATACGAAAGGCATGGAAACTATTAAGCAAAAATTCTAGAGAGAAATGTGGGTTCATGGTTTGCAACTACTCGCAAGATGTATGCAAAATGCATTTTTTTCAAAGTCTTTACTAACTTTCAAGAAAATAGAATTGATAGGTTAAGAGCCAAATATTCTTCTTCTTCTGATATTGCTTTCCCCTAGCCAAAATACTATCTAGAGACTAAAGAGATTCTTGGATGGAATTATAACTGAATTGAGAGTTTTAGTTTTTTCCTTCAACCTTTACTCGCTGCTGCTCATGAACTCCCATCATCCACGATGGAGACTTTGGGCTGTGAGTTGATACCGTGATAGAAAAGGATGAGACTTTGATGAATGGGAGCATCCACATTACCAGATTCAAATCCATCACATAGTTTTCTAAATAGAGAAGAAGACTAATGAGGGTTTTAATGCCAAAGCAATTGGATGCTTCATCTGCTCTAGGATTTACTTTTGGAATCTTTCTAGGTTTTGGGGTGACTATTTTACTCTCTGCCATAGTAGCTTGATTGGTGTAGATCTCTCGTGTGTATCTTCATAGTCTAAGTCTCACTTGTTATTGGTTTGATCTCCTTCCTTGAGTCATGGGTGTCCTCAATGTATCTTGAGCTCGGTTTGGTGGTTTCTTACTGGGTTTGTGATCTACCTATTAAGTGCTTCAAGAGATGTGGTCACTTGTATTTTTCCTAACCATGTAAGATTCTTCATGATTTGTATTTGGAAGACATTAAACATTATCATCAAACACCATTAAACATGTATTGGTCATCATGAGTTTCTATTCTTGGTTATTGAATATCACATAAGAATGCAAGGACTACACTACCTTCTTTGAGGGGATCTAAAATATTATTATCGGCATAACATTTAAACTTGTGTGGTTTTATTAATGGTTATGTGCAAAATGGGTTCATTGCAAAATACTTTGAGGATTTCAAGAAAAGGATAAATGGTAAAATTGCAGATGCTCATGAACTGTTTGACAAAATGCTTGAGTGAGATGTTAAATTGAATCCCGCGGTTTCGATCGGATTCATTCCTAGGCATGGTTTATCTCTCCTCATCTCTCATAATTTATGTTCTTTATTTTTTCTTTTGCAATGGACTAAAATTTTAAATTGAAGGATTTTCATATAATTGATCATATTAAATAAACTCGTTTTAAAACAATGAAACATTGTATCTTAACTTACAAAATCCAATATTCTTTGATAGACATTGAATTTAAACCCTCACTTTGTGATGATGTAGAAAACATCCCAAAAACTAGATTTCTATAGTACTCATTTCTATTTACAAGATGAAGTTTACTTCCATAAAAATAGGTTGACCATTTGCTAGTTTAAATTGATAAATTTACGATTTCCTGGAGACTCATGAAAGTAACTTCCATAACCTCGTCTTTGGATCGACCTCGAATGAATATTTGTGTTCTTTTGACACCCTCCTAGAACAAGGTTTTTACCATTTTGAAGTTGTAGGAAGCTACTAAAACTAAAAATTTGGCTTTCATTTTGAACCGCCATTTGAACCCTGAGCAATAAAATGCTTATCCGCCTTCACAAACCTCTAATGTTTTTACTAGACAATTACATGGAACATTCAATTTAGGGAAAAAAAAATTCACGTATAGTCTAGAAAAGCCTTTTTGTAGGCTCTGTGGTAGTAGTTTGACTAGGTCAAACTAGACCAATTAGGACCAGTGGCTTCAAAAACATGTCGCCGGTTGAAAATAGTTTTCTAGTTCTAAGTCCCATCGACTCTAATGAGTTATACTTATATAGGGGAACTTGTAGGAAGTTCCTCATTCTGCATTCTTCCATTAAATGTTATTTTTGGATGTGGTTTTCTGAGCCCTTGAGCTCATTTTTGATCATTAACAACTAGCTCATTTATGACCGATCACCCTCGAAAAAAAACCACTAATCATAAAGCATTCGCTAGTTCTAAATTATGTCAGTTCCTATGAACTCTTGGTATATAAGTGGGAACATAGAAATTTAACCGTGGTGTGTTTTCTCATCGAAAGACAACGTTTGAAAGTGGTTTCTTAGCCTTTGAGCCTAATTTGAACGTTTTTGTAGCTAGCAAGAAAATGTAAAAAGAAAGTTGTAGGACCCCTGTCAGTTGCCATATCACCATGGAAACTTTTTCCACCAGTAAATAATCATTTGAAGACTCTATAGTGTAACTTGTTGTGTAAACATGAACTTTTGACAAAATTGTGTTTCTCTCTCTCCTTTCTCTTTCTCTCTCCTTGGTTACGAAATGAAGTGAAATGAAATGAAATGAATTCATGTTTCTAAACCTTTTCTTTCGAATGAAAATTATAATTACTATTATATGTAAATGGGAAACTAAAGACATTAATTATGTTAGATTAGGGTGGATTCCATGCCAGCAATTTATCACTGATTTCATGCTCACATGGTTTTGCAGGATGCAAGAAAGATGGCAAAAAGGTGATGTGTAATTCATTATTTATTATTGAAATTTTTATAGGTCATTGTAAAATGAATATATGTATAATGTAGTCTCATGCTACGAAATGTTATATTTGAAATTTTCTAATATGTATGGGATGCTAGTTTTAGGGATATCTTAGGAAATGTGCATTTAATCACAGGTTCAATTTGATTCATAGTTGCATATGGTAAAAGGGTTTGATATATATATATAAATGAATTTGAAGTTAATACATTGTGGGGCATTTTTTAGTGTTCAATAAACAATTAATTATTTATTGTGTTGTATTCTTACCTTGTAAATGTAATAAAGAGATTTAATCGAAACACTCAACCCTAGTATAAGATCTGTGCATAACTTGTCTTAATGTGTGTGATCCTTCGTAGCGTAGAAAAAAATTAAAACCATAGAACAAACCTAAACCTTGTACTCGATGGTGACTCCTAGGTTAGCTAAATAAAACCCCTAGTTGGAGTTTACCATCATAGTCATTATATTTAGCGATATTGTCATGAACCCATCTTTTAGGAATTACAAGTTCAAACTTTATCCAAAGTATGTGGTTTCCTTCTAGTTTTGGTAACCGCAAGGAGAATGTCCTCTCTTCAGGCCCGACACCATGTTGAGTGGTAAGGACTACCTTATGAGTCCTTGTTTAAAGCAATGACTATGCAGTGTAACCTTACCATATGTGGGGTAAGTAGAGCTAATACTCCCTTACTATCCATTTGGATTGCCATGTCTTAGGATATGAGATCAAGAAAGTAATTTAATCGGTGATTGAAGTCCATGTTGGATCCATGGCGATTGTGAAATACTTGTTCTAGGTCTTAAACTCTTGTTTATAAATTCTTTAGTTCCTCTTAGTTAAAAGTGTTACCTTGGTTTCTATCAACATATCACCTTGGTCTTTTCTTGAAGGTGGTTTAACATAAATATGTCCTCTTGCCTTAAAATCATATATAGTTGATTTGTAGATCATTAGGTACAATGCTTGGAATTAAACCAAACCTCAGTTGATTAGGAGGTTAACTTGGGATTCATGTGTAGTTATAATGCTTCCAATCATATACTTTTTCAAAATGGTAAATAAGTACTTTTAACTCTTTATGTTATAAAGTGACGCCAAAAAGAGACCTAAGAAACAATGTAAATGAAATGAGGAACAAGAGTATGTGATAATGGTTTAGGAACAAATTTTCATGTGGAGTCCTTATGGTTGATTTACGCTTTGACCTTTTGTTAAGAATGGTTCCAATTTTTTCTTAGTGGGACTAGGCATCTCATCCAAGATAGAGTCCACTAAATAAATTAAAATAAAATTGTGTTATGTAAATGCTTAATTGAGTTAAACTAATTTTAGAACTAAAACAACCATAGTATGAGAATAATTGTGCTTCTAATGGAAGAAAGTTTATAGGAAAGGGAAAATTGAACCTTCACCTCCTTTGAATCATATTATTTCTCCCTTGACAACTTATGGTGGGTCCCCTTACATAATGAGGGTAAAATTAATCGTCAACTAAACATATTTTGAGAAACAAACTTTTACATAAGAACAAGATAATTAAGTACTTTATATGCAATTTGAATTATGCTAAATAATTATGTAAGTTATGTAAATTTCCTTAAAGGATAAAAAGCCAACTTAAAAATTAGAACTATAAATTAAATATGGAATGAACTTACTAATTTATAGGTGGATAAAGGAGAAAATTATCTTTGCATAATAATGTTCTTGGAATGTTAATGCAACCAAACTACAATTAAAGAAATGATATGTTGTGGGTTTGCCTATCCTTGGGTCCCTTTTCTTGTTTTGGGGTCATTGATAACATTTTTCATTGGGGAAAGTGTGGCATCGACATATATATGGTGTTGTCATGTGTCTATGTGATTCGATGACTTATGTAAGTGTTGTTTGCGTTGTCGAGTTTCTGTACTTGGAGCCCTTAGGGCGTTGTGTAGTGATCATGTAAGTTAAAAAAAAATATCCTTGTATTTTACTGTTTTTTTTGTGTGTAAAATGTGGGTGTGACATTTGGTATCGGAGCGAGAGGTTTATGATCTCGAACCTCTAGGGCGATTAAAGTTGTGATGTTTTCTCATGGTGGTGGTAGATATTGGAAGAGTAATGTGATATAAGCGTGCCGTGAACTATGTTGTAATTATGATATTGTGAATGCACATGTTTTTTTTTTATTATTGGAAAATAGTTTTTTGAAAGGGACTATACCCTTGATTACAAAAGAAGGCCTAAAAGCCAGGATAAGCAAGAGAACCAGAGAGAAAAGGATCAGAATCCAAATGTTACAATGAAGTTCAAAGTAGCTAAAAATAGCTACCAAGACGAGACAAAACAACAAAATTACTGCAAAAAAGCAGTAAAGGATCCACAAAAAAATAGCAAAAAAACAAACAAGGACAGCAGAATCATCTGACTACTTCCTAGTAGCTTTGTCTATGATGGTTTTGATATTCTTCCAGGATTTAAACATACCCAAAGTAGTCATATGGGCAGCGTCATTAGAATCCAGCTGCTCCAAGGTCTTCTTGCTTTCCTTATCAGTACCCCAAAGAGTTTCCGGCACTCCGCTTAGGTTGGAGACACTTCTGACGTGTTGTTCAATAAATTCCTCAATCGCCCTAAAGATGGCAATGTTGTAATCATGCCTAGTCTTGGCCTTCCCTAAGCGAGAGTCCAAGGAGTGCAATTTCTTGTATATATCTTCAATTTGGCTACTGTCCACATCCTCCTCCTCCTCCTCCTCTTCCTCTTTCCTTTCTATTTTGTCAAGTTTTTAACTTCATCCTTTAACAATTTCATATCTGCCTCTAAGGCTTCCAGCCTTTTTGTAGGGCTTTCCAATTGCACTTCCCGGGGGCTGGCACTGCTGATATGCAGGAGGTCATGAGCAATTTAAAATTCATGAGAACCCTTCTCCACAACAAGGGTCTCAAGGTTAAGCTTCCTAGAAGCCCTGGTAACCGGTCTCTGTGAGGTAGAGGCCAAGTGGGGGTGGGAGCATCGAGAAGGGGAAAGGGAGAAGAAGCACTGCGCACGGCCGGCATGGGGGTGACTGCAGCGGGGTGAATGCACATGTTATGTATGTCACTTAGTGCGTATTTGTTATCATGTTGATGTGCTTGTGATGAGAGTATTCTCTCTCCCTTTTGTGGATTTTATGAAGAGTTCATGTGTGATGTGTTACCTTGTTGTGTGTAAAAAAAAAAGAATGTTATTGTGGATTGGGAAGTGTTGAAGCATTATGACATTATGTGATATGTAAGTGTGTTGATATGTTGTATGACAAGATTTGTGTATATTGAATTGGATTATATCATGATGTCATCACTATGTTGTGATGAATGGTGTGCATCACCGTGTTATATTTTAATTGAGTATATGTTGTAATGTTAGACATTATTTTCATCATATATATGATTTTTGTAATAGGTGATGGTTTATGTCATGATTTAAAGGCATATGGTGAGCGTATGATCCCTATTGTACAATGATTACACTTTGGGTGCAAAATGTGGTAATGTGATGTATTACGCAACTCATGAAAGTAATGATTGTGTTTTACCCTACATATATATGCCATGTGTAAGACATTATGGTTAATTTTTGTGAATTACCATTGTGTTAGTCATGTATTTATACGTTATGTTTTGGACACTACATTAACCGAACCTAAGGGAATGTAGTGTATGTTTGGAGTGAGGAAATGTGTACGTTGACCAGTCACTCGAACCGAGTATGAGATAGGAAGTGGAGACTTACATGAGCCGAGAACCCAATTTTGTTCGTTTGGTATGTGTGGAACTTGCTCAACGAGTGTCATACATATTGTGTTTCACGGAAACCTTAGGCTCAGTAGATGGAGACTTGTACTCATTTCTACCTCCCGATATGGTTATTATATGGATTAAACACATGTGATTTTGACTATGTTGAGCCTTGTTGACGTGGTGGTGGGATGATTCAGATAGAGATGATGAAAGTTGTATTTTTGATATGTTATTTTACAATCTGAGGCTCAATGTTTTGAGTGACAACAACTCATTGAGTACCCCACAGTGGCCATATAAGGCCGCGTAGTTATTGTAATGTGTTATTCATATACATGTATTTTATTCATAAATTGAAAACTTTCCCTTTTCTTGGTAGAACCAATAATTTTCTTGATTGACATGTTCCTATATTCGGGCATTTATTTGGTTGATGTACTAACATGCAGATTTTTGCACTAACTATGGTTATTTGGCCATTTGTTTTGCTTATTTTTAAATTTTCCTTTTCAGGTTTAAAATTTTATATCTTAGCCCAAGGCTTTAGATCTTGCCACTTGGAATTTGAATGGTTTGTTTGTGTTGGTTCTAATGTTGTAATGTATTAGAATAGGTTCATGGATTCACCATGGAGTGGTGGAACCTATGGACCCACTTCATTGTATGGGGGTACACCCCAAGGAGTTATAGATAACTAGTGGGTTGTTTAACCATGAGTTATTATGTCACTTAGGTTAGAGGTATCTGGACTCTATATGCCTAGGGCCATAGGGTGACTAGCCTCTTTTGGGGAGTGAAAAGGAAAATTTATCTTTATTTTATTACTTGAGGGAGGCATAAGAGACTTGAGGGAGACATAAGAGACTTGAGGGAGGCATAAGAGACTTGAGGGAGACATAAGAGACTTGAGGGAGGCATAAGAGATTTGTGTTGGTGTGATTGATGCTTTGGGAGGTACATGGAGTTGTCTTGTGATTCTTGGGAGGTATATGTATTTGTTTTGTGATGCTTTAGGAGATATAGGGATATTTTTTGTGATGTCTTGTGATGTGTGGAGTTGGTATAGTGAGTTATGTGTACTCATGTGAGTCTTGTTAGACATTGTTATGTTTGAGGCTTGACACCCCCTTTGTTGGTATGGACTATTGTATATTGTCTTGGCACTAAGTGGGTACATTCATGGTATTTGGGTCATGTTATACTAGTTGTATTTATATTAATGTCACAATTCGAGTTTGCTACTCACACTTGTGTTTGTTGGATATATTCTTGTGACATCATTGTTTGAAATTCTTGGTTGTGTGGACTACGTGTTTGTCTTTTCATAGTGGAATTAGAGGTATTGTGATGTGATATAGTCATTAAAGTATGTGGTGATATGTCTTATGAACTATTAGTGTTGTGTTTGTCCTAGATGTGGTATTGTGATGTCGGTTCTATTAGGCACATAAAAACATAAGAAAAATCTTAAACCATGAAATACTAAAAGCTGAGATTAATAAATACTTTAAAAGAAAAGACTAAGTAATAAAGTAAAAGAGAACTGCCAATCTTCATAGAACATTACAATTTAAGATATTGCAAATTTAGTTTGCTTACTGTGGTCATGTTGTCTTTGACCGATTGCTTTGTCAAGAAACATGTGTCATTATTGACTTTGTTTCCTACCTACTATTTGAGCTTCCTTTTTTCACATCAAGGACGATGCTCTTATAAGGGGAGGGAAATGTAGTGCCAACTATAAAAAATATTAAAATATAATTAAATAAGTATAGATAAACGAGAAAGTGTGAATGCATTTAGTAGAGGGAGATGGAGTGTTGCGAGCATCCCGACAAGGCACATGGGCCTCTTTAATGGCCATCAGACTGCCATTTTTGTATGATGATAAAAGCATTTAATTTTTGATCCAAGTGCCTCAATCATGCAGGGACCCAAGTTAGTATTGTAAATTTAGCATAAAATTGATCGTTACAGTTGTGGTAATGGCTATGGCCATACAATCTATTGTTTTGACATAACAGAGACCCTCGAGATATACAAATAATTTTAACAAGTTTGGGTATGGGGCGGGATCAAATGTATTTAGGTGTGGATGGGTGAAATCAGGTCATCTCTAATGTTTCCATTTACCTTTTTCATCCTCCACCCAGCCTACAACAATAGAAGGATTTTCACGCTTACTCTCAGTCAACACCAAAATGGGGATTTTGCCAGATTATGTAGTTGTAAGTTTCCCGACAAATCTTCTTGCAACACATGGAAGCATACGAAAGTCATGTAAACTATTAAGCAAAAATTCCTAAGATAAATGTGGGTTCATGGACTGTATGCTCGCTCCAGATATATGAAAAATGTGCTTTTTAAAAAGGCTTTACTAACTTTCAAGCAAATAGAATCGAAAGGTTTAGAGAAAAACATTCTTCTTCTTCTAATATCACTTCTCCCTAGCCACAATACTATCTGGAGACGAAAGAGATTCTTAGATAGAATCATAACAGAAGTGAGAGTTTTAGTTTTTTCCCTCAACCTTACCTCCTACTCATGAACTCCCATCATCCACGATGGAGACTTTGGGTGTGAGTTGATATTGTGATAGAAAAGGATGGGACTTTGATGAATGGGATCATCCAAATTACCCGATTCAAATTGATCACATAGTTTCTAAA
Organism: Taxus wallichiana var. yunnanensis; assembly: GCA_018340775.1. Taxonomy (NCBI): domain Eukaryota; kingdom Viridiplantae; phylum Streptophyta; class Pinopsida; order Cupressales; family Taxaceae; genus Taxus; species Taxus wallichiana. The sequence continues at coordinate 756,472,633 of CM031244.1, forward strand.
TATAGAAGAAGAATAATGAGGGTTTTAATGCCAAAGAAATTGGATGCTTCATCTATTCTAGGATTCACTTTTGGAATCTTTCTAGGTTTTGGGGTGATTGTTTTAGTCTCTACCATAGCAGCTTGATTATTTTAGATCTATACGTGTCTCTTCATTGGCTCAGTCTCACTTGTAACTCAGTTGTTATTGGTTTGATCTGCTTCCTTGAGTCATGGGTGTCCTAAATATAGCTTGAGATCGGTTTGGTGGTTTCTTATTGGGTTTGTGATCTACCTATCAAGTTCTTTAAGAGATGTGTTTGCATGGATTTTTCCTAACCATGTAAGATTCTTCGTGGTTTGTATTTGGCAGAAGATTATAGTTTATATAGAGGGATTTCTTGTATTGGTGTGAACAACTATTTTTGCATTGCATCTATAATAAGGTTGTATTCATGTATGTATGGATTTCTTAGTCATGCATGCTATCCCGAGGGAGCTCCAAACATTATCATCGAACACTATTAAACATGTATTGGCCATTCTGGGTTTATATTCTTGGTTATTGAATATCACATAAGAATGTGAGGACTATGCTAACTTATTTAAGGGGCAATAAAATATTATTATCGGCATACCATTTAAACTTGTTTGATATTATTAATGGTTATGTGCAAAATGGGTTCATTGGAAAATACTCTGAGGATTTCAAGAAAAGGTGAAAAGGTAAAATTGTGGATGCTCATGAACTATTCAACAAAATTCTTGAGTGAGATACTGAATAGAATCCCATGGTTTCAACTAAATTCATTCCCAAGAATGGTTTATTTCTCCTCATCTCTCATAATTTTTGTTCTTGAGTTTTTATTTTGCAATGGACTAAAATTTGAAACTGAAGCATTTTCGTATAATTGACTGTATTAAATAAACTCATTTCAAAATAATAAAACATTATATCTTAACTTACAAAATCCAATATTGCTTGGTAGATATTGAATTTAAACCCTCATTATGTGATGATGTAGAAAACATCCCAATCAAATAGATTTCTACAGTACTCCTATTCTATTTACAAGTTATAGTTTACTTCCTAAAAATAGGTTGACCATTTCCTAGTTTAAATTGATAAATTTTCGATTTCAAGAGACTCGCAAAGTAACTTTCATAACTTCAGAAAGGGGATGTTAATCTTCTTTCGTGTACCTTGTTATGTGAAGATTCACCTAAGTCTTTGGATTGACCCCGAATGATCATTTGTGATCTTTTGACACCCTCCTAGGAACAAGGTTTTTACCGTTTTACGATTATAGGAAGCTACTAAAATTGAAAAGTTGCCTTTCATTTTAAAATGCCATTTGAACTCTGAGCAATAAAATTCTTATCTTCCTTTGCAAACCTCTAATGTTTTTACTAGAACATTGCATAGAACATTCAGTTTAGGGAAAAACACTTTTTTGTATAGTTTGGAAAAGCCTTTTTGCGAGCATGTGGCCGTAGTTTGACTAGGTTAACCTAGTTAAATTAGGACCAGTGGCTTCAAAAAATATGTCACTTTGTTGAAAACATTTTTCTAGTTACGAGTCCCATCGACTACGATGAGTTCTCCTTATATAGGGAAATTTTAGGAAATTCCTCATTGTGCGTTCATCCATTGAACACTAGTTTTAGAAATTTTTACGAGACCTCAAGCTCACTTTTTATCATCAACAACTATCTCATTTATGATTGATGGCCACGAAAACTAGCCACTAATCATAAAGTGTTTGTCGATTTTGAATTACATCGAGTTCTATGAAGTCTTAGTATATAAGTGGGAATGTATAGAATTAACCATGGTGTGTTTGCTTATTGAAGACAATGTTTGAAAGTTGTTTATCAGCCTCCGAGCTTGATTTGAACTTTTTGTAGCTAGCGGAAAATGTAAAAAGAAAATTGTAGGACCCACTGTCGGGTTTCTAGACCACCGTGGAAAATTTTACCACATGTACATAAGCTGTTCAAAACTCTATATCTTGTAACTTGTTGTGTGAAATTAAACTTTTGACAAAATGGTGTTTCTCTCTCTCCTTTCTCTTTCTCTCTCATTGGTTACAAAATGAAGTGAAATGAAATAAAATGAATTCATGTTTGTAAACCTTTTATTTCGAATGTAAATTATAATTACTATTATATGTAAATGAGAAACTAAAGACATTAATTATGTTAGATTAGGGTGGATTTCATGCCAGCGATTTATCACTGATTTCATGCTCACATGGTTTTGCAGGATGCAAGAAAGATGGTGAAAGGCCATGTGTAATTCATTATTTATTATTGAAAATTTTATAAGTAATTGTAAAATGAATATATGTATAATGTAGTCTCATGCTACAGAAAATGTTATATTTGAAATTTTCTAATATGTATGGGATGCTAGTTTTAGGGATACCTTAGGAAATGTGCATTTAATCATAGGTTCAATTTGATTCATAGTTGCGTATGGTAAAAGGGTTTGATACGTATATGTATATATATATATATATAGAGAGAGAGAGAGAGAGAGAGAGAGAGAGTAAATGAATTTGAATTTAATACATTGTGGGGCATTTTTCAGTGTTCAATAAATGATTAATTATTTATTGTGTTGTATTCATACCTTGTAAATGTAATAAAGAGATTTAATCGAAACACTCAACCCTAGTATAATATCTCTACATAACTTGTCTTAATGTGTGTGATCCTTCGTAACATAGAAAAAAATTGAAACCATAGAATAAACTTAAACCTTGTACTCGATGGTGCCTGTTAGGTTAGATAAATAAAACCCGTAGTTGGAGTTTACCGTCATAGTCGTTATGTTTAGTGACATTGTCATGAACCCATATTTTAGGAATGACATGTTCCAACTTTATCCAGAGTATGTGGTTTCCTTCTAGTTTTGGTAACCGCAAGGAGAATGTCCTCTCTTCAGGCTTGACACCATGTTGAGTGGTTAAGACCACATTGCAAGTCACCTTATGAGTCGTTGTTCGAAGAAATGACTATGTGGTGTAACCTTACCCTCTGCGGGGTAAGTATAACTAATACTCCCTTAGTATCATTTTGAATTTCCATGTCTTACGAGATTAGATATAGAACTTAATTTCATCAGCGATTGGAGTCCATGTTGGATCCAGATGACATAAATGGAGATCGTGAAATACTTGTTTTAGGTCTTAAACTCTTATTTATGAACTCCTTAGTACCTATCAATTAAATGTGTTACCTTGGTTTCTATCAACATATCACCTTAGTCTTTTATTGGTGGTTTAACATAAATATGTCCTCTTGCCTTAAACTCATATATAGTTGAGGTGTATATCACTAGGTACAAATGGAATCAAACCAAACCTCGGTTGATTAGGAGGTTAACTTGGGATTCATTTGTAGTTATAATTCTTCCAATCATATAATTTTTCAAAATTGTAAATAAGTACTTTTGTAACTCTTTATGTTATAAAGTGACACCAAAAAGAGACCTAAAAACAATGTAAATGAAATGAGGAACAAGTTACTTGATAATGGTTTAGGAACAAATTTTCATGTGGAGTCCTTATGGCTGATTTACGCTTTGACCTTTTGTTAAGAATGGTTCCAATTTGTTCTTGGTGGGACTAGGCATCTGATCTAGTAGAGAGTCCACTAAAAATAAATTAAAATAAATTATGTTATGTAAATGCTTAATTGAGTCAAACTAATTTTGGAACTAAAACAACCATAGTATGAGAACAATTTTTCTTCTAATGGAAAGAAGTTTATAGGAAAGGGAAACTTGAACCTTCACCTCCTTTGAATCGTATTATTTCTCCCTTGACAACTTATGGTGACTCCCCTTGCATAATGAGGGTTGTAAAATTAATCGCCAACTAACTATATTTTGAGAAACAAACTTTTACATAAGAAAAGAGAATTAAGTACTTTATATGAAATTTTAATTATGCCAAATAATTATGTAAGTTATGGAAATTTTCGTAAAGGATAAAAAGCCAACTTAAAATGGTCGAACTATAAATTAAATGTGGAATGAACTTAATAATCTGTAGGTGGATAAAGGAGAAAATTATCTTTGCACAATAATGTTCTTGGAATGTTAATCGTAACCAAGATACAATTAAAGAAATGATATGTTGTGGGTTTGCCTATCCTTGGGTCCCTTTTCTTGTTGTTGGGTCATTGATAACATTCTTTCATTGGGGAAAGTGTGGCATTGACATGTATATGGTGTTGTCATGTGTCTATGTGAGTCGATGACTTATGTAAGTGTCGTTTGCATTGTCGAGTTTCGTACTTGGAGCCCTTGTGGTGTTGTGTAGTGATCAATGTAAGTAAAAATAAAATCCTAGTATTTTATTGTTATTTTTCTGTGTGTAAAATGTGGGCGTGACATAAAGTTTCAAACAATTACACAAGAGCCGGGAATAAAATAATGACTAATATTTTTGACCCAATTTCAAAATGATGTTACGATTTATTTCATTCTCTTACTAGAGTGCAATATTTATTTAAATAATCCTCATTTAGCTTTTCACTATTTAACTCCATTAATCCCATTTTAATTTTCTATTTAAAAGTCCAATATCAAATTTGAATTAAATTAGAAAAGGATAATAATCTTACAAATTTAAAGACATGCATAATAGAATAAATTCATTATCCCCTTAGACCCGCATTTAACATTACACACATCTTTTTATTTATTTCATTCCCACCAAAATACACCATCACTTAAGTGATCTAGGGTTCATCTTACACCATTGGATCTAATCTATCAAAGCCGTTAGATCTAGGGCATGCCTAAAAGAACCCTAAAAATCCTTATTAGATCTCATAAATTCATTTCTTAAACCTATTCTCTCATTTTATTTGTTTCACTTGCACGTTAAGGAAGAAGGCAAGAAGAGGGAGCCATGGAGGAAAGTAAAGGAATAATGTTCCAAGGTCAAGGATGTCTATTCACCATAGGGGATTTGTTTTGCATTCCCTGTCTTAGGGTTTTCCTTGCATTTTTTATTTGCACCTGATTTGGAAAGAAATTACCCAAATCAGTTGTGGGTATTTAGCCATTTTATATTGATTTATACAATAAATTTATTTGGGTTGCGAGGTTCGAAAATAATCACTTTGTAAATATACAATTTAAGTGTGTGAATATATATGTAAATACATATATATGTTTTACATATATATATGTATTTATATATTTATTTAATATATTTACCTATCTTTTCATACCCATATTCAATTATAATTTTTTTTTACATATATATATATATATAGAAATAAATTAATTTGGAGTGAATAAAGTAGAGTGAACTATACAAAATAAAGCTGTGACTCTGAACTAATTGTATATGTGGCACAGTAATGGAATGGTAAATGAATACATTTGATAGGGTAAATGAATACCTTTGGGGATGGGGAAAAATCCCACCCACTTTATTTATTTAATATTTTAAAAAAAGATGACTTGACAAGGCCATACATACCCCACCCATATAATGCATATATTATGTCTTATAACTTTTCTTTAAGAAAATGCTCCGAATCGAATTTAGTTAAAACACTTTTATTTTCTTTTATTTATTAAAACACGAACTTTCCCACTTAGCCAATTCAAACAAATTTTATTGTTTTAAAATATATATATATATATATATATATATATATATATATATATATATATATATATATATAATAGGTAATAATTCATATATAAATATAATGAGTATTTACATTTATATATATTTATTAATATCTCATTAATATTTGGTATTATATTTATTAATAATATGATCACATTGATTTTACAAATTTTTAATAAAATCAATATAGGTGATTAACATGCATTTAATTTACATATAATATGTATTGATTTATTAATTACGTTTACCATTAATATGGTAGGTTTACAAATTTGTGTGGGAGAATAAATTTGAAATTAAAAATTCATATGGGTACAATTTGCATACATGAAGGTAAATATGGTAGAGTAAAATTTTGTGAATTTATCAAATTTAAACAATTTATCACTTCCAATTTCATTTATATAACCATCTTAAGGGTATAATTAGTTGTGGTTTATTCATTTACTTAATTCAAATCCTATTGCCATAAGAAAGAAATTATATTATGAAAACCATTCCATCTATATATATATATATATATATATATATATATATATATATACATCATTTGAATAAGAGGATAATAAACATACCTAAATGAAATTTATCTCATTCAAACAATATTTTCAATAATACTAAAATTATCAACACTCCCTTTTCAACATTAAAGCTTAAATAACATTCATACTTAAAGGACCTTTATTTTTATTTCAAAATAGCTACAAGGTTTCCATTTGATAAATGAATGCAAGCCATAATAAACCATTTCAAGAATGAATGAGATTACATCCAATACATTTTACAAGTAGAAGAATCATAATTAAACATGGTGCAACTCTACATGTCTTCCTCCAACAAGAGAACTTTCTCCATTGAGATCACCATATTCATCAAGTCATGCACACAATAAAATGGGAGAGTAGGCAACACTCTCCACCGAACAAAAATATCCAATGAGGAGAGAAGACTTCTTCCTCATTGGCCCTTAAGCTCCAACAAGGAATCAATGAGGGCTATTTAGACAACCATGGAAACTAAAAAAATGCTTCCACACACACATTCAATCAGGAAAAATAATGAAATAACACAATACCAATTTCTTTACAACCAGCCAAAAAAATCAAATCACGTAAGCTTCATGCTAAAGCCATGGAGGAGAAAGGAACATGGGGGTTCTTTCTATGCCTCCCAAGGGCTTGGCGTCCACCTATGAGCCTTCAAAATTCCTTCACAATACACACAACACTCTTATACCTCCCTTCGAGAAGATACACCACTTTTATGCCTCCCTCACTCTTATGCCTCCCTCAAGAAAATAACAAGATAAACACAAATCATATTTATCAATAAGGTGGACATCCCAACCCAAATCCCTCCTAAATACCAAATAACATATCTCTTATTTCCCCCTCAAGTTTTACCCCCATTTCCATTTCTCCCACAACCTAAGGATCAAATCTATTTCCCACAATCATAAGAAATACAACAACCATCATCCACGCATATGAGTACAACAAAATAACTAAGTAAATACAAGAGTAGAGATCTTACTTCCAAATGAATAGGTTCAAGCAAAAACAAGTTCCAAGCCTTCTAAAAGCCTAGCCAAAAACCATCCATTCCAAGTGAAACACATTTCTCAAGCAAGCTCTCCAAAATTACAAGAATTCAAAAAAAATAAAATGAGTACGTAACCTCTAAAACAACAATTGAACATGCATGTAAAGGAAAAGGGAAGAGGAGGGTGAAGTGGCTCCATGTAGGATTCCACATCTCTCATCCTCAACTCCACATCACAAGTCAAACCTCAAACCCAAGGAATAATTAATAAGTGGTTGAAGAAATGGCAAATTGCTTTACACACACAAACTAAGCCCACACCCCTTTAGGACTAAAAATAAATACATGTAATAAAGTGCAATAAAACTTACAATTTGTCTCCCAAAACACATGATGGGGTATAATTTTTACCCTCCAACCCATAGGTAGGGTTGGTATAGTAATTTAATAGGTGTGGAGCGAGTTTAACTTGTCCCAAAGCCTCCAAAATTTTTCCTTAAGGAAAATCTAAATTTCTAAGGAGAGATGGAGTGTAAGACACTCAATATCTTAAGCACTCAACTTAAACACATAAACCAAAGAGCTATCAAATCCAATAAATGAATTATTTTCTCCCATCCATGATTAGTTTAGCACCATGATTAATTTATTAACTAAACACAATTTAATTAATTAATACAAGGGAAAATGCATCACTAAATAATCACATACTAAAATTAAATTAAAGGAAACAAAATAAAATAACACACACACCCCTTGGTAACATTTGGAGGTTATCCCCCCATGGGAACCCCTAGTTTCCATGGTGACAAAACACTAGTTTCCATGGTGACCCTTGTTGCCAATACTCCACATTCCTTCGTTGTTGGTCTCCTACCCCCATAGTTTATTGTTGTGAATTAATTACCTATAAAATCACATGATACCTTTCTAGCCTTGTGGCCATATTAGTAATATTGAACTAATAAAATGCTTATATCTACATATCAATTTCAACATCAAATATCATAACTACTATTTCTAAGACCAAGTAATTCAATAATTACTCCAATTTTCAACATTTTGATTGTACTCATACATCAGTTTGTAACTAAAACCATAAACTAACTAAATTATCTAATTTAATCACTAATTTCACTCGTTCACAATTTCACCAATTATCAAATATCAAAGAAATTACAAAACAAAATTGAACATCATAATAAAAATCAATACGAAAATAATTCAAAATATCAACATATATGTAAACTGACAACACATCATTTTCTTCCGTACTGAAAGTCTACCAAAAGTTAGTCAGTTTGATTAGATATGTCTATCCTTCAATTTCCATATCGCAATGTGTTAGTATCGTTTTCTTTTTATATTTACATGAACAATGTGCAATGATGTCTATGTGTTCAGTCACAATGTTAGATTAACTATACCAATACAATATCGAAGAGTAATGATATCATAATTAATTTACAACAATGCAACCTTTATAGATAACTGTCTTATCCTTAAATGCCCATCAAGGTCCACAAGTATGACATATAGTCAATTAATAATAACCAAAACACAATAGCAATCATGATGTCCCACACATGTATTGTATGTTAACCATAATACAACAAAAAGTTTTGAGAATGAAATCAATTCAAAATTGATAACACGGTTCAAACAGAGTAGAAGAGGAGTGGGCATTACAAGACATAACTAAGAGAGGGAATCAATCTGGGACGGAGGACTCGTAGTATCTGGATCCGGCAAAGGCTAAAGAGAGGGCGGGTCATTTATGCGCCCCTAGATTACCCAGACTATTTATTGGATATTAGAACAAATATTGATGGATCCTCATGAAGTTTTATGTAAGCGGGAGTTCTGCCCTCATTTTTAAAGGGCAGAGGAGGCCCCCATAGAAAATATAATGTTTATTTGGAGGGGAGGGAGCTCCCCTAGAATCGATGGAGTGGGGGATATCTAGATATGGCACCCCTTCCCTCTATGGTGGACTTGATTTTACCAAGGATGATGAAAAAAAAATTATTAGCTAGTCATGCATAGGAGATCATTTCTAATTTTGTGCAAAAGTAATTTACAAATCCCATGATGATGTAGGTGAGATTAAGGGACATTACTTCAATGCTACTATAGGTACATGTGAATAAATGATAAAAAGAGTAGATAGGGAATATCATCCCATCGATAGATTGGGAAAGTGATGTGTGATGGATTATGTGTAGCTCGATAGACTACTTCTCGACCAAATACTGACTATATACATTTCTAGGTGTTCCTTGTTTTCCTATCTAACTACATGGTTCTCAGCCCGTAATCATACTACCTATCTTTATAGGTATTAGGAGTTAGAAAAGTATTATCTATATCTAAACTCTATCTATATAACTATTTAGGGATGGTCTCAGTAGTGGAATTTTGGGATGATCCAGATCGAGGAGGTCATATATGGTATATGGTCTAATCAAGATTCTCCTAATCCAATACCTCCCAAAGAGTACTATACGGTATATGATCTGATATAGATGTTCCTAATTTGATCGATGGGGAGTATATTCCTCTTTTTTTGTGTATTCAAGATGGATTGGAGGAGCTGCCAACCCCAACACATTATTCTATCTAGGTATTATAGGTCCTACGCAGTAAATGTATAGATTTTAGATGGGATATATTGGGTAGTTATAAAGAGTAGGGACCCTAGCCATCCCCTCTATCTATATTTGGCTTAGGAGGACCCGTCTATCTATAGTTCAAGAACTAGACCTAGGTGCCCTATCTCATCTATAGAAAAAGACCTAGGGGTTTGGAAACAATTGTCATGTTGATGATAAAAGTAGTGTTGATTGAATTTTCAACACTCGGATGGAGAATTTAGTAATATATCCATTAAGGAAAAGTTTTTATTCATGTTATAAATAAGATTTTGGGAAAGAATAGGGTGTCAAGTCTTTGTAGAAAAATGAGTCATTTGAGCGAGAATATCTTGGAATATCCTCATGTTTTACCCACAATAGAAGGTAGAATTGAATTCCAATCATTGATGTTCATCTTAATTACAGTGGTTTTCATAAGATTATTATTTTTCATTGAGAATTGTCTTTCAGAAACCTCGCAAGGTCTAAATGTGTGTTGTGGAAGTTAGGGTTTCGTATAGTATTTATTGGTAGGGTATAATTTCTTCTACTGATGGCTATAATATCGCATGTTGTACACAAGGATAATTTATCTTAAGGTCTCCAATAGAAAATAAAAAGATGTAATTTTTTAATAATGTTTGTTTTCAGCATTTTAAATAATCCTTTTTTATTACGAAGTCATATTGGGATTTGGTTGGTTAAGAGTAGGTTTTGGTGGCTAAGGAGAAAAGTTTTGATCACTTTTTTTTGTATGGTGTATGTATAATAAATGTTTGATATTTTGTGTGTTACATGGTAGCTCCATTCCTACAGATTAATGGCTTGTGTTACGTTTTCAATTGAAGCAAAAATTTTCACTAGATGCCCAATCCTCTATATCCGATTTTTTTGGTTCTCGGTTGTATTTGTAAGTGGGCCTGATCTAAAATGAAGTGGTTCATAGTTTTAGAGTATGGGAAGGATTCACTAAAAAGGAAGGTAAAACTTTTTCAAAACCTACAATTGGTTAGATGTTAATATACACACACATACATTTTACAACAAATATATGACTGTTTCTAGTTTACTTGTTCCCCTATTACATTTTCCTTTCAAAATCGATGTTTGGTTGTTTCTTGTTCTTTGCACAACACACTATAGTTTGCTTCCAATTTAATTTCATCCCATGTGGAGTTATGTTTGGCTCCCTTGAAAAGTAAATACTATACATTTTTTATTGTAAAAACTTTAAAAGTGAGAACCAAAACAGAGTTGTTTTTTTAATCAAAATTTAAAAGCATGTACATGCTCTATATAGTTTATATGTTAAATAATGTTTTTCTCTATAAATGTAATGTTATTTTGAGACTAGGAAAATCATCCATTTCAGTTTTGTAATATATTATTCCTATTATTTTGTCCATGAGTTGTAGAAAATGGAATCTTCCCTTCAATTTGAGTTCAAGAAGAATAAATTGTTTAGCCCCTTCATTAAAAGTAGCAAAAATTCATTTCTTTTTCCATTTGTTTTTACTTATTATTATTTTCCATGGGACTTTGAAACACATTCGATTTTTTTTTTGGCCTATTGGATAGTGATAAAAAAATATTCTCTTTTAAGGAATTCATATAGTTTCTTTTCTAGTTTTCTTGTGAGCTTCTATACATGTGATCTAGTTTCATTCCTTTGGTGTCCATTTATCTTACTCTCGGGTTTGTTGTTTTATTTTAGATTCAAATGTGGGGTTACATATTTCATATTTATTTTATAAAAATTTGAATTAATATTGGAATGTAAGTTTATATTTGAAGGTTTATTAGACTATTAAAAAAACCTTCTTTGAATTCCTTATTTTAAACTTTAGCAATGTTCTTATTGATCCAAACATAAAAAAATCTAAATAAAAATAATCAATATCACACTTCAAAACTAACTAAAATCCTATTCTTTTAAGTATTTACTTTATTTTGTTATTTTTTTATTCCAAAGCACACTTTTATTATATTTTTTCATGGTTTATAGGACATAATTGTAAGCATATTTTACACACATAATAATCAACTATCAAAATTCAGTCCAAATCTCATCATACCATCATTCAATAGAAAAGTTAACAACATCTTATTTAGTGTGTTCCACATGTTTGTGATGTGGCCAATCGTTCCAATTATTTTGGTCAAACAAGTCAAAATAAATTTTATTAGTTTGTTCTTACCACTTTGTCGCTTAAGTTTCCTTATGGTCAAAATTTTCATTCAAATCTCTATTCTAGGTTTTTCCATCAAAATGTCATTTTTGTAGATGTGAAGTGGGCATTTTGTCATTTGTTTACAAAATACCAATCTATTATCTTTCAATTACATCTTCTCCATTCCAAGTATCTTGTTTTATACTATTAATGATGTGAAAAACATTACAAGTCAAAAACTATAGAAATTGATTGTATGGGATTTTTGGATTAGGGTTTTACAAAGTACCTAAACACTAGGAAAGGTGGAAGCTCGATTAAATTATCTTATCGAATGAGAAGAAGCAAGCTACAATTGGGAAATAGCCGAGATATTATTTTAGTCTTCATATCATTAGAAGATGATAAAGGGAAACCATTTCTTGACAAATAAATATTGGAAAACAATTTTCATATAATTCATGCCTTATATGACACCACAACTACATCACACACACTTGTATGTGAAATACCTATTAAACACTCATTGATTTGTTTCTTTTTGTGATCTTTGTAACTATGTTGGGTATATCTATAAAAAAGGAATTGGGAATACTTAGAAATAAAAATGACAGACAATAAATCTCTTGGATGGATTTGAAAGCTATGAAATATGCATAGTAAGATAGTAGAGCGATGTATTTTTGGTATTAACCATGTATCTGGTTTTTTAAGTGTGTTTATTTCCTCATAATAATTATTCCCTATTTTGATTAAATTTTCTATTAGGACTATTTTGTTGTTGGGTTTTTAAATTTATAAAGTTGGATCGTTGCTATGTACATTTTAATAAACAAGAATGTCGTTCTATGTCATTATTTTGTATGTGTTTTTAATTATTTTCTAATTTTTCTTTCTTAAAATATGTGTTTTCAAGATTACATATTTATTACATAATTTTAAGAGAGGTCATTCCCAAAATGTCAAATAATTCCCTATCTTTACAAGTTAACCAAATAGGTTACCTACCTTCTTGATCATATTTAATATTATTAACAAACTATCCTTATCTAGCTTCAAGAAGAAGACAACACACAAAATCTACTCTACAACTAAAATCCAAGTACAAATATTTTGAATCACAATTTCTAACACCATAAATCTTCCATCATACCTCCAACATATGCTAAATAATGAGCCCTAATATGGAGGGGAATTAACATTTCTTTATAAATTGGGTAATTTTTTTGTTGTTATGAGAACCATAACCTAGTAATAATACATGTGTGTGTACAGGACACCATACAATATGAACCACAAGCCATGATTCATATCACTAAACAATGAATGCAATAATTTGAAGTGAACAATGTGACTATAAATTATTTGAAAAAATGTATGGAATAAATGTCATTCGTGGTGTCTCATGTTTGTTAGGAATGCACAAGATAAAATTTTTGAAAAGGCTTGAAGTGTTTTTGATCAATTTCATAGGATGACATTAAACAGACTCTATAACCTCATTGATTTCTTAAAACCTACACTAATTTAGAATATGGTATGGAGTTATTCAAATGTTTGTCTCATTTCTTATTTACAAATGCATTCTTTAACATAGATGCAAATGGGGAAATGTAAAATAATATTAATATTATTAAGAATGATGTTCCAATTATTGTGTAGAAGCATGACTCTAATAATTTTTCTATTCATTTCAATGGGATTAATTATGTTCAAGATGATATTTATTTTTTTATGTCATTTATGGAAGCTTAATGAAAACTTTGTGGGTTGTATCCCTAAAATCATTACCAAATATAAGGTTTGAAACATATTTGATGAGCATTGGAGTTTACTTTAATTTTTATCAAGTAAAGATAAGACAAGTGAAAAAGGATTTACATAATGAATTCTACAACTATAGAGAATGATGGATCAATATTTAATTTGTTTTACATCCAGGGCAAGGATCTCATCATCTCTTGGTCACTCGAGCTTGGAGGATTTGGACAACACCATGCTTTGAGGGTATGACATACCCTCCTACTTTAGGCTCTACTTTAGCCAGGGTGAGAGGACCCATTTTGTAGTTTGTATTTGTAAGGGAAATGAATATATCAAGTAGTATTTGACACTCCTTTATAAGGAAAATGAGAAATAACCTTGGGAATACATGGTCAATTCAACAAAGTCTAACTCTCATGAGTTGTCACTCTAGACAATGTAGATGTCTCCTAAAACAAGGCTTATACTACTAAAGACAGTAATGGAACCAACTTGCTTATGCATATTTTTTCTTTAACAAGGCAATGCATGGGTAGTTCTGGTGGGATTTTTGGTTTTAGATGTATTTGGTTGGGGAATTAAGCAGATAAAGTTGATTATACCAAATCTTTGGGAAATCTTAACAAATGTTGGAAGATCTACCAAATGAGATGATGAAAACACTTCAAATAATCAATAATGAACCTTCAACTAGAAGATGTGCATCCATGGAAGCCCAAAGATACATGGTTTCACACATTCTTTGAGAATTTAAACATAAAATATCATGATAAAGACTCAATTAAACATCAAGAATCCCTAATCTATCATGCCTAAGATACACTCATAGGCTAACAAACAATCTATATCAACAAAATGGAAGTAGAATGAATTTAAAAATTTATTATAAAATGAGATGAAATTCTCTTCTCACAACACAATTGCAATTACCACAATGCTACCAAAAGGATAAGATCTTGTGTGATTCAGAGGAATTCTTAACATAAGATTGCAACAAGAACATGAATAGCTACTTGAAACACCTCAACTTAAAGCTACACACACAATGCTCATGATTAACACAATTAACTTAGGGCTCATCAAATTTATCAACAAGGGAAAGTTTCATTTATAGTCTCAATGTTTTTCAATGGTTGTACACTTGCAACCATCTTGACATGATTCAATTTGAAGGCTCAAGAAATTAACAGGTTTCTCAGAAAAGTTCTTGGAAAAATGGTTTCTCTCAGTTTTCACCTTTCTCTTCTAAAATTTTAAAAATTTTAACCCCCTTATGCAAGAGTATTCTCATTGCATTTATACAATTTCACTCGCTCACTCATCCTCCATTTCCCCCAAAAACATGAATCTTTAAAGAGAATATTCTTTTCTATTTTTTCTAGGTGGAAAATTTGTGAGCCATTCACATTTCTTACTTTCATTAGATATGATTGGGGCACCATGTTGCTGCCTTTTGATAGTTGTCTTAATCATTTCTTTCCTCTTGGCATGTAGAAAACCCTTTTTAATAATTCCCAGGGTGGTTCCATATGGCTTGATGTGACAAGAAATCCTTTTCATCTTTGAAAATCTACCTCGAGCAATGCATACCTGCATTCGTGCCTCTCAAAATTGAGTGTCCTCACATGGATTATATCACATCAATCAAATGCCTTCTATCACATAGTGCCAATTTCTCTCAATTTTATTCTGCTCGTGTGAGATGAGAAAAATCTTCTTTCATCTGATGGCAATGATTTCACTCAACTCAACCTATCTCTGCACCATCCTCATTATAAACTCAATTCTACTTTCTCACCAATATGCATTCCTTTTCCTATCTTGAAAGTGAATAATTTTTACATAGCTTTTATCAACATAATGGTAAATGTGGTTGTGGAAAATAGTCTGAAAGATATTTCTTCAGAAGATTTAAACCAAATCTTCAACCTGCATGGTCCAGATGAAGCCTTTGTCAAAGCCTTGTTTGATATCGCAGTCCCAGGGGATACTAGAGGGCCCTTGACCTATCGGTAAGTTTGATCGCACTCCTCATGAGATTGATCAAGATCAATCTTATGTCTTCTCAATCCTTCCAATCCATGTACTTCCATCTTTTTTGGTGGGAACATCAAAAAGTTCCAGAAGACTTGAAGAAATTCTGGATCAAAAGAGGCCTTCCGTGTTAGGGAAGACTAATTACCAGTGTCCCTTTTTATGTAATGAAGAATTTGTGCTGAAGGATATTCCCAAGGAGTCCTACATGTTGTATGAAAAGTCTTCCATTGATACATGCTGCCATTTCTCACAAAATGGATGAACTGGAGCGAGAATCATTTCTCTAGAGAAAGGTTAGGAAGGACTGTGCCATCACAACCATCCACCACACCAACATCATATTTTTAAAAAAAAGAAGAGGGGGGAATCAAGCTCCCAACCCCCAATTATCATTTCAGATGGAGAAGAAGAAATGTCTCTTTATCTTCTCGTCACTCTAAAGTGGAAATTTCCTCTACCAGGGACAATAGGGGTAGGTTCATTGTCTGATCTTCCACTCATTCAATGCATCATGCTCCTCAATGGAGTAGGAATTTTTAGGGCCCCAACCAATTCCTTCTCCAAGAGAGCACCCACCCTTCACAAGGAGATGGAAGGGTGAGTCCAACTCAAGATCTCTTGTTCCACCCAGTCCCCAGGTGCAGTTCTTGCTCTTCCAGCCACTCCAAAACATTCCCCCTCAGTCCATTCTTGATAAGTCTACTCCTCACAAGGGGAAAGGGAAGATGAAATTTTCATGGGTGGTTTGGATCTTCTAGACTGGTGTCTTCTTATCAGAAGAAGATCGAGATGGAGAAAATCATGGATAGTCCCAAAATGACCCTTGAGTCATTGATGGATATGGGGATGTCCCGGGATCTAGCAGGGGTCCATTGTGTTTGTTCAGATGACACAGGCTCAAATGAATTCATGTTGAGGAAGAACAGGTGTTGAACAAGCTTCCTCTCTCACTCGAGGAAATTTCAAAGGAGTAAGGGACAACTGAGAGTGCTTTTGTTTCTCTTCTTGTGTCCTTACTTCCAAACATGTATACAACTTTCTTCATCATGGGATGGGGCCCCTATAGAACCCATTTTTTGATTTATATCTGAAACTATTTCTTTATCTTCATTATATGAGTCTACATGATGTTTGAAAACTTGAAGTTTGCATGTTCATCACCCCACACTAGCCCATATTTTTTTTGTGTTCTCAGGGCTTTGATTGTAACTTTGAAATTCCTTTGGTTTCATCAATGGTGCCCATGATTTTTTTTAACCCGCCACCTATATCTATCTCCATTTAAAGATCCTTGACTCTAATTTTAGCCACACTTCAATCTACATGCCTCGGGACCCAAAACCACATTAAATTTTTCCAAACACATTGAGTCCTCTGCCTATTCATTTGGTTCTCTCATCGGTGGTGGCCACTTCACATGACACGTGGAGACCCCACACATCCTTGGGTCTTCTCTCCTTCTCTCCTTTTATGAATCTATGCCTGGGTGACACATGGAAGCCTATGAGCCCTCCCTCTTTTCTTTGACTTTTCAACCTTCCTAGGCTTGCCTTGTCATGCCATTAGCCACGTGGTGGATCCTCGCTCCTTGAGAGTTTTTAATTCTTTTGCACCTTTCCAATGATGCACCAAAGGGACACGTGGACACCTTCCATGTTTGGTTCCACTCCTTAAGTAAATTTGAGTCCCACGAAGCACAAAAATAATATCAGGAGGATAAAAGGGGCCATTTTTCATAGGATTTATAGGGGCAACATAACTATTACATTCCTCGACCAAAAAATAGGATTCATGCCCTAAACACATGACTCACTTTTGTTTCCAACACAATCCTATCTTTGAGCATACATTTTAAAACACGGGAAAACCAATCAGAGTAAAATTTTCAAAGGCATACACTAGATTCAAGGGTGAGATCAATTCAAACACTAACACAGGCTCTAACTGGGGATGGGCACCCCCATGGGTGCCACAAGAACCACACAAACCCAAATCAAATAGACCAAGTGCCTAAAATCCATTGGGCTATGGAGTCAAATTAAAACATGCACAAGGTTAAATAAAGACAACTTTCCACAAAAACAAACCAAGAAACCAAGGCAACTGGTCACTATAGACCAAGAAAACAAAAAAGGAAACAAAAACACACAAAAAAAAAAAAAGAAAATAAAAATACTATACACTGTACAAGAATGTGTACCTTGTCTAGATCAATCAAGGAAATGTTTTAGGTGCCTATCATTAATAGGTAATTCAAGAGATCCCCATCTAGATCCTTTAGGAAGAATGTATGCTCACCAATTCTTATGTCAATGGAGTAAGGGCCCATCCATAACATCAAACTTTCCATGCTTTCCTTTGTCTTCATGCCTACTATCCCAAAGTAATACCAGATCTCCAACATTGAAAGCTCTAGGGGTCACCTTTTTATCAAAAAAATTCTTGAGTCTCTCTCTAAACTTAGGTGCCTCTGATGAGACTCCCTTCTCTCTTCATCTAATGCCAATATATGATTCATTCTTGTCTCATATGGGTCTATCATCCCTTCTTCCCCAAGTTGTTGCAAAAATTGATATGATGATAGTTGCAGATGCAAGGGAAATACAACTTGAATTCCATATACCAGCTCAAAAGGACTCTTTCCAGTGACTCTTTTAATTATAACTTTGTCTTCCCATAAGGAAAACTTGAGTTTCTCACCCCACTTCTTCTTGTTGACCTCCAAAGTTCTTCTGATTATCTTGAGTAGGTTTTTGTTACTTGGATTCATCTTGACCATTCCCTTGTGGATTATAATTAGAAGCATAAGTCAAGTTGATGCCATACTACTGACACATACTTATTAAAGGTTTAGCTCTAAAGCTCATAGCATTGTCCACCAATTTTTTTTAGCACTCCAAATCTACAGATGATGTTATTTAGGATGAAATCCATCACTACTTGATGAGTTTTTTTTTAGTAGGTATGGCTTCCACCCATTTAGTAAAATAGTCTTGTAGCTACTAGAATCCACTTGTGCCCTACACTTGAGGAATCCACCATTTCTCCTATGAAATCCATACCCCATTGTTTGAATGGAGCCTCAATAGATACTAGTTGCAAAGGAAAAGCACTAGATGCTTTCATTCTTCCAGAAAAACCTTTGACATTTTTCACATTTTCTAACCAATAATGTTGTATCTTTAAAAATTGTAGGCCACCAATAACCTGCTCTTAGAATCTTATGAGCAGTTACTCTTCCTATAAAGTGACCTCCACATACACCCCCATGAAATTCATCAATAATATTGGGGCCTCTTCCTCTATTATACACCTCAACAAAAATCCCTCTAGGTTTTTCCAAGCCAACCCATACTCTGTCATAACATATTTTTGGGAATTTAATTTGAGTGTCCTCCTTTGATTTTTATCCAAGTGACTTGGACACTCCAAATTTCTGAGGTAGAATATAACATCTTTGTACCATATGGAATTTATTAGTTTATCCTAACACTCTCATTTTCTCCTTCAACTTCATTGATTTCCATGACATGTAGATTGCTTTCTACCATTAATCTTGCAAGACCCAAACCCCTTACCAATTTTTTGGTCTGAATGTCCATATCATATTCTTGTAACTTGTTCACTAGTGACATATTTTACTAGAAACCTCCATTTCTGATAAAATTCCTTGACCATAGTGTGGGGAACATAGGTGACAATCCTAGAGCTCAAGATATAAGGCCTAAAATCTTAGTTGCTCTTACCAAAGCGAAGGCCTGCTTTTCCATGATGGTATACTTCAACTCAGCCCCTGCAAGGCTTTACTAAAAATGCAATGGGCCTTTCATTTCCTTCTTCATCCTTTTGCATAGTACATGATGCAATAGTGTTCTCAGATGCAAAGGAAAATATCTTAAAAATCCTTCTTGTAATCAAGGGCTACCAACTGGAGCACTTTTCAATGCTTCTTTAATTCTAGTGAAATATTGGAGAGCTCCCTCCTCCCATTTGATAATCTAATCCTTCTTTAACATGTTTGTAATAGGGATAGTCATTTCAGAAAAATTAGAAATGAATCTCCTAATAAAATTTATCTGGCAAAAAGAAAGATTGAATCCCTTTCCTAGTTTTTGGGACAAGAACTTTATCAATTGCTTCCACTCTTTTAGGGTCAATCATGACCCCTCTTTTGACACAATATGCCCAAGAAATTTTTCCTTCTAAACCCCAAATGGAACTTTTTAGATTCAATGAGATGTCATATTCCCTGCATCTAATCAACATTTTCTCTACATGAATCAAGTGATCACTTCTATTTTTGGAGAATACTTGTCACATCATCTTGATAAACTACAATGAAATCATTTATGTAACCTGAGAATGCAACATCCATTTCTCTTTAAAAAGTAGCCCCAATGTTCATTAAACCAAAAGGAATTCTCACATAAACATAAGTACCCCATGGAGTGGTAAAGGTAGTCTTGATTCTCTCTGATTGCTTCACAACCACCTAGTTGTATCCTTAAAAACCCATCTAGTGTGGAAATAAATTCAGATCTAGTGACTAACTACATGTGTTATCCATATTAGGCAATGGATAATTATCTTTAATTGAGGCCTTATTCAAGTTCTGAAATCCACACACAACCTTATATCTCCATTTTTATTTCTAACTGGCACCAAGTTTTCCACCCATGAAGAATATCTTGTTGGTTGTATGATCCCTCCATCCTTAACTTTTTCAATTCTTCTTGCATTTTGAGGGAAAGGAGTGGATTAATTAGGCCTTTTCTTCTTCCTAAATGGTTTTGCATTAGGTTCTAGAGGTATCTCATGTTGAAAAATATCCTCCCTATATGCTTTCAATTCTGAGTAAGACCATGCCAAGAAATCTTGGTACTTTTTCAACAACTCAATGTAGGACTACTTTTCCTCCTTACTCAAATTACTACCTAGCCATACTTTCCTAGGTTTTCTTTAGTTCCCAGATTATGATCTTCCACATCTCTTGAAGTAGAGATATGTCTATGAACTACCCTATCAACATTATCAAAGTTGGATTCTAAAGCCACTAATCCTCTAGGGATCATGTTTGTCTTCAATTGATTATGTCCTTACCAAACAAGGTCTCTTTCCCATCACACACTGCGACCATTGGTTCCTAGTCAATGCATTGATTAAGTAAATTATCCTTCATTCTACAAGAACCACTTGAACTTGGGCATCATTATCAAATACTTTCCAATGTTTTACATTATCAAGGATATATGGTCTTGATAACACTTTAATATCATAATCACAATAAGGAGAGACAATGTAATTTTCAAATCTAGAGCCAATCACCACTAACCTATCTTTGTAGCATTTTGAGTTCTATCATGGTATAGTATATTAAAGGAGTCAAACATCTCAACAAAATCCCACACCACATGCTTATATTGTTTCATTCTCTAATTCTTCATAGCATACAGTTTTCTCACTTGCTTTACCACAAGTTTTGAGTCTCCTTTAACAATTATATCCTTGATACCATGTTTCCAAGAATCCTCATGCCTAAGAGTAATGTGCCTCATACTCAACATATTATTTGTACATTCAAACCTCAATTTGAAAGAAAAATTAAAGGTCTCTTGGTTTGGGATATCAATACAATCCCAACTCCATTTTTAAACTAGAGCAAGCACCATCAAAAAAAAAAGTCCAAGGGGTGACAATTTGATCCAATCACCTACTTTGATTAATGGCATGATCCTCAAAATCTACAAACCCCACAAAATTATTAACATCTACATCAGCATACAACACTTCATAAGAAGCATTTTTAGGATCTTCAATCAGGTGTAGCATCTTTCTTCCCATACAACTTGACAAGGTTCCCTCTCTACTAGGTATGGTGGCATATGACATATCCATTTACACACTTCCACCCACACTAACAACCCACTTTCTTGACAATAACATACCCCATTTAGCAGGGCAATCCACAATGACTACATTCATCGTTAAAAACTTACTAGGATAAGCCACTAATTACACCACTAGGCCTTTACATATCCTATCATTGGTACTTCCTTGAATCCATAGTGGTGCATTTTCCAAAGGTTTTTGTTACCTTGATATTCAATTCATTCATTACTTCAAGAGGCATCACATTACATGAAGCCCCTGAATCAACATACAATTGTGCATGAGTCTTTCCTTTAATGATTAAAGTGGTATAAAAAGGATCAACATCAAGTTGAGATTCAATAAGGGATGTACCCAAATATACTTTAAGAGATTCACCCAAGTCTTCTAATGCTTTGGAACCTCCAAATCTATAATCATAGGGGAAGATCCACACTTATTTACATCCTTTCTTGGGGCACTCCCTCCTCCTTGAACCCTAAATACTCAAATGCCCTTTTCCTATGCTCAAGAATCCTAAGAAATTCAACAATAGGTACAATGATTTTTATTTGACTCAAAATCTATGGGCAATATCACAGGGATATATTTGGGTAATACTATGTTGGGAGGGATGGTAACTACCCCTTCTTGCGGTATGAGACTCTTCATGACTTGGGCATGGACAGGGGTACATGATTTATTGGGATAGTTGGAACTTTGTTAGGTGCATCCTTCTTGGGAGGATCTTTCGAGGATATTAGTGAGAAGGGGATTTTTTGGTTTGGGTTGTGGACCTCCTCCTTTGACAATTCTACTTCTGAGATTGTATTCCTTTTCTTGAGCTACTACCACGTTCATTAGAAGCTTCGGTCCTCCTCAAAAGGAATTCCTCCATCATACTTCTTAATCATCAGAGCCCTTAAGTACTCAAAGTCATGATTAGGAAATTCAAAACCCTGAACCATATCAATCTCAACATCATCAATAGAAGGAAGAGGAGATACCCGATGGATGCATCCCAAAATCTTCAATAGTCCAAGAACTTATTAATTTAGTGGAGGAAACCCCATCATGAATCATCAGGACACTCCATCATACAAACATCTCCAAAAGTGGGGTCATCCTCAAGCTCTTCACCCCTTCACTTGGATCACACAGAGGGTGGGGTAAGAAACATTTATCACACCAATCAATGACATGTGCTTCTTCAACCATAGATACTCTTACAGTCAATGGATCAGGGAAAATTTTATTTTCTCTCTGAGGTTGTTGTTTACTTCTTGACCCCATATGTCCCTTTCCTCTATCTTCATTTCTAATCTCACCTCTTGGATGACCACCAAATCTATTCATCCCTTGAGGCTTGATTATGACCCTAAGAACTTTGTCCTATTCCCTTCTCTTCCCTGGAAAATTTGTATGAAATTTCTTTTACTGCCCCTGCCAAGGTTTTAACAACTTCTTCTAGATCCATGCCTTTCTTGTTTGAGGCTTCTCAAGATTGATCAATTTAACACCCTCCCTCTTGGGAGGATTTCTTGTAGCCTTGATATTATTCTCAATTTACACCACCATTGTGAATGCTTGCCTCATATTTGTAGGTTCCTTGTCCCTTAGATAATATGTTTCCTTCTTATCAAAGGCATCACAATATTTAATCAAGCAAGACTCATCACTTGGTCTCAATATTACAGGTAGTCTATTTAAAGTTTTGTTGAATCTAGTGTTAAAATCCTGAACCAGCTCATTAGGGTTTTCTTAATATTCTCAAATTCAGATAGAAGAAACCTTGGATCAATTTTATCACCATATTGTTCCTTAAAAAATTTTTCAATGCGAGCCAAGAATTAATAGAATTATCCAACAAATATTTATACCAATCCTAGGCATCTTCTTCTAAAGTATGGATAAACATTTTCACATAGATATCCTCATGCTCAATCTCAAAATCTTCCATGATGTTAACAAAAATCCTGAGATGTTGGTCACCACTAATAGCATTGTTTCCTTGAAACTTTGGTAACCTATTTCTTAGATCATTTGGTATGCATTTGGATATCCCACCATCCCCTAAAAATTTATGGGTCGATATATATTTACAACAAAGGGGGTCTAGGTGGAGGTTGAGCCATGTTATTGATGGGGATATAAAAAAAAATGGGGTTGAAAATGTTGGTGGTAGCTTGTTGGCTTTTGGGATAATGGAATAGGATCCCCAAGGATAAATCCCTTAATAACTCCCTCTCACAATGAACCTTACTATCTTGAAACAATAGAAAGGGGGATTGAAAAATACCTTGATGATTTGCAAGGAAGTTCCCTCACCAACAAGAGTATGTAAGTTACCTCTAGGCTATATGTTTTAGAATGATCAGATGCGCTAGAATAATCTTCAACTAATGGATAATCTAAATAAGGAGTAGGGATTTATTTTCTTTCTATCACCTTTGACCGCGTAATGGTTTCCAGATCTATCTTCTTACTTGACTTGTTTTCCCAATTTTAGAAACAATTTTCTAGTCAGATCCGACTTGAAGAAATACCTTCTTCCTTCCAGTTCTACAAAATTTTCAACAAATTCTCGAGATAAAGAGACTTAAGGTACTGGTATTTACCAAATTTCTCTAGATTGAATGGAGTTTGCCACTAAGATCTTATATCTTAGATGTATAAACCACTTGAAACAATTGTCTAATTGAATCTGAACACTTATTTCAACAAATCTTAGTAAATTTCATCATCCTTTATCAACATTTACTCCTAGTCGAGCGAGATTTAATAGAAATCCTCCTCAAACCAGGAAAATATTAAGCAATTGAATTTGATTTAGCTCATTTTTTACAAATCAGATAAAGGATTGAAGATAGATCATATATTTGCATTCAGATATACTTTACACATTACTTGAGGTCGATATTTATTAGTATTTCACAAATGTCCCCTACAATGGCACCAGAGAGGTGTTGGTACCCAAATCGGTCCTCCCTTTGTAGTCGAGCAACATCAACATGTTGAGTAGGATGCCTAGAGAATGATGGATCAAGATTTAAGTTCATTTTGTAGCTGGGAAGGATCTCATCATCTCTTGGTCACTCAAGCTTGGAGGAGTTAGATAACACCATGCTGAGGGTATGACCTACCCTCCTACTTTAGGCTCTTTCCTTTATCCAGGTGAGAGGACCCATTTTGTAGTCTATATTTTTAAGGGGAAATGAATATATCGGAAGTATTTTGACACTCCTTTATAAGGAAAATGAGAAATAACCTTGGGAAGACATGGTCAATTCAAAAATTCTAACTCTCACGATTTGTCACTCTAGACAATGCAGATGTCTCCTAAAACAAGGCTCAAACTACTAAAGACAAGCAATGGAACCAAGCTTGCTTATGCATATTTTGGCTTTAACAAGGAAAGCATGGGTAGTTATGGTGGGATTTGTTGGTTTTAGATGTATTTGGTTAGGTAATTAAGTAGATAAAGTTGATTATAACAAATATTTAGGAACTCTTAACAAATGTTGGAAGATCTGCCAGATGAGATGATGAAAACACTTCAAATAATCAATAATGAACCTTCAACCAAAAGATGTGCATCCATGGAAGCCCAAAGATACACGGTTTCACACATTCTTTGAGAATTTAAACATAAAATCTCATGATAAAGACTCAATTAAACATCAAGAATCACTGATCTATCACACCTAAGATATACTCATGGGATAACAAAAAATTTGTATCAACAAAATGGAAGCATAATGAATTTAAAATGTTTATTACAAAATGAGATGAAATTTATTCTCATAGCTCAATTGCAATTACCACAATGCTACCAAAAGGATAAGATCTTTGTGATTTAGAGGAATTCTTAACATAAGATTATAACTAGAACATGAATAGCTACTCTAAACACCTCAACTTAAAGTAGACACAAAAATGCTCATGATTAACACAATTAACTCAGGGCTCATCAAATTTATTAGCAAGGGAAAGTTTCATTTATAGTCTGATTTCTTATTAATGGCGGTACACTTGCAACCATCTTGACATGATTCAATTTGAAGGCTCAAGAAATTAACAGGATTCTCAGAAAAGTTCTTGGAAAAATGGTTTCTCTCATTTTTTTCCTTTCTCTTCTAAATTTTTTGAAAATTTTAACCCCCTTATGTAAGAGTATTCTCATTGTATTTATATAATTTCACTTGCTCACTCATCCTCCATTTTCACCCCAAAAACATGAATCTTTAAAGAGAATATTCTTTTCTATTTTTTCCAGGTGGAAAATTTATGAGCCATTCACATTTCTTACTTTCATCACATATGATTGGGGCACCATGTTGTTTCCTTTTGAAAATTTTCTTAATCATTTATTTC
Organism: Taxus wallichiana var. yunnanensis; assembly: GCA_018340775.1. Classification (NCBI taxonomy): domain Eukaryota; kingdom Viridiplantae; phylum Streptophyta; class Pinopsida; order Cupressales; family Taxaceae; genus Taxus; species Taxus wallichiana. Next base: position 756,498,660 of record CM031244.1, read on the forward strand.
CTCTTGGTGTCCAATAAAACACCTTTTTAATAATTCCTAGGCAGTTCCATATGACTTTATGTGACAAGTAATACTTTTCATCTTTGAAAATCTACCTCGAGTAATGCATACATGTATTCATTCTTCTCGAAACTGAGTTTCCTCCCATGGATTATATCACATCAATCAAATACCTTTTGTCGTACATTATCAATTTCTCTCAATTTTATTCTTCTCGTGTGAGATGAGAAAAATATTCTTTCATCTAATGGCATCAATTTTACTTAACATATCATGTATGCACCATCCTCATTATAAACATAATTCTACTTTCTCACCAATATGCATTCCTTTTCCTATCTTGAGAGTGAAGAATTTTTAAATAGATCTTATCATCATAATGGAAAATACGGTAGTGGAAAACATTATAAAAGAGATTTCTTCAGAATATTTAAAACAAATATTCAACCTGCATGGTACAAATGAAGCCTTATTCAAAGATTTTTTTGATATTACATTCCCAAGGGATACTAGAGGGCCCTTGACCTATTGGCAAGTTCGGTTCACAATCCTTGTGAGATTGATAAAGATCAATCATGTCTTTTAAGCCTTCCAATCCATGTACTTCCATATATTTTAGTGGGAACATTGGAAAGTTTCACAACAATTGAAGAAATGCTAGATCAAAATGATGCCTTCCATGTCGTGGAAGACTGATTACCAGTGTCCCTTTTTATGCAATGAAGAATTTGTGTTGAAGGAGATTCCAAAGGAGTCCTATGTGTTGTATGAAAATTCTTCCATTGATAAAATTCCTTTCATTTCTCACATAGAGTGATGATCGATGAACTTCCCATAGGAAGGGTGGAAGTCACATGATTTATGGCTTGCATAGGAGGTGATTTCAGCATTTTTGACGGAAAAAAAAATCCATCTATTAAAAACCCAGATTTAAAATTTAATGAAATCCAATCCTAAAACAATTAAAAGGTAACTTCCAGCAACTAAAAATGAGTTGAAATTAAGTGTTAAAGCTCTCAAATATTATTTTATGGCACCCAAATGTGTAAGATTTTTAGATTAAATGAAATGGGGTTTTTCCCCAATTGTTGAACTCAAAACAAGAAAATGTTTTCATTAAAATACAAAACAGATCCATTGTAGGATCTCTACATTAAACAAATGGGCAATATTACAATAGTGAAATCTTTACAACTAAAGCCATGAAATATTTTCCATGGTTTCTCTTCTTTCTCTCATGGCTCTTCCTCTTTCTCCTCTCCCAAAACCTACAAAACAAAAATGAGAAAATAAGTCAAATGAATGAATAAGAACACTCCATAGAGATGATTAGGGTTAGTGTGAAATCCCTAAGATCCAAGGGCCCTCATTGAATCCATCTAAGGGTTGTGATTCAACCCTACAAAAGTTAGGTGAGAATTAGGTGGGAATATGTCTTAATTAAAAAGTATGTGTAGCTTAGGAATGGGGCCACTAAAGGAGTGTTAGAAGATAAACTTAAATTATAACCTTAATGTGTAGTTGGTGACTTTTAAAAATAAAAACCCCTGACTCTTGTATTTAATTAAATCAAATTTACTCAAGGGTAACTAGAAAACATTTAATTTAGGGATTAAATTTATTTGTATTTAACTTAATGGGAGGGTAAGTTTAGACTTATCCCTAGAATAATAAATTAATAAATGACATTAGAACTATGCTACCAAATTAATTAAAGATTGTAACAAGGGGTTTTGAAGCTGATATGGTGAATTAAATAATGTTAATTAAATGTTATTTAAAATGAATAAAATTTTAACCAGGAATTATATTAAATCTAGTTGAAGGTATTCCCATTACAACTTGGTTTTGAAATAAAATTTATTTCGTAATTTTTCCAAACCAATATTTGGGTTTGTCTTGGGTTTTGTGTAGGAAATTTATGGGCATTACACTTGGTTTTAGAGCCATGGGTTCAATGCTTGGACCCTTGGGCACACTTGAAAACTCAAACAGTTAACCTAGTACAACCTATAACTAGATCACACAACTTTGCATGACATTTTAAAACCTAGAAAACCTAGAAAAATGAAACAAAACATAGACTAGTAAACTAACTCCGTCTTGATTTGTGTAAGAGACATGAATCGAGGCAGGTAATTTTTCATGTAGAACTATATATACCACTTCCAGAGAAGGAAGTGGTCATTATACTTCCGTAGATACTACAGATATTGTAGGATGTCAATTCAGTTATATGAGGTGGAGTAGTTGGGGCACGATCTGGTAAACATGATAGCGATCCATCACATGAGGCTCAACACCCTTTGAGGAACAACAATGAGAATAGGGAATAGAACTCCCATGTGGAGTCAGCTAGAGAAAAATTCACCTCATAGAGGACCCGGAGATAGGGTTTCAAGACATAATGATAGATCTAGGATCCCTAGGATGAGGTATGATCATACGAGAGACCTAGGGGTTAACATTCATCGGCCTAAAGAACATATCGGGAGATCCTAAAGCTACACCTATCACACTATTTTGGTGATACATGATGTTTTTAGGTAGACACTTGGTTAGTGAGCTTGAGCGGGTGCTTCAAGTTTTTCCCATGTATTAGTGACACAAAGGGTTGTGTTGCGATTCTTCTTCTGAGGGATGGAGTAGGCGTTTGGTGGAGGAATAAGGAGCAGAAGCTCTATGTAGACGTAGAGGAAATCACTTAGGAGATCTTCGAGGATTGGTTTAGGATTAGATACTTATCTAGGAGGTTTACTCATCATAGGATAGATGACTTCCATGACTGTGTTAGGCATTTATGACAGAATGTGAGTATGATAGTTAGTTTATGGACTTGCTTTAATATGTTGACTACATGCAGGATGAATAGGTTAGGATCCATAGGTTCATCAATGGCCTGAACTTGGATTACAAAAGTGCATTATGTATTCAATATCTACGAGACCTTAATTGAGGCTATTAAAAAGGCCTACATTCTAGAGGAGACCAATGGGAGGACGCAATAGGCTAGGGATACAAAGTGGAGCTATATTCGGTAGATGCTAGATAGCAGGATGAGGGAGTCAGCTCCTCCTCCTCGTGGTGGACATGGTTCTGCATAGTATTCATTTAGGCCACAACATTAGCCACCTCAAAAGAGTAGAAGACTTGTTCACCATCTAGACCTCCATAGAGATTCAACACTTAGAGGGGACAGAGTATGAGGCCTCCTTTGGGGTTCCCATCAAGACACGGGAAGCACTTAGAGCTTAATCAAGTATAAGCTCATTAGTAGCAACCAAAACATTCCATAACAGATCATTCGGATCCATGGAAAAGACCACTAGAGTACCCGGTACATCCGCATCTCATTGAATGGAACTAGGTAGTTTCTATGGATGTGGTGTACTTGTACATCATTGGCGATAGTTCCATTAGAACCCTAATAATAATGGTAAGGCACTAATTTTTGAGCCTACAATGGGTGAGATCTATGGTATAGTGATGGAGGCTTGTAGCGATTAGGTAGGGCCTTAGTTAGGATGTTGATATGGCTTTTGGAGCCAAGATCTCATTAGAATCCTTAGTCAAGGAGTGCATAGTGGACCTAGGACCCTTCACCACTATCTTTGATCTTTTCATCCTTCCTTGGGTTCTTATGGATTGATATTGGGAATGGATTAGTTATCTACACATCAAGCCGATTTGACTGTTGTTGCACTAAGATCATATTTTGTGTAGATGATTTGGTAGTGGAGTTGGTGATAGCTGAAGTTTGGAGACCCATCTCGATTCACACTATTTTCTCTATGCGTCTTAAGCGTGTGCATAGCATAGGTGTTAGTTTTCTGCTATTAAATTTAGTGATAGGTCGAGGAAGGGGCTAGGGGACAACAGATCACCCCATTTTGTAGGAATTTTTAGATGTATTTCCTAGTGACATGTGTGGGTTACCTCCCCACATCAAATAGAATTTCCGCTTGTTTGGAATTTTCAACGGTGACTCTATCCCTTTTTGGTCCTAGGAAACGTGGAAGCTCATGCTCATTTTAGTTTGATTTTTGATTTTATACCTTGGAGACGGGCCGATGAGGCACGTGGAGGCTTTCGTTGATTCTCCTATACTTAGTCAATTTAAGGCTTGTTCAAAATCATTTGTAAAGCATGAAAATTTTGAACCTTTCTCCACTTCTTTCCTTTCACCTCTCGGTTTTCTCGACACCATTTTCTCTTCCCCAATCTTTCTACTCCATTGTAGAGCTTTCCCGTAACTTATCTACTAGATTTGAAGTGTGGGCTCATATAACGGAACCGTGCTTGGAATTTCTTTCTACACGGGTCATGGTTGATCCAATTTTTCGATGGTGAAAATTGAGATAACAATTTGGTGACTCACGGGGGCATCTACCCTGCTAGATGAAAATATCATTTGCCTTGTCGTATCCATTGAGTATGGAGTTGTTGGTGGTGGCTTGACATTGATCCCATTCCTTTGCAAATTGACTCTTTGAGATCCGATTTTAGTTACTTTGTATTTGTTTTATTTTAAAGTGAGCAATCGTGTATGGAAATTATGAGTCTCCTGTTACAAATGTTGAAGGGCCTAACGCATTCACCAGGCACGTTGAATCAGTATATTTATGCAAACTTGGAGCAAAAAAAAAACTGTACAAAAACTTAGGAAACAAAACCAAATCTATAACAAGACAATGTGCATACGCACTTAGGGAAATTAAAATTCTATGCTAATATTTAGAAGGGTGGAATCTTCATTTTTAGTAGTAATATTTGAGATAGATCCTCGTTAATCGGGATTTTAAATTCTTCACCATCCGATTTAGCCACTAGAAGGCATTGCTACTTTTTCACCTTGTGATCATGTAGGGGCTACTCCAAATGGCATCAAACTTGGAATGATTTCTGGTTTTCCCGATCTGCATCCCACTTTAAAACTAAGTCCCCCTCTTTAAAGGTCCTTATTCTTAGTTTCTTATCGAACTCTTCTTGATCAATGCTTGATCTTTCTCCAAGGTCTGCATTGCATGCTCTCTTGCCTCTCTTACTTCCATCATCTCTACATACCTAATTTCCATAGGTTTAAACTCGGGCTAGTTCTAACTATTTCATGATCTCAAAGTGGACAACTCCAATGATATGGGCAATACTACCTCTTTTCCATATACAAGCTTGTATGGGGAGCTTCCTGTGGATATTTTAGATGTGATCCTATTAGCCCATAGAGCTGATTTGAGCTTTGTATGCCAAGTTCTCTAATTTTCATCAAAATTCCTTCTGATAATCCTTAATAGGTTCTTATTTGTGGACTCTACTTGGCCATTACCTTGAGGGTAATAGTTTGATGAAGTGTTGAGGTATACACCATTCTTGACAGCCCATTCATTGATCCTTGTACTAAGGAATGCCAATGCATTATCTGATATAATAGTGGCAGGGAATCCAAACCTGGTGGCTATTCCTTCATAGAAATCCAAGATATTGGATTCATTTTTTTCCTTAATTCCACTTGGTGAAATAGTATGTTGCTGTAAGTATCCACTTATGGCCTTGGCTTGAATTTGGGTTAATCACCCCAATGAAATCTAGTCCCCATTGCATGAATGGCTGATCCAATGAAATGGGATGAAGGGGCAGGGATGCTAACTTCTCCTTCCCTGTGAAGAATGCACACTTCTTGCACTTCTTGATCCATGAGTAGCATTTCCTAAACATCGTAGGTAAATAATAACCAGCTTTCATGATTTTGAGAGTTGTTACTCAAGGGGAAAAGTGGCCTCCTACTTCTCCATCATGGAACTCATGTAACACTCTCTCAATTTGGCCTATCCTAATGCACCTCAATAGGACACTATTGATATCCTTCTTGAACAAGACTCCTCCAACAAGCACATATGGGATGGCTTGTAGTATGAAGTGTCTCCTTTTTCCTTGTTCCATTCTAGAGGGAAAAAAATTATCTGGAGATAATGTACCAAGGATTGAGTCCAACATGGAATAGGTGCATCATTATCTAGTTGTTATTGATAAATCTGTAGTAATAGGATAGCCTCTTTTTCATCCACTACCTCAACTCCTTGCTTGGGCGGGCAGCTCACACAAACCCTTTCCACAAACTATTTTGGTCACTTTGATCTCAATGTCATACTCCATTACCCAAGTGATCCAACATGCCCTCTTCTCATTCAAGTCCTTGTTTAGAGAAAAATCCTTGACACCAACATGAGATACTAGCAGTTGAATCTTATTGTTTGAGATGAAGTGTATGAACTTCTTCAAACTCCTAACAACATCAAGGACATGTTTTTCAATGAAAGAGTTCTTTACCTCATAGTCCTTTAAGCTCTAACTAAAGAACTCTATGGGTTGTTCCTGAACCTTCCTTGTTAGGCTAGACCAGGATGGTTGAGATGGTGTCCGACCCTCCGAAGCATACATCATGAAATCTTTTAAAAATTATGGGTTAATAAGATTTGGGGCTTGTGATATTGCGAGCTTGATGGCCTCAAAAATCTATTTACCTTCTACTATCCATTTGAATGCAAGAATCTTCTTTAACATCATTGTTAAAGGCTTCACAAGAGTGGAAAAATAAGGAAAAAACATGTGAACAAAGTTTATTCTCCTCAAGAAGCTTTGGAGAGACTTTTTGTGTTGTGACAATGGAAGTGTTTGGATGGCTTAAAGCATTTTAGGATCAATTGTTAACCCTTCTCTTGAGACAATGTGGCCCAACAATTTTTCCTCATGAGCCAAGAACATGCACTTCTTTGGGTTCAGTGATACTCTGAACCTTCTACACCTCTGAAACACCTATTTGAGGTGGAAGATATGGTCTATAGCATTCTTTGAGAAGATGATGATATCATCTAGATACACTAGGACAATATTATTGATTAAGCCTTTGAATGCCATGTCCATAGCTTGTTAAAATGTTACTCCAACATTTTATAGTCCAAATGGCATCTTCTTATAAGAATATGTACCCCATTTGGTGGTGAAGGTTGTCTTGAACTGATCTTCCTCTTTCACCATTATCTTGTTATAGCCTAAGTATCCATCTAGCAATGAAAACCTCTTAGAGCTAGCTACAACCTGTAAGATTTGTTCCATTGATGGAAGTGGGTAGTGATCCTTGAGTGATGCTCTATTTAGATCATGGAAGTCTACGCACAACCTGATCTCTCCACTTATTTTCCTCATGGGAACCAAGTTTGCAACCCAACTCGAATGCTTGAAAGGAAAGATGATACTAGCCTCAATTATCTTGTTCAATTATTTTCTCATGAGAGGCTCTATGTGAGGGTTTATTGGCCTCTAGTTTTGTCTGAAAGGCTTAGATCTTGGATCCAACTTGATTGTGTGATGTACCAACCTTGGGTTGAAACCTCTCAAATCTTTATAAGTCCACGAAAGACATTTAGGAATTCTTGGCAAAGTTGAACGAACTCAGATTTTTCTTATTGAGTACTTATCTTGCCAATTTGCAACGTTTTACCTTCTTCTATGAAAATGGGCTCTAAATCTTCACCCTTTACCTGAATATTCACCTTCTCCTTTCAAAATTGGTCATTTGGGTTGAAGATTGATTCCAAAGTGACAAGACCCTTTGGTATTTTTTTGGTCCTCTGCTGCACCACTTGATCGCCATACTGTTGTTCTAGTTCATCTTGGTTCCTGGAGGAGAAATCAGCTTCTTCTTTTAGAAAGTTGACAATTTGTTGATCATTTTCAAAAACTTTCCAACTTGCGTTATTATCAGAAAACTGGTCTTACAATCACTCGATATGGGGCTAAGACTTATCACTCTTTATGCTCTCTACAACTTCAACGCTACCCCAATTCTGCTAGTCTTTCTCTTGCTTCATTCTTCTTCCTTGGGATGGAATTGATGCTGAATGGTTCAAATTCATCGATGAGGTCCCATACTTAGTTCTTGTAACTCTTTAGAAGATTTTTCTTTGCATCATTTTGTCCTAGGACTTGATTTGCAACTAGCTCACTGTCGCCAAACACATGCAAGTTTCTTGATTGTTTTTTTCCTTTCCCAATGTAGTCCATGGACCAAGGCTTCATACTCTGCTATGTTGTTTGAGAAAGAAAATTGGAAATATAAAGTTGAGTAATATTTCATACCTCGAGGAAAACAAACATATCTCCTCCTTTAGCTCCTTGCACTCTACTTCTTGAGCCATTAAAGAATAAATGCCATATCTCATTATCATCTTTTTATTCTAGCTTAATGATATCAAGAAGAGGATGATCCTTCTCATGCAAATAGTAGAATCCTAGCTCGAGATTCCTCCATATCCTTGTAGGGTTCAACAAAGCATGCCTCTTGTTCACACACTCATCGAGAGTCAAGTATGGAATACATCTAACCTTGGTATCGCCTCACAAGTGCTTATGAGGTCCTCTGATCAAAGGCTAAACAATTAGCATTGATTAGGCTAGGTACATAAGGCTCAATGTGGTAATCCATAACGAGCTTAGATCTGATTATAGCCTTGGCTGCATACCTTGTTCTAAAAATCATGTGTGACCAATTAACAAACAAATAGCCTTCAATCTTAGAACTAAAGCCTCTTGACAAACATAATGCAAAATTTGGTGACAAGTCAATGAATGATATGTTTTTCAATATAGTCACATTGGGGCATGCGTGTAATGTGAGGGTTAAATCCTTGATGACTCCAACCATTGTTACCGTTGTCCAATCCAATTGCACTATTCCCTTGGAGATGAATTTGTATTGAAGACCCAGCTGATCGGCTATTTTTTTGGCATTATAGACCTAATTACCCCCGAATCAATCATGCAATTATGTACCAATTTGTCCTCAATGATTAATGAAACATAGAATGGAGGGGGATTCATATTCTTACCTTGTTTTCCTCCATGGTTTCCTTCAGGTTGAGCCACATTGGTAAGCACTTTCTCTTGCTAGTTTGGGGGCTGATTTAAGGTTTACCAATTGACCATAGCAGCCTGTAACAGGTATCTCTGTCTTGGGATAGCCAATGACTCCCACATTGAAATATTAATATTTTTCTTCTTCATTTGTTCAATGATGCTAAATGGGGATGAGCTATCCTTTTGCTTCCACTTTCCTGGTACATTTTCTCTTGCACATGGGTTATTACAACTAGTGCCTGAGTGGGTCTAGAAGGTGGCTTGGGCTGAATCTGCATATTGGGAGTTGCACTTTGAGTGCCAATACCTTGTGGAATAATAGAGGGTTGAGGATTACCTGATTTTGATGATTTTCCCTCTCCAATATTCCTTTTCTTGGACCATGTATTGGTAGCTACACTTTGAGAAGGGGCTTGGTTAATTCCACATAATTTTTTAACCTGTCAATTAACAAGCATAGTCTCATTTGGAGGTGCCTCTTGTTGAGCTCCTTGCTACTGATTTTACTCTTGGTTGGGCTCTTAGGACACACCAATGGTTTGCACCATCAACACCTAGTTTAATGTGCTATTAAAACACATTGGTTGGTTATGGGGTTGATTACATGGGAAACATCAATCATATTCTTGTGTCATGTTCTTTTGTGTTGGAACCAAGGCCCAAGATGTTGAAGTTGTATTTGGGTCATATGGCTAGAAATGCCTAGAAGCTTGAGGTTGTCCTTGGTTTTGGTTTTGATTTGCATCCTGTGATGGTGGTCTATTTTACTGATATCGGGGTCTATCCCGATACTAAGTCTGACACTGATATGTCCTAGAACTTTGAGCATGTTGGATTTTGATATTCACTAGCTCATTCTCTAGGTTCTGTAACTATTTCATAACCTCTTGTAGCTCTTTTGAAGTGTTAGAGGATGAAGTGGAAGATTTAACTGAACTCTGATTCTTAAGAGTAGGTATAGGAGCTAATGTGGGTGTTTGACTAGTGCTTGGAGCTCCTAGTTTTGGATATAGAGGCATAGGTGGCCTAGGAGAAAGTTTACCAACTTGAATTAAACAATTTTCATCTCTAATGGAATTTTCATAGGCTACAGGTAAGGTTAAACCTCCCATGGATTAAATTGTTAGGGAAATATTAGAATTTAAAGCTCTAAGAAAGTATAAAAAAAGCACCTTCATCTGGGCCTCACGGCCAATGGAATCTGTCTAATTTCCTTTGAAATCGAGGTTGAAATTTTTCAGCTACTCATTAGGAGCCCTCTTGATTGTTGTCAAATTCTCCAAAAGGGATAGATTATCTCCTTCTCTTTGAATTGATTGTGAATAGCTCTGCATGAGATGGACCTAATTACGAATGGATCCTATTGTTAGACTCCTGAACCATTGTGAAGCTTTATCTTTGAGTTAAGAGGCTAAAAAATAGACTTCAATGTCAATCTCAGTGATCTCATGAATTGTGCAGATATTTACAATTTCTTAAATGTGGTGACTAAGAGAAGTTTGGTTCTCTCTAGTGAAATAGGGAATGCTTTTTAATGCTACCACTGGGACTGGATTTTATGCATTGAGAGTGAGTGGGATGTTTCCAATGAATTCAACATAGGGGTTGGGTGGTTATGCCATTCGATTGGACTAAGAACCCTAGTTGATTGAATGAATATCCTACCAGGAGGAGGTTTTTACAAGGTTATGTTTGGTCGAGATGGATACCTATGGGTTGTTCTCTGATTTTCCCTCTATCTCGGGGACAAGTGCGATAGAAAAATAGTCCCTCCTCTCTAGTTCTTGACCTTGTTTGTATTATTCGCATGAACTTGAAAATATTAGACTGTTGAATCTAGTAGATTCTGATCCTTTGGAGTTACCGGATGTGAAAATTCGAGCTTCTTAAAAGTTAAACAATTACAACAAGTGCACATCAATCTTGCTGTAGTAAAAAAATGGAGACCTCTTGGTCCCACCATGCTTCCAAAATGTTAGTGAAGAATCATAGCACCCTTGAGTGTCTGCGGAACTAGGTGAGTTGAAACCATCAATGTGATTACACAACATGGAGCATCTCTCAAAGTGTGGGACCTTACAAGTTGAGAGAGCTCTCTAGATTAAGGCTAGTTCCTATTGCTTTTTCGTGTGCAAAAAAATAAATTACAAAGGATCTACTCTAAACCTACTCTATCTTAAAAAGGAGATAGGGTTGAGAAGATACAAAAATAAACCTAAGCTAACGAGGTGATGCACCAAAGGAATGTTAAACACTCATTTTGCAAGCTAACACAGACCATAGAAATTTAATGAAAACACCATGCACAAATAACCAAACTACAATGAGAGATCGAAGGTAATAATAAACACCAGAGAGGGTCGAGAATCATACGAGATACATATATTATTGCTCCAAAAGTCGATACAGTGCATTATAGTGGCCAAGAGGTAAAATATTAAATTACGACTTGAATGGGAGGTTTGGAAACTCCACAAATTTGCTTGCGAGATAGGGAAAATGAAGAGTACAAAACTGAAATGTCCAACCCTTTTCAATGAGCCCAACTCCTTCTTTTATAGATGCTACATAGAGAGAAGAAGGAGAGAGGTGAGAAAACTAATTTGAAGCTCAGCTACCAGCCATCAATTCCCGTACAAATCCACCCACAATATTTCGAGTCCACCGCTCCATATCTACTCAAGCATGTCAAAGAAGGAAGAACAACGAATCAAATCAAATCTAATCTGGTTGTTGGAGCCATTAGATCGCGTATTAATAGCATGAAGACATTTTCCCATTTTTTACCAACCTAACCTCTCCAACATTAAAGTTTCAAGTTTCCATGGTGTACACGAGGTCAAGACCTTTCTAATGGTGCCAAATTTGTTAAATTTTGGGCACTTGGTTGAAAGATATGTCCATTTGAATGTTTGAGTCGGGTTCGTAAAAATGGTGAAAACTAGTTAGCGAGAACGGGTCCGCATGGCCCGAAATTCACTTTACACCTTTTGGACACAAAAATACAAAATGTAAATATTTTCTCGTAGCCCCATAATTCGATTTTTAAAAAAACCATCTTCAGGCTCGCTAGTCCACATTTTCCATTTGGGCAAAAAATAACTCCAAGGCCCGCCATCCCGCATGCAATTTAGGCCTAACACGTGGTTCCTTGGGCATTGACAGAGGTGCGGCTCATTTTAATACTTTACTCCTTTTGGTATCGGAGCCAAAAATATAAAATTACCTAGAGTGACCCACCTCCTGCTTTGACTTGGAACATGACCATGTGGAGGGTTGGTGCGCATTTGGGGACTCGCTTTTAAATTTTGTTTTTGAAGTTACACCTCAAGAGACATGTGGCACCTTCTACGGCTTTACTCTATTCCTTTATGTTTTGGCAAATTCCTTTTGTTTGGTGGGGCCATATATCTGACTTGGGACATGTGGTGGCTTGGCACTTATCTAAGGACACACTTTTAGATTTACCTTTTGAAGATGCATCGGATGACACATGGAATCCTTGCACTCATTTAATTCTCTCGCTTTGGGCCACTCCTTTGAATATGTACCATTAAGACACTTTTTACCTTCCACTAACACTTTCATACTTAGGCAATTTGGGGTCACTTTCCATTTGAATTCTTTTGAACCCTTGCCACATTGAGGGATGGCGCTAGTTTGAGTCTCCACCTTGGGCTGCCATTTTAAAATTACACCAAGGTGACATGTGGTTCTTTCCTCTTGTTTGGAATTTTCAACAACCGAATCTTTCCCTTTACGGGCCTGGGACACATGCAAGCTTCACGCTCATTTGAGTCTACTTTTTGAGTTTAGCCCTTAGAGAGATACACTAATGAGGCACGTGGAGGCTTCCACTGATTCTCCTATACTTAGTCAATTTTTGGCTCATTCTCAATCATTTGTAAAGCCCGAAAAATTTGAGCCTTTGGTTTTCTCGACGACACCGTTTCTCTTTCCCAACCCTCGCTAATCCATTGTAGAGCCTGCATGTAACTTGTTTATTGGATTTGAAGTCTAGGCTAGTACGACAGAACCATCCCTTAAATTTCTTTCGCATGGGGTCGTGATTGATTCAATTTTTCTGGGGCAAAAATTGAGATAACGATTATAATCAAGAATCGTTACCCCCTTCCTCGAATTTATGATTTATTTGATCGATGAATGGGGTCAAATTATCTTCTAAGATAGATCTAAAGTCAAACTACCATAAGCTAAGGATTGCATAGGTAGTTATCCACAAGATAACTTTCCGCACAAGATATGGCCACTATGAGTTCAAAGTGGTACCTTATGGTCTAACGATCATCCCTAGATTATTCATGAGTTTCATGAATGGGGTGTTCAGAAATTTTTTGGATCTCTTCATGCTCATGTTTTTGGGTCTACTCATGTATGTGTGAGGAACACAAGGAGAACCTTCAATAGGTTCTATAGTGTCTTTTTCAAGTAGAAACTTTATGGGAACTCGGAGAAGTGTGCATTCTTCAAGTCAAGGGTGAAAATCTTGGGTCACATCATTTCCGAGAGAAAGTATCATATTTGATCCTTGAAATATTTTAGCTATGATGGATTAGCCATTACCTAATATTATTATCAAGGTGTGTAGATTTATGGGTTGACATGATACTATCTCGATATTTTTTCAGGGACTTTTCTCCGATTGTGCACCCCATCATTTCCATTCAAGAGAAAGGGAAGAAGTTAATTTGGATAGATAGAAGTGAGTAGAACTTCGAGAAACAAAAGCAATGCCTTATGATATCACCCATTCTTGTAGTGCTAGATCCACATGGAGAGTTCTTCATTTGTACGGATGCTTCTTTGGCGGAATTTGGAGGTGTCTTGATGTAGGAGGGATGTGTAATTACCTTTGAGTCTCGTAAACTCAAGGATTATGAGCTTGATTATCTAACTCATGATCTTCAGCATGTGGCGATTATACATGCTTTGGTTTGGTGGAGAAATTTCATTTTATGTAGGAGATTCATTCTCAGGATTGATCACTTGAGTCTTCATCACCTCTTCACGCAGCCCGATCTCAACGCTCGTTAGTGACATTGGATGGAGTTGCTTTGTGAGTATGACATGGAGATAAAGCATGTGAAGGGGAAGGATAATGTGGTTACTAACACTTTGAGTAGACAAAGACATTTGGTTATGGCTAATTTAGTGGGTACAGACTTACGGAGTAGGATTTTGTGATAACTTCCACATGATAACTTCTACCTTGTAGCTAGAGTAGAGATTGTGTCTCATAATCCCATTGAGGGGAATTTTGATGGATTTACATTAGAGTCAGATGGACTTATCAAACACAGAGGTTAGATCTATGTACCTAGGGATGGAGGTTTGAGATAGGATATCTTGGTAGAGGCTCATTGTGCACCTTATTCAGCCCATCTAGGGGTGAAGAAGATGCATGCCACCTTGAGGTAGTTTTACCATTGGAGAGGTCTTCAGAGAGATATAGCTTAGTTTGTGTCATTCTGTTTAGAGTGTCATAGGGTGAAGGATGAGCATCAACATTAAAATGGTCGACTTTATCCGCATGATATACCAGAGTGGAAATGGGACACCGTTTCCATGGATTTCATAGTAGGGCTACTAACGTCGAGATACCACCACGATGCCATCATGGTCACGGTGGATAGATTGATGAAAGTGGCTAATTTTTCTCTAGTAAATACCACCTATATAGCTAATGCAGTGTCGCGAGTATACTTAGATGAGATTGTAAGATAGAACAGGATTCCATCGAAGATTATTTATGACTGTGATCCCTTATATACCTCTCATTTCTTAACCACCATGTAGCATGCCCTTGAGACAAGTATCAACTTCAGTACACCATATCATCCAGAGACAAATGGTCAATTGAGTGGGTGAATTTGATTTTATAGGACATGTTTTATATGTATGTCATGGATCATCAATCAAGATTGGAGGAGTACTTGTACTTGGTGCGTTTTCCTACAACAAAAATTTTCCATAGTATGATTGGTATGGATCCATTTCAAGCATTGTGTGGCAAGGAGTGTAGGACACCACTGATTTGGGATAGGTTAGAGGAAAATGTTTCTCTTTGGTCTTATTTATTACAGGATATGGAGCAACATCTTTTTAAGATTCGACATAGATTATAAGAGACTCGAATGCAGACAAACGAACTATGCAGGTCGAAGAGGACAGATCATGGTTTTGAGGTGGGCATGAAGGTGTTTCTTCATGTCAAGACACATAAGATCCTTATCTATTACGGAAAAGGCTCTAAGCTTGCTCTTAGGTTTGTGGGTCCCTTTGAGATCTTAGAATGTATCAGTCCTTTGACCTATCATCTATTATTGTCACCCAACTTGTCTCACATCCACGATGTATTTCATGTTTCCGTGCTTAGGAGGTACATTTTAGATCCTTCTCATGTATTGGATTGGAATGTGTTACGGTGTAGGATTAGGGGTAGGTGATGGTCAAGCCCATTCATATTTTATAGTATAGGACCCTAGCCTTCAAGGCTAAGAGATTGATCGTGTCTCGTGTCTAGTGGGATCGATACAATGAGACAACTATGTGGGATGATACCACACCCTTCAAATCATAGTTCCCACATTTGTTCCAAAGACTTCTAGGAAGAATTTGAGTCTAAGGGGAGGGGGATGTAGTGCCCACTGCTCTTCTATATTTATATTACTCTAGTTTTGCTTATCTTGGATTGGAGTTATAAACATTATTATCATAGTTTGGACATTGATAGAGGGAGATTGTTATATTTAATTAGCTTATTTGATAGAGAACATGGATCTTTAGAAATATGACATGAATTATAGGATGGATTATATACATGGATTGACATATCATTATTTGATGATATTGAGCTACTACTGTACTGACACATTGGTTTTGATATATAGGTGTTATTATATGATTTAGTTGGTTTTGTGATCTTATGGCTAATTGATAAATTGATAAAATTGAAATATTTTAAATTGTAAACAATTGCTGAATTAATTGTTTTAGTGATGATTTAGTTATGATATGAATTGATATGTATATGCATGATTTTTATTATCTCGATGTCGTTAACATGGACACAAGACCAAAAAGGTATTATTTTACATTTTACATGCATTTGAAACATAACAAATAAAAAGTGGATAGGAGACCAATAGTGAAGGAATTTGGGGTATTGGCAACAGGTCACCTTGGAAACTAGTGTAAATGTATGATGTTATTGTTAGTTGTTAGGAATTTCCCATCGTAGGGTGGCCTCAAAAGTGACCTTGGGTAATTATGTTTTTCCCTTTTTAATTTTATTTATTTATGAGTAATTGCATTTTGTTATTATTGTGAGTCACATTTATTATTGTTCTTAAGTACTCCATTTAAGTTAATTAGACTTTATTAATTAGTGTAATTTAGGATGTGAAAAAAGGGGGAAATTAATGTGAGTTGTATTCTTGGTTAGTGTTGGATTTGAAATAATTTAATTCCTTTTGAGTGTTCACTCAACCTTGCATGAAAATTTCGGATTTTGACTTTCAAGTCCATTTTGGAGGCTTGTGGGACAAGTTAAGCTTCTTCCACACCTCTTAAGGTCACCCACCCTATATACCTATGATGTGAGGGGATTATTTTAGGCCTTTTTTGTGTTTTAATTGAGAAAAGAGAAATTAATTGCACCTTTCTTACAAGATTCCTTAATTGTTTCCTTTGGTGGTGTGTCGGTTTGGGTTTGAGTGTGTAAGAGGATTGTCATTTCCTCAACCACCAATTTATTGTGCTTTGGATATTGGGTTTCACCTTGTGATGTGGAATGAAGGAGAAATGATGTGGCATCCTACATGGAGCCACATCACCTCTCTCTCCTTTTTTCTATTTATTCTAATTTGTTTGAGGATTTGGGGGTTACTTTTTTATTTTGGAGACTTTTGTTTTAGGAGGAGATTTCTTGGAGAGTGTTTTCCGGAGGTTGGAGCTGGATTGTACTTGTTTGGACTTGGAAAAGGCTTGGAACTTACTTGTGGATTGGAAACTCTTGCAATGGCAAGGTATGGTATTCACCCATGTGTTTCTTTTGCTAATTTGTTGTCCATATGTTTCTAAATGAATTTTTGTTGCATTTTTGTTTTTAGGAACTAAAATGGCCCTTAGGTTGTGTAGGAGAAAATGTAAATGGGGCTATTTTTGAGGGAGGCATAAAATTTTATTGTTTATTTTAAGAGGGGATTGGTTTTGAGTGTCCCACCTTGTGATAAGTTAAATTCTTTCTTATCTTATTGTCTTATTGTGGAAGGCATAAGAGTGGGGGAGGCATAAGAGTTTTTTAGGTTGTGATTGATTTATTGAAGGTTTTAAGGTGGGAACCCAAACCCTTGGGAGGCATAATTAGACCCCCATATTCCTTTCTATTTCTTGGCTTGATTTTAGAGCCTTTGTGTTGGGAAACTTGTGTGTGTTGATGTGATTTTTTTTCTTATTGTGTTGAATTTTTGGTTTGAATGTGAATGTGGAAGCCTTGTAAAGTTGCCAATGGTTGTCTTATACCCCTCATTGCTTCATTGTTGGGGCTCGGGGCCAATGAGGAAGAAGACTTCTCTTCCTCATTGGATTATTGGTTGGGTGGAGAGTGTTTCCTACTCCCCTATTTTGGTTGTTTTGTTTGGACTATGGGAAGATGGTGGAGCTCAAGTGAAGATTTGGTCTTTGTAGCACCTTGAAGAAATGGAGAAGAGATCCCTCTTTGTAAAAGAAATTTTACCATGTTGTCTCCTTTAAATGGAGGGCTTGTAACTTACAATTTTTAAAAGATTGTCAACCTCTTGTAAATGTGTTGAGAAATGGTTGAGTTGTATTAAGTTTTCAAATTTATGTATAAGGGAAAATAGGAAAAGGAAAGTTACATTTGTTACTTGAAAATCCCTTCAACTTGTAAATTCTATTAAGATTGTTTTGAATGAAAAACTCGCATCGTAAATGTATTAGTTCTTGTCAAGGAAAATTACCAAATCTTGCATTGTTAAATGAAGTAGAAACATTGAAATGAGATTGAAATGAAAATAAAGCTCTTCCAACCTAAGTTATTTTAGTGTCTCTAAAGTGTGAGATGTTTCACTTCAAAGAGATTGATGATCATGTTGAAATTATACTTATTGCTTAAAATGGGTTTCCATATAGTTATTGTGAATGAAAGTAGATGGTTGCTTATTTCTATGGAAAAGAAACATAGTCAAAATAGTGAAATTTTTGTCACATTTCTCATTGTTGAAGGATAAAAATAGAAAATGAGTTCATGTTAGGAAATTTGAGTATGAAACTGAAAGAGTTGATGAATCGTATCGCAAACTATGCACCACAATCAAGTTGCACTCTGGTTGAATCATAATGGCTCTAATGTAATCACAAGGAAGAACTGATCAACAACTAAATAATATTGCATAACAGAACAAAGCTTGCACATGTAGAGAAAGACATCAGAGTGTCTTGGCATGCTCATAAATGAATAGTGAAAGGGTACATATAGGGTCTTTGAGTAACCCTAGTGCATGACTCAATAGAAAACCCTAAACCTAACCCTAAACCTAACCTAAACCTAACATGTGAGATGACCCTCAAATATGTGAGGAGGACACATAGGATATCTCACACCAACACCCCCTTTATTGAAGCTGGGGTAGCGGCTATGATGAGTAAGACCGAAAAAAGACACTCTTAAAAACTAAGAAAGATGTGTCAATGGGGCTCAAAACTAAAGGCCTGATAAGGTGCCCATATACAAACATAATCTTCCTAGAAGAATAAAAATAAAGAATACATAGCCTGAAGAAGATGAGCAGCGGAAGAAGATATCACCCCAAGAAGAGACCGTAAGTGAAGAAACTTCATCCGAGTGAAGGGCACAGTTGGTACATAAATCTGCAATCGATCAATTTTTGAATATATTGAATGTCGATGATGCCATCATGAATAAGCTCTCATATGAAGTGCATATAGATCTCAATGTGCTTCATCCATTGATGCTGAACTTGATTTCTACAAATGGAGATAATGCTCATGTTATCATAGTAGATAATGGTAGGTCACCAAACATGGATGCTAAACTCTGTCAAAATACCACCGTAGCCAAATAGCTTCGTGGCAGCATTGACTACTCCTCCGTATTCTACCTCTATAGATCATAATTTCATTCTGCTTCTCACTAGACTAACTAATAGGACCCGAACAAAGAGAGAAACTATAGCCAGAAGTAGATTTCCAATCATCTAAGTCACCACCAAATCGAATCTATGAACCCAATCAAGTCAATATCTACCCCTCTATGATAGTGAATACCATTAGTATAAGTGCCACGAACATAATGAAGGATCCATTTAGCTACTTTCCAATGTAGCTCATGTGGCTCCTGCATGAATCTGGACACGATCTCAACAACATATGATAAATCTGGTCAAGTGTGAGTCAAGTAAATCAAGCTCCCCACAAAATGTCGATAAAGATTACCATCAATCAAGTGAGTAGAGAAATCAAACCAACTTAACCTGAAAAGAAAATGAGTAGCAGAAGACTTGCAATTGTACATCTGAAAACTAGATAGAAAATCAAGAGCATACTTAGGTTGTGAAATCAAAACTCCCGAGTCAGATTGTGAAATCTGGATCCCAAGGAAGTAATGAAGCAAACCTAAGTCAGTCATGGAAAACCTGTTGGCCAAGGTGATCTTCACATAATCAATAATAGAGGAAGAGCTTCCTGTGATCAACAAGTCATCAACATATAGAACAAGAATGAGTATGGATTCATCTTGCTATAGAATATAAACATTTGGATCCGAGTGACACCTAGTAAACCTTGATGTAAGTAAAAAGGAGTCCATCTTCGCATACCAAGCTCGAGGGGCTTGTTTGAGGCCATAAAGAGACTTCTTTGACTTACAAATGAGGGAGGGATCTTGGACATAACCTGGAGGTCATTCCATATATATCTCTTCCTCTAGGTCACCATGAAGGAAGGAACTCTTAACATCCATTTGATGGACTTTCCATCATTTGCTGCGATAATGGCTAGGGTCATCGAATAGAAGTTATCTTCACAACCAGGAGAAAGGTTTTAGTATAATCAACCCCAAGTATCTGGGAGAAACCCTTAGCTACTAATCACGCTTTAAACTTTTCAATGTCTCCATCTACTCCATACTTTTTTGAACACCCACTTACACTCGAAGGAATTTTCTTTCTTTTGGAAGAGGGGTGAGATATCAAGTATCGTTCTTCATGTGAGAGGAATACTCCTCATCCATGGCAGAATCCCACTCAAGAATACCATAAGCCTCCTAGAAAGATCATGGATCATAAGCAAAAGTGAAGAAATAGTGGGTTATAATGAAATTTGAGTGAGTACATCTCACATCCAAAGTATCTCCAACTAAATCTCCAGCACTTTGAAAATTTTTCCTAGCCCAAAGAGGACCAAGAGGATCGGGCTCAAGGTTATAAAATTCTTCACTTGATTGAGAAGGGACATAGTCCTCATCATCACAACTATCAGAATCAAAAGACTCAAAGGTCTAATGGTCGGGAGGATTAGGAAGAGGAGCATGCTCAACAGTATCATCATCTGATGAGTCAGAATCCAAATTAGCGAGCTGAAGAACCTCAATAGGTGGAGAATTAGAAGTCAAAGAAGACTCATCGATCTTAACACTTCTCTCGATATAAAGCTCAAGAGAAGTAGGATTCATCAATCGATATCCCTTCATGCCATCAGGATACCCTACAAAGATACAAGGTTTGGATTGTGGTTCCAAGGCATTGCATTTCTTCTTGGGAATCTGAGCCATAGCCTTGGATCTGAAGACTCGAAAGTGCTCAACATCATGCTTACATCCAAACCAGGCTTCAAAGGGTGTCATTCCTCTTACTACTTTGTGTGGAACATGGTTCTAAATGTAATTTTCACAATTCACTGCTTCGGCCCAATACTGCGGAGGAAGATACTTCAAGTGAATCATACAAGTGGCCATCTCCTTGAAAGTATGGTTCTTTCTTTCTGTGAATTCATTCTACGAAGGGCTATAAGTAATTGTATGCTACAAAGAGATCCCTTCAAAAGTACATAAATCCATTAACTTATTGTTTACATATTCACCTCCATTTTCAGTTCGAAGAACCTTGATAGACCGTTCTACCTATTTCTCAGCAAGAGCCTTAAAGTCCTGAAAATGTTCAAAGACTTCAAACTTAAGCTTAAGAAAATATACCCAAGTATATCATGAAAAGTCATCAATGAAGGTTAGCACATAAAGAGCTCTAGTAAACAAAGGAGAAGGAAATGGACTAGAAACATTGTTGTGAACAAGATCCAAAGGACGAGTAGCTCTCCAAGCTTTTCCTTTGTCAAAGTTATTTTTAGGATGCTTTCCAAGGGTACAACCCTCACAAAGACCCTTAGAAAACTTGATGTGGGGTAACCCATTGACCATTTCGTTTTGGCTCAATTGTTCAAGGTAGTGATAATTTAGATGTCCAAAATGCTCATGTCATAGCTTACTAACCTAAATTGCATGAGGGAGCAAGGTAGTGGGCATATAATTAGAAGTAAAGTTGGAGAAGGTGTACAACCATGAACGGTTATCTGCTTTTCCCTCACCCAATGTAGTGTCATCGTTAAGCTCATGAATAATCACTTGAGTTAGGACCAAATTCTACTCACATTCCTTCACCAAGATGAGTAATTTGGTAAACCAATAAGAGATGGTAGAGATCAAGAACACTCAACACTTGGTTAAATGTACCCCCATCCATCTTTACCGATCCACTACTGGAAACCGACATTGTCGTGTCATTACCCATCGTGATTTGGGACATTCCACAAGGTTCGATGTTGGAAAACTCAACATACGAAGAACCCATGTGGTGCGAGGCACTAAAATCTATAATCCACATTAATGAAGGAAAAACTCTGGTTACAAGGGCCTTTCCTTTCTTCTTATCATTTTTAGAACCTTTTGTAGTAGAAGACTCGGCCTTTGGAGCACTTTGTT
Organism: Taxus wallichiana var. yunnanensis; assembly: GCA_018340775.1. Lineage (NCBI taxonomy): Eukaryota > Viridiplantae > Streptophyta > Pinopsida > Cupressales > Taxaceae > Taxus > Taxus wallichiana. The sequence goes on from CM031244.1 coordinate 756,520,606, forward strand.
TTATGGATTCAGGAACACTTATTTTATTCTTCTCAAGTAAATGAGATAAGTGATCAATCTTTTTCCAAAAATAGTGGTGCTCGTCGTGACTAGACTTCTTACAATAGGAACACAAAAACTTTCTTTTCTGTGCCTTAGGCTCAGAAGTCGAAGTGTTTGTGTGATTTTTAGGTTTGGTCTTGGTTTCTTTCTTAGGTTGATCCTTTATTTCTTTCTTCTTTTCAATCTTCTTTCCCTTGCTAGTACTTTCTACAAGGGCATGTGACTTGGACTTGAGAGACCCCATTTTAATGATTTTTCCTATACTTGAATGAGTTGGGACGAAAAGTAGTCAAAGGAGGGCATAGTCCAAGTATCGCCCAAGAAGATTTTTTAGCGTAGAAATTTGACACAAAGATAGAATATTCGAGACCTAGCTTAGAGAGAATCAAAAGATCACTTGAGAATCTTGCTTCTCTACTTGACATCCTTTTAACAACAATCTAATGTGGACAAATTTTGAGAAGAAAGCTTGTAGGTTTTTAAAGTCACTAGGATTTAACCCTAGTATCTCATTTTCCAACTCATGTGCTCTCATGTCATCTAGTTGTCCAAAGATCACATCTAATGTTTTCCACGCAGATTTAGGTGTTTTGGATGCCTCAATGTGGAAGAGCAAGTCGGAGAAAGCAGACATGCAAAGAAGACCTAAAGCTTCATCACTACGGTTTAACCACTTAGATTTTTTAGATTTATCATCTAGTTCAGTCTCAGTTCACATGGTGATGCGGAATAACCCTTTACCTCTTAGTTTCATTATTATTTTTGATCTCCATTCGAAAAATTTGAATGGCGTAAGCAAAGAAATTGAAAGTGCATCCATAGTGAGAGAGAGAGAAAGAAATGTAGAAAAGAAACACAACCACCTAGGACAATAACAACCCCCTGCTTTCAGCACTTTATAGTTTAGTGCGTTGATTACAATCGGGTCCGTGCATGTGGTTTGAAACACTTGGTAACTCGACTTGTAATCAGCATAATAACACGCAAGAGAGGGGACCACAATAGTGTTTCGTGGAGCGCAGCAAAAATAGGAGAGCTGTAAACAAGAAAAAGAAAAAGACAAGGAGGCGAAAGCAAATCCTGGTTGTGAGAAAAAAGCATCTCACGATGCAAAAGAGTACCCCCTTGTTACAGTATGACAGACGTGCTCACTAGTTGCAAGCAATAATAAGGGTAAAATACAATGTTTTAACAAACTCAAGATGAGTCCAGATGATCTTCAAAATGCTGGAAAGGCACACAAAAGACAAAGAGTGCTAAGAGTGTCACTGCACACTTGAGTGCATGATTAGTAAAAAATTAACACTAACGCCTAAAAAAATCATCATTTAAATACGTCCAGTTTAGCTAATTTTAGAGCTTTTGGAGTTTAAAAAATGATAAAGAATGTTAAAAATGATTTTTAAATTTTTTTACCTAATCGAAAAAGATAGGATTGTAATTAATAAAAGCTAGATTTAAATAAATCTAATTAATTATGATTAATTAATTAAGATCTAAAAATAAATAAATCCTAATTAAATATTAAAAATAAAATCTGTTTTTTAAAGAAATTAAATTTAAATTATCCAAGATCTAGTAAAAAAGAAAAGTTTCTATTTAAAAAAGCTTATGTGATTTTTAAAAGATTTTTAAAAAGAAGAAGTAAATTTAAAAACTTGCCCTTTTTTAAAAAGCTTACCATTTTTAATAGATTTCCCCTTTTTGTTTTTAATGGAAGTAAATTTAAATAAGTTAAAGTTAGAGCTTTTTTATTTTTAAAAACGTACTTACCAAAATTAAATAAAAAGACTTACGATTTTTTTTTTGTTTGAAACCGTAGGATAAAAGACTTACCATTTTTTTTAAACAAACCAAAAAACAATAAAAAACTTACCCTGTTTTTGTTGAAAACAAGAGGGAGGAAAAGTATTAAAAACTTACCACGCAGGTTGGGAGGAGACACGGTGCGAGATGGAGCGGGAATTGAACAACGGCCAACAAATATAGCGAACAAAGGGACCGGCCATCAAACAAAGAAGAACAAGGTAGAAACAAAGGGAGCAGCCAGCAAACAACAAACAACAAACATGTAGGTAGAACCTCACGAAGCCAAAATGTAGAAACACCGGATCAATCTCGGCCGCACTGATTAACACCCATGAAAAACACGAAACCAACCGTGAGATCATGAAGGAGAAAAACACCTCTTCAACCTTATATTTTAACTCGTATTCTACAAAACATGCAAACAAAACAGCAGACCAAAAAAAATGAGATCTAAAGAAAATTTTCAATTTGTTTTAAAAAAATTAAAAACTAGAAAATAATCTATTTTGGTTGATCTCGCTAGATTTAGCTATGTTATCCCGTAAAATTGACAAGGGCAATTTTACCGATAACCATACTGGAAAATTTTGTTTCGATCCCTCGTTAGGGATCCCTCACGTTCGAAACGTTGTAAAATCCCTTCCCGGGAAATCTAGTTTTCGAACTTAGTCATTTTGAGCCTTTTTTGGCTGGGCGCATGAAATATCCTTGTAACACTAGCTTTTGATGCGCCCCCTTAAAAGCCTTTGGCGCATGGTTTTCCATGTTAACACATCTTTCGGTGCACCAAAGGATGTTGAGTCTCTTTTGCGTGCGCCAAGGCGCATGCGCCTTATTATTGACACAACTTTTGTTGCTCCGCTTTTTGGTGCGCCAAAGGGCGCACATAACTTCATGTCGACAATGCTTTTGGCGCGCAAAGGCGCACTTCGTCTCCTGTTGTCAAATACTCTCGTGCGCCAAACAGCGCACGCTTTCTCCTGTCGACAACGATTTTCATGCGCCAGTTCAAAAGTGGTTGGCGCATTGATGGCAGGTTTACCTATATATATATAGGTGTTTTGCGCGCCCAATGTCATTTTCACTATTGCAAAGCACGTGATTTTTCTAAACCTGTCAGCTCCTGCCCATCGTTTTCTTCGCCTTGTGGACCCATTGCACACTTTTGCTATTTATCAGGTAAGAGGTTCTTCTCCCCCTTGTGCGTTTGGTGTTTTCGGTTCTTGGTATTTTTGTGGTCTGGTTTTTATGCTTGTTTGATGGTCAGGTTTTTAAAATATATGTTTTAAGTTGGCTGCCCTCCCCCTATGCTATCCTCCCTCTTTCCAGATCTGCTGGAGAAGGATGTTTTCTTGAAACAGTGGTTGTAGCCCTCCTGATCTAAACCGTTTCGTTTACCCAGCTGAGCCTTTCAAATAAGAAGTCAGGGATAAAAGAACCTACATCATAGAGAAACCCCCTTTGTAAAGAAGGTTTGTTCACTGTCTTTTCCCCTTGGCGCATCGGCGCGTCCTGCAACACTAAGAACATGTGCGCCCCTTTGGTGCATCTGACCAACCCCATTGGCGCACCCAGCTTCCATGTTACACAAGCTTTATCTGCGCAAGTCTGAAGCTATAAAGGCGCTGGCGCATCCCCGATTACAACAACATCATGTTGTGTAAACCCTTCATGCGCCGCGCCATATCCCTTTGGCGCACGAAAAGTCAATGTTACACGATCCATCCACGCGCCAAAGGGCGCACCGAATCCCAATGTAACACACAATTTTCATGCGCCCTTCTATAAAATGCCATATGCAACATCCATGCGCCATGCGCCTTTGGTGCACTGTTTAGCCTCTGCCACACCCTCTTCCTGTGCGCCTTACCTATTTTAGTCCTGTAAGCTGCAGTTTTCATGCGCCCTGCGCCCTGAGCCTAAAAATAACTAACTCTTTCTTCTGTTAGCACTTCAATGGAAAATCAAGCAGCTGACACGGCTTTCTTCGATTGGGTTTCACGCCTTATTCTTGCAGATCAGCAATTAAGCACAGAAGAATATATGTCAACATCAAGCAGGAAGCCTATCAAATCCAAAGGCAAGGCCAAGCTCACAGAAGAAGAGGTGAAATATAAGTATCAGAGGGTCAGAATACCGCTCTCAGTTCCACATATCATCTCCTGAGCAGCATCAGAAGCAGGCAACCCCCTTTCGGCCGCAGGATGACGATGATGAGTAGCTGTTTCTTCTTCTTCTTCTTCTTCTTCTTCTTCTCTCTATTCTCCGACTTTCTCGTTGAAATTTCTAAAGTGTGTTGGCACAAATGATGACATCATCCATGTTGCATCATGGGATGATGTCATCCATCAAGTTGTCAAAAGTCAACATGACTTTTAGATATTTTGTAAATATTTTTGTAAATATTTGTTGGCTCCTTTTTGGCTTTTCTTCTCCTCTCTTCTATAAATACTGGAATACTTGTTGTATTCGGGGTGAACATTTTTAGATGAAAATAGAAGTGAGGAGAGAAAGACTTTGAGCTTTCTTGTAACAGAAGAAAACAGTAATACAAATATTAAGACTTTGTGCTCAATAGCTGTGTTATGCATTAGATCTTCCTTACGTTAGATCTGTATGTGTTTAATCTGTTGGATTCATATCTACTTTTCTGTCATTTGCTCATCAGTATTGCTTTGTTTATTTATGTAAGTAGGTTTGGCTCTGTTTACTACCAACCCAAAAACATAAATCTTCTGACCTTTCTACTTTGGAATTCATTTCTTTTCTTCCTTCGGATCTGTTCTTTCTCTTTTCCCTCTTTCATTCCTTTCTTTTCGCAGCCTGAAACACTCTACTGGGATGAGATCCCAAACCCCGAAGGCAGAATCTATGAGACTTGCATAGATTCTTGCTTTGGTAGAATAGCAATAAACCAGTTTCGCTTTGCTGACTCAAAGAGGGGCTAAGCCCTGCACACTGTTGGCTCGTCTATCCATAGATCTATCCAGTGACAGATTTTCGGACCAACAAGTGTAGCTAGCTAAATGTAGTTGTAAAACCCCTGAAAAACTCAAGGAGATTTGCACATGCACGAAGAACATAGTAAAAATGGAAACTTTCGAGAGAAACTTTTTAAAATATGTTAGAAAGAAAAAAACTAGAATATAATGATTGAAAACTTGCACGAGGAGTTAAAAATGAAAAACAAGAGTAAATCACAACTCAAAAAATAGTGAGTGCACGTTTACGACCTTAGCACGATACCATGAAAGAGTAGACGAATCGTATCGGAAACTATGCACCACAATCAAGTTGCACTCTGGTTTAATTCATAATCTCTCCAACGTAATCACAAGGAAGAATCAATCAACAATCGAATAATCTTGCATAACAACAAAGCTTGCACATGTAGAGAAAGACAATGGAGTGTCTTGGCATACTCATAAATGAATAGTGAAAAGGTACATATAGGGTCTTTGAGTAACCCTAGTGCATGACTCAATAGCAAACCGTAAACCTAACCCTAAACCTAACCCATGTGAGATGAACCTCGAATATGTGAAGAGGACACATAGGATAACTCACACCAACAGAAACAAGAAATGTTATCAATCTAGTAACCATGAATGGAAGACACATTAGTTGAAATTATAATTTCTTTAAAAACCAACTTAAGTAGAAGAACTTTTAGAAAATGCATATTTGGAAGGTTTGTTTTTGTAGAGAATGGCTAATCTTTGCTTTGTGCGGGCGGTGGTTCGAGACCATCGCCCAACATAGAGCATTGGTTTATGAAACACCCCCCAGGTAGGGTAGTGGTTAGAGGACTACTGGCCTGAGTAGTGCGGCTATTTCAACACTTTGGATGGAAAATTAAAATCCATCTATTAAAAACCCACATTTAAAATTTAAGGAAATCTAAGGCTAAAACAATTAAATAGTAACTTCTAGCAACTAAAAATGATTTTAAATTAAGTGTTAAAGATCTCAAATCTTGTTTTTGGAACCTAAATGTATAAGATTTTTTAGATGAAAGGAAATGGGGTTTTTCCCCAAGCGTTGAAATAAAAACAAGAAAATGTTTTTATTAAAATACAAAATAGATCCATTGTAGGATCTCTACATTAAATGAATGAGCAATATTACAATAGTGGAATCTTTAAAACATTAGCCATAAGAAAAATTTCCATGGTTGCTCTTCTTGCTTCATGGCTCTTTGTAGTACCCCTACGATAAAGCACCATTGTAGGGGAGAGAGACACATCCTCGAGCCTTTTTAGAGCTGTATTTTCCTTGTAGAATAATATACTGTGTATTTTGAGTTTCCCAGGACCCAACCAAAAATAAACTCAAGTTAACACTATAATTTAGTAGTAATTAAACAATTAAAATATACAAAACATGACAAGGGACTATACTAAATGAGATATTTAGCCAATAACCACCCCATTTAATATCATCGTGGGTTAAATCGGTCTTGCACATCGATGTAAATCAAAAACCATTATCGCCTTGTTTTTCAATGCAAAAAAAAATATTTATTTGGATCTATGCCAACATCGATGTGGTTTTCTGTTGTTTTTGTTTGCAAAAAAAAGGAGAAGAGGAAACTTTGACCTATTGGTCATTGGGTTATTGTTATATGTAGAAGAAGCTTAGGGATGAGGAAGTGCTTCATCCTAACATAATATCAAACTATATTGATTTTTTTCTATCTCTTTTTGAGCACATGTGCTTTGCGTGCATTGTAATCTTTGGATGCCCTTTTTTTTTCCTATTGTTTATGTTTAAATTTGTGCACTCATTGTATTGATGAAGAAGTTAGAAGTGGCCCTATTTTCTATTATTCCATGTATGGATTAGAAATATTTATGTCTTACACCTTCCTTATGCCAAAATAAGATCTTTGGAACCGGGAGTGGATTTCCATTACAGCATAATAGAAAGGGATTTCTTTTTTACAAATGTTGTAATTACAAGTGCCTTGGTTGATATGTATACAAATTTGGGACAATACACATGGCATGTGAAATGTTTTACAAAATGCCTTTGAGAAATACCGTTCATGGAATGTTATGATTACAATATATACACAAAACTAGTTTGTTGGAAAAGACATAAAAACTTTAATGCAATGATTTCGGAAGATATAAAGTCAAATCCCTCAACATGTTATTGACACCCTCCAAGCTTGTGTCATTTGGGAGAAGTTTGCAAGACATGGGAATCCTCATAAAGTGTGGTTCTTGAAAAATAAGAAGCTTTATAAAAGGGTATGGACAAGTTATCCATCTAATGAGTTGTTGAAATAGTCAAAAATATTTTGGATAAGAAATGCACCTAGGAAAATTGTTGGTTATCTATTGATAGGAGAGTATGGGGGGGAGTACCTCATCCAAACATGTTCTAACCGGTGAACATTATGGAGAATGCTCAATTTTCCATGTGGAATAGGTATAAAATATTTCAAGAAATTGAGATGGTGGAATTTTGGATGCATGGAAACCACTTAAAGAAATGCTTGAAGATGATGGGATCTCATGGAATGTGGGGATCATGAGTTTTGTGTATAAATGTAAGGGTTTCCCCTTTTCACTTGCATTAAATTCCACTTTCATTATTTCTAACATTTGGAAATTAAATTTTATTTATTAGGAAATGTAACTCCAGCCAATGATAAAAACCTTACTTCATTTGGAACTTTCAAACATAAAAAAATTATGACCCCAAAAGTTCTACGCATGGAGCACCACACCAAAACATGTCGCAAACCTTAAAATCCTTGCATTACCCATGGTAACATGAGACACTATATGGAAACCGAATCAAGTTTTGGAACTTAATTAACATCGTTGCATGTCAAATTTTAAATCCCACTTATTATATCAGTCACTTGTAGTCATGTGTTACTTTTTACTAAAATACAATCGGTTTTAAGCTATGGTTACCACTTAGTTCGAGTGAAAATGAAAACCATTTCCACCCATCCCTAGACCACCAGCAAGACAATTGTAATCCATCTATAGTTCAATGAAAATGTGTTCGAAATGATTGTTGCAAGTGGATTTGAGGGCCCACTTGATTGTTGTACGATAAGAGTTCTTGACACAATTACGATAATCGGTCCCAAATTTGTCCTTTTATCTTGACCTTTGTTCATCAAAATCGACATCCGTTAGTCATGATGAAATATTTATATATGGGGAGTAAGTTGGAATCATAAATCATCGTTATCAAACTTAGCACGAGTGTATTTAAGACCCGGTTTGTAACTACTTTTAATGTTTGGGTAAGTTTAACTCAACATGCAACTTTAGCTCAAATTTATTTCTAAAATTCTAGTTTGACTTCTAGCCACATGTGTGACCTCGTAATACCATTCAAATTCCATGTAAAATTTTATTCGATATTTTATCTCCTATAAATGAATTTTGAAATGTATGGTGATTTTCTATCTCCACCTTATTCTCTCTCTAGAAACAACTAAGATACTCGATTGTTTTGAAAACCTAAATGAATTTGGAAATGTCAATTGCTTTAAAATTAAATACTAATAGACATGAAATGGAATTTATTATAACATTGTGAATAAAAAAATGTCTCTTAACTTTCTCTCTCGTCCTTAGTCTCTCTTTCTCTCTAGAACCTAAATATTAAGTGCAACTAAATTTGAAAGCGTGAATGCATGAGAAAAAAAATATCTTCTTATATGTACCACTCTTTTTGTCTCTCTCTCCCTTCAATTTAATTGAAAATGTGTAAAAATGATGAATGTGTGGATTTAGCCTTGAGTGTAGCGGATTTAAATACTCAGTCCTTGGAATGATGCAATGTTGGTTGTAGGTACTCCGAATAAGAGAAATTTTCAGGATGTGATCTATTGTAATTAATGAGTTATCATTGTAAATTTATATTCATCTTGAAATAAATGTATTACCATAGAATAAGGATATGTATTGTTGTTTGAAGAATTATTCTTTGTATATTTTGAAAAGGGAATACCAATGTGGTTATATTTATAGTGTCGAATTGGATGTGAAGTAGTACTCAATGTTGTACCTGTGTTATAAAGTTATTAAACTAATATTTTGTTATGTTAATTATTGGTATATTTCCTTTAGTACACCCACAATGGTAGGTAGAATCTCCCCTTACCAAAACTAACGAAAATTAAAGAATGAGCTATAATGCCTATTGTAATTCCCCCTCCCATTTGATTCTTTTTCCAAAGTATAAAACATTGATCATGTTAATAAAATACTATGATCTCATTAATCATATTCATGCTTCACACCTAAGACGTCTTATTAAGGACCATTTCCTTGATATTTTATGATGTGGTGCTTATATGTTGTGAAACCTATCATATTGGGATGAGTGACGTGTTCATGTCTAGGTGTTACAAGTATCACCATATCCTGAATAATTATAACCCTCTTGTGCATGATTTCCCTTGGTACCTTAGTGGGTGGCCAAATCCTTGCAAGATAACTAGTGGTTATACATTTGATTGATATCTTTTGAGATATAAATTATGTGAGTGGAGGCTTTGTGTCAAATTACTTGCATATTTACCAAACAATCTAAATAGGTCCCTAGGAAACTTTATGAAATGTATAAGGTTGCTTGGGATATCTCTCTTCAAATATACACTTATATTTACATGTCTAAGATAATTGAAATAATTTGTCTTGTGCAAGTCGTACTCCTTGTAGTATTAAATATGTAGGTGTTTTGTAAGTGTTATAGAGATTAATTTTGTTTCAAAATGATGTTATTATGATACCAAAGTAACCGTGTATATATAGTTAGTAAAAAGGGTAAATAAGATTAATCTAATAAATGTTGCTATGAAAACGGCCGCATTTGAGCAATGTCAAAACCAAACAAAATTTCAAGGTAATCATAAAATGAATTTAAGAATGTAGAGATCCACAACTAATTCAACAATCTAATAAATTTGAAAAATCCAAATATGAAGCATGATCACATGGTTTGTTGCATATTTATGAATCAAAAAATGGTGCTAATGAAATAATAAAATGTAACCTTGAGAATGGCATGATTGCAATCGTATCTCGAGGTCTTGTGAGATAAGGATATTACACTCTTATTGGATTTTTAAAAATTAGTAAAACCGTTGGCATAGATAGGAATATATCAAATCTATAATCACTCGGGAAGTAGGATGTATGGTCGAAACATGAAATTAATCTCTTACTATTGAGAGTAAATCCTTAAGATGATGAAATATAAGTAGTTTGAAATGTGAAATTTTTCACTTAAATTCAATGAAAACTCTCTATAATGGGAACACATGTGTAATGTACCCTTTCATGCACAATATTATGTGAAAATATGAATTCCTAATTAGAGCAACTCATTGTGAATCAAAAATGATGCAACTTACCTAGTTAACCTACATAGTTGGTTGTAATAACTTGAATACTAAAAGAGTGTACTATTAGTATTAAAAAATGCTATGAATTGAACTTGGGATAGATTTTCTATTGGTCTAGTAACCTTCCTTTTTTTTATTGTTAATTTTTCCTCCTTATAGAACGAGAGTACTTGTCTAAACCAAGTAAGCATGGCTTTCTCAAACAAATCCTTAAGTCAAATATTAGGAGGCACGTGTGTGTATATACGGTCCTAATCAAAATCAAGCTATATAAAGTTATCTCCATAAGAGAAATGAGAAAATTCTAAAGGAGCTGCTCTAGGTAAAATGTTAAACACAAACATGTAGCCTAGTTGTAAAGAACCGAAGGGTCCCATGTCATGTGTTCTTCATAAAATTATAGTAAATTAATATTTTTTGAGAAACAAACATCTAACATAAGAACTAAATATTAGGAGACTCGTAGTTGTTTTAAAATATTTTTTTAAACAAATGAGGCTATGGATAACTAATGGAATTGGAGAAAGAAACCAACCACGCACTCTCCAGGTAAGGACTAATGTTTTGTAAAATAAAGTAATTGGTGTTTGAAAAATAGGAAATTTTATACCTTATGTGTTTAATCTTGTTGAAAACTATAAAGTCATACAATGGAAACATTAATGTAATGAATATGTAAACCATGAAAAGTCCATTTCATGGATTATGCCTATCATTTATTTCTTACTATAATTGGGTTATTATCCTAGTTACATCATTTGAGTAATACTTTGGTGCATACCCTTTGTTTTCTTATTGTATGAGTGGGTTCTTGTTTATGTATGTTTCCCACATGAGGTCGAGTTTATTTATTTAGATCCCATATGGTGTTATGTAGCGTGCGAATCAAAGTAAAAATAAAATTAGTCGATAGTTTTACTATTGTGTTTTTGTGTTGAAAATGTGGGCATTATATATGGTATTAGAGTGGAGGTTCATGCTCTCGAGCCTCCAGGACAGATTGGAGTTGTGATATATGTTGTGATGTAAACAATGTTGTAATTATGATATTATGAATGCACATGTTGTGTATGTCACTTAGTGCACATTTTTTTATCATGTTTTTGTGCTTGGGATGAGATTATTCACTCTCCTTTACATGGACTCAATGAAGAGTTCATGTGTGATGTGACACCTTGTTGTGTGTGAAAAGAATGTTAATATTGATTGCAAAGTGTTGGAGTGTTTTGTTATTATGTGATATGAAAGTGTGTTGATATGTTGCGTGACAAATTTCATTTATATAGTGAATTGGAATTTAGTGTGATTCGCCAACGTTTTTTGATGAGTCGTCGTATCGGCATGTTGTATTGCAATTGACTATATGTTGTAATGTTAGTCACTATTTTCATCATATGTATAATTTTTATAATATGTGATCATTTATGTCATCAATTAGGGGCATATGGTGATCGTATGACCCCTATTGTGCATTACTTGCACCTTAGGTGCATTATGTGGAATATTTATGTATCATAAGCGTGTGAAATTAATGATTTTTTGATACCATGTGTAAGATGCTATGGTTTATGTGCTTGAATCACCATTGTGTTACTAATGTAGTTATGTGTTATGTTGTGAACCTTAAACTAGAAGACCCTAAGGGAAGCAACCATCAAGAGTGTATGTGTGGAGAGAGGATGTATGGACCATGTTTTCATAATCTTGAGTGAGTATGAGTGAGGAAGTGGATTCTTATATAGACTAAAAACCCACTTCTATCTATTTAGTATACTTCGAGATTTCTCATTATATTGTGGATGCACACCACCTTAGGCTCAACTTATGCAAACTAGCATCCCCTTCTCTTTCCTATTGGGTTTTCCATCGAATAATCCTATGCGATTTTTACTATGTTGAGCCTTGTGCAAGTATGGAGGGATGATTTAGGAAGAGATGGTGACAGTTACATTATTTGATATACTCATTTATAGTTACATGTATATTTTTATGAGATGAGGCTCGATATATGAGTGCCAAAACTTGATGAGTACCCCTTTGGTGGTCTTATGAGGCAACATAGTGATTGTAATGTGTTATTTCTTAATACGTATTTTATTTGTAAATTGATCGTTATCTCTTTTTTATCAAAACCAACAGTTTTCTTGATTAATGTGTGTGTATATTTTGGGTATTCATTTGGTTGTTGCACTAACATGTAGATTTATTCACTAACTATGGATAATTAACCATTTTTTCCTTAGTTTTAAACTTTCTTTTCATGTTTAAAATTTTTATAGCCTAGCCCAAGGATATTTATTTTTCCACTTGAAATGGATTATTTTATAGGTTCTAATATTGTAATGTGTTAGAATAATGTCATGGGATTCACGATCGAGTGGTTGAACCTATGGACCCACTTCATTATATGGGGTATGCCCCAAGAAGTTATAGATAACTAGCGGGTTTTCTACGAACCATGAGTTATTATGTCATTTGCGTTAGGGGTGACGAGGCTCTATGTGTCGGGGCCATAGGGTGACTGGCCTTATTAAATGGAGAAAGGAGATGGGGTTCTATGGTTGAGTGACCCAATATTCTTGATGACACTCTATGGTTGAGTGACCTAATGTTCTCGATGGCACTCTATGGTTGAGTGACCTAATATTCTTGATGGCACTCTATGGTTGAGTGACCCAATATTCTTGATGGGGCTCTATTGTTGAGTGACCCGGCTTGGTTTTAGCACTATGATTATTTCTCCTGGGAGGTATATGAAGTTGTTTGGTGATGCTTTGGGAGGTATATGGAGTTGTTTTGTGTTTATTTTGAGATATATGGAATTGTTTTGTAATGTTTAACGATGTGTGGAGTTGGTGTCATGAATTATGTGTACTATTGTCATTCTTGTTATTAATTGCTATGTTTAAGGCTTGACTCTCCCCTTGGTTGACATGGACTATTGGATATTGTTTTGCCTTGTTTTGGTAAAGTCATTGTTTTTTTTGGGGTCATGTGATTCCGGTTTCTTTTGTATCAACACAATGATTCACTATTTTTTTAGTCACTTGTGTGTTTTAGATCTATGCACATGACATAATTTTTGGAAATTATTTGTTATGTAGACTACTTTTTATGATTCCATGGTGGAATTAGAAGTCTTTTTATGTGATACAGTCATGAAAGTATGTAGCAAGATGTCTTGTGGGTCATTTGTGTTGTGTTGAGTTTTGTGTGATGCCTTGAGGATAATTACTTTTGGGCACCCATGAACATAAGATAATTTATATTTTAAACAATGAATACTAAGATTTTTAGATTTTAAAAAATGCTATAAAATAAAATACTAATTGAGAAATAAAGTAAAATATAACTTCCAATCTTCACGGAACATTACAATTCAAGATATTTCTAAAATTAGTTTGTTTCATTGTGGTCACATTTTAAATACAAGTTGTGTTGTTAAATTACATGTCTCATTATTAACTTTATTTCCTAGTTATTGTTAGTGCGGAATCACGAGAACCCCTAAGTTCCTACAACTAGATGAGTTGATACCCTCGATGTGTTTGCGTAACATGGAGCATCTCTTAAACTGTGGGACCTTGTAAGTTAGAGAGCTCTCTAGATTAAGGTTGGTTCATATTCCTTTGTTCAGTGCACACAAATAAATTGTAGATGATTTGTTCTAAATCTCTGTAATTTACCAAGGAGATAGGGTTGAGAAGATACAAAAAGATAAACATAAGCTAACGCGGTGATGCACCAAAGGAATGTCAAACACTCATTTTTAAGCTTACATAGACCATAGAAACGCAATGCAAAATACCATACACGAGATAAACAAACTACAATGAAAGATCAAGAAGGAAACAATGAACACATGAAAGGGTTGGAAGTTACCCATAGACATATATTATTTCTCCAAAGTTGTTACAATACATTATAGCGGCCAAGAGGCAAGAAAATTTACATTAAAGCTCGAATGGGAGGTGTGGAAGCTCCACAAATTCACTTGTGAACAGAGGGAAGAAGGGATAGTGAAAAATAAAAATGTCCAACCCTTTACAATGAGTTAAGCTCCTTTTATAGAGCATCATAGAGAGAAGAAGAGTGGTAGGAAAACTGATTTGAAGCTCAGCTACAGGCCATCAATGCCCCTGCAAATTTATCCACAATCTATCAAATCTACTTCGATTACTTGTTCGGTGTGTTGAAGGAGGAGGAATGGTGGATCAAATAGAATCCAATCTGGTTGTTGGAGAAAATATATCCTATATTAATGGCATGAATTTTTTTCCATTTTTCCCCACCTAACTTCTTCAAAATTAAAGTTTCAGATCTCCCGGTGTAGACGAGGTTGAGATCTCTCTAATGGTGCCAAATTTTTTGGATTTCGAGCCTTTGGATCAGAAGATATGCCCATTTGAATTTTTGAATTAGGTCTATACAAAAGTGGTGGAAATCTGGTTAGTAGAACAGATCACCAAGCCCGTAATTTACTTTGCACATTTTGGCATAAAAATACAAAAATGCAAAATTTGACCTGCAGACCTCATAATACCTTTTTGTCAAAAAATCATCTTCGGGTCCACCGGTCCACATTTTCCATTTGGGCAAAGAAATCACTCCATGACTCGCCAGCCCACATGTAATTTAGGCCTAACACGTAGCTCCTCGGGCTTTGGCGGAGGAACAACTCATTTTTATACTTTATGCCTCTTGGAAACAAAGCCAAAAAGTTAAAATTACTCTCGAGACCCACCTCCCCACTTTGACTTGGAATATGGCCACATGGAGGGTTGGCGCGCATTTGGAGATCGATTTTAGTTTTTGTTTTTAAAGTTATGTCGGATTGACACGTGGCACCTTCCACGGCTTTGCTCTGTCCCTTTATGTTTATGACTAAGTATTTTTACTTGGCGGGGCAATACATCTACCCAAGAACACCCATGGCCTTGCTCTGTCCCTTTATGTTTATGACTAAGTATTTTTACTTGGCGGGGCAATACATCTACCCAAGAACACGTAGAGGATCACTTCTTGTATAAGGACCCACTTTTAGATATACCTTTGAAGATGCACTAGGCTAACATGTGGAAGCCTTGTGCTCATTTGAGTCTCCACTTTGGGTCACCCCTTTGAATGTGCATCGTTAAGACATGCGGCACCTTCCACTTACACTTTCATTCTTAACCAATTTGGGATTGATTTGAATTTGACCTCTTTTGACCCTTAGCCATGTGGAATGCTGGTTCAAATTTGAGTCTTCACCTTGGGATCCCATTTTGAAATTGCACCAATTTGACGTATGAAATTCTTGCACTTGTTTGGAATTTTACATGGCTAGATCAGTTCCTTTTCGGGCCTGGGACACGTGGAAGCTCCATGCTCATTTGAGTCTACTTTTTGAGTTTAATCTTTGGATATGCACTTTGATGAGGCACGTGGAGGCTTCTATTGATTCTTCCATACTTAGCCAATTTTGGGGCTCATTTTGAATCATTTGTAGAGCCCAAAGACTTTGAGTCTTTCTCTGTTTCTTTCCTTTGAGCCTCTAGTTTTGTTCGACATTGTTTTCTTCCTTCCCCAACCATGCTACTCCAATGTAGAACCTGCCTATAACTTACCCGTTGGATTTTAAGTGTGGGTTCATTCGACGGAGCTATTTCTTGAATTTCTTCCCGCACGGGGTCATGTTTGATCAATTTTGTAGGGGCAAAATTGAGATAATAGTTATACTTCGAGCTTTGGTTTTTTTCGCATCAATGATGATGCTTTTATAAGGAGAGGGAGATGTAATATCCCTACCTAAAAGCACACCATTGTAAGGGAGAGTGACACATCCTCAAAGCCTTTTCGAGTTGTCTTTTTCTTGTAGAATAATACATGAACTTTATTTTGAGTTTCCTAGGACCTAACCACAAAGAGACCCAAGTTAACATTATAATTTAGTAGTAATTAAACAATTGAAACATACGAGAACATGACAAGGCACTTTGTGCTAAATAGATATTTAGTGAATAACCACCCCAATTAATACCATGGTGGGTAAAATTAGTCTTGCACACCGAGGTAAATCAAAACCATTATCCCCTCAATTTTCAATGCAAAAAATTTATTGATTTGGATGTGTGCCTACATCGAGAGGTGGGTTCGAGTGTCTCTCCAAAATTATTCTCTTTCCCTCTTACTCTAAATGAAAACTTGTTGTTTTTTGTTTGTAAAAAAAGGGGGGAAGAGGAACATTTGACTTTGTTAGTCGTTGGTTTATTGTTTTATGCGAAGATGCTTAGGATGAGGAAGTGCTTCATCCCGACATAATTTCAAAGCTGTATTGATTTTCCCTTTCTCCTTCTTAGCACATGTGTTGCGTGCAATGTAATATCTAGAATTCCTTTTTGCTTTTCTTATTTTTTATGTTTAAAGTTGAGCACTCATTGTATTTAAGAAGACATTGGAAGTGGCATTAGTTTTCAATTATTCTATGTATGGATATGCAATATTTATGTCTTTCACCTTCCTTATGCCAAAATAAGAGATTTGGGCTCGGGCGTGGATTTCCATTGCAGCATAATGGAAATGGATTTCTTTTCTTATACAAATTTTTTAATTGCAAGTTCCTTGGTTGACATGTATGCAAAATGTGGGAGCATACACATGGCATGTGAACTGTTTGACAAAATTCCTAAGAGAAATACAGTTCATGGAATACTAGGATTGTAGTATATACACAAAATGGGTTTGCTGTAAAATCCAAAGAAACTTTAATGCAATGATATTGGCAAATATTATGTCAAATCCCTTAGCGTATTACTGACACCCACCAATTATGTGTCATTTGGGAGAATTTTGCAAGACATGGGCATCCTCATGAAGTGAGGTTGTTGAAAAATATCTTAAGCATTATAAAAGGGTATGGACAAGTAATCCATCTAATGAGTTGTTGAAATAGTTGAAAATATTTTGGAATGAGAAAATGCACCTAAGAAAATTGTTGGTTATCCATTGATAGAAGACTACGGGAGTACCTCATCCAAATATGTTCTAACCAGTGAACATTGTGTAGAATGCTCAAATTTCTCTATGGAGCGGGTATAAAATATTTCAAGAAAGCTGAGATGGTGGAATTGTGGATGCATGTAAATCGCTTGATGAAATTCTTGAAGGCGATGGGGTCTCGTGGAATGCGGGGATTAGAAGTTTTTGTAAAAATGTATGGGTTTCCCTTTTCACTTGTAGTAAATTCCACTTTCAAAATTTCTTGCATTTGGAAATTAAGTTTTATTTATTAGGAAATGTAACTCCAACCAATCATAAAAACCTTACTTTATTTGGAACTTTCAAACATCAAAACATATGACCTCGAAAGTTACTGCACATGCGGTGCCACAACAAAACATGTCGCAAACTTGAAACTCCTTACGTGACCCCAGGTAATATGAGACACTATATGGAATTTGAACCAAGTTTTTTAACTTAATTAACACCCTTGCATGTCAAATTTTGAAGCCCACTTAGTATATCGGTCACTTGTAGTCACGTGCTCTTTTTACTAAAATACGATCGGTTTTAACTTTGTGGTTACAACTTAGTTCGAGAGAAAATGAAAAAAATTTCCACCTATCCCTACACCTCTAGCAATAGAATCATAATCCATATTCATTTCAATGAAATAAGGTTAAAAAACTAGTGCTTCAAGTGGATTTTGAGGCCCACTGTTCTTTATACGACAAGAGTTGTTGACATAATTACAATAATTAGTCGTGGAGTTGTCCTTATAGCTTGACCTCTGTTTGTCACAATCGACATCTGTCATGTCATGATGAAATCTTTATATATGGGGAGTAAGAGGGAATCATAAAAGATCATGATCAAACTTAGCACAAGTGTATTTAAGGCCCGATTTGTAATTACTTTTGATGTTTGGGTATTTTTTTCTCAACTTGCTACTTTAGCTCAAATTTCCTTCTAAGAGTCTTATTTGACTTCTAGTCACATGTGTGACTTCATAATACTATTGAAATTCTATGTAAAATTTTATTCCATATTTTATCTTGTATAAATGAATTTTGAAATGTATGGGAATTCTGAAATGTATGGTAATTATCTCTCTCCACCCTATTCTCTCTCTAGAAACAACTATGATACTTGATTGTTTTGAAAATGTAAATGATTTGGTAAATGTGAATTGGTTTAAAATTAATTGCTAATGGACATGAAATGTAATTGATTATAAAATTTTGAATAAAAATTAAAATGTCTCTTAACTTTGTCTATCTTCCTTCTCTCTCTCTAGAACCTAAATATTAAGTGTAACTAAAGTTGAAAGCATGAATGCATGAGAAATAAACCTTGTCTTCTTATCTTTACCTCTCTCTTTGTCTCTCTCTCCACTCTATTTAGCTGAAAATGTGTAAAAAATGATGAATCTGTGGATTTATGCTTGAGTGTATGGGATTTAAATACTTAGTCTTAGGAATGGCGCAACGTTGTTTTGCAAGTACTGCGAACAAGAGAAATTTTCTAGATGCAATCTGTTGTAATTAATTAGTTGTCCTTTGTAAATTTATATTCATCTTTCAATACATGTAATACCATAGAATAATGATATGTATTATTGTTTGAAGAATTATTCTTTGTATATTTTGAAAATGGAATACTAATGTGGCAATTTTTTACAGTGTTGAATTGAATGTGAAGTTTTACTCAATGTTGACCTTTATTATAAAGTTATTAAACTAATATTTTTCTATGTTAATTATTGGTATATTTCTTTAACACCCATATTGGTAGGTAGAATCTCCTCTCATCAAAATAATGAAAATTAAAGAATGAGCTATAATGCCTATTGTAATTCCTCCTCCCATTTGATTCTTTTTCAAAGTATAAAACATTGATCATGTTAATAAAATACTATGATCTCATTAATCATCTTCATGCTTGAACCTAAGATTTCTTATTGAAGACCATTTCATTGACATTTTATGATGTTGTGCTTATATGTTGTGAAACCTTTCATATTGGGATGAGTGAGGTGATCATGTCTAGGTGTTACGGGTATCCCCATATCCCGAATAATTTCAACCCTCTTATGTGTGATTTCCCTCGGTAACTTCTTGGGTGGCCAAAGCCTTACAAGATAGTTGGTGGTTGTCCATTCGATTGATCTCTTTTGAGATCTAAATTATGTGAGTGGATATTTTGTGTCAAATTACTTCCGTATTTACCAAAAAATCTAAATAGGTCCTAGGAGACTTTTGGAAATGCATAAGGTTGTTTGGGATATCTCTCTTCCAATATACACTTATATTTGCATGTCTAAGAGAATTGAAGTATGTTTTCTTGTACGAGGTCATATTCATTGTAGTATTAAATCTCTAGGTGTTTCATAAGTGTTATAGGGATTACTTTTGTCTAAAAATTTATGTTATTACGAGACCAAAGGAACTGTGTAAATAAGATTAATCTATTGAATGTCGCTTTGAAAATGGCACACCTTTGAGAAATGTCAAAACCAACAAAAAATTCAAGGTGATCATAAAATGAATGCAATAATGTAGAGGTCCATGACTAATTCAACAACGAATAAATCTAAAAATCTAAATATAAAGCATGATCACCTACTTTTCTACATATATATGAATCAAAAACGATGCTAATGAAATAATAAAGTGTAACCTTGAGAATGGGATAATTGCAATGTATCCAAGGTCTTGTGAGATAAGGATATTGCACTCTTTTTAGACTTGTAAAAGTTATTAAAACCGTTGGCGTAGATAGGAATATATCAAATCTAGAATCACTCGGGAAGTAGAATGTATGGTGAAACATGAAATTAACCTCTTACTATTGAGATTAAATCCTTAAGATGATGAAATATAAGTAGTTTGAAATGTGAAATTTGTCACTTAAATTCAATGAAAAATCTCTATAATGGGAACACATGTGTAATGTACCCTTCCATGCATAATATTATTGTGAAAATATAAATTCCTAATTAGAGAAACTCATTGTGAATCAATAATATACAACTTACTTAGTTAACCTACATAGTTGGTGGTAATAACTAGAAGATTAAAAGAGTGTATTATTAGTATAAAACAATTCTATGAAATGTACTCGGGATAGGTTTTTATTGATATAGTAGCCTTCCATTTTCTATTAGTGAATGTTTTCTCCTTGTAATGAGAGTACTTGTCTAAACCAAGTAAACATGGCTCTCTCAAACAAATCTTTAAGTCAAATATTAGGAGACACATGTGTGTATATACGGTCCTAATCACAATCAAGCTATATGAAGTTATCTCCACAAGAGAAATGAGAAAATTTTAAATGAACCATTATAGCTGAAATTTTAAACAAAAACATGCAGCCTAGTTGTAAAGAACCAAAGGGTCCCATGTTATGTGTTATTTAGACAATTATAGTCAACTAATTTTTTTTTAGAAACAAACCTTTAACATAATAACCAGGAATATTAGGAGACTAATAGTTGTTTAAAATGAATTTATTAAATAAATGAGCTATGGATAACTAATGGAATTGGAGAAAGGAACCAACCACGTATTCTCCGTTAAAGACTAATTCTCTGCAAAATCAAGCAATTAACATTTGAAAAATAGGAAATTTTAAATCTTATGTGTTTAATATTGTTGAAAACTATAAAGTCATACAATGGAAAACTTAATGTAACGAATATGTAAACCATGAAAAGGCCATGTTGTGGATTATGCATATCCTATGTTTCTTACTATAATTGGGTCATTGTCCTAGTTTACATCATTTGAGTAAGACATTGGTGCATACCCTATATTATCCTATTTTATGAGTGGGTTCTTGTTTATGTAAGTTTCCCACATGACGTCGAGTTTATTTATTTAGATCCCATATGGTTTTGTGTAGTGTGTAATCAAAGTCAAAAATATTATTCGATAGTTTTACTATTGTATTTTGGTGTTGAAAATGTGGGCATTACACTTTTCCTCTTTCTCATCTCCCGAAAACCTGCAAAATAAAAATGAGAAAATAAGTCAAAGGAATGAATAAGAACACTCCATAGAGAATATTAGGGTTAGTGTGCAATCCCTAAGATCCTAGGGCCCTCATTGTATCCATCTAAGGGTTGTGATTCATCCATACAAAAGTTAGGTGAGAAATAAGTGGGAATATGTTTTTAGTGAAATGTATGTGTAGCTTGTGAATGGGGCCTCTAAAGGAGTGTTAGAAGGTAAAATTAAATTATAACCTTAATCTCTATTTGGTGATTTGTACGCACCCAAAATTACACGTGCTACATTTTCAGGGAAACGGTTACAAAATTCCCCAATGATGATTCAAAATCCTTTCAAGAAGGTGTTCGAGTTCCAAAACCCATTCATAGTGTATATTTGTAGCCTAGATATCCTTACTTAGCTTTTCCATGCAGAGTTTTCCATCTCCTGCCTCTTTACGTGC
Source organism: Taxus wallichiana var. yunnanensis (assembly GCA_018340775.1). Lineage (NCBI taxonomy): Eukaryota > Viridiplantae > Streptophyta > Pinopsida > Cupressales > Taxaceae > Taxus > Taxus wallichiana. The sequence continues at coordinate 756,542,276 of CM031244.1, forward strand.
TCGTTATGGCCTTCAAGTGCAGGACCGCCACCCTGCCTTGGCGGCGGTTCTCAAAATGCTGCCTGCAAAGGGTTGTGCTCTACCCACTTTTTAAAATTCTTCATGTGTATTTTAAACATGCGACGATTCACTTAAATTTTCTTTTTGCATGCATCTGTTAACCGAATTGGCTAAAAATAGCTTTATTTTCTTGGTTCTCCTTGCTCATTCTATATTAAATGAGATTTAATTAGTTGGAACGACCTCTTCTTGCCTTGTGCATGAAGTAACCTACTAGCCTCCATTCATATATATTCCATGATTTTATTCAAGAAAAAGGGGCTTGAGAATTTTGTGTATCTTGTATTGTTTTTCCACCATAATCTTAGTGGGAATTACATAGCCAAGTTCATATCTCTTGTGTTATCTCTCTTCTACTTGCATTTCATCTACATTGCTTCCAAGCTTCCATTTCTCGAGTGCCATCCTCGTGTTGTTGTTATTTGCATTCTCAATCCCTTGGACTCGCATGAACACTCTAAGAAAGAAAGGAAAGAACGGGGAAAAATACTAATACTAGTGGATTTGCCAAGGTTCTTGCTCTTCCAGGTTGGAGTTGTGTAATTTTTTTCAATGTTTATCAAATTGTCAATTAAGAATGTTAATATCAATTGCATATCAAATAGAGTAGAGAAAAAATTCATTCCAATTAGCAATACTTTCAAGTAGATCAAATAAATAGGAAGTTTATCTTCAACATTACTAGGGAAGTTATGGGGAACAATAGCTCTTTTAGCGTTATGATTTGTTCTTCACTTTTGAGGTAGGGTTGGAAAGATTTTGATTGAGTTAGAATAGACCTTTTTTAGATTTAGATTCACACATCTACACAAATAGTTAGCTACATCCAGCTAATTTTTGTATTTAATTTTATTATTAGATTAAATGCACTTTGCCCGAAAACTTAGAAAAGAACAAAAACATTTATTTTCCATAGATTAGTTTTTCCTATTTCTTTATTCTGATATATTGAGAAAGCACAAAAAAAATAGGTTAGATTTCCTTCGATAGTTAGTTTTTTTACCAAAAGTAAATCAATTCATCTTGCATGACCATCAAAGGTCCATAAAAGGAAAAGACATATAGTGATGATCCCCGGTCTCACAACCCAACGGGCGAGCTAATAACTTACATAGACACAAGCTTGCATTTAACGGTCTTACCCACACCTACTGACATATGCTAAGAAAATAAGATAGTTAGATACATTGAACATAGATGTTAATCAAACGTGCGACTTTGGAGTACTCTTGGAAATAGGGTTTGATTGCATACATGACCATACGGGGCCTCGGCCTCAGCGAGTCTTCGGTTTTGGTCCATAGGTCCCACAACCCAACGGTCCTACTAGTCGGCTAGATATTGACACTAGTTTACACACGTTGGTATTCATATGTTCACTGCTTCCAACTAATATTATTACACAACTTTCATTGTTGAACATAGCAACTAATCAAGCTAAGACTTTCTGGACAAGATAAGAAAATCACCCATAGTTTTTCCAGATCCACTACGCCTCTTGTCTCAACTTCCATGACCTTGTCAGGAAACCCATACAAGGCACCTACAGGTTACTTTCCACGTATTCCACAACCACTCAATAGAATCTCGGCAGAACTAGACATCGATTGGAGTCTCCTAGGGTGTTATCATATCGACCATACCATCACACCCCTTTAGGTTAGGAGATCTTTCTTTGCCTTAGATTCATAGATTCCAATATTGTGTGTCGAAGACATAAGGTGTCCCGATTAGCTTGATTTATGCCATCACTTTCACTTCCATTTCCATTCCATACCAGTTATCTCGCCTGAACCTCGGGAGGTCGGGTGTGAAGAAGGTCATGCATTAATTTTCTATCGAACAAAATTGGTGAACATGACATGAAGATATAGTCTCTAAACATTTCCACTTTCTTCATCCATCCCTTATTTTGTAGGTATCCTTATATCCCCCAAATATGTTAGGATATGAAGAGTATAGTCACTTATCTAGGGTTTTGGCATGTACCATTACCAATCATGTATACCACAACAATCACCTTCACTTACCACATGGGTGGATAACCGCTCATCTACTCAAAACCCTCTGCTTGAGGGAACCAATGTTTGTTCTTATGTGCGCATTGAATAACTTGATCAGTCACTCGGACCTATCCCCTCGAACAATCAATTTCAAATAACATGACATTCACTAGCAAAGCAAGTTCATCTCCTTGGGTATTTTTTGACATCCCATTACCATGGAATTTGATCAACTCCCCCATCTAGATGAGGAGTATTTAGCATGGTATGCTATGAGTCAAAAACAATTCAAACACATGAACAAATTTTTCGATAGGTTATAAGGACAAGGTGATGTCTGATTCAAAACAATAACGTTACGCCACCACCAATTGACAATACAACCAATAAGGGGTGACAAAGCACATCGTGAACAATTCATAGCAGGATACCATACTCCTCAACAACCTCCAAGGGTTCAAAAAAAGGTACCTAAGAAAGACACCATCCCTTGATGGGTGATGACATTTCATCTTTGGTAGACAAGGTCAAAGAGTTAGATCTTACCCAAAAATGTTGAATTCATACGCAGGGCAAGGTTGAACTTCATCCTACCCGCAAGACTATGGGAAAATATCGATTTGCCGAGAATCTTCCGTCTACTGAATACTCCTAACCTTAAGGATTTATTAAATGGGATGGGTATCTTTGGTATGCCTCCTCATGCCACATATGGATACCTACAACAAGCACTAGTTGGAAGTGCATTCTCAAATGCTATACCATCCATAAATGTGATGTTCCTTGGCTTCACACCTTTAGCTCTGTATCAAATTGGCCAACCTCCTATATGCACACATAACTCTAAAATTCTATAAGGTGATGCATACACCTATCCGGTCCTTATGTTTATCCTCGGGAATACCATATTCTCTGAAAAATTCCTATGCCATGTCGTTTGAAACCAATGTAACCTTTGTTTCCACAACAAGGACCTTCATGGTTGAAATGTATGCAATGGTAACTTACTCACGAGTACCTAAAGGATCCACTAGACTTTTCCATCCGGACATTCATGCTCCCAAGGCCATTGCTTAATTTTCTAAAGTTTAAAGGGTAAGGCAACCCAAGCACCCATATCAAAGCCTACACAACAGCCATTTGAGAGTTTCTCCCGTGGGATGCATTTGTTGCAAAAATCTTCCTAAAACGCTAGAAGGTATCGCTCTTGGTGATATTAAAGAATACTTGGAGGCCTCGATACACTCTTTTAAACAACTCATTTCGAGTTCATATAGGATTTTGATATGAATAAGATAATAAGAATAGGGATCGAGAGAATTATTACACATCAAGAAAAAACATAATGAATCCACAACCCATTTCATTCAAAGGTGGCAACAGGGTTCTCTATTCTTCTACAAGTGCTCCAAACATGGATCAAACAAAACTTTGTGATTTATTCCTCCACTCTCTCAATAGAGAGATAAAGGAAGAGGTTCAAAAGTTCCCACTTAGGATATATGAGGAAGTGTTAGAAGGCACTCTTCGATTGACCAAGCAGACCATTGATAGTGGTTGTAAGACCAACAAGGAAAATGGGAAGTTATTTACTCCTTCTAAAATGCTCTAGGCTACTCCAACAATATGGAAAATAGTCAAGGACTAGAATGAACAGAAACACAAAAACCATGTTGGAATAATTGGTAGGCATGTTATTTATTATTATAGCTTTTACATCATCATCAGGCACATCTACTTTTATCCTGTAATTGATTTAAAATGGAGAGAAACTTACTCATGTGTTGCACCATGTTATCACTTTCCTCCATCTTGAGTCCAATTTTTTTGTTTGATAGATACTATTGCGCTTCTGTTTGAGATCCAAAAGCTTGTTCAATGTAGTCCATATGACATTTGAAGTTTTTGATAAATCTATATGATGCAAATAAGCATCAAATAATCCTAGGCCAATAATTGTTGTAGCTTTTCGATCCTTGCTTTCCCATTTTGTTGCTTCATCTGCGTCATGCGGTTTACTGATTTTTCCTTCCACAATCTCCCATAGATCTTTGTTAATTAGAAACAATTGAGTTCTAACCTGCCATGTATGGAAATCTTTTCCTTCAAATTTTTCAATTCAATTCAAATTGTCCATGTTGATTTTAAAAATTAGATGTCGATTCCACCGAAAATGTGTCCGTAAAGCAATTTTTTTTTTTTTTTTCATTTACAATTTTTGATATGATCAATGTAAAGAGCTAAAAAAACACACATTTAAAAAAACATCATCTCAATCTGAGTTACCAACTGAAAGTTATGGCAACTACAATTTTTAAATCCACTACCATTCGAGACCCCTTTCCAAAATGGAAATTTTGTATTTGTCCTTGTGTTTTTTTTCACTATGTCCAAAAATGAAAAAAAAAATAGAAAGCAATAGTTCTAACTCACGATTTCAGAGAAGATCACGATGGATGATGGACGAGTAGATCGGGTGGAAGATCACACAGCGGACCACGTAGAAATAGATCACATAGGTAGACCACGCAGGAATAGATCACACAGGTAGACCACACAAGAATAAATCATGCAGGTAGACCACATAGGAATAGATCATGCAGGAACAGATCTAGGCATGTCCATGCAAAAATTCGGGCGTAAATAGGTGACGTCCAAAGCATGGAAATGCACGACTCCTTCATAGATACATATGTTAACAATAGGGGAGTGAATGTTACAAATATATTGTGTAACATTATTTATATATTGTAATATTATTAATAATGAGTATTTAACTCATATTAATAATATAGTTAGTCTGAGTGTGTTGTGAGAACAACTCACGTAGCTAAATTTGTGTGAGATGATAAAGGGGTGTTAGAGAGATATTATGAGATGGGGTTGAGATTATATAGGGATTGAAGATCATGTTTGACTCTCATTGCTGGTCACAAGAACCTTGGTGCTCTGATACCAAATAATAAATTTGGTCTAGATTATTAGAAATAATCTAACACAATAATAAAAACACATAATATAAAATTCATCCGAGGACAATAATATTCATTAAGAGAGAGTTACATACATAGATTAATTAACCCCTACAATGGTGGAGTCAAACATGATCTTCAATCCCTACATAATCTCAACCCCATCTCCTAATATCTCTCTAACATCCCTTTATTATATCACACAACTTTAGCTATGTGAGTTGTTCTCACAACACACTCAGACTAACTATATTGTTAATATGAGTTAAATACTAATTATTAATAATATTACAATATATAAATAATGTTACATAATATATTTGTAAGACTTTTGAGAGGCTAACTTAAGATCTTTTTTTTTTTTTTTACTAAAATATTCGGGTAGCATAGATGTCTCGAGATAAAATATTATATCTTTGTGCCATTCAAAACTTACCAGACTTTTCAAGGACATCTACCATTTCTCCTTCTACTTCATTCACCTCAATAGTTTGTAATTTGCTCTCATCCATAAGCTTAGCTAGGCCCAAACCTCTTTCCAATTTCGTGGTTTGGATATCCATGTCATACTCATGCAACTTGTTCACCCATCTACATATTTTTCTTGAGACCTCCATCTCTGACAAGATATCTTTCACCATGGTGTGGGGAACATAAGCAACAACCTTAGAGCTCAAGATATAGGATCTGAAAAAAAAATTCTTTCACCAAGGAAAATGCTTTCTTTTCCATGATGGCGTATTTCAACTCAGCTCCTGCAATGCCTTATTTAAAAAGTAAATTGTTATCTCAGCCCCTTGACAACATCCTTCGTAACAAAACAAATGTAATGGTATTTTCTAAGCAAAAGAAAACAATTGAAAAGGTTTCTTGTAATTTGGGGATACCAAAACAGAGGCATGTTTTAGTGCTTCTTTGATCCCATTGAAATCCCGAATGGAAACTTCTTCCCATTTGTTAACTGGTCCTTCTTTAGCATGCTAGTAATGGGAATGGTCAACTCAAAGCAAAGTTAAACACAAATCTTCTCGATAAAGTTTATTTTTCCAAAGAAGGATTGAATTCCCTTCTTGGTTCTTGGAATTGGAACCGTGCTTTGATGGCTTCCACTCTCTCTGGTCTATCATGACCCCTTCTTTTGATACTATGTGACCAAGCGGCTTTACCTTTTAAACTTCAAGTGGCACTTCTTAAGATTCAATGATACACCATACTCCCTACATCTTAACATCATTCTCTCCATGTGTTGCAAGTGATCATTTCTCTTTTTGGGAAATACACTTACATCATCTTGATAAATCATAATGAAGTCATTGATATAACTAGCAAATGCAAAATCCATTGCTCTTTGGAAATTTTCTCTATCATTCATTAAGACAAAAGGCATACCGACATAGACATAAGTTCCCAGGAGTAGTAAAGGAAGTATTTATTCTTTCTAACTCCTTCACAACAACTTGATTATAGCTAGAGAAACCATCCAAAGTGGATAAAAGTTCAAAACCAGTTACCAATTGTAGCATAATCTCCATGTTTGGCAGAGGGTAATTATCTTTTAGTGATGCTTTATTTAGGTTCCTTAATTCCACGCATAGCCTTATGTCACCATTCTTTTTTCTAACAGTCACTAAGTTTTCAACCCAAGATGAATACCTCATGGGCTGAATGATCCCTATGTCCCTCAAATTCTTCAGTTCTTCTTGCATTTTCAAAGTAAAGAGTAGATTAATGGGCCTCTATTTATGCTTGAAAGGCTTGGCACTAGACTCAAGAGGAATCTCATGTTGGAACAAATCTTCCATGTATTCCTTAAACTCAAAGTAAGACCAAGTCAAGCGGTCTTGATATTTCTTCATAAATTAAATATAGGATTGTTTCTCTTCCTTGTTGAGACTACCTCCTAACTAAAATTTTTGTGGCTTTTCCTTTGTACCCAGGTCGTGCTCTTCCACATCTCTTTAAACAAACATATTTCTTTTAATAATGCAATCAAGATTATCAAAGTTTGACTCAAGAGCCACCAAACCTCTGGGAATCATGTTTGTCTTCAAGTGGATGATGTATTTTCCAAATAATGTTTCTTTTCCTTTAGCAACACACACCATTGGTTCCCAATCCATATTTTTGTTAGCAAACTCACCTTGGTTCTCTGAAACCGATTCACCTAGGCATCATCGTTAAACACTTGCCAATGTTTAACATTATTAGGACAGATCAACTTGTTAGTATTTCAACATCATGCTCACAAAATGGAGACACTACACAATTCCCAAATCTAGATCCTTACACTTTGCTAACTTGTCTCCAACAACATTAAACTTTCTATCAATGTACATAATATTAAAAGAGTCAAACATTTCAATCAAATCCTAGACTAGCATGCTCGTATTGTTTCATTCTATGATTTTTAGTACCATAAAGTTTTCTAATTTGTTTGACAATCAATTCTAAATCCCATTTGACTATAATATCCTTTATACCATATTTCCATGCAATTCTCAAGCCTAATAATAGTGCTTCATATTCAAAAAGGTTGTTAGTGCATTCAAAGTTAAGTTTGAAAGAAAGGACAAACTCTTCTTGGCTTGGGGAAATCGAACAAGGCCAAAACCATTTCCAAACTCGCAACAGTGGTCCATCAAATAACAAGGTCCAAGGTAAACCCACTTGTTGAAGAAATTTACACCGATAAATCTGTGCTCCTTTCCATTAGCAAACCCCACAAAGTTATCTACATCTACATCAACATATAACACTTCATAAGAAGAATTATTTGGATTCAATGAGCTCATGACATTTTCTTCTCTCCATATAGCTTTACAAGGCTTCCTTCAATTGGAATATTGGCGAAAGATATATCCGTGTGAACAATTCCACCAAAACTTGCAGCCCACTTTCTTGATAACATCATACCCCATTTGGCGTGAGCAATCAACAATGACAACATCAAGTTTTAGGTTATTACCCAAGCTACAAGTTGTACCACCGAACGTTTACACACCCTACAACTGGGACCTCTCTAGAATCCATTACAATACAATTGTCATAAGTCATTTGTCACTTTAATGTTCAATTTATTCATGATTTCCATAGGCATAACATTGCATGATGCTCCTGAGTCAAAAATACAATTATGCAATGATCTGTCTTTAATAATCAATGTTGTAAAAATGGATCGACATTCAAATGAGACTCAACTAAAGATGTCCCCAAGTAAATTTCAGGTGCTTCCCAAGATTTTCCAATGTTGTGACCATGTTTCCAATTCTTCAATGATTAGAGGTGTCTCAACAATGTTTACATATCTTCCTGGGGTACTTTTCTCTTCTTTCAATCCCAAATATTCAAATTCCCTCTTCTTGTGCTCAGAATCTTAAGCAGCTCAACAATTGGAACACTAACTTTGATTTGACTCAAAACTTGGGCAATGTCATATGGAACATACTTGGGCAAGGCAGCATTGGGAGGGAGATTGACAAACTCATCAGATGGCATGGGATTTTTGACAGTTTGGGTATGAGGAGAAGTATGAATTTTGTTTGGGACAACAAGGCCTTTGGTAGATGCATCTTTCTTAGGAACTTCTTTAGGAATACTAGTAAGCAATGGAGTTTTGGGTTTGGCCTGAGGGCCTGCCTTTGACAACTTTACTCCTAGTGTTATAATATTTCTCTTGGGAAACAACAACATTCATCAATAAATGGCTATCCTCCTTAGATGGGATTCCTCCATCTTAATTCTTTATCATTAAAGTTCTTAAATATTTAAAATCATTATTAGGTATTTCAAAATCTTGTACCGTATATATTTCGAAAGTATGAGAGGGAGGAAGAAATTGTACTCGGTAGATGCAATCCCAAAACCTGCACTGCAGGTTCGAGTACTTATCACTTCAGATTGAAGTTGCTCCTTGTTTTGAGCTTGTGGAACAACCCATCATGCAAATATCATCATCGATCATCACCATTATCAACTTCTTCAACTTTCTCGATCTACTTCACATAGAGGATGGGGAAGAAATCATCTATCACACCAATCAATTTCATTGGCTTCATCAATAAGACCCTAATAGTCGAGGGGTGAGGCACCATTCCACTTTCACATGCTTAGGGATGTCTATTTCCCATGGGTCCTTTACCTCTCGTCATCGGGTCTCTAATCACCCCTAAGATGATTTTCAAATCTGTCATGATTTTGTGCCTTTTGTTGGCCTTGTGAACTCTACTCAATTCCTTTCTCTTCCGGGATAATTAGTTTGATATTTATTTGACAAACCTCTCCAAATTCCTCACAACTTCCTCGAGATCCACAACCTTATTTGATTGAGGCTTCTCGGGGTTGATCAATTTAACACCCTCCCTCTTAGGAGGTTTTCCAACCGCCTTAATGATTTTCTCAATTTGTAGAGCCATGGTAAAGGCTTGCCTCGAGTCCTGGGGTTCTTATCCTCAAATACTAAAAATCTTTATTATTAAATGCATCTCGAATATTTTATTAGACATGATTAATCACATGGCCTCAAATTAACAGCCTTCTCAATATTTTTGTTAAATCTATTGTCAAATCATGCATTGATTTATTAGGATTCTTGTTTATATTTTCAAACTTTGATAAAAGAAACCTAGGGTATTTTTAATCACCGTCTCGCATCCTAAAATCATTCTTCATCTATGTCCAGAGTCAATGGAATTATCTAGTAGAGATTTATACCGAGTCCCTTGCATCTTCTTCTAGTGTATGGATAAATAATTTAATGTATACATCATAAAACTCTATTTCAAGTATTCCCTCATATTGACAAAGAGTTTCAAGTTTTGATCACCGATTATTGCATTATTTCCATGAAACTTATGAAATTTGTTTCTTACATCATGTGGCACATCATTTGGATAGCCATCCATTCCTCTAAAACTAATGGGACCAAAATTATTAACGAGAAATAGAGGTCTAGGTGGAGGATGAGCCATATTGTTCTAAGAAGGTGATCTTACAAGAGAAAAAAAATGATGAGGAGTGAGGGGTCCGAGCAATACAGGGATGCAATTTTCAAAATGACTGTCATCTAAAGGTTATGTCTCTTAGAAAACTCTATTAGATTTTGAAAATATAGGGAAGATTGAGAAGCAAATGTTTCAAATACAAATGAAGGCCCCTCTTTAGATGGAGAATTTAATTCAACAAAAATACTACCCGATTGATTCACTTGAGGAAATGTTGCAATCTTCAATCACAAGCTGATTAGTTTCACCAATAAAGATCTTTTTCTTGATTCTTGATCTCCAAAACCTTCAAGATTCTTATTCCTTCTAAAATCATCCTTCCCAGTTCTAGAAACAACTTTACTGGTAGGGTCTCGCGAAGAAATATCTTCTTCCTTCCAACTTTGCAAATATTAGTGATAAATTGCAATTGATAGAGGTCAAGACACTAGCATTTATCAAAATTTCATTCAATATGGATTCACCACTAACTATTTTCACCTAAGTTGTGCAAATGCACTAAAAATGGTTTGTCAACACTAAATTCATGCAAAGTTTACAAGATCTACTCTTCTTTTACCCAAATTTATCAATGATGATACAAATCCTAGTGCACTAATTGTATAAGCTAGAAATATTACACTCAGAACTCACAACTTTGAACAATTCTTATAGAGCTTTGACAAATAATGATATTTCAATAATGTATTTTCACTTTAAAATCTATAAAAAACATTACTAGGATCTTGTACATGTACACCTTTGTTCAAATACTTCAAAGAGGTACCCGACAACAACACCATGAGTTTTGGTATCCAAATTCATTCTCCTTTTCAAGCCGAATAGCAACACAAATTCAATAGGGAGCTTAGAGATAGATAGACCATAGTTCGTGTCATTTTGTAGCCGAGGATGAGATCTAATTGGCCCTTTGTTACTCAAATTTGTGGAGAGATGGATAGCATCTTTAAGAGGATTTGACATGTCCTCACTACTTTAGGACATTCCTCTTCGACCAGGGTAATAGGACCCTTAGTGTAACCTTTGTTTAATGAAGGAGATGGAGATATCCTTCTTTTGCACGAATTCTATGAAGATAACCTTGTGAAAATACGGTCCATACTCCAAGATTTAACTCTTAAGAATTGTCACTTCTAAATGATTGAGATACTTTCAACGCAAGGCTAAGGTTATTAAAGACATTAAGAAATCCTTATTGTTCTACATATTTTTGCAAGTAGATTGTGTTCCTTTGTTGACACACGGGAAAACAGGGGTAGTTCAAGGTGGATTCATGGTTTTGAAATAATTTTGATGGGAGATTGTTATCCTGTAAAATTGACAAGGAAATTTTGCGAGTAACCATACTAAATTTCCATTTTGGCCTCCCGTTGAGGTCCCTTAACGTTCGAGAATGGCATAAAATCCCTTTCTGAAAAATCTAATTTTATTACTTGCTCATTTTCAACCTCATTGGAAAATGGCACGCTTTTCATTTGCGTAACATCAACCAAAACTGCGCCCCTCTTTCCTTTGGCGCATTCTAGGGAGTGTTAACACTCCAAATGTTGCGCCTCTCAAAAGTGCACCAAGGCGCAAGTGCCATCTTGTTATCACTCTCTAAACTGCGTTGTGGGTGCAAAAAACATGGTGTCGATACTCTCAAAGCTGTGTCATGGCATAAATACCTTCGTGTCAACATCCACTTAAGTGCACCATAGAAAAAGTTGGTGGCACATTTATTACACCTTTTGCTATAAATAGGCACGTCTGACCTGTCATTTTCACAATTTAAAAAACATGAAAAGTTATTCCTCTGTGCTTGTCATTCCTGTCAGCCCCACGTGTTGCCATTTGTCACGTTCATGGACCCCACATCATCTCCTTTATCATTATATATTCCTAGTAAGTGGCCCTTGCCCTTCTTATGGATTTGTTGTGGTTTTTATGTTGGGTTAGGTAATTAGGATGGTTGATAATGAACAATGAACCTAAGAAGATAACACAATCCCAACACATCTTGCAAAAACCCACCTACAAGCCATTTTTCACTCTCCTTCTAGATATGCTAATCTGGAAGGCTCTGCCTCAGAATGGACCCCTGCCCCTTTTCTCCTCTATCCCCTACTTTGCCAAGGTTAACCCCTTGCTATCAAAATCTGAGCTGAGAGAGTAAAAACCACAAAATGAAGAGAATCGGCTTGTTGTCTTCCAAATGTCACAATTTTCATACGTGTTGTGCTAAACCCGAGTCACGCCCTTTGGCTCATCATTCGGTCATTCTACATTAGAAACTTGATCGCACCAAGGCCTGAATGTGCACTAGTGCTATAGGGCCCTTTCTGCACCTTGTAAAAAATGCAAAATTCCTAAGGCGCAGGCGCAAACGCACATATAAGTAGCAACAACACTTCATGCTATACAAACCCTTCCCACGCCACACAAGCTTAACCCCTTGGCGCACCTCACCTTGATGTTGCATATTTTGCATCCATGCCTTGGCATGCCATAAAACTCTGTAACACCAATCATATATGTGTCCCACTAAAAGACCTTCAATGGTGCAAGTGCACATCCTTGACACTAACATCCCCGAACGTTGTGTGTAGCCTTTCGCGCCCGCGCGCCTTCTCGCGCTACTTTTTCCCATGCAACACTTTCCCAGAGTGTGCCTTACTTTTCTAAGTCCCTGCGGGCTGTAATAAAGCTGCGCCTTACAACCAGAGGCTCATAAATTGCTAACTTTTCATTCTGTAATATTTTATGGATGACTTAACAACTAACATGGTTCTTCTGTGATGGACTTCCCTGATTCTTCTTGCAGATCAACAACTAAACTCAGATCCACACATGTCTTCATCAAGTAAGAAGCCAACTAAGTCCAAGGGTAAAGCCAAGCTAACAGAGCAAGAAATGAAATATAAATACCAAAGGGTCAGGATGCCTAAATCTCTTACAGAGTGTGATCTTGATATCAGAGATTCAGAACTTGGGCACATTGACATGGAGGACTTCTGGGCTAGAACCAAGAAGGTCACAGGCAGCCCATGGATGGATAAATTGGTTGGCAGTGGTCTGCACTTTGTCACGGGCTCTAGTGAGTGCAATCAACAATTTGAGTTTATGATGTTGGTGGGCCATTGTTACAATAAGGACACAAGATGTGTCAAAAATGAGAAGGGCAAGGTGATAATCAACCTCACGGCCCGACATTTTGAGATCATGTTGGGTATCCCTCACCACCGACATTTTGTAGCAGTGAGCCAGGAGGACTGCATGAAGACATGGACTGAAAATGAAGACAAATGTATGCAGTTAATGAATGAGGTGTACCTCAAGAATAAGAAGGTGACAAGCAGGTGGCCACAAGTCATTCATCACAGTGAATTTTTAGAGGAGTTGAGTGACACAATCACCTTCCTGAGCAGGGTGTTTGGGCTCCCTGATGCCCATTACTTTCACAAGTGGATGCTTAGGTATTTAGAAACAATGAATAAAAATGTTCTGATCAGTGTTTTGAATGGGGAGAGATTATCAGCAGCACAATCTCAGAGCAGCTTCAACAACTTTCAACAACTGGGAGGTTCTATATGAACTCCTATGTAGTATATGTTGCTACCTTAGAGAGGGACTACCCAACATTGAATCGGTATGGGGTATGGCCCTAGGTCAAAATATATGAGTACTATCCAGAGTTAAGATTGAGAACAACATAGCCCAATTCAGTAAAATCAATGATGTCTTCTTCTATGGCATCATCTGCCTCTTGAGGCCCAACATGACTTATAGTCGGATGACCAAAAGCGTGGTCACCACCATAGAGAAGTGGGGAGCGTTATTCACACAATTCCCCACTTTCACCTATCTCAGAGCCGCTAACTTCTTGGGAGAGCCCACCAAATTGCCAAGGTATGCGGGACCCAAACTGATCTTGTTGGAGCTGTCTAGACAGCTCATCACATACCATGAGAAGTGTTTGAAAAGGAAGAAGGGTGGAACTCCATTCCCCCTCATAGTGGGTAGGTACACCTGCACTTCACAGAGAAAAGCCCGGGAGATGTTTATAGAGCTTGAATTACTCAATTTGAAGCATAATTTCTGACAAGGCCAACCTTTGATCCTCGTGATTTCCTTCCAAGGGCAAATATCGATCCAATTCACGTCCCTCAGATCAAATATATCTACATCAATCTATATCATGAAGTTGAGCTCAGATGAAAGGATCACTCCCGACTGGCCCTGGCAGAGATCATTCAATATGGTGTGGCTATCATCCCAAAGGATTTCCAAGCAACTGATCAAGAAGTTGATCAAGTTTATCTAGACATGGATGGGGACAATTGGCCATTTGCCGAAATTGATAGAAACAAGGCCCCTCAAACTATAGAGGAAAGGGTCAAGGGAACTCTACAACACACTGTTGGTCATCAAATAGGACTTTACGAAGAGCAACATGTTAGGGTGGACAAAAGTCCCTCCTCTTTAATAGGAGAGGTTCCCTTATTCAAAAACGAACCTATTTACAAATATACAAAACATGATTTTCTGGTTGAACTTGGATATTACGAAAGTGTTTTCTATAAAGATCATCAATTACAAAAGGACTGAGGAATGAGAGTACGAGAATGAGTAGAAAGGCAACACTCAGAATTATAGATAACAGAGTAATTCTTTATGTATGCGAAGTTACAGTGAATTGAAACAAGATCATTTGTATCATATAAATAAGATGGAATTTAAAGACACAAAGTTCTGTAAATAACATCTGCCAGAACACAAAGTTTCTTAACATAACACAGACAAATGATCTTCACAAAATTAAATGAAAGCTTAGGGATAAAAGAGATCAGATAGACAAAGAATGAAAAGCCCTTCTGTATTGATTTCTTTATGATCTATTTACACTTTCAGAAAATAAGCCAAGTTCTTCCTCCTTTCAAAATGGCATGGAGAGGCCATTATATAGCTTACAAATCAGTTACTCTTTGTAACCACTTCTTTTAACTAAAGATTAGTTAAGGATTGCCAATCGCAATACCTCAACTTATTACAATGAATCCGAGAAAAAGAATTAGAAAAGAAGAGAAGAATAAGGAGAAGAAGACAGGTGGTTATGAATGGGAGGGACCCACTGACTTCAAAATTCGCTACCTGAATCTCTTCAATGCCTCGGCTATGTCTCTGCCACGAGGGACTGACGTGTTGGCTGTAGACTGAGCCCAAAATCTAAGGCACTTCTCCATTTCCTTATCAAACTCGACATGAGTATGATAGTCTTTATTTGCTTCTTCAATGGCAGATTGAAGAGAGCAGATCTCCTTCATTTTCTCTTTGGAGATGGAGCTTTCCTTGAATAGATTATCTTTGACAAAAGCTCTGAATTGAGCTTTGATTTCTTGCAAGGAAAGAGGCACACTAGAAGTTTCATCCTGAAGATGACAATGTATATATTTGAAATCAGATACAACCAGTGTCTTGAAAACCTCACCCTTCTGCCAACTATTCTTCAGCTCTCCCAAAGCCTCCTCCAAGACTTTGATCTTCCACTCCATGCTGTAAACCCAAGACTTTGACAGATTATCCTTTGCATCATCAAAAACCTTATTCGTTAATAAAATTTTCTCATTTATCTGTCCCATGAGACGGAGGTCTACTGCAATCTGCTGCTCAGAGTTTGAGCTCTTTATCTATGATCCCGATAGTATAGGAGAGCTTCTATTGTAAATTGTTCACCTTTCCGTGGAGTTTGAAAGATTCATCGATGAAGTTTAATCCTGCAACAAGCATATCTTCCACCATGGCCTCCATAGCTCTGCCATAGATGGAATACTTGTGCATGTCTTTGATACTCATACTTCATCTTGGCTCAAAATTACAGTGGCGGAAGGGTAGTCAATGGGGTAGGGTCCAAAACTTTGTCCTTAGACAAAAGAGATTTGATAAAACCTGTGATAATTTGGGCTTGTTCCTCCAACTATTCAATAGTTTGTTGCCCTTTCTCTACCCTCCCAATGACTCTTGTGGATCATTTCTGGAGGTTGTGGATCTCACCTTCAGGAGTAGACTCTCCCATAGGAATCCTTGAGAATTCTAGGTCAGAAACCTATAAGTCCTGCTCTGATTTATCTACTGTAGGCTTAGAAATCTCCAGGAATTGCTAACCCTGAGCATCAGACACTATCCTGGAGGTGATTCTGGCTTTCTTGACACGAGAAGGAGTAGTGCCTAACAAGGCTACCACAGCATCAAAATTTGGCCCTGAGCTCCGAGAGGAAGATTTCCTCTTTCTACTGTCGACAAAAGGTTGCATCCATGCAAAAGAGGAAGAGGAAGCAATAGGAGGGGCAAGAGGACCAAGAGATAGAGAGCTCATGATGCTCAAGGTTTGCATAGCTGTTGTCTCAAGTTGAGATGTGAGTGGGGCGCTTGAGATAATTGCTGCAGAGGAATCAATAGCACTTGGAAGTTCAGTGCTATGGACTTCCTTATCTTTATCTGTTGGAGCTTCAGGAGCATTTGTAGGGGCTGGCACTTCACTCTCTTCACTTTCACTGAGAACAATGATGTTCTCTGGTCCCAAAGGCACTTCTACCTACTTTCTTTGAGGATCTTTTTCCATAGGCTCCTTCTTAACCTCTTTGAATTTCTTCTGGTATACTTGAGTGGATGAAGAAGGAGTGGAAGCTGCAGGTCCTTGCGTTGATGAGGCAGGAGGGGTTTGCACAGGTGTGTCTGATATGGGAGTCGATGCTTCCCTCCTTAGTGTTGAAACATCCTTAGAGGAGGATTCTCCTGAGTGCCTTCTAAGTTCTCGAACTTTCCTATCAAACCAAACCTTAGTCCTGACTAAGAATGGAGCTAAGATCTCGACCAAATCATCCTTTTCTTGTTCCAATCCAAGTCCTCCAAGGGAGTGTGCTTAACCACATTGTCATACTCATATGAGTATAGATCAAAGTTGTCATCCTAGAGTCCTTCAGAATTTGGTATAAGCCGAGTTCTTGGATCAATTCTGCAGAGAGAGCTCTGCCATAGTGCCTCCTTCTAGCCTCAAAATCATTCTTGCATCATTTCATAGCCTTCTCGTATATACGCCTATGATGATAGATTATCTTGATGTTCTACTTTCAATGAACTTCTTCAAGTCGAAGCAAGTTCTTGGCTTGAAGAAATGAACAGTGATGAGAACCAGGGCTCTTTCTATATTCTCAGTGCATCCGGGGGCTGTTTTACAAGTGTAATTTCCCAAAAAGATGGGAAAGTGCAAACCAAGTAATCTTCTTGTCTCTGCGGGTTACGTAATTTGTCTAATCTGCTTGCATACTTCTATCAAAACCATCTTATCACTGCAGAACATGGGAAGCCTCAAAGGGGTTCTCTCATAGCAAAGTGAAGCTTCGATATAGGATATTTTTCTGAATTGGATAAAATAGGCACCGTAGTGCGATATCAGGTTCATGGCTTCATTAGAAAACCTTCTAGCAGTGTCACCTTCAAACAGCCTGACCACGTACATGGTGAAAGCATCATTTACCCTTCTGAAATTGTGATTGCTAGTCTCTAGGGTGAACTGTGGGGTAGTAGGCATATACAGGATCATCCTTGTGGGCATCAATGTAAGAAAAACCAAACCATTGCCTTGATGCCACCAGAGTATACATCAGGTACGAAGTCATGTAGAACTTCTTCATTTGTTGTACATTGGACAGCTGCTCCGCCAAGTTCATGCTGATGATTTCTACCCAGTTGATATTTTGAGTTCCCTCGCACACCATGCTGATGAGCGGGCACATCCAGAAATGGAACTCATTAGTAGAGGGTAAGCCCATAACCCGAGCTAGTAGGATTATAAAATCCGACAATTCTTCATTGAAATCAGCCCGGAAAAGAGTCTTGGATAGACGAGATGCTCCCTTCTTAGGGTTCTTTAGCCAGGACTTCGCCACCCGCGCCTTGTATTTATCGTTGTCTTGATTGAACAGGGCCTGTGCTTGATTCTGGGAAACAACTATGGCATTATCCATTTCTGGAATTCTTAGTGCAGTGCTAATGGCGGTGGCGTTCGGTTTGGTGATGAGTTCCCGTGTGCTTGGTCAATTCGCTCGAATCGTGGTCGAGTGAGCTTGCATGCAAGCAATCTTTGTCAAGATTTGCACCGAGATTGGGAAACCTCCAGTAAAGCCAAACCGCTGTCATGAATCATCTATGTCATTGGTGTAGGGTTTGCATCTACCATCCTTGACCAAAAATTGCACAAAGTCAAGATGACGAGCTTCACTGTCCCCCAATATTAGGAACGGCAGCGGACTCTAGTGGCGAGATTTGTTCATGTCCTGAAACTTGATCTTCATATTGATAGTAATTCGGAGGGAAGAGCGCAAAAACTAGACTCGGGAAGGAATTACAGAGGAAGGGATACACGTGCGGGAATTTAGATTGCGAAGGGTTCGAGCAAAGGATAGCATGGAAGCAAGTGTGAAAAATGAATAGGGGTCGCTCTTTATATAGCTGATTAGGAGAGAGAAAGATAATGAATGCACATTTAATATATACCTACAATTTTGAATTAGCAAGATATTCGGGTAGAGAAGGAAAATAAGCATGAATGGCACTTGGTTCATTCGGGACATGTGAGACGCGAATGTGTGAAACACGCGGCTCGGCCGATTCGGGCGAAGCGGGGAAAAGATGCACAAATGCCTTTTGGGACATGCGGGACAAAAGTGCGTGAAGTGTAGCGACTTCGGCGGATCGGACGAAAATGGAACAACGGTGCAGGTGAACTTGGGACATTTGGGACGTGAAAGCGTGAAGTATGCGGTTCGGGTGATTCTGCCGAAAATGGAACAACTTGCCCAATTGAACTTGGGACATGCAGGACAAAATGTCTCGACAGCTCGAAAAGACAAATTTTGGGGAAACCGGCTGATCGGGAATAGAGGCCCAATTGAACTTGGGACAGGTGGGACAAAAATGTCCGACAGGCCCGAAAAACACACAATGACCCAAAAATGTAGATTTTCTCAATTTCTCGACTTTTAACATTGAGTACAACAGAGAAGACACTTAAACTCAAAATTTTAAAATTTTCACTTCCTTAAGAGTAGGGGAATTTTGAGTGGACAACACACACTAAGCATTGGTGCAAGAAAAATGGTATCATCTACCTTGGGGTAGAATTTACCACGTCTCCCTTGGGTGATGCACCATCTAGGCCGAAACACTTGCCTAAAGGAAAAGGAAAAGATATAGAAGGAGAGGCAAGCACTGCTCAGAAAGAAGTTCCTGAGAGCCCTCCTTCCACCGCCGAGGAACAAGTTGTGGACTTAGTGTCCCCAAGAAGAGAAGAAGCGGCCAGTGCTCCAACAGACACATCCACTCAAGATGTTGTCACATCTACAACTGGTGAAGTATCAACCGTTCCCTCTCTTGCTCCTCCTTCCCCTCCTCATGTCACTCAACCAACCACTCCTTTGGTTGTGTCTTCTCCCCGTCTTCTACTATTCCCCCTCCCTCTTCCTCCATCTTCTCTTCCCTTGCGGATCTATCCCCCAGCATTTCTTCCCTCATCTCACAGATCCCTTCCACCCTGCGATCCCCTCTCTTGCAGTGACTCCTAACCCCGTGAGCATTGGAGTGTTGGCTTCTTTCTCAATGCCGCCACCAAGTGTCTCGACACATTTCCCCATGTCCACTGCAGTTGCTCCTTCTTCCACCCCCATTTCCTCCTCTTCCTCTGGTCCCACTCCCTAAGTCTAGAATGGATCTCCAAACACCTGAGCCAACACAAGAGGAAAGTCCCTATTACACCTATGGACTTCTCTATTATTCTGGCTAAAGGGCCTAAGAAGAAAAAGGCTATAACCCGCTTCTCTCAAAGTGCTTTAGGTGAAAGGGTTATGGAGATCACGTACCCTGATCTCACAAAGAAGAAAGAAGATTTGTCTCCTACAGATTTTACAGTGACTCAGGTCACAATGGGAACATCATCAGAGAGCCTGCAAGGAGAGGCCTTATCCGTAGTGGATGCCCTTTGCAAGAAGCTTCAAGAAGCAAAGGAAGAGAAGAGAATATTAAAAGAGAAAACAAGCATCTTCTCCAAGCCCTGCAAAAGATGGGCAATGCCCCTCCTATGACTATTGCTGACCCCCGAAGTTCTTAGTCAGGAGAAGATAAATGAGTACGCTAAGTTCGAGAAAATAAGGTACAATAGTGTCCACCTAGAGAGAGATCCTCAAAGATAGTGAGGAAGTGATTACAAAGTTCACAGAGCTCTATCAAAATATAGATCAAGCAAACAAGGAACTCCAAGCAATAGTAGGGCCTATCTTGAAGAGTTGGACCATGCCAAGTTGCAACACAAGACGTTCCAGAAGATGCTCGACTGCCCAGTCGATGACTTGGTGAAATTTGGCATCTTTGATCACCCGTGAGCACCCAACAAAGTCCTTGCTGCTTTAGACTATCAGGTTGACCAAATGGAGTTTGTCTTGGAAAAGATAGACAAAATCAAGGAGGAAGCCCTGGATGCCATGCATCAAATGGAGCAGATCATCTTAAGAATGTCTCTAGGGTTACTCGGTGCATCATATGCCTTGAGGAAGGTAGATGATACTATTCATCTTTTCAAGGGAATCACGTCGCAGGGTTTAGCGTCAGAGGCCACTTTTGATGTAGAATCTATCAACAACCTTCTAGCCTGCCGCGACTTCATTGGATACCTGATGGAGGTAGGCAACGAATACTTCAAACTCCCGTAGAAGACTTAGAGATGAATGAGAAACTTGCGAAGTCATCGGAGATCACACCAAGGGTCCCGCTTAGGATCAACTTCAAGCGATGGTCAGCAAGTTCATGGAGTATCGAGCTCAGTTTCACATTACCTCTCCTAAGCAGAAGCAAGACACTCCTTTCAAGCCAAGGGATGATGACGAATAGGCTCCTTCCTCTTGGGATAAATCCCATTTTTGTAAAAGTATTTAAAAGTATGTTGGCACAAATGATGACATCATCCATGTTGCACCATGGGATGTTGTCATCCACAAAATTGCCCCAAAGTCAACATTTGACTTTTAAATATTTTGTAAATAGTTATTGGCTCATTTTTGTCTTCTTTCTCCTTCTCCTTCTATAAATACTTAGATACTTGTAGTATTCAAGGGGTGAACAAATTTATATGAAAAATAGAAGTGAGGAGAGAAATACTTTGAGCTTTCTTATGTAGACAAATATTAATACAAAAATTGAGACTTTGTGTTAAATTCATGTGTTATGTGTTAGATATTTCTTAAATTAGATCCGCATGCTTATTCTGTTGGATTCAACTATACTTTTTTCATTTGTTTATCAAGTATTTCTTTGTTTATTTATGTAAGTAAGTCCGGCTCTATTTACTTCCAGCCCAAAACACAAACCCTCTATCCTTTCTACTTTGGAATTCATTTCTTTTCTCCCTTCAGATCCATCTTTCTTATATTCCTTCCTTCATTCCTTTTTGTTCTTCGTCAGAACTAACTCTACTGGAATGAGATCCCAAACCCCACAAGGCGAAATCTTGTGAGACTTGCATAGATTCCTATTGGTAGAATAGCAATAAACCAGTTTCGCTTTGATGTCTCAAAGAGGGGCTATGCCTTGCACACTATTGTCCTGTCTATCCATAGATCTGTCCACCCGACAAATTTTCGGACCAACAGAGATGAAGCAGGATGAAATTGATTATACCAAATCTTTGAAGGGACTTCACAATAATGAACAACTCAACAATAGAAAGCTTCAAAATAGTTAAGACATTCCTTCAACCAGAAGGTGTGGTCAAATGGAGTCCCGAGATCAACATGTTTTCACATAATCTTTGAGACTCCAACACAAAGGCTCGAATTCAAAGACTCAATTAAACATCAAAGTGTCGATTAATCATGCCTAAGGTACACCCGAAGACTTACATACAAAATTTATTAACAAATGACAATGAATTGATTTTAAATTTGTTTATCTCATCCAAGATGAAGGCTCTTCTTGAAATGAAATTGAAAATACCATTAGATCGTCATCACGGGACGAGATCATGTGTGATTTCACAAAAAAATAGATGTAAGATTGCAATAGGAACGAAAGAAACTATTTGCAGACATTCTGAAACAAAGAAGACACAAATTGCTAGAGATTGGACACAAATTAATTTCAAAATTGCTTAGATACATCAGCAAGGGAAAGCTTCCAGAGCAATCCCAAGATTGGTCAATGGCTATACATATGCAACTAACTTGACATGATAGAAAATCTAACACAGAAGAAAATAACAAGTTATCTCAGTTTTGGTCTCTCACAAAGACGATTTTCTCAAAAAAAATCTTAGGAATTCAGACTCCCACCATTTGTAAGAGTAATCTCATCACATTTATACACTTTTCTCACTCAATTGTCCCCTCAAAAGAGAAGAATATTCAAGGGACCTTTGCTTATTCACAATTTGTTTTAATTTTTTTAACAAATTCGGACCCAAAGGCTTCGGGTGGACCAATTATGACCTGATCACGTCTCTTGGGCCCTCGAATAATGACGAGGATGCCATACCACAAATTTTTAGGAGTCATTTTAATCATTTTGATTCTGTCATGTGAGAAATCCCCCTTTAATCATTTTTTGGAGCCTCTGCATAGCTGGACTTGACAGATCATCCCTTTTTGCTCTTGAGGCAAGCCCTTTTTCACCTTTTGTGCATGCACTTTCATAATTTCATCCATTTCTCTCTCTTTCCTTTGCAATTCTACCCCACATCCATTTCCTCTAGTAATTCCTATTTTTATGAGTGCTTGAGCAATTTCCTCCTCAAAATATCGACTTTAACAACCCTTGGACTCATAATTTAAGTTTCAATCCATTCAATGGCACCTTATTGATAGAGACAACAAAGAATGATGAAAAAGCATGTATTTGCATCTCTAAGAGTCTTGGAGAAAAAATGGCCTTAGACTTTTCAAGAAACATTCGGAGACACAGGACACGTCTCTTTTGGATTGAGATATGTGTTGAGCCTATGCTTGTTTGGGGTCTCTACTTTTGGGGATCATCTCAAAGTTGTGCCATGAGGACACGTGGAGGCTCCCGGTGGCTCCTTTTTTTCACCGAGACGTTTCAAAGGCCAAAAGGTATTTTTCTTGGGCCTGGGGCATGTGGAAGGACCGCACTTATTTGAGAATTGCCTCTGTCTTTCTCCTTTGCTGATTGCGCGAAGGAAACATGTGGACAACTACGATATAAACTAGAAAAGGGGCATGATCAATAGTTGATGTGCATTTCACCTATTTTCCTCCATTTTTTCTCCAATACTCTTAGAGACACAAATAGGCATGGTCTCTCCACATGTCTCAGGCCTCCACATGTCTCCCTGTAGAAATTGTTAAGGTGGGACCCTAAGTAGGATCCTCAAATGAGCGCTAGCCCACCACGTGTCCATGGCCCACCAAAATTGTATCAGATTTGCATGAAAAATTGTCTAAGTCAGGAAAAGCTATGGAATCCTCCACGTGTCCCCCGTTCAACTTCGAGGCCAAACCAAAAGGTGAATTTTCAAATGAGTACCGTTCCTCCATATAGACAAGATTTAAGTTGAAACAGGCCGAGAAACTCAAAATTCCCCAACGAATCGCCTCTCCACTTCTAACTTTTAATGTGGGCCCGGTGGAGTTGTGATCATTTTATAACTTTTTCCCTTTTCACTAAAAGGCAAAAATCTACAAAATGCTCCAGGTGACCCACCTCCCCGCTTTGACTTTTCAATGCTGACTCAAACATGTGACATTAATTTGTCCCCGTGGAGTTGTGGATCATTTTATAACTTTTCTCCTTCTCACAAAAAGGAAAAAATATTCAAAATGCTTCGGCGACCCACCTCTCTTGCCTTTAACCTTTCAAACCACCACGTGTCCTTCTTTGGGGTCAAAGTAAGAAATTTTCCCTGCCACTTCATATTGTTGAATAGCCAATTATATACTATCGGGCTGTGGGACCAATTTGGCATTTTTACAAATGTAACAAAAGTGACAAGTTTCACCAAAAAGACCCACTGAGCCGCATCTAATCAGAAAGGACCACATATCCATGGATGTTGGGATAGGATTTACAAAGGAGACATAGTCGTGGAAGACACCCAACAACAAATTTTTTTCCCATGGAGAGAATATAAATAAAACCCAGACTCAATGTGATCCACGACCCAAGGAAAGGAATGACAATGGCAACCAAATGAAGGAGAAATCTTTCATGCATCCATACAGGGAGACAGAGAATACTTCAAACCATGCAGACTGAGAAATTTTGAACAAACAAGGCGAGATTAAATTGAGCACCAATACGTCCAACCTCCAAAATCCTTCCTCCCTTCCTCTTCCTTCCTCCAAACCACTTACTCCCATCCTCTTTCTTCCTCAAACCTCTAATCCCCTTCATAATATTCCCTCCCTCCAAATTCTTCATCCACCATACAACCTCCAAAACCTTTCCTACCTTCCTCCTCAAATTTCCTTCCTCCTTTCTCTTCCTTCCTCCAACCTCCAAAACCATTCTTTCTTCATCCTTTTCCAACCTCCAAACCCCTTCCTCCTTTCCTCTTCCTTCCTACTCCTCCCTCCACACCCATTCCTTCCATCTTCCCTCAAAACCCCCATTCATTCCTTTTCCATCCTCTAACATCCCTACCCCTTCCTTCTCCGTGCTTGGTCCAACCTCCAAACTCCTTCCTCCCTCTTCCCCGGATCTAACCTCCAAACCCCTTCCTCCCTTCCTCCTCCAAACTCCAACATAAAAACCAATTCCTTTCCTCCTACCCAAAAGCTGCTTCTTTTGTCTTCTTCCTCTTTCCCTCAAACCCCCGATTCCTTCCTCTTCTTTCCTCAAATATCAAAATCCCTTAATTTCATTTCCTTTCTCCAACCTCCAAACCCTTTCCTTCCTATTCCTTTTCCCAACCTCAAAACCCCTCCTCCCTTCCTCCTTGGTCTCCTCCAAAATCTAAACACATTTCTTTCCTCCTTCTAAGCCCCTTCCATATTTCCGCCTCTTCTCTCCTCCCTCCAAATAATTTCCTTCCTGTTTCTCCCTCAAAACCCCATCATTCCTTCCTCTTCCTTCCTCCTCCTTCCTTTAACATCCAAACCCCTTCCTTCCTCTTCCTTTCTCCAACCTCCAAACTCAATCCTCCATTCCTCCTCCAAACTCAAACATCCAAACCCCTTCCTCACTTCCTCCTCCACCTCCAACACGGAAGCCCTTTCCTTCCTTCCTCTTCTTCCCTCCTTCCAAATCATTTCCTTCTTTCCTCCCTAAAAACCCATCATTCCTTCCTCTTCCTTCCTCTAACATCCAAACCCCTTCCTCTTCCTTTCTCCAACTCCAACATCCAAACCCAATACTCCATTCCTCCTCCAAACTCGGAATCCAAAACCCTTCCTCCCTTCCTCCTCTAACCTCCAACATTGAAGCCCCTTCATTCCTTTGTCTTATTTCCTCCAACCTCCAAACCTCTTCCTCCCTTTCTCTTCTTTCACCCATCCTCCAATTCTCTTCCTACATTCATCCTACGAAATCCAACATCCAAAATCCTTCCTCCCTTCCTCTTTTTCCTCCAACCTCAAAACCCCTTTTTGCTTCCTCCATTGACCTCCAACATCCAAACCCTTCCCTCCTCTTCCCTCCTTACAAATTCCCTCCTTCCTCGTTCTTCCTCTAACCTCCATGTCCCTTCCTTCTCTTCCCTCCAAAGCCATTCATCAATTCCCATTCCTTCTTTAACATTCAAATGCCTTCCATCTCTTCCATCTACCCTCGTTCCTTCCTCTTACTTCCTTCAACTTCCAAGTCCCTTCCTTCGCATCTCTCTTCCCTCCAAACCCATTCATTCCTCATCTTCCCTCCTCTTCCATAATTCCATCTCTCCTCTCCCTTCCTTCCTTCTCGTCCTCTCCACTCTTCCCTCCTTTTCTTTTCTCTATTTCCTCTCGATCCCCTTCCCCATCCTCCAACCTTGAAACATCTTCCCGTACTTTGTCCAAACTCTAAACCTCTTATCCATAATTCCTCCAACCTCTGAACCTTTTATCCATACTTCCTCCAACCTCAAACCCCCTTCCCTCAAAATCTCTTCCTCTTCCTTCTTTCCCTCCCCCTCTCCCCTTCCATACTTCCTTTCTCTTCCTATTCGCTCTAAACCCCTTCCATGTCCTTCTTCTAACCTCCACACACCTTCATTCCTCCTCTTCCTTATTTCCATCCCTTTCTATCTCCCCTTCCCTCTTCCCTATTCCTCCAAACCCGTTCCTTGTCTTTCGTCTAACCTCTAAACCCCTCCATTCCTCCTCTTCCTTCCTATTTCTTCCTTCCATCCCTCCTCTCCCTTCCTTCCATCCCTCCTCTCCCTTCCTTCCATACCTCCTCGACCTTCATCTAAAATCCTCTTCCCTCCTGCCTCCTCTTGCCTCCTCCCTCATCTTTCTTTCTTCTTCTATCCCTTCTTTCCCCTCCCTTTCTCCTCTCTCTATTCAATGCTAACCCCCCCTTCCCCGTCCTTCCTCCAACTTACAAACCTCTTCCCCATCCTACCTCCAACCTCCAAACCCCTTCCTCTTCCTTTGTTCCCTCCCTCCTCTCCCCCTTCCCTCATACCTTTTTCTTCCATGTTCCCTCCAAACCCCTTCATCATCCTTCCTCCAACATCTAAACCACTTCCCCATCCTTCCTCTAACCTCCAAACCTCTTCATTCCTCCTCTTCCCTCCTCTTCCTTCAATTCCTCCTTTCCCTTCCTTTCATCCTTCATTTCCCTTCCTTCCATCCCTCCTCTCCCCTTTCTCTTCTCTATTCCCTCTAAACCCCTTCCGCGTCCTTCCTCAAACCTCTAAACTTCTTCCCCATACTCTCTCCATCCTCCAAACCCGTTCCCTCCTCTTAATTCCTCCTCTTCTCTCCTCTTCCTTCCATCCCTCCTTTCCCTTCATTTCATTTTCCCTTTCCATTCCTACCATCACTCCTCTCTCCTCTCCACTTCCTTTCTTTTCTCTCTAATCCCTCCAAACCCCTTCCTCGTCCTTCCTCCAACCTTGAAACCTCTTCCCATTTACTTTCTCCAACCTCCAAACCCATTCCCTCTCTTCTTCATTCCCCTTCTTCCCTCTTCCCCTTCCATCCATCCTTTCGATTCCCTTCTGAAAGGGTACAAACAGATGTACTCAAAACAATATATGTTCAATCATTTCACGTATAATACATTTACATATATATAGGACATATAATTCCTATATTATAGGAAGTAGCCTTAACTACTTCTCCCATGAATCTCTCCTACACTCCATATGCGTGAGTGGTTAAAACTCACCAACAAACAATTGTTATATGTTGTTTTATATAACAAACATATAACATAATATAATGACTTAAATAATGATTACACACAAATAAACTAATGAAGCACTAATAATTAGGATATTCCTAACATTCCCCCCTTAGTGCAAACATGGGGAAAACCTCCTTTGAACTTCCACTGTTCATGATTTGGTGATTTTCACAGGATAATCACAAACCTCAGGGATGGTTTTGTAAATGGTTGACCACAAACAGAGAATGGTGGTTTTGTAATCGGTTTACCACAAACCACAAAGGGATGGTTTTGTGAATGGATTACCAACAACCAAGAATGGTAGTTTTGCTATTGGTTTACCACAAACCACAAATGAAGGTTTTCAAGTGGTTTACCTATAACCACATCATGATGTGTCAAGTACTATTATCAGCCCTCATCAATATCTCACTACAGGGAATAACATAGGAAAATCTGCTGAAATCTGCTGCTCATACATACATAGAAAAAACTGACATAATGGAAATGGAACATTGGATCATGTTCCCCCCTCAATGTGAAATTTCCACTTATTGAAAACAGGATCACTGCAAACTAAAGCAAACACACAATTGAAAACAAATTCCACCAAATCATCTATGTGGCCTCGCAAATGTCGTTAGCGGCGGCGAGAGAGTCGTTGAGTGATATCCACCTCCGATGCCTCCATCCTCCGGTATCATGATGCTGCTAACTCAGTGGAATATGGACATGAAGCTCAATAATCACCCCCCAAAATTAGACGTCGTGTTCCAGCGATAATGCGTCATTTACAATTTTTTTATTTTTGGCATTTATGACTCAACAAGGCTAAAAAAGGACTACAAAAAGTGGATATTTTCCAAACTTGGAATTTTTCAACAAAATTAGAACCAATGCGATGGGAATGAAAAACTAAGAACTTTTGCAAAAAATGGTGCTCAATTTCGAGATACCGTGCAAAGGTTATTGAGGATACATTTCCGTAAAATGGCCTAATTTAAATAAATTTGACACAATGATTAAATATTTTCTCAAAATGATGAGAAAATTAATCATGTGACTACTTGTTGGAATCGGGAGGAAATGAGGATTCCAAAAATATCAAAGGCCCAGAAAAATGGTGTCGGAAAATATTAATTTGGCTAAAAACGTAATAATTGCCCTTAAAATGCAATTATTAAACAAAAACTATAGTAAAATTAAATTTTTCAAACTATAGTCTTTGCTAAAAATTAAAAAATTAGCCAATCACAAATGGATGCAAAAACTCATGGGCTTCATTGAAGTGAAATAATGATTTGCTGATAATTTGACAACCAGAGCTCCGTTTTATAAATCGAAAAATGTGTTGGAAAGGTGCTTTCAATATCTTTGCAATGGTACTAACAAGATTTGATTTCATCACCTGACCTAAAAGTTGTTCATGACTGAGTGTTACTTGAATTTGGGGTTGTTCTTCATGCCTGAAGCAGTAGATGGAAACATGCGGGCGCGTGCAACACAGATGGTAGACTAATCAGAAGAATAGATATATAATCTTTCCTCCAGTACATGGCATTACAACACATGGCCATCCCTTGCAAGTCTATACATCTTCAATTTCAAGCGTGAATATAAATATGCTCGAGAATAACATTGAGATACAATAAACGACCGCTGACAACCACAAACAAAACTTCAAATATGTCAAATACAAGGATAGAGTAATTGTATCGGAATTCGATGAAAATTTTGTCTCCAACTGCGTTGATTTATTTAACAATCCATTGCTACGCCTCAAAAGTATTCATGTTATTATCAATGCATAGTGATTGACCATTTCTATTCAAACTAAGAGTTTTCCTTCTTAGATTTGGCAATGGAAGGTTACACAATCATCAAAGATTGGTAAGTGTAGGTGTTGATCAAGAATTTCGCGCTTGTTACTGTCGAGTTAATGCACCAAACTAAACACAAAAACCTGAAAAACTCTAATGAAATCGATACGATGGACAAGATCCAAAGATCTAGACGGATAAGGGAGCCGATATAGATAAGACGGCGCACACGAGCAATTCCGCACAATAGATCCAAGTAACCTACGAGACCGATGCTTGAGAAAAGACAATGTTAAAAGATATTTAGGTGGACTACCCGAGAAGCGGTCCGGGAAGCGATAAGCTCCTCGGCGGATGTCAGCCCACGTTTTGATTAAGTAAAGAAGTATACATGATAAAAGATGTACGTCAAGACTAGATTTTCTTATCAAAGTAATAAGCGAATCTAAACAGGTAGACGAAAGCAATGAAAACAGGCTGTGAAAACAAAGCTGGTTTGTGTTACCTATGTCCTTTTACTGTCTGCGGGATGATCGGCATCGACTTATGTAGATCGGCGTCGACCATTGGTGTAAATCGGCGTCGACTGATATAGATCGGCATCGATCCGAGACAAAGTGTGAGAAGATTTGGAAATTGGAAAGCGAAGGCCAGATCGTCAACGTCTGCTTTGGATCTGCGAGGCCGGAGAGATCTTGTGCAGGCTCTACCTATCTTTGGATGCGAGCAGAGTCACCAGAAAATCAATGGAGACGTGCGATGTTAAGAGCAGAGTAACGGTGCTCCTCTCAGGGATTGATTTGGACAAGATCCGCTCTCATTTGATAGATAATGTTCACACTAGATGCGCAAAGATCTCTCGTTCTCTCTCTTTCACGATCTGTGTTTCTGTGTCTGGCGATCTGTCTCTCTCTGTGTTCCTTCGTGTCCTCCCGGAACTAAGTTACGGCTTCTATTATAATCGGTGCCGCTTTGAAAAATCGGCGTCGATCGAGTCTCGCCGCGCTGATCATGGAAGAGACTCCCAGGCGGCCAAAATGAGCGATTTACGGAAAGATAAGAGTTATCCCTCCACCTCAAATACGAAATATCCCGCTTTGGGAGGAGGAGAAATAGGGGGAATATATGGATAAGATAGATATGGGGTAGATAAGTGGTTAGGATACATGTAAAAAGGTGTAATTAAATAGTTAATATTTAATTACTCACGGGTAAAACATAATGGGGTGAATTAGACTTAGGATAGGTGTTTAAATCAAAAATTGAATAATACCCCAAGGGGATAGTGGTGATATAAACGTGCCCCAGGTTACCTGAGAGAGAAAACGCGCACGAGGGACACTAAATTGGATAACCAATTTTAGGTGTCTACAGTAGGTGTCCTCATAACAACCCTTTCACACGCTCTAAATTTCTATGCATACACAAATCGAGTATGGAGAATATATGCAAAAACTGATGATAATGATATGAAATTAACGAGTCTATCCACACATACACTAGATCACAGATAATAATATTTTCCCATCCTCAAAGGTGACACACAATGCTACAGCCCCTCGTTATATTTTAGGAATTCATGACTGCTCTGATACCAGATGACAGGGTATAAGCAAATGTACTC
This sequence comes from Taxus wallichiana var. yunnanensis, assembly GCA_018340775.1. Taxonomy (NCBI): domain Eukaryota; kingdom Viridiplantae; phylum Streptophyta; class Pinopsida; order Cupressales; family Taxaceae; genus Taxus; species Taxus wallichiana. The sequence continues at coordinate 756,573,104 of CM031244.1, forward strand.
AAAACAATATATTTTCAATCATTCCATGCATAATACATTTACATATATATAGGACATATAATTCCTATATTATAGGAGGTAGCCTTAACTACTTCTCCCACGAATCTCTCCCACACTCCATATACGTGAGTGGTTAAAACTCACCAACAAATAATTGTTATATGTTGTTTTATATAACAACCATATAACATAATATATTGACTTAAATAATGATTACACACAAATAAACTAATGAAGCACTAATAATTAGGATATTCCTAACACTTCCTTTCATCCCTCCTCTACCCTCTCCCCTTCCTTTCTCTTCTCTATTCCCTCAAAAACCTTCTCCGTCCTTCCTCCAACTTCAAAACATCTTCGCATACTATCTCCAACCTCTAAATTCATTTCCTCCAAACCCATTCCACTTCCTTCCTCCCCCGCCTCCTTCCTTTCTCTTCCTTATTCCATCTTAATCCCTTCCCCATCCTTCCTCCAACTTCCAAACCTCTTTCCCGTCCTTCCTCCAACCTATAAACCCCTTCATTCCTCCTCTTCCCCCTCTCCCTTCCTTCCATCCCTCATCTCCCTTCCTTCCACATGTCCTCACCCCTCTTACATCCAAACCCTTTCTTCCCCTCCCTCCTCTCAACCTTTCCCTCCTTCCTTTTTCCTCCATATTTCATCTAAGCCCCTTCCCATCCTTCCTCCAACCTCAGAACCTCTTCCCCATCCTTCCTCCAACCTCCAAACCCCTTCCTCTTCCTTCTCTCCCTCCATTCTCTCCCCCTTCCCTCCATCCTTTATCTTCCTTGTTGCCTCTAAACCCTTCATACCTCCTCTTCCCTAACCTCTTGATCCTTCCATCCCTCCTCTCCTTTTCCACCCTTCCTCACCCCTCTCCCATAAAAACCCTTCCTCTTCCTTCTTTCCCCCTCCTCTCCCTAGTTCACTCCTTCCTTTCTCTTCCCTATTCCTCCAAACCCCTTCCCTGTCCTTCCTCCACCCTCAAAACCTCTTCCCTATCCTTCTTCCAGCCTCTAAACCCCATCTTAGTCCTCATTTCCCTCCCTCCTCTCCCCCTTACCTCCTTCCTTTCTCTTCCTATTCCCACCAAACCCCTTCCCTCATCTTCCTTCCTTTCAACTCTCCTCTCCCCCTTACCTCCTTCCTTTCTCTTCCTATTCCCAGCCAAACCCCTTCCTCGTCTTTCCTCCAACCTCTAAACCCCTTCCCTCATCTTCCTTCCTATTAACTCTCCTCTCCTTCCATCCCTCTTCTCATCTCTTCGCTAAAAACACCTTCATGTTCATTCTTTCCCTCCCTCCTCTCCTCCTTCCATCCTTAGTTTCTCTTCCCTATTCCTCAAACCCCTTCCCCGTCCTTCCTTCCTCCAACATCAAAATCTCTTCCCCATCCTTCCCTAACATCTAAACCCCTTCGTTCCTCCTCTTCCTTCCTTTTATCCCTCCTCTCCCCTCTCATGTCCCTTTATATTTTGTATTCCTCCAAACCCCTCCTCTTTCTTCTTTCCCTCCCACCTTTCCCCCTTCCCTCCTTTGATTCTCTTACCTATTCCCTCAAAACACCTTCCTCGTCCTTCCTCTAACATCCAAACCCCTTAATTCCTCCTCTTCCCTCCTTCCATCCCTCCTCTTCCTTCTTTCCCTCTCTCATCTCCCCTTTCCTCCTTCCTTTCTCTTCCCTATTCCGTCCAACCTCCAAACCCCTTTGGTTTCACCTCTTCTCTCCTACCTCCTCTTCCTTCTTTCAATCCCCCTCTCCCCTCATCCCTCATCCCAATTTCTCTCCCATATTCCCTCCAAAACCTTTCTTTTCTCCTCTTCCCTCCTCCCTCAAATCCATTCCCCATCCTTCTAACCTTGAAACCCATTCATTCTTCCTCTTCCTTAATCTTCCTTCTTTCCATCCCTTCTCTCCTCTCTTCCCTCCTTTGAATTTCTCTCCCTTATTCCCTCAAAACCCCTTATTTTCTCATCTTCCCTCCTCCCTCCTCTTCCTTCTATTTGTCCTCTCTCCTCTCCCTCCTTTATCTTATCTTTTCCCTCCAACCCCTTCCTCTCCCTTCTCTCCTTCCTTTCTCTTCATTATTCCCTCCAAACCCCTTTCACGTCTTTCCTCCATCCTCTAAACATCTTCATTCCTCCTCTTCCCTCCTCTTCCTTCCTTCCATTCCTCCTCTCCCCTTTCCTATTCCCTCAAATTCTCTTCATTCCTCCTCTTACCTCCACTTCATTTCTTCCATCATCTGCTCTACCTTCTTTCCATCCCTCCTCTCTCTCTCTTTCCTTGAAACACCTTCCTCTTCTTTCTTCCCTCCTCCTTCCTCTTAATTCCTCCTCTCTCTCCTCTCCGTCCTATCTCATCTCTCCTCCATTTGTCTTCCACTTCCTCGATTTCCCTCCCTACCCTCCCCACTTCCCTCCTTTTCTCTTCCCTATTCCCTCCATACCCCCTTCCCCTTCCTTCCTTCCTACTCCAAACCTCTTCCCCATCCTTCCTCCAACCTCTAAATCCCTTCTTCCCTCCTCTTCCATCCTTTCATCCATCCTTTCCTTCCTTCCATCCCTCCTCACTGTCTTTCCTTCAAACCCACCCTTCCTCTTCCTTCTTTTCCCTCCCCCTCCATCCCCCCCCCCTCCCTCCTTCCTCTCTTTTCTATTCCTTCAAACCCCTTCCTTCCGTCCTTCCTCCACCTCTCCAAATCCCTTCATTCCTCCTCTTCTTTCCTCCCTCCTCTCCCCTCTTCCCTCTTAAGATTTCTCTTAGCTAGTCCTTCAAAAATCTATCTTTGATCCTCTTCCATCCTCCTCAAAACCCCTTCCCCATCCTTTTTCAAACCTCCAAGCCCCTTCATCCTCCTCTTTCCTCCTATTCATTCCTTCCATCCCTCCTCTCTTCTCTTCCCTCCAAACACCTTCATTCCTCATCTTCCCTTCTCCCTCCTCTTCCTTCTTTCCATCAATCCTCTCCCCTATCCCCTCTCCCTCCCCTCTATCTCCCTTCTCTCCTTCCTTTCTCTTCCATATTCCTCCAAACCTCTTTCACGTCCTTTCTCCATCCTCGAAGCATCTTTATTCCTCCTCTTCCTTCCTTCCATCCCTCCTCTCCCCCTTTCCTATTCCCTCGAATTCCCTTCATTCTTCCACTTACCTAAGCTTCATTTCTTCCATCCCTCCTCTCACTTATTTTCATCCCTCCTCTCCTCTCTTTCCTCGAAACCCCTTCCTCTTCCTTCTTCCCTCCTCCTCCTCTTCATTCCTCCTCTCCCTCCTCTCCCTCTCTCTCTCGCTTTGTCTTCCACTTCCTCCTTTCGCTCTCTACTCTCCTAGCTTCCCTCCTTCCTTTTTGTTCCCTATTCCCTCCATAACCCTTCCCATTCCTTCCTGCCTCCTCCAAACCTCTTCCCCGCCCTTCACTCGAAAACATCCAAGCCCTTATTCCCTCCTCTTCCATCCTTTCATCCATCCTCTCCTTCCTTCCATCCCTCCTCTCTCTCTCTTTCCTCCAAATCCACCCTTCCTCTTCCTTCTTTCCCTCCCTCCTCCCCCTTCCCTCCTTCCTCTCTTCCCTATTCCTTCCTTCAAACCCCTTCCTATCCTTCCTCCATCTTCCTCCTCTTCCTTCCTCCCTCCTCTCCACTCTTTCCTCAAAATTTCTCTTAGGTAGTCCTTCAAAACCCCATCTTTGATCCTTTTCGATCCTCCCTCAAAACCCCTTCCCCATCCTTCTTCCAACATATAAAACCCTTCATTCCTCCTCTTGCCTCTTATTCCTTGCATCCCTCCTCTCTTCTCTTCCCTCCAAACCCTTTTATCCTCCTCTCCATCAATCTTCTCCCCTCTTCCCTCTCCTCCATCCTATCTCCCTTCTCTCCTTCCTTTCTCTTCCTTATTCCCTCTAAACCCTTTCACGTCCTTCCTCCATCCTCCAAACATCTTCATTCCTCCTCTTCTCTCCTCTTCCTTCCTTCCATCCCTCCTCTCTGCCTTTCCTATTCCCAATTCCCTTCATTCCTCCTCTTACCTCCACTTCATTTCTTCCATCCCTCCTCTCCTCCCTTTCACCGAAACCCCTTCCTCTTCCTTCTTCCCCCCTCCCTCCTCTTCATTCCTCCTCTCCCTCCTCTCCCTTCTCTCCTCCTTTGTCTTCCACTTCCTCTTTTCCCTCCTACTCTCTCCCCTCCCTCCTTCCTTTCTCTTTCTGTTCCCTCCATACCCTTCCCTTCCTTCTGCCTCCTCCAAACCTCTTCCCCATATTTCCTCCAACCTCCAAAGCCCTTAATCCCTCTTCCTCCCTCCTCTTCCATCCTTTCATCCATCCTCTCCCTTCCTTCCATCCCTCCTCTCCTCTCTTTCCTTCAAACCCACCCTTCCTCTTCCTTCTTTCCCTTCCTCCTCCCCCCTCCTCCTTCCTCTCTTCCCTATTCCTTGCAAACTACTTCCCCATCCTTCCTCTAGCCTCCATACGCCATTGTTCCTCCTCTTCACTCTTCCCTCCTCTGAATTTCTCTTAGCTAGTACTTCAAAACCTTGTCTTTGATCCTCTTCCATCCTCCCTCAAAACCCCTTCCCCATCCTTCTTCCAACCTCCAAGCCTCTTCATTCCTCCTTTTGCCTCCTATTCCTTCCATCCCTTCTCTCTTCTCTTCCCTCCAAACCCCTTCGTTCCTCATCTTCCCTCCTCCCTCCTTTTCCTTCTTTCCATCAATCCTCTCCACTTTTCCCTCTACCAAATTTGTCTCCCTATTTCCTCAAAACTCCTTCTTGTCTTCTCTTTCATCCTCCCTCCAAACCCTTCCTCATCATTCTTCCAACCTCCAAGCCCCTTCATTCCTCATCTTCCCTCCTCTTCCTTCCTTTCATCCCTCCTCTCCTTCCATCCCTCCTCTCTTCTCTTCCCTCCTAACCCCTTCATTCCTCCTCTTCCTCCTCGATTCTCTGCTTTCTTTCCATCCCTCCTCTCCCCTCTTCCCTTTACAAAATTTCTCACCTATTCCCTCAAAACACCTTCTTTGCTCCTCTTTAATCCTCCCTCCCCCTCCTTTGTCCTTCTTCCAACCTCCAAACTCCTTCATTCCTCTTGCTCCATCCTCTTCCTTCCTTCCATGCCTCCTCTCCCTTCCATCCTTCCTCCAACCTCCAAACCCCTTCTTTCCCTCCCTCATCACCCAGCTTCCCTCCTTCCTCTCTTCCCTATTACCTCTAAACCCCTTTCCCCGTCCTTCCTCCAACCTTGAAACCACTTCATTCCTCCTCTTCCCTCCTCCCTCCTCTTCCTTCTTTTTCTATCCCTCCACTCCCCTCTTCCCTCCTCCGAATTTCTCTCTCATTATTCCATAAAACCCCTTCTTTGATCCTCTTCCATCCTCCCTCCAAACCCCTTCCCCATCCTTTATCCAACCTCCAAGCCCCATCATTCCTCCTCTTCCCTCCTCTCCCTTCCTTCCATCCCTCCTCTCTTCTCTTCCGTCCAAGCTCCTTTGTTCCTCCCCTTACCTCCTCCTCTCATCTTCCTTCTTTCCATCCCTCCTCTCCCCTCTCCCCTCCCCTCTATAAATTTCTCTCCTATATTCCCTCAAAACCCCTTCTTTTCTCCTCCTCCAAACCCTTTCCCCATCCTTCTTCCAATCTCCAAGTCCCTACATTCCTTCTCTTCCATCGTCTTCCTTCCTTCCTTCCATCCATCTCCTCCCTTCCTTGATAACTCCTCTCTTCTCTTCCCTACAAATCCCTTCTTTCCTCCTCCTTCTTTCCATCCCTCGTCTCCCCTCTTTCCTCTACCGAATTTCTCTCCATTACTTCCTCAAAACCCCTTCTTTTCTCCTCTTTCATCCTCCCTCTAAACGCCTACTCTATCCTTCTTTCAACCTTGAAGCCCCTTCATTCCTCTTCTCTTCCTCCTCTCCCCCTTCCTTCATTCCTCTTCTTCCATTCTTCCATCCCTCATCTCTCTTCCTTCCATCGCTCCTCTCTTCTCATCCCTCCTCTCCCATCTTCCATCTACCAAATTTCTCTACAATATTCCTCCAAACCCCTTCTTTGCTCCTCTTCCATCCCCCTCCCCCCTTCCGTATCCTTCTTCCAACATCCAAACCCCTTCATTCCTCCTCTAACCTCCTCTCCCTTCCCCTTCCTTCCTCTAATCTCCAAACCTTTTCCCTATCCTTCCTCTAACCTCCTCTCCCTTCCCCTTCCTCCATCTAATCTCCAAACCTTTTCCTATCCTTCCTCCAACCTCAGACCCATCCTTCTTCCAACCTCAAATCCCCTTCATTTCTCCTCTTCCTTCCTTCCATCCCAAGTCTCCCTTCCTCCATCCCTCCTCTCTGTTTCTTCCTCCTCCCTCCTCTCCCCTCTTCCCTCTACCAAATTTCTCTCCAATATTCCCTCAAAACCCCTTCTTTGCTCCTCTTCCATCCCCCTCCCCCTTCCCTATCCTTCTTCCAACATCCTAACCCCTTCATTCCTCCTCTAACATCCTCTCTTCCCTTCCCCGTCCTTCCTCTAATCTCCAAACCTTTTCCCTATCCTCCCTCCAACCTCCGAACCCCTTCCCCATCCTTCTAACCTCCAAGCTCCTTCATTCCTCCTCTTCCTTCCCTCCTCTCTCCTCTTCCTTTTTTCTATCCCTCCTCTCCCCTCTTCCCTCTGCCAAATTTCTCTCCATATTCCTCAAAACCCCTTCTTTTCCTCTTGCATTCCCCTCCCCCTTCCTATCCTATCCTTCTTCCACATCCTATCCCTTCTTCATTCCTCCTCTAACCTCCTCTCCCTTCCCCATCCTTCCTCTAATCTCCAAACCATTTCCCTATCCTTCCTCCAACCTCTGAACCCCTTCCCGTTCTTCTAACCTTGAAGATCCTTCATTCCTCCTCTTCCTTCCTTCCATCTATCCTCTCTCTTCTCTTCCCTCCAAATCCCTTCATTCCTCCTCTTCCCTCTTCCATCCTCTTTCCTTCTCCATCCCTCATCTCTCCTCTACCCTCTAACAAATTTCTCTCCCTCTTCCTCTCAAAACCCCTTCTTTGCTCCTCTTCCATCCCCCTCTCCCTCCCTTTCTTTGTTCCTCTTCCATCCCCCTCCCCTTCCCCATTCTTCTTCCAACCTCTAAACCCCTTCATTCCTCCTCTTCCCTCCTCTCCCTTCCCTGTCCTTCCTCCAACCTCCAAACCCCTTCGTTCCTCCTTTTCCCTCCTTTCTCCTCTTTCTTCTTTCTATCCCTCCACTCCCCTCTTCCCTCCTCTAAATTTCTCCCCTATTCCCTCCAAACCGTTTCTTTTCTCCTCTTCCCTCCTACCTCCTTTTCCTTCCTACTCTCCCTCCTCTCTCCTCTCCCCTCCATTTCTCTTCTCTATTCCTTCCAATCTCCAAATTCATTTCCTCCTCTCCCTCCTCTCTCCTCTCCCCTCCTTTCTCTTCTCTATTTCCTCCAACCTTTAAACTCCTTTCCTCCTTTTCCATCCTCCCTCTAAACCCCTTTCTTTGTCATTTTCCCTCCTCCCTCTCTTCCCTCTACCAAATTTCTCTCCCCTATTCCCTCAAAACCATTCTTTACTCCTCTTCCATCCCCCTCCCCCTTCCTATCGTTCTTCCAACATCAAAACCCCTTACTTCCTCCTCTTGCCTCCTCGTCGTTCCTTCCATGTCTCCTCTCCCTTCCCCATCCTTCCTCCAACCTCCAAACCCCTTTCTTTGTCATTTTCCCTCCCTCTGCCCTCTTCCCTCTACCAAATTTCTCTCCCTTATTCCCTCAAAACCCATTCTTAACTCCTCTTCCATCCCCCTCCCCTTCTCTATCCTTCTTCCAACATCAAACCCTTCATTCTTCGTCTTGCCTCCTCTTCCATTCCCTCCTCTCTTCCCCATCCTTTCTCTAACCTCAAACCCCTTCATTCTTCATCTTGCCTCCTCTTCCTTCCTTCCATGCCTCCTCTCCCTTCCCCATCCTTTCTCCAACCTCCAACCTCTAAACCCCTTCCCCATCATTCTTCCAAACTCAAAGCCCCTTCATTTCTCCTCTTCCTTCCTTCCATCCTTCCTCTCTTCTCTTCCCTCAAATCCCTTCGTTCCTCCTCTTCCCTCTTCCCTCCTCTTCCTTATTTCCATCCATCCTCTCCCCTCTTCCCTCTACAAAATTTCTCTCCCTATTCCCTCAAACCCCTTCTTTGCTCCTCTTCCATCCCCTCCCCCCCTTCCCCAGTCCTTCTCCACCGTCAAACCCCTTCATTCCTCCTCTTCCCCTCTTCCTTCCTTCCATGCCTCCTCTCCCTTCCCCGTCCTTCCTCCAACCTCCAAACCCCTTCGTTCCTCCTCTTCCTTCTTTCCATCCCTCCTCTCCCTATTCCTTCAAAACCCTTATTTTCTCCTCTTATCTCCTCCTTCTTTTCCTTCTCTCCATCCTCTCTCCTCTCCCCTCCTTTTCTCATCTTATTCCCTCCTTCCTTCTTCCCCATCCTTCCTCCAACCTCCAAACCCCTTCGTTCCTCCTCTTCCCTCCTTCCTCCTCTTCCTTCTTTCCATCCCTCCTCTCCCCTATTCCTTGAAACCCCTTCTTTTCTCCTCTTACCTCCTCCCTCCTTTTCCTTCCTTCTCTCCATCCTCTCTCCCCTCCCCTCCCCTACCTTTCTCTTCTCTATTCCTCCAGCCTCCAAACTCCTTTCCTCCTCTTCCATCCTCCCTCAAACCCCTCCCTTCCTCATTTTTCCTCCTACATTGAAACCCATTTCTTCCTTCTACCTTTTCTCTCCTAGAAATCCATTCCTCGTCTTTCTTCCAAGCTACATCTTAAGCTCCCACAATTTACTTTTTATTTATTAAAAATATTGTATCAATATTTACAATTTAGAGATGACTAAAATTGAAATTACACATTTATTAATGATTCCCTCTCAACACATGCCTATAGATACTTTCAAAAAAATAAAAACAAAAAACATAAGTTATATGCTAACTAAAATAAAATGGCTTATTGATAACAATAAAACATACAAATTTGAAAACCTAAAATTTGTTAGAATTCAACATATTACAACAATTAAAGAGGGAAAAAGCATCAATTTAAAAGATTGTATAGCATAGTGATACGCACAATATTACAACTAAAAACATGATGAAATAAAACTGAATATATTGTTGTAATCCAAGCACAACCACAATAATCCAAACTCATAGAAGGAAGCTACAATAGAATAAAAATTCATGGGAAAAGTCACATAAAAATGGATGTGGTGATCAAAATGTTAGATTCCATATAAAAGATTTGTTGTTGTGATCAAAAGGTTAGAATTGATAGAAAAGACTTTTGTGCAAGATGTGTGTAACTCTTAGCCTAAATAATTGATATATTCTAAATGGAGCAACATTGTCTAAAGTTTTTCCAATATCATCCAAGTAAAGAGTATGGCATTTGTTCAATAAAAGAATATGGGTTATTGTAGTAAGTGTAAAGACTCGACTAATACCATGTTCTAATGATATTTATCCTCTTCATAGTCGGCCATTCATTCTTAGCTTGGTCTTTGGTTTTTGGCAGCATTTATTTGGTCTCTGTTTTTGGTTTCATTATAAATACTCAATTAATACGATTAAAATTTGATGTTATATAATTTTAGCACCAAGATACTCATAATAACATTAAAAAAAATGAATTTGAAAACATAAATTATGTTAGAATTCACCATATTACATCAATTTAGAAGGGAAACAACACCAATTTCAACAATTGTATAACATAGTGATACTTGCAAATTACAACTAAAAATACATTGTTGTAACTAACCACACCAGTCCAAACTCATAGAAGAATAATTAGCATGGTAGATGTAGCATAAAAGAGGATGTGATGATCAAAATGATAGAATAAACTAGCATAATGAAGACAACGATTTCAGCATTTATATTCTTTTCTGAATTTAATTAAAACAAATCCTTCAATAAGAAATTTAACCTCAACAGAATGTGCGAGACATTTTGCTATTACTGAAAAACGGTCTAAACAGTTTAATAACAGGCCTAACAAGTATGCAAAAGGGAAAATATTATGCATAAAAATATCAAACTACAAAGGAAAAATGGAAACCTTGTAAATGCACTTTGATAGGTAATACAGAACATTTCGGATGTGTAAAGACATTGCTCTCAAATCTAGGAAAGCAGCAAAGAGGAGAATAGCATAAAATATAGGTAATCAAATAAAAGCCAGCATAGAGGAGCCTACTAAATGCCACAAAATCCTGAGGGTATCAATCTTCCACCTGCAATTTGCAATGGTCAATTGTTTACCAAATCACATATAATATTCAAGTGCAAACGGCTAAAATGCAAAAGAGAAAGCACATTCATATATCTCACGGTAATTATAATGAATAAGAGAGAATATTAATACTGTTATAGTGAGGATTTAAAACGAGTAAATACACCTATTACAGAGAGGATGTAAAGTTCTATCTAGCTCATAACTTATGTATTTCCATAATATCTTGTAATTATTCACGTGATCTGAAATAATAATTCTCTTCTTCACAATGGGAGCTTGGCCTCTGTTTTTGATTTCAGTATAGATATCAATCATAATTCAAATTTGATCTGATAATTCTTGTACCAAAATACTCTTATTACCATAATTAAAAACAATTTAGAAACCTAAATTTTGTAACTAAGATATTGTTGTAACTAACCAAATTCAGAGGAATACTAATCCAGGCACATCCACCTAGTCCTAACTCTTCTCTTACTTTAGGTATCTTGGACATTTGTGCGTAATAAATTGAGAGAAGGGAAGCATGGCAAAAACTAGCATAAAGAAGGTAACTCAACAGATGATGGACAGAAATTTAAGTGTTTATATTCTTTTCTGGCGGTCAAAATCAAAGAATAAAGATGGCAACTCAACAGATGATGGGCACCAATCTAACTGTTTTCATTGTTTTCTGAATTGATTTATAGAATTTTTTTTTTTTATTTTCCATCAATAACCAGTTTAACTCCAATGCAATGAGAGTAATTTTGCAGTTAATGAACAACGATCTAAGTAGTTTACAAGCCCAATTTAGAGAGAAAACTAATATAACTAAGGGCATGAAATTGATGGAGAGTAAGGGTCACATGCCTGCAATTCTCTGGCTCTTCCTATTTTTTGAGCCTTTGTGATTACTCTGGCCCGTCAAGAGTGGGTATTTATTTCCAAGGCATCCCCTGTCCGTGGCAACATCTACACATAAACAGTACCAGCACACCAATGTTAGATCAGATGGCATATAAACAGCACAGCAATGTTTGATTCCAAGAAATCCCCTGGCAACACCTACACATAAACAACACCAGCACACCAATGGTTAGATGAGATGGCATCCCCTGTCTTTGGCAAAGCCGTTGGGTTTTCAGGCTTTGGTTGTGTTATTTGTTATGGTTAGTTTAATGGGATTTGTTAAACTAAAACCACTCTCTAAATCTACAAGACTATTCTTACTTATTTACTCCATAATCCTTTGGTGTCCTGTAAACAAAATGTAAATAATGGAGCATTGAAACTATAAATTTTGGCACAGATTTAAAAGATCCTCTGTGAATAAGCATAAAGAAGGAACGGTTATGGTTTTCTTCACAGATTGCTAAGACTAAACTCTCTGGTTCCCTAATACATCCCCTGTGTTAAGTGCATTCAGACCAAATCGTAAGCTAAAAATAACAGAGAGTTAAAAAAACATTTTACCGTATTGTTACCAGTATGGGAATAGACACATATTTCTATTTTAGTTTGCAAGTGCAACACAGGGATAAAGAATAAACCTATTCAACTAAAATCTAAAACCTAACAGATAAAAGCAGGTTGAGCAACACACAGTCCCAGGCTTAGGTCGAATCCCAACATGAAAAGTGAATTATGCCATAACAATTGTGCGTTTCCCATTCAACGTCCATGGCTTAAGTTGTGTCTGTGTGTGTAGCTCTCATTGCGTCAACAGAACACCCTACACATAAACAACACCAGCACCCCTACGTTAGATCAGATGGCATGCAAACATAAAACTAAGTTCTAAGAACAACGTGTGTATCTCCTTGTTCTCATCCACAATCCATTGTTGCATAAACACATATAGAATGAATTTATATCAAAAATGTTCACACAAACTGCTATCAGAAGCAAACTATTACCACAAATTAAGAATCATCACAGACATTATAATTAGGGATTGTAGTAAACCAGGATGACTCCGCCATGTCGGATACACAGAGCTTCACAATCTGGCCCTGTGGAAGGCTGTTGTGCCCTGCTCTGTGCAATAGGTGAAAATGATCAACCATTTTCAATGGATCAACATATTGGAAGTGTAATCATATGCCCATGAAGAATCAAACTCTCAAGGATCAACAAATAAAGGATTGGTCCTTAAATGAAAGCATCTGACAAGTGATATGTGTGCAGCAAGTGATTTCAGGAAGAATTAACAAAAGAAAAGTAAAAATGCAGAGCATAACCAAACGAATTTCATGTGATCTGCTCTGCTCATTTACAAACCGAACAATAAGATAAATAAAAATACAGAGCATAAGAAGAAGATGCTTACCCTGCTGCGGAAATGTCAGCTATGATGTAACGGATCAGCATAGCCGCTGGACTCCAGTCTGTGTTTTATTGGCGACTCATGTGGTGTAGCCAACGAAATTGCACGGAAAACTTGAGGATTCTCAAAATATTGCCTTCGCCGGATGTCTTGTTGGTGTGGAGAGACCTGGCACCCTTCTTCCCCGAATGCATTTTCACTGTGCAGAAACATGGTACCCTTGCTCTTGAACCGGCCACAATATTGCTAGGGCATCGTCGCTTGCCTGGATCGATCTCGCCCGATCCGACCCAGAAAGCTTCAAAGATCTCGGCGACTAACTTGCAGAGAAAGTGCCATTTCGCATTGCAGATGAAGACCGGATGGGAAAACAGAAAATGGCTCAAGCTCTGGCGCAAGATAATCTCATTTGCCTTGCAAGTCCATTAATCAAAGCTTCAGAGGAAGGCTTTCTCAGGAGACACACTGCTTCTCTCACTAATCAAAGCTTCAGGAGGGCATCTCTCACTCTATCACTCGCTTTCTCCACCTCTCATCCTTAACCCCGGATGTCTTATTGCTGTGCACAGACGCCTCAAAACCCCATTTTATGACGCCTCGCTTACTTTGCTTTTCATCAACGGCACAATTTCCATAGTGTCTCAGTCACTGTTTTTTTTTCTGTACCGTTGGGAGCACTTTTCTATTTGCTTCACAAAAATAAAAGAACGAATAGGGAAAGGACCCCATCTCCGAGCACCATAAGTTGCATCTGTTACACAGCCACGTAGACTGCTAACTAGGACTCCAAATCAGCAGGGTGGATTCCTGTTTGTTTTATGAATCTTAAAATGTAATTTTTAAACCTGTTGACATTTTGTATGACACGTGTAAATAGAATTCCATGCATACTATTAGAAATGACTGAATATAAATATCAAACCCATCACCGCTGATTTTAAAATGTAATGACAACACGTATTTGAGTGGGAAGCTGCGCATTCAAGCTGACAGTAATGTACAGCAATAACTATTAAATTGGAAACATGTGGATTAATATCTCCACCGACTCACCATTATTTGCCACCGCCGTCCCTATAATGGTGCATTCAACCCCCAGAAACTGTGCATTCACTCGTAGTTTTCATATGCAATGCAGGCAGGTCCAGTTTTCTACAAGCTGTTATTTTGTCAAGGAATTCCATATGTGTTTGGTGTGCCACCCATTATAATGGTGAACACATACATGCTGGAATGGAAGCGGAAGGCAAAGAAGCAAGGTAGAAGATCCAACCACACGAGTTAATTTGTTTGTAAAATGATTTATTCTTACTTTCCTAATTGTGTTTTGGCTGGAGAAGTTCTCAGACCTCGGTGATTAACTACGTATCTATACTCTTAACTCAATGTATTTTATAGATTTTGTTTCTTTTAAGTTCTGAATATTTTGGCTTCAATACTGTAGGAGTTTTTCCTTTTGAACTGGGTATTATAGCATGCATAAAAAATCCTTTGATTTCATTATTATTTTTCCTAATAGTGTTTACCTGGATGCTATAAATAGTTGATGGCTGTGTGTCCACTTCTGTGGTATTGACTAGATTTTTTCAATTGGGTTTGCACAACACTTGGGTATTGCTTTAGAGGTCAATGTATTCAATCCAGTCTTGGGTGTTTTGGGGTGTAGGATTTTAATAGGGCCTTACTGATTGATGCATGATTTATTGGTCATTTGATTTAGAGATCTGTGATCATATTCTGAACTTTTGAAACTGTTGTGAATGTGTGCCAGGGTCTATTGAGTTCTTGTTTTTCGTGTAATGTTTTAGCCTGCAACACAGACCAAAATTTTATTTACGAAGTTTGCAAGAGTGCTTAGAATTTCTAAGAACATATTGGTTAGAGAGGAACGTTGATCCTTTAAAAGTAAAGTTGCTAGAAGGAACATTTTGACTGCATGTCAATCTGCCTTATCCTAAAAACACTCTCAGGACTACTTTGTTGACTGAGTATAGGGGATCATTTTGTCTCTTTGCCTTGTATGTGCATCTTTTATAATTTTTGGGGAGCCAAGATATCAACATTCAAGATTAAAATCTTCAGAAATTTTTGAACGAAGGTACACAAAGCCTCTCACTTTGTAAGTTATATGGTTGCTTTGTTGTATAAATTTTATGCCCTGTTGAATTTCATAAACTGTAAATTTATTAACGGATTGTTGTTGCAGGGTAGAAAAGAATAACAATGCCAGTGATACGTGAATGAGTATGAAGACCACAAATTTATTTGCAGGTAAGGTCATCTGTGACCTTACTAAGGCAATGATCTGTTTATCTTAATCCAAAATGTTTTGTCTACAATTGTTTGTCTGTGAGATGATTGAGTTATATTCCAGTTTTATATGGTATATTTTATTTGCATGCCTTAATTATGTTTACAAATGCTGGCAAGGACCCATAAAATGGGAGACAACATAAAAAATACATAAATGGATAGTCCTTATTTCACACACAAGAAAACATATATTGTTTTATATTCATTTCGATAGACTTCCAAAAATTTACGTTAAATCCAACTTCCAAAGGATTAAAGTCAGTATAACATTTATCAAAATCATATATACATATTCGACAAAATCTGCCAAAACTTACTAAATGGGCAGCTTTTTAGAAATTCATTCTAATATTGGACAAAATTTGTAAAGCCAAACTTAACCGCTGGACCAAAATCTTGGAAATGGTCGAGACTGCTCTTCCTCATGACTCTCTGATGTGCTAGCATTCATAGATTGGAGAACATGAGGTAGCATAGTAGGAGGCTTACCTGGAACATCTGTCAAAGTTCTTGAAAGTTGGCCAATTTGACCAAACAATGCTTGCTCTAATTTTCCTGAATATGTCTCTTTGTTTGAAGGAGAAGATGGGCAACTGGATTGGTTATTGATAATGGAAGAAAAAGTAGGCATGAATGTGTTATACATGTCCAACAAAATGTGATGTTGATCAGGAAGGGGATTAGAGGGACTACTCAAACGTCTATTTTGTCGATCAGGCTCCTTCTGTGCTTGTTTCCATTCCTTCATCCTTTTATCATGTTCTTTTGACAGTCTGGCTTGTTCCCTTTTCAACTCCTCATTTTTTTGCTGCAACTCGTCTTCTTCTTTTTCTACCTTTTCAATTCTCTTTCAATTTTAAGTTTCCCATTCTTTTCTTTTTCTACCAATATGTGGGCTTTCCTTTCATCTACCTACTCCTTCTCTTTGCCCTTCAAATCTTCAATTTCTCTTTTTCTTGCTTCTTGATCTTGAATAAATGCAAGTATTCATCGAGAGGTAAGTATTTGGGATTGCCTACCAATTCTAATCGCACCATCACTTAGCCACATAGGGTTGTTGTGAACCCTCTCAATTGGTAGCTTTAAGAATTTACTTACTAATTGGTTGTCATTTTGGGTGCAGACCACCTCTTCAGTGTCTTGTGTGGCTATGAAATCAGCAACTTCGAAGTTACCTTTATCCATATGTTGTGTGGATAAATTTGGGGCATCTAATTGGGATGCATCACATGCCTCCCACTCCAAATTATCAGCATAATAGTGTACCACCTCACTTGGAAGAGGCGGGGAGGGATGGCATTGAAAGAGAAACTTCCTCATTGTTGAAATCAATTTTTATGTTGAGATTTATGGCCCCTTCTTTAACCCATTGAGATGGGTTGAGTACACGTGTTAGCAAAAGTCAATACATCATCAACATTTGTGGCTTCTTGTGTTTGGCTCACATGAGTTGTTGAACTAATGCGATCATCTTCTTCATTGATTGTATGTGGCTGATTTAAATCTTTAGGCATGCCAAAAATTCTGTCTCAACATGCACTTCCTTTGTTTTTGTGCATCCTCATTATTTGACACATTATTCCTAATTTCTTTTAAACATCGTTCTATATCACCATCTTCTATTCCTACCATCCTAAATATGTTTTCAGCAATTGCCACCTCATCTTCTTTAACATGAAAGGCTTCACTTGGCCTCATATAATTAGAAACAACATTACAATCAAGTGGCCATATACATGTCCTATGAAAACCTACTTTGATGTTTTTAGGAGTAAGTTCGAGTTGGGAAGATTGACTACTAAGTGTTGCCAATTTTGTCCTCCCGATTTCAAGACACGAGTTCTTGGCCATCCATTTGGACCTCATTTATTTGAAGTAGTTCTTGAATGGAGAGAAAACACTAACATCCAATGGCTGAAGTTTGTGACTGTACAGTGGAAAAGTCACAAGGTCAATTCCTAGATTCCTAGCTTCTTGGATTGTGCCAAAAGCTACATGGCTGCCATGACCATCAAATATTAGAAGATGCCTTTTTGTTGGTGAAACTCCACCAGGCACAGATCTTGCAAAATGATGCAGCCAATTCAAAAACAACTCCTTTGTCATCCACGCATGTGGTTGTGCTGCCATGCATGCTCCAGGTTCACATCCAACTATATAGTTTTTAAGTTGTCTCTTTGCCTTAAAAAGATAAAATCCAGGAATGCTTTTTCCTGCTGCATTAACACAACATAATATAGTAATCCATTCTCTACTTTTTGACATAATGTGTGGAACACTTCTACAACCTAATTTAGCAATCACACACATGCCACAATTCCTTCCTGCTTGTACACTAGTTTCATCACAATTCCATATTTTATTGGGCCCATATTGATTTGTTGTATACATTTTTTGCAAGTTATCATAGAAAGCAACAACGATTCTTGGTCGTAACATGACTGCTCTATCTCTATCAAGGCCCTCCATAGTTCTTATTGTCAAATCAGGATGGTGCCTACGGAACCCATACCACCATGATTTTCCTGATAGACAATCATTGAATGGATTTGGTCTTCTTTGACATATATGAGCTACATAGGCCTTTAAGTGAATGACTTCAAGACCATGGCCAAGTTCAACCATATCTTTGCACCATGTAACAATTTCTTGCTCTTCATTCTCTATCAGAACTGTTGGAGGTCCCTTCCTCTTAGTGGTTCTTTTTCCATACAACCAATCAATCACGTTTGTGGCAGGGATACCCCACTTAGATGCTGCTTTTCTTGTTGACATTCCATTCTCCTCCACATCCCTCATGGCAGCCTTCATGTTTTCTTCTGTCCATTGTCCTCTTATGTATACTTTCTTTGTTATAGTAGACCCTCCAGTTACTTCAACATTTGGGTTCATACTAGTGTTGAATTCAGGTTCATGTGTAATTGTGATATTCTCATCAACAAATTGTTCTTTTCCTTTTGATGAATTACTCCTTTGAGTGGAAGATGTATTTTTCTGAGGTTGTAATTGAGCAGCGTTATCCATGCCTGAATCTTGTGATTTGGCTCTTGAAGGATTATTCTTTCTGTTGGAAGAGGTGGTTTTTGAGCTTGTGTCTCAGCTATTTTATCTTCATCAAAAGACATATTTGTAAACTTTTCCCTTCTTTGCAAGTTGCTTCTCAACCTTCTCATTGGTCTTTTGGATGTCTACTTTGCATGTGCCATTATGAAATACAAGGAACTTTGTAGTCTGCATTAGTCTTTTGTTAGCATATTTGGATGCACTATGTATATGGAGGTAAATTTAACACCTTATGAATGTGTACATCTAATACTATGCATGTAGAATTTTAGAGGCTGCGAAAGAAGTAGTGGCTAGTTCGGAAAATAAATAAATTTTTATTTTGAATATTGGAAAAGCAATGGCTATTTCAGAAAATCAAAGAAATCGCTATTTCTGGATTTTATCTTTTTACGGCAAAGAGAAACACAAAAATCATTACTTCTACAGATTCCTATACATTTCAAAAATGTGTTCAAAATTTAAGAAAATTATGATTTATTTAGCACAAAAAATCATATTTGGAGGAACAAGTGAACATTAAATTAATTATGCACACGAGTGAGTTTAAATTTGTAGATAGAGTATAAACAACATGAATTTGCAATAACGAAGTTGTTCATTCTTGCAAATTTAATGATGTTTGTAAACTATCTACATATTCAGACTTCCTAATGTTCATAACAAATTTAATGGTTAACTATGAGATCTAAAAATGTTTAGAGAAAAAAAAGAGAGACAATTTTTAAAAATAGTGCTTAATACAAACGGTAAAAAATTATTCCACCTGGAAATTTTAGAAATATTTTATTATTTTGTATTTGTGCGGCAAGAAAATTAGTGATTTGGAAGTACTTTTGTTCTTACTATCGTGCAAAAGAAAGAAAGTAACAAAGATGCATACGACTCATCATCTCAATTTATAGATTTTACTGCTTTGTATTTTTCCTTGGTATATCGGTATTGGATTCTATTGGCTGAGAGGGGTTGGCACGGATTGATTGAGAAATAAAGAAATTTGAGCGGTTGGATTTAAAACTCTTGTTGATCAATGGATTTGTATTAAAGTGGATGTGAGAGATTTTGGTGGGAATTGGGAATTTGGGAGGGAAATGTATCATTTTTATTTTAAAATATTTGAATTCCTGTTGTTTTATTGAATGTTGTTTTTTGAAATCTGCTAAAAATCTGTAATAATGGTGACTTTTTCTTGTAAATGGTGAGCCTTAATGACTTTTTTATGTTTGTAGGTACCCCTATTAATTTTAGAAAAGGCAGTGGAGGTTGGATAAATATGGATGAACAATGTTTGCTCAAGGATGTGTGTATTGATAAGGAATGGATGTATAATTGTGCAAAAAATAATAATATTTGTACATGTTGAAGCCCATCAACAATGTAAATGGGGTCAGAATAGTAATGGAGATGATATTATTATATTCATGTGGGAGTTTCTAAACTTTAAATGTGACCCTCAAGTTGTAGGGAATGGCATTTATTTATGTTTATAAATTAGAACATTTGCACATGTTAAAATTGGCAAAGAATAAGGAAATCACGTACAGTTTTATGTGCTTTTTTGGTTGAGTATTTGGATAACTATGTATACACAATAATATTTAATTGTGCCAAAATAGTCTCGGTCAAAGGCCTCTTCTCGGAGATGGGGTCCTTTCCCCTAATAGCATTTTGTCAAACGACTCAATTTCCATGCTTCGTCAGATGACCATCCTGCTTTGTCTAAATGACAGTTTTTTACACTTTGGAGCACATTTTTTATCAGCTTTTTAAAAAGGGGAAAACATTAACACATCTCAAAAAATTACGAAAGAAAATTTAAAATGAGTAAATAAAAATGTCACATCATTAAAAAGATGGTATCAAAAGCCATATCAATCCAGTCTCTAATCCACCGCGTAAAAAAATTCAAGATATGGGAGGGGATCTAGTTATGGTGCACCCAAACTTTGGGAGACTATACCGAGCATTGTATGGCACCTGGTAATCCCAAAAATTGTCAAAATAAGCGCTTGAGAATTCTCTAGAGCCCAATCGCTTGCAAAGCAAATCGAGACGTAAACCACTATGCATACTTGCTGGAGTGTGAGGTGTCACAATTTTTGTCTTTTCTGGGGTTGGACCAATACATGCTACTTAATCACCCCACCTATTACTATTTACTTTGCC
This sequence comes from Taxus wallichiana var. yunnanensis, assembly GCA_018340775.1. NCBI lineage: Eukaryota > Viridiplantae > Streptophyta > Pinopsida > Cupressales > Taxaceae > Taxus > Taxus wallichiana. Next base: position 756,593,211 of record CM031244.1, read on the forward strand.
ACTTATTACTAAGGGATGCATTCTTTTCGAGGATAGAGAAATTTGTGCATGTAGATATGGTATTAAATAACAAAGGGAATGTCGTGTGCTTTCAACAAATCAGTTCTTAATGTGTACAATGCAACTTCATTTATTGCCATTGAATGCACCAGCCATTATCTCACCGCCATCCATTACTTGCGTGGAGTTTCCCGCTTGAACCTCACGGTGGGCGGTGTGACATGGAGGGCAATGTGTATCTCGTGATGAGCGGGAAGATTCAAGCATGCTCCTTAGCAGATTCGAAATGGAATCATATCATGCGGAGGAGGATAATTTAACTCCACTTTTGTTAACTACAAATGTATCATTTTAAGATAAAGATAGAAGGAAAGTGAATTTCTGAACTATTGTATACAAATTTATACTGTTAGTTATGATATTTTTTGGGAAATAAGGAAGTGCTATTGTTTCTAGGTATTTTTATTCTTTTAAGTTGTTAGGATTGTGTGTGAATACATGCTCAATGGCTTACTATTTTGGCTGGAAAATTTTGTTCTCAGTTGTTTATAGATGAATCAATGTAACCATTTTATTCAGGGTCTCTGTGGTTACCATTATTTTGGGAATACCCAACTAAAATTTGAGCTTTATGGGTTATTGCTTATACTGAACCTCTGTATCAAGTAGGTTTTTATTTATCTGACTATGGGGAAATGTAATAATTTCTTTAAAGCCATATACTGGTATGCGTTGGGAACTAGTCATAGTAATAAGTATATTACCTAGTTATTCGTTTTGTGGGAATAGTTTTAGGAATAGTTTTGGGGTGTACTATGTGTATTGAGAAAGTCTATCTCCATTTAGATCTAATGCTTGTTAAGTTTTGATCATCTCTATTTTCTTATCTTCGTACCATCAATTTCTAATGAGTTGGAAAACTAGATTTAAAGTTTGTTATAGCCTTTTCAAAGAGTGCCCTCATCTAAAGCTTCTGTTTGCAAAGAATACGAACCATCACCATCATATTTGCAGGTGATGTTTTACATCTTCCACCACCTCCTCACACACAGGATTTTAACAGTTTTGGTAATATAGATTTTGTTTTTGCAAATGGTCTTTGCAGATTTTGGTGATTTTACATATTAAAAACTGATAGTATTTTTTGTACATGTGTTGCAGTGGTGTTGTTATGCTTGTTGGAGTGACTCAGATTGGAAGTGCAGATGCAGAGCATGATTTTAATTGTGTTTATCAACACATCAAATAAGTTTGGAAATTGTTTGATTCTCTTTGAATATCTACACTCCATATGGTTTTAATAGGTGAGGTTTTTACCCTCATTGAGGCAATGATAGAAACTATTTCATATTTTTCTTTTCTACTGGTAGATTGTGTTATTGGCTTTTGGCTGTTACATTAATGACCAATATAGGTTATTGGCAAATTGCATACTGACATTTACTATTTTCTATTTCTCAATGTAATTTTCAGAAACAATAGGAGTTTAAATCTTTGAAAAAAATCACATAACTTGGAAGACATATATTCATTCAGTAAACATTACCATTGTCCATTACAAAAACATGGCCATACAATATACTTGGGCCATATAACTATTATTACTATATTGTAGTTTTTAAATCGAAAGGCCAATTCCAGGCATAAAAAATTCAGCCTTCAAAAGAAATATTTACTTTCGATAATATCATTTCCAAAATCTGAGGAAGGGTGGTGTTGAATATGCAGTTGAGGTTGAAGTTGGGGTGTTAATTTGTAGTTTCCTCCCCATGTTGACATCCCTCACAGGTGTAGTTGGGAATGGATCAAAACTTGGAGAAGCATTCACTCCAACTACAAAATTGTGTTGAAACTGATAAAGGGCAATGTATGCCCATTAATTCTCTTAACATTGGGTGTTGATCAGGAAAAGGATTAATTGGACTACTCAATCTCATTTTCCTTTCTAACTCTCTTCTTGCCTTCTAAAACTCCTCCTTTATCTTTTGATCCCTTTGAATCCTTTCTTGTTCCTTTCTTTGTTCCCTTTCTTGCCTTTTAATCAAATTTTGGTGCTCCTTTATTTTCCTTCTATATTGTTTTTGATCTTTTCCTGCTCATTCCTTTCCCTTTCAACATTTTTTCATCCTTCTTCTTTGGATTTGTTCCTTTTTTCTTTGCTTGATTCATCTATTTATTTTTTTGTTCTCTTTCTCAACCAGAAGTCTCCATGTACTGATATGCGGTGATTAGTAGAGATTCCCTACTCAATCTTATACCAACAAGCACTATTTGACCTTGATGATTCTCTAACCTTTTCCATAGGGAGTTTCAAGAATCTACCAAGAGTTCTTTGTCCTTGGTTTTCCTCACAAGTTTGGTTTGAATCGCCCTAATACCCTTCTTTGCATCTAACTGTGATTCCGCATCATTTTCTTTAGCTTCACTGCCAACATAGTAGTGCACCAAATATGAGTCATGAAGTAGTGTTGGATGAGAGGGTAAAGAGAGGTTGACCTCTTTATTATTGAAGTTAAAGTTTACACCAATATTAAGAACTACTTCTTTCATCCAATCAGGAGGACTATCTTCTGTGGACATAGATAGTGACTCATCAATTTGATTAATTTTGTTTGGATTTTCCAATTTTTGATCAACACATTCATTTATATTTATCTCCTTCTGAGGTTCTGATTCTTTCTCCAATTGTGTGTTAGGAACCATCTCAACATCTTCACTTTGCTCTAAATCAACCCTAGATAGATGAAGCATATTTTCTGTTGCACCAACATCATCTTGAAAAGATGTGTCAAATGTTCTGCTAGGTCCCATGTCTTCATCCAAGGAATTGGGATTAAGAGGCCATATCCCTGTTCTTTTGAATCTTAATTTAATGTTGCTAGGTGTAAGAGCCATTATGAATGCTTTGCTCCCTAACTCAGCTAATTCACCCTTTTCACATCTATCCCATGGTTTGCAATTATCCATTTGCATCTCTTCTCCTTGAAGTATGTTTTGAATGGAGAAAAGACACTCACATCCAATGGCTGTAATTTATGAGAGGTGTGTGTAGGCAATGTTAACAAATCAATCCCCAAACTCCTGGCTTCTTGAATTGTCCCCAAAGCAACATGTGAACCATGGCCATCAAAAATTAGTAAATGCCTATTTGTAGGAGACACACCACCAGGTATAGATGATGCAAAGTGATGTAACTATTTCATGAATAAATATTTTTTCATCCATGCATGCGCTTTTGTTACCATGCAAGCTCCAGGCTCACAACCTGCAATATAATTTTCTTAATGGTTCTTCCCCTTAAAAAGATAGAATCTGGAATGCTTTGTCCAACAACATTTACACAACACAATATGGTAATCCATTCTCTTCTTTTTGGGATGATATATGGGACACTCCTACTACCCCTTTTAGCAAGCACTCTCATACCGCAGTTCCTTCCAGCTTGTAATCCAGTTTCATCACTATTTTGTATTGGTTTGGTCCATATGGGTTGGCCTCATAAGCTTTAGACAAAGTAATGTAGAAGGAACTGACAATTGATGGCCTCAAACACATTTCTTGATCCTTATCAAGGCCTTCATTGTCCTTAATGTTAGATCTGGGTGTCTTTTTTTAAAACCTGCCCACCATGACTTACCTAGAAAACCATCTGTGAATGGGTTAGACTTTGTTTTGCATATTTGTGCCACATATGTCTTAAGTTGTATAATTTCTAACCCATCTCCCATATCAGCCATTTCATGACACCAAATCACTATCTCCATCTCTTCTTCATATGTTAGAATTGTTGGTGGACCCTTTCTTTTAGTGGTGGTAATACCCATCAGCCAAGAAGTAAGGGTGGTTGCTTTGGTATACCCCATTTTTTTGCAGCAGCATGTGTAGAGTATCCATATTCTTCAACATATTTCATGGCATTATCCATATCAGACTTGTTCCAATCAGCTCTTGGCTTTGTCACTTTTTGGGTTGAAGGGCTCACTCTTATTGCTTGGACATTTACTTCTTCATGTGGTGTGTCATTGGCATCTTGAGGTGGGGTATTGTTAGCCCCTTCTTCATGTTCTTCACTTGGTGGAAATCTTGCTCCCCTAATTTTGGCACATGCAGGTCTTACTCTTTTAGGAAGTTGCCTTCTCCTCATGATGTCAATAAAAACCTGCAAAGATAGATAAATTTACCAAACCAATGTAACTTACAACAATGAGAAGAAATAATATTGAATCAACTAACATAAGAGGAAGTGCAACCATTTGATGTGAGTGCCTATGTTCTGAGCAATGGATACTTCAAATATCAAAGGTGAAAATGGGTCTAGTACAGAGGAAGGCAATGTTATTGAAACAAATACAGATTTGAATTTATGACCAAATATACATCTACATGAAAAGGCAGCATGCAATATAATTTTATGCTTCCTTTTCATGTAGATGAATATTCACAAGTAATTATGAGCTAAATTAATGAAACATGTAGATGTATGTGTACATGTAGATTTATATTTACAAGTAATTCCAGGATAAATTAATGAAATATGTATATGTATACTTACAAGTAATTACATGTTAGATGTATATTTTATGCTTCCTTTTCATGTAGTTGTATATTTTATGCTTCCTTTTCATGTAGCTATCTTTATGTTGCCTTTTCCTATCGTTGTATATTCTATAGATGTATATTTACATTCAAATGTGTATTCTGTAGATGTATTTTTACAAGTAGATGTATATTTCATATATATCTATTTGTAAATATAGATCCTTTCATTAATTTATCCTAGAATTACTTGTAAATATAATCGTCACATAGAACATACATCTACTTGTAAATATGAATTACTGATTTCATTAATTTAGCCTGGAATTACTTGTAAATATACATTCTGATTTCATTAATTTAGCTTTGTAGAATTATTTGTAAATATACATTACATATTTCATTAATTTAGCCTATAATTACTTGTAAATATACACCTACACATTTCATTAATTTAGCCTAGAATTACTTGTAAATATACATCTACAAATTTCATTAATTTAGCCTAGAATTACTTGTTAATATACATCTACATGAAAAGGCAACATAAAGTAAAATTTCAGGAATATTTCCAGTTCTTCCCAATTAATAGCTTGGGTTGAACACCAAAATAACACTAGCAAAATTCAAAGTATAGTGGAAAACATCCAAAAATATCTTGAATCAAGCAAGTCTTTCTCCTTGTCAAAGCACTCCATAAAATATATAGATTGACAAAAAAATTTATAAAATTAAATGAATGTGCATCAATATAACAACAGAGTTAAGAACTTACTATGTGGCACTATGAGGAAAAATAACAGTTGAATATGGCAACTTGGAACTCTAATTTTCATGCACTAGCAAAATAATACTAACTGAATAAAACTTCAGAGCGGTTGAGGAACTGGATTTATAGGAGATATGAAAAGTGTTGTAGTTGATTGATCCTTGTGCTTTTTTTTTTTTTGATTGGGTAAAATTGGTTGATCCTTGTGCTTGTTTTTGATCGGGTGAAATTGATAGGGGTGGATCAAGATTTATGTTATTTTATTTCAATACTCAGATTTGAAGTTCAATTTGATTTGATTTCTCATTTCAATTCAATCTTTGTTTCTCGAGTCTTACATTTATGGGAGTAGCTGGTATAGAAAATGGTGAGAAAGTTAATGCTTAAAAGAAAACATGTATTAGAAAATGGTGCACTTTGGACTTATTCTTGTGAGAACCTACCCCAAAATTTGTGTATGACAAGATCTTTAACATTGTAAAATGGGAACTTAAATTATATGAAAAGTGACATCAAATTGATATGATGATGTGGTATCAATTTTGTATAGGGATGGAATACAATTATATATCCATGTTATAAATACAAGTTGAATTTAAATTTGGCAAACATGGAAGTATAATATATGTTATTTTATGTTTTAAAATGATATCAAGTATTCTATTGTTGATAGATTCATGGTTGTACATGAAAAGTGACATTTACATCAGTTTTGAAGATTGTTTGTACATTTATAGGATAATATTCATTCAATTATTAATATTTTAATGTGTAAAAACTGAGTCAAAGATGTCAACTACCCTCACAACTATTGGGTAATGCTCCATGACTGGATCCTCTCCCTAGTCGCAAGATATTATTGGAAGTATTGATATAATCTATGTCGTAGTTTTATTTTAAAATTATATTTTTGAAAGTAAAACAACTTTATTTTTATATTTTACAATATATAAAAATATTTAAAATAAGGAGAATATTTGATGATAAATGGAATAAATAAGATATTTTAAAAGAATATGGTCCGACTTGTTTTTGTACAACATTGATGTCTAAGTTTAGTTGATTAAAAACAACCCCAAATTTCAATTAGATTTATATATCACTTTGTGTCCAAATTTAGACAACTTTTTTAGTATTTTTAAAATTTACACTTTGCTTTAGACAAATATAAAGATAATAATATTTTAACTATATTTAAATCAAGTCAATAAAAACATCTATATTCAAATATAGCTTTTTATAAAAACAATTGTTCAATTTTTAATTTAGCATATCCAAATTTATATATAAACAACTTATAGCTAACTATTTTTAAGTTTAAATTTACCTACAAATAAAACATTATCATTTATTGACTACACTTAAATTAAATTTTATTTAAAATATATATCCATAAATAATTATGCACAACAATATTTTATTTGCTACTTTTGAATTACAATTTATTAAAATTAGGTATTGAAAAACAACTATATAATTATTTTAATAATTATATTTTTCGAGATTAAAATTTATTCAAAATATATTTGTAACTTATAAAATCAATTTGATACATAAATAAATTTGTAAATGAGTTTGATATCCAATAGCTCTCACAATCTGAGTTTACTCTAAATTCAATAGTGAAAGGCACGAGGATTTACATGTTAGAATATATTTTAAATGGAAAATGATCTATAAGGTGAAATGTAAAAATTTAATAAGAATACTAACATTAATACATAATAATATTAATAAAATGTAATACTAAACATAATATTAATATTAACTTTGTTTTAAATAATAATAATAATAATAATAACCACTTTTTCATATTATAATTATAATATTAAAGGATAGATAGTTCATTAAAATTTATAGTAGAAATAATTATAATATTTTTTTAATAGTTCTATCAATGTTTTAATAACACAAAAGATACTACTGCTAGTAATAATAAATGCAACAATAGCAATATGACTTAGGCTTTAGAATGAATAACTATATACTAGAAAGAACTTTCTTAAAATCCCATTAATAAGAGAAGAAAGGATCTCAAACAAGATGATCTCCTAGAAGCAAAGGACTAGCCCAATTTGAGATGAAATGCATAAACAAAAAGTTATTAATGTAATTATATTTTACTTTTATATGCATTGTAATTTTATAAATCTATTTTGACCAAATATATTATTATCTTCAAAATTGAAACATTTTTATTTAAGTAAAACAATCCAAAGAAGTATTTTAAAATGAATACGGTGATACATATAAATTATATATGCAACAATATAGTAATAGGACTTAGGTTTGAGAATGAATAAATATATATTCAAAAAACATTGTGGAAATTAAATTGATAGAAAAAGAAAAGATATGACCACTTTGACATGAAATTCTTAAAGAATAAACCTATCGATGTAATTGTATTTTAATTTTATATCCATTGTAAATTTATGAATCTATTCTAAACAAAATATATTATTATCCATGACAATTGAAACCTTTTTATTTAATTAAAAATTTCAAAAAACTATTTTAAAATGATAACCGTGATACACATATATTATTTTAAAGGCTTTTACGAAAACAGTACATGTTGTTGTTTGGAATTAAAATTTTCCATAAAGATAGCCATGAACCTCATTCCAAGGAGGGGAAAAGTTATAAGAACAAAAAAAAAAAATTTTAAGAAAAGAAAAATACACCAATAATTTAATCAACCACATGTTGACCATAGTGGTATTGCTTTCAAAACAAAAACATTCCATTTTTTCCAATGTTGTCTCAAATGAGGAGAGCTCTACAAAAATGTTTATGGATGAAACTATTGAAACATATGTAGAAAAAAAGTTAGGAAAAATATAAAATAAACATTTATTATTTGCATATGGAAATATATGGCTACAACCATATGTCGAAAACTCATCAAATAACACATCAACACACGTCCTTACCAAGTAATCTCAACCATTCATTTGCTAAAGAATGTAAACAACAAGAACACTTCACTTGGTAAAATAGAATTCTTATCAACTTAATTATAATAAAATAAATTAATGTTAATATCACAAAAAGACAATTGTACATATACATTTCCATCTCATTCGTTATACATATTTATTTAAATGTTAAGTAACATTTACTATATTAAAAATCAACAAATCATTCAAATATTAATAAAAGTAATTTTAAAAATAATGATACACTTATTAAAAATCCTAACACAAAAGGACAATTGAAATACATATCTTATCGTCTCCTACATTATACATACTTCCTATATCTATATGTTACATAAATATTACAAATATTAATGTAAAAAAATTAAATCAACACATTACATAAATATAATCAAACATATATATAAGTAAAAAAATAACACTAAGTACACAACCATAAAAATAATATCAAAATAGGAAAAAAACAATTTTGGTATTTACATTTTCATAATCTCTTTAATTGCACATATTATTTATATATTACTAAATATAATTATATAGTTTTAAAAAATAATATTAAACAACTATTAAGTAAATAGTTAGTATCCTTAAAATTACAAGGTTTAATATGTTGAACCCTATCTCAATGACTGCTCTAAGCCTAAATTGAATGCAGTGTACACCGATGGAAGAAGGAGCATCTTAGTTGATTATATTATGGACATGATTATGGACTTTATTATAGTATGATGTTAGATGTTAGATCATGGATTATTGTTGACTTGATTCAGTTATGATGCATGATGATTATTAGAGACATTTTATATGTTGATGATGATATATTGTTTGACATGGTTATATTATGGATGTTGTTCGGACATGTGATATTTGGATATTGTGAGTAGACCTAGAAATGAAATTATTGGATGATGATATAGTTGTTGATAAAACTATAAATGATATTGTTAGATTGCTTTGATGTTGTTGTGATTCATATATCTAGATGATTTTGGGAATTATATTTATATTATTTTGGATGTTCTGATATGGCCACTGAGGCCGAAGGAGGTATTTGTGTTTTTCAGGTTAAAATATCACAACAAACATTGGGGATTGGAGACCAACCACATTGGAATTCTAGATGAATTCAACAAGGTCACCATGGCAACTAGTATTTGTTTGTGCGTGTTTGTGTGTGTTAGGGATTCCCATGGGGGATCACCTTTAAATGTGACCAAGGGGTTTGTGTATTTATTTTATTTTGGTTCCTTTGTTTATGTTTGCATGTGTTTATTTTGTGGTGCTTTTACCCCTTTCATTATTCATTAAATGGTGTGTAAATATTGTGAGTAATCATGTTGTTAAGTTAATTAATTAAAATATGTCATAAGAAAGTAATTAATAGAGTTGTTGGCCTTGAATTAAAGTGTTGTAAGAGATGTGTAAGTGATGTGTAAGTTAACTTTTGAGTGTGAAACACTCCACCTTCTTGGAAATTCGAAATTGTCCTTGGAGGCTGATTTTGGAGGCTTGTGGGACAAGTTAAACTTGTCCCATACCTCTTAAATTTAATTACCAACCATACCTATGGTTGGAGAGTTGAGATTAGACTTTTATAATACTTTTTGAGAAGGAAAATTGTAGGTTTTAATTGCACTTTTCTTACATGATTTAATTTCAGTCCTTTGGGGTGTGGGTTGATTTGAGTGTGTAAGTAAACTGTCATATTATTCACCCACCTATTTATTATGCATTGGAGAATGAAGTTGACTTTGGGGGTTGGAATTGAGGATGTGTGATGTGACATCCTACATGGACCCACCTCATCCTCTTCCCTTCCCTCTTCTATTAAATTTGAATTCCTTGCCTTGTTTTGGGGTTGCTTCATTTTGGAGACTTTCATTCTTGGGGTGAATTCCTTGTTGTTTTGGGAGCTCTTGCTTTGAAGAAGTTTTTTTAGAAGATTGTTGCATGCTTGTGCTTGGCTGATTTGGATTGTTGCTTGGAAACATCTCTATTGTTTTGGAACTTGGGAAACTCCATCATGGAGAGGTAAGAGCTTGGCTCTTGAAATACTCTTCTTTTATGAATGTAAATGTTAATGTGTGAATGTTTTGATATGTTTGTGGGTTGTTGGGTAGATGGCCTAGGAATGGTGTAGGAGAAGACTATGGGGTTTATTTTGTGGGAGGCACAAGTGTGTTTTAGGGAGGTATAAGGGTGGAGGGAGTTGGGATTTGGGTTCCACCTTACAAAGAAATAGCTTGCATTTCTTTACTCGTTATGGGGTGCCATAAGAGGTTGGGGAGGCATAAGGAAATGTGAGGAATAAGGGGTACTTGGGGAGGCATAAGGAATGTCAGGGCTTTGATATACTATATTTTGGCGGTTTGTAATTCAGGTGGTGATACCCATTTCCCCTTTTGGGAGGCATAAGAAGCATCCCCCATAGTTTCTTTCTCCTTTGGCTTGCTTGATGAAGCCTTAGTATTGTTTGTCATGTTTTAATGTAGTTGTAAACTACATTCTGTTTTAGATGTGTTTTTATTGTGAAAATGTTGCTTTGTGTGTTTGTGGAAGCTTGTTGTTGCCATGAGTTGGATCACATCTTTTATTGCATTGTGGTTGGGGCTCGGGGGCCAATGAAGAAGGATGGATTCTCCTTTCATTGGATGTCTTGGTTGGGTGGAGAGTGTTTCCTTTCCCCTACTCTTGTTGTGATCAAATTGGAAGAATGAGAAATACGCATGTTGTTGTTTTTAGAGCAAGGAAAAATAGATAGTTGGATAGTCCCTTGTTGAGATAAATTTTATTGTAACCTTTCCCACTTGAAGTGGATGAACTTGTAAATGTTTTGTAATGGAAAGATGTTGTGTTGATTATGAAAGTTGTAAAGTGAAATGTAAAAGAGATAAACTCTTGTTTTTGTTTTGAAAAAGAATGTGAAAGAAATTGCATTCGAAGAATAAAAGAAGGATGTTACAAAGTTGTCTTTTGGAATCAATAAATGATGTATTACCTTTCTCAAATTACATTGTGGTATTGAATCTGATCTTTTAAATGTAATTGAAATCTTTGATTGAAAGAAAGAAATGTATGAAGGAAATGTAGTACTCTATTTTTGTGAAGTGCATGATTTGAAAAGAATAAAAGTTACATTCTTGTCTTTATCATTTGATTGAAGGAATGAAACCTTTTTAAACTAGCATGAAATGAATTCATTTGTAAGGCAAGTAAAATAAGAACCATTGAGCTAATTTTGTTGTTTCCATTTTTGCTTCACGTTAAACTCTGTAACTTTTACCATAAATGAATAGACCAAACCTACAATCAAGAAATAATAATGAAACATTAAAATTGAACATGCCAGATATATAAATGAGTTCAATTAGACAAAAACACTTAAAAGAAATCTTTCAAAACTTGGAAAAATTGAGTTCAAAGCTTTCATAATTGTTTTGTTGTCAAAAGTTGTAAAATTTCAAATTGGAACTCAATCAAATAGATCTACCTCACAAACTTATCCTAAATCCACCTAAGAACAATTCTCCATGTCTATTTGACATGTTGAGAGAGGAAGAAGATCAAATTGAACAAATTTTATAAGTTAATTTTTACCAGTTTGCACTGTAAAAGCCTACAGATCATTTTCTTGAAATTGACTCCTTAAAATTTATCAAAATCAAAATTTAATGATTCTTGTGAGTAAAGAGGACATTGAGATATTTCAAAAGTCCTCGTTTTCCCAAAACTGAGCTCTCTATCAAAATTTATGGCCTTCTAAAGTTTTTCTTCACTTGGCGTCAAAAAAAAAAAAATTAGGAAAAATTTCCTTGGCGGGCCCACATGCCCGAATTTTCCCTTAGCGCTTTGGAAAAAATTTTGGAAAAATTTTCCTAATTTTCCCCACCACCCCATGTAATCAATCAGAGGCTACCACATGGCACCACAAGGCATTGGCGGAGGGTAGACCCTTTTTAAGCTTAGCGCTTTAAAAAAATTTTTGGAAAATTTTCCTAATTTTCCCCGCCACCCCTACCCTTGACCAATCAGAGGCTTGCACATGTGGCACCACGAGGCATTGGCGGAGGGGCGGATCCTTTTTTTAACTTAGCATTTCTAAAAAAAAATTGGGAAAATTTTCTAAATTTTCCCTGCAGCCAATCAAGAGCTACCACGTGGCATCGCGAGGCATCGACGGAGGAGCGGGTTCATTTTTGCCTTTTTTGTTTTCAAAAAATTTTGGGAAAAATTTCTAAATTTTCCCAATTTTCCCCCCATGCCCAATCAAAAATCAAGATTCCACATGGCATCGAGGCATGTCGTGGAGGTGCGGGTGAATTTTACCCTTTTTCCCTTCGAGGCGCTAAAACTTTTATCCTTGCCACCCCGCTTTCCCCACGCTGGCTTAGGAGGTGCCATGTCCCTTGCGGACTCACTGAGGAGTGGGGTGCAAAGGTGGCTTTTCACCCATGTGGGAAAAATTTCCAAAAGTATCCCATGGCCCCACTAACCTGACTACTCCTCCAAGAAATATTTCTCCCCGTGGCCCGCAGACCCCCCCTTGGGAAAATTTTCTCCCTGGCCCGAGCCCGCTCTTGGGAAAATTTTCACCCCAAGGCCCCATCGGCCCATAACTTGAGAAATATGAGGAGTTAGGAGGACTTATTTATATCAATGGAAAGGTGAGGAAATTTCCTATCCAATGGGAATGATTTAGGGAAATTTGAATGTGTTAATTTTGAGAAAAATCAAGTTGAATCTTTAAATCCTGTTAGAGAGTGGGTATGGTGAGGAATTACCCTCTTAACCTAATTGAACTTTCTAACCCTAAATTTTGGACCTTGTGACCTCTAATAATTGTTAATAAAAGAAAAGTATATTCTAGTGGATTAGAATTGTTTGGAACTTGTTAGTGACAACTATTGTCTTGTAACTTGGTTGTAGACTCTTTTAAACAAAAAAATTATTCCATAATTTTCCTAACTAATCCTAGGTTGTTCTTGGGTCTCAAGTGGGTTGTTTTAGTGGGTGTTACACTTGGTATCAGAGTAGTGGTTCAAAATCTTGGGCCATTGGGAACACTAGAAAACTTGAGACATGAACCTTAAACCTAGCACACTTTTAAATCTAGAAAACAACTTAGTTTAGAAATTACATATTTTAGTAAACATGGAAACTGAATAAAACTTAGAAAGATGAACTAACTCTCACCTTGGTCTGTGCATGTAGAGAGGCAGATGGGATGAGGGTATTTTCACATAGACCTAGACTTACCACCACCAGATCATGTTGTAGTAGCCATCCTACCCTAGATTTTGTAGACTCTTCAGGATGTTAATGCCGCTCTACGCGAGAGGATCAATAGGAGGACATGTAGCCAGACATGATAGAGTCACTTCCATTGAGGGTCATGTATCTCCTCGACCCAGTGAGGAGCATGGAGGAGAGAACTTCCATGCAGAGTCAGCCAGAGTAGAGTCACCATAGAGGGGATAGGGTGACCGAGTTTTAGGACATAGAGAGAGGTCTCGGAGCCCTAGGCTTAGGGATGAGCATACAGAGAGGCCTAGAGGTCATCAGACCACAGCTGTAGATCACATCAGGGAGATCCTGAAGCTTCAGCCATCACATTATTTTGGTGACATAGGTGGATTTTAGGTAGAGGCCTGGTTGGTGAGCTTGAGTGGATGCTTCAAGCTCTGTCCTTGTTCTAGCAACACAAAAGCTCGTGTTGTGATCCATCTACTGAGGGATGGAGCTGGTGTCTAGTGGTGGATAGAGGAGTAGAAGCTCCATGTTGATTCTAAGATAGTTACAGGGAGATCTTTGAGGAGCATTTCGAGTAGATATTTTTCATGGAGGTTCATACAAATAGTAGATAGATGAGTTCCATGACCTCCGACATAGCATCTCTTACAGTGGTTGAGTATGAGAGTAGATTTCTGGATCTACTCTAGTATGTTGATTACATGTAGGATGAGCAGGTGTGGATCCATAGGTTCATCTGGGGCCAAATCTAGACATTGAGGTGTAAGTGGATCCATTGTCCATAAATTAGTTGAGGCCATCGAGAAGGCCTATATAGGGAGACTCAGGGAAAGACCCAACAGGCTAGAGACCGAGTCCGGAGCATATAGATGCAGACACAGGATGTCAGAGAGCTGCGGGATAACAGATCAAGGGGGTCAGTACCTCTTCCTCATGGTGGATAGGGTTCAACACAGTCATCTTTTAGACCAAAGCACCCGCCCACCTTATAGACCTCCTAGAGATTTGATGCATAGAGAGGTCGAGTATGGGGCCTCCTCCTAGGGGTCCCATCAGGACATAGGGTGCCCAAAGAGCTCACTCAGCAAGAGCTCACTAGTAGAGACCTCGGCGAGACCATAACCGATCATCGCCACACCACAAACCTCCAGTAGTAGTGCTAGTCGGACTGCTACACAGGGGAGAGGATCAAGTGGTTGTTTTGGTTGTGGTGTTACTGGACATTTTTAGAGAGACTTCCCACAGTCCTAATAACAAGGGTAAGACACAAGATCTCAGAGCCTACTATGTTGGTGATATGGGGTGCAGTCATAGGATGTACGCAATGGTTGAGAACCACTAGGTAGAGCATTAGAGTACAATTATTGAGACTACAGTAACATTGGTGGTATTCCTACCTCCATTTTGTTTGATTCTAGTTCTTTTGATTCTTTTATTACACCATCTTTAGTAGAGTGATGCAAGTGGTGGCAATTAGGCAAGGTCATAGTTGGGATGTTGAGATGGCTTCTAGGAGCCAAGATCTCTATAGACTCCTTAGTTAAGGAGTGTGTGGTGGATTTGGGACCTTTCACCACTACCTCGGATCTTCGTATCCTTCCTTTGGGCTCATATGGAGTCATCTTGGGTATGGATTGGTTGTCTGCACACAGGGCCAGTGGATTGTTACCACAAGATTATATCTTGTGCAGATGATTTGGGAGTTGAGTCGGTGATTTCAGGGGTTAGGAGACCCATTTCTATTCACACCATCTCTGTTATGCAGCTTAAGTGGTGTGTGTGATGGGGTTGTCAGATGTATGTTGTTATAGTCAGTGACATATCAGAGGATGGGTCTAGTGGACCATCGCTAGATGATCACCCCATTTTGAGAGAGTTTTGCAGATGTCTTTCCGGGGGAGCTATCAAGGTTACCACCCCCACGTGAGATTGATTTTCATATAGATCTAGTTCTTGGAGCAAAGCCTATCTCACAAGACACCTTATCGGATGACCACCCCAGAGCTCTGTGAGCTCAAGTTGTAGCTTGAGGGCCTTTTGAGAAAGGCCTTATCCATCCTAGTGTATCCCCTTAGGTGCACTGGTGATTTTGTGAAGAAGAAGGATGGATCCTTGCGGTTGTGTATTGATTACCACCAGCTGAATAAGGTAACGATCAAGAATCGTTATCCCCTTCCACGTGCATTGATGATTTGTTTGATCAGATGAAGGGAGCCACAAATTTCTCTAAGATAGACCTTAAGTCAGTTACCATCAGTTGAGGATTTCAGGAGGTGGACATTCATAAGACCACCTTTCGTATGAGATATGGCCACTATGAGTTCACAGTGGTGCCTTTTGGTTTGACGAATGCCCCACAGTGTTTATGAGTTTGATGAATGGGGTATTTAGGACCTTCTTAGATCACTTCGTGCTCATCTTCCTTGATGACATTTTGATTTACTCACGTATGCGTGAGGAGCACGAGGGCACCTTCGCCAGGTTCTTCAGTGTCTTTGAGAGCAACAACTTTATGAGAACTTGGAGAAGTGTGCATTCTTTTAGATGGAGGTGTAGTATTTGGGTCATATCATTTCTAGGGAAGGTATCACCATCGATCCTTCCAAGATTAGAGCTATTATGGATTGGCCAACACCCACTACTGTGACTGAGGTGCGCAACTTCATGGGATTAGCAGGTTACTACAAGAGATTTTTCAGGACTTCTCTCGGATTGCATGCCCCCATCACTTCCCTTCAGAGGAAAGGGAAGAAGTTTGTTTTTAGTCGACAAGTGCGAGTAGGCCTTTAGTACATTGAAGGAATGTCTCACTACAACACCTATTCTTGTAGTTTTGGATCCACAGGGTGAGTTTTTCATTTGCACGGATGCTTCTTTAGTAGGGCTTGGAGGTGTGTTGATGCAGGAGGGTAGAGTAGTGGCTTTTGAATCTCAAAACTCAAAGATTATGAGCTTAATTATCTGACTCATGATCTTGAGCTTGTGGTAGTTGTGCATGCTTTGGTTTGATGGAGGCACTTTCTACTTGGTTAGAGATTCACACTCGGACAAATCACCTGAGTCTTCACCACCTCTTCACATAAGCCCAATCTCAATGCTCGTTAATGTGGCATTGGATGGAGTTGCTTTGTGAGTATGATATGGAGATAGAGCATGTGAAGGGGAAGAGAATGTGGTGGTGGAAACTCTCTCGTGAGATGGAGACATGTGGCTATGGCCACCTCAGTGAGCACATATTTATGGAGCAGGATTCTTCAACAACTTCCTCTTGACATCTTCTACATTGTAGTTCGAGCAGAGATCAAGTCTCAGAGACCCCTCGAGGGGAAGTTTGATGGTTTTCTTTAGAGGAAGATGGTCTTCTCAGGCATAGAGGCCGGATTTATGTTCCCAGAGATGGAGGCTTGAGGTAGGACATCTTGGTGGAGGCACATCATGCACCCTATTCATCCCATCCTGGGGTGAAGAAGATGCATGCCACCTTGAGACAGTTGTATCATTGGAGAGGACTTCGTAGAGATGTGGCCCAATTTGTGTCATGATGTTTAGAGTGCTAGAAAGTAAAGGCATTTGCATCAGCATCTAGCTAGCCTTCTCTTTCCTCATGCTATACTGGAGTGGAAATGGGACACCATTTCCATGGACTTCATTGTTGGGATACCGATGTCGAGATATCACCACGATGCCATCATGGTCATGGTTGATAAATTGACAAAAGTGGCTCACTTTTCTCTGGTGAAGACCACTTATACAACTAGTGCAGTGGCATGGGTATATTTGGATGAGATTGTCAAGTTGCACGAGATTCCACGAGAAGATTATTTGTGACCACGATCCTTTGTACACTTCCCATTTTTGGACTACCATGCAGCATGCCCTCGGGATGAAGATCAATTTCAACAAACACATATCACCCTGAGATAGATGGATAGATTGAGTGGGTGAATCAAGATTTTAGAGGACATGCTCAGGATGTATGTGATGGATCAGCATAGTCTAGATGGGAGGAGTACCTATACTTGGTGGAGTTTTCCTACAATAATAGTTTTCAGAGTTCTATAGGCATGGCTCCTTTTCAGGCTTTGTATGGTAGAGAGTGTAGGACACCTCTTAACTGGGACAGGCTAGAGGACAGGGTTTCTCTTGGACCAGCTTTGTTGCAGGACATGGAGCAGTAGGTGGTTTTGATCAGACAGAGACTACAGGAGGCACAGGAAGGAAGGTAAAGAAGTACGCAGATCAACATAGGACCGACCGTAGTTTTGATGTGGGCATGAAGGTGTTCCTTCGTGTCAGGCCACATAAGAGCCCTATCCATTATGGAAAAGGTTCTAAGTTAGCTCCTAGATTCATTGGTCCTTTTGAGATCTTGGAGCATATATTGGCCCTTTGGCCTACCATCTAGCATTGCCACCTAGCTTGTCTCGCATACATGATGTGTTTCATGTTTCAGTTCTTAGGAGATATGTTGCAGATCCTTCTCATGTGTTAGATTGGACATCATTGTAGGTGCAGGATCGGGGCAGTGATGGTGGAGCCCATTCACATCCTAGATCGCAGACCCTAGGCCTTCGAGGTAGAGAGGTTGATCAAGTCCGGGTGTACGGTGGGACAGATATGATGAGACTACAACTACATGGGAGGATGCTACTTTTCTACGAGTTTAGTTTCCACATTTGTTCCAGTGACTTCCAGAGGAAGTCAAGTCTAAGGGGAGGGGGATGTAGTGCCCACTTCCCTTTGACACCTTTTTTATACTAATCATGATATACTATGATTATATTATGGACATGATTATGGACTTTATTATAGTATGATGTTAGATGTTAGATCATGGATTATTGTTGACTTGATTCAGTTATGATGCATGATGATTATTAGAGACATTTTATATGTTGATGATGATATACTGTTTGACATGGTTATATTATGGATGTTGTTCGGACTTGTGATATTTGGATATTGTGAGTAGACCTAGAAATGGAAATTATTGGATGATGATATAGTTGTTGATAAAACTATAAATGATATTGTTAGATTGCTTTGATGTTGTTGTGATTCATATATCTAGATGATTTTGGGAATTATATTTATATTATTTTGGATGTTCTGATATGGCCACGAGGCCAAAGAGGTATTTGTGTTTTTAGGTTAAAATATCACAACAAACATCGGGGATTGGAGACCAACCACATTGGAATTCTAGATGAATTCAACAAGGTCACCATGGCAACTAGTATTTGTTTGTGTGTGTTTGTGTGTGTTAGGGATTCCCATGGGGGATCACCTTTAAATGTGACCAAGGGGTTTTATGTATTTCTTTTATTTTGGTCCCTTTGTTTATGTTTGCATGTGTTTATTTTGTGGTGCTTTTACCCTTTCATTATTCATTAAATGGTGTGTAATATTGTGAGTAATCATGTTGTTAAGTTAATTAATTAAAATATGTCATAAGAAAGTAATTAATAGAGTTGTTGGCCTTGAATTAAAGTGTTGTAAGAGATGTGTAAGTGATGTGTAAGTTAACTTTTGAGTGTGAAACACTCCACCTTCTTGGAAATTCGAAATTTTCCTTGGAGGCTGATTTTGGAGGCTTGTGGGACAAGTTAAACTTGTCCCATACCTCTTAAATTTAATTACCAACCATACCTATGGTTGGAGAGTTGAGATTAGACTTTTATAATGCTTTTTGAGAAGGCAAATTGTAGGTTTTAATTGCACTTTTCTTACATGATTTAATTTCAGTCCTTTGGGGTGTGGGTTGGATTTGAGTGTGTAAGTAAACTGTCATATTATTCACCCACCTATTTATTATGCATTGGAGAATGAAGTTGACTTTGGGGTTGGAATTGAGGATGTGTGATGTGACATCCTACATGGACCCACCTCATCCTCTTCCCTTCCCTCTTCTATTAAATTTGAATTCCTTGCCTTGTTTTGGGTTGCTTCATTTTTGAGACTTCATTCTTGGTGAATTCCTTGCTGTTTTGGGAGCTCTTGCTTGAAGAAGTTTTTGGAAGATTGTTGCATGCTTGTGCTTGGCTGATTTGGATTGTTTTCTTGGGATAAATCTTTTTTTGGAACTTGGAAAACTCCATCATGGAGAGGTAAGAGCTTGGCTCTTGAAATAATCTTCTTTTATGAATGTAAATGTTAATGTGTGAATGTTTTGATATGTTTGTGGGCTGTTGGGTAGATGGCCTAGGAATGGTGTAGGAGAAGACTATGGGGTTTATTTTGTGGGAGGCACAAGTGTGTTTTAGGGAGGTATAAGGGTGGAGGGAGTTGGGATTTGGGTTCCACCTTACAAAAGAAATAGCTTGCATTTATTTACTCATTATGGGGTGCCATAAGAGGTTGGGGAGGCATAAGGAAATGTGAGGAATAAGGGGTACTTGGGGAGGCATAAGGAATGTCAGGGCTTTGATATACTATATTTTTGGCGGTTTGTAATTCAGGTGGTGATACCCATTTCCCTTTTGGGAGGCATAAGAAGCATCCCCCATAGTTTTTTTCTCCTTTGGCTTGCTTGATGAAGCCTTAGTATTGTTTTCATGTTTTAATGTAGTTGTAAAACTACATTCTATTTTGGACTATGTTTTATTGTGAAAATGTTGCTTGTGTGTTTTTGGAAGCCTGTTGTTGCCATGAGTTGGATCACATCTTTTATTGCATTGTGGTTGGGGCTTGGGGGCCAATGAAGAAGGATGGCTTCTCCTCTTCATTGGATGTCTTGGTTGGGTGGAGAGCATTTCCTTTCCCCTACTCTTGTTGTGATCAAATTGGAAGAATGAGAAATACGCATGTTGTTGTTCTGGAGCAAGGAAAAAAAAAAAGATAGTTGGATAGTCCCTTGTTGAGATAAATTTTATTGTAACCTTTCCCACTTGAAGTGGATGAACTTGTAAATGTTTTGTAATGGAAAGATGTTGTGTTGATCATGAAAGTTGTAAAGTGAAATGTAAAATGAAATAAACTATGTTTTTGTTTTGAAAGATTGTGAAAGAAATTGCATTTGAAGAATAAAAGAAGGATGTTACAAAGTTGTCTTTTGGAATCAATAAATGATATATTACCTTTCTCAAATTACATTTGTGGTATTGAATCTAATCTTTTAAATGTAATTGAAATCTCTAATTGAAAGAAAGAAATGTGTATGAAGGAAATGTAGTACTCTGTTTTGTGAAGTGCATGATTTGAAAAGAATAAAAGTTACATTCTTGTCTTTATCATTTGATTGAAGGAATGAAACCTTTTTTGAAACTAGCATGAAATGAATTCATTTGTAAGGAAAGTAAAATAAGAACCATTGAGCTAATTTTTTTGTTTCCATTTTTTTGCTTCACGTTAAACTCTGTAAATTTTACCATAAATGAACAGACCAAACCAACCTGCAATCAAGAAATAATAATGAAACATTAAAATTGAACATGCTAGGATATAAATGAGTTCAATTAGACAAAAACACTTAAAGGAAATCTTTCAAAACCTGCAAAACCGAAGTTCAAAGCTTTCATAGTCATTTTTTGTTGTCAAAGTTGTAAAATTTCAAATTGGAACTCAATCAAATAGATCTACCTCAAAAAATTATCCTAAATCCACCTAAGAACAATTCTCCATGTCTATTTGACATGTTGAGAGAGGAAGAAGATCAAATTGAACAAATTTTATAAGTTAATTTTTACCAGTTTGCACTGTAAAAGCCTATAGATCATTTTCTTAAAATTGACTCCTTAAAATTTATCAAAATAAAAATTTAATGATTTTGAGTAAAGAGGACATCGAGATATTTCCATAAAGTCCTCATTTTCCCAAAACCAGCTCTCTATCAAAATTTATGGCCTTTTGAAATTTTTCTTCACTTGGTGTAAAAAAAAAAATTGGAAATATTTTGTTGGCAAGCCCGCCGACCCAAATTTTTCCCTTAGCACTTCAGAAAATTTTGGGAAAATTTTCCTAATTTTCCCTACTGCCCTGTCAACCCACAACGAATCAGAGGCTGCCACATGGCACCACGAGCGCGTTGTTGGCGGAGGAGGGGGACCCCTTTTAAGCTTAGCGCTTTAGAAAAAATTTGGGAAAATTTTTCCTAATTTTCCCCGCCGCCCCGCCAACCTATAGCCAATCGAGCTAGCCACATGGCACCACAGGAATTAGCAGGGGGTGGATCCTTTTTTAACTTAGCTTTCTAAAAAAATTTTGGGAAAATTTTCTAAATTTTCCCCACCCCACTCCCCCCAACTACCAATCGGAAATGCCACGTGGCGTCGCGAGGCATCGGCGAAGGAGTGGGTTCCTTTTTGCCTTTGGCATTTTCGGAAAATTTTAGGAAAATTTTCTAAATTTTCCCTACCACCCCACCAAACCACAACCAATAAGGAGCTGCTACGTGGAATCATGAGGCGTCGGTAGAGGTGCGGGTGAAATTTTATTCTTTTTTCCCTTCGGGGTGCAAAAAATCCTTTATCCACGCCACGTCACTTTCCCTGTGTGGCTTAGGAGGCACCATGTGTCCCTTGCCGACTCATAGGAGCGCAGGTGCAAAGGTGGATTTTGGCCCCACATGAGAAATTTCCAAAAGTTTCTAGCGGCCTTGCCGACCCGACCTACTCCTGGGAAATATTTCTTCCCATGACCCACACGCCTCCCTAGGGAAAATTTTCTCCCCAGGCCTGCTTGGCCCATAACTTGAGAAATATGAGAAATTAGGAGGAATTTTTTATATCAATGGAAAGGTGAGGAAATTTACTATCTAATGGGAATGGTTTAGGAAATTTTGAATGTGTTAATTTTGATAAAAATCAAGTTAAATATTTAAGCCTCATAGAGAGTGTGTATGGTAAGGAATTACCCTCTTAACCTAATTGAACCTTATAACCCTAATATTTTGGGACCTTGTGACCTCTTATAATTTTTAATAAAAGAAAAGTATATTCCAGTGGTTTAGAATTGATCTAGAACTTGTAAGTGACAAATATTGTCTTGTAAGTTGGTTGTAGACTCTTTTAAAGAAAAAAATTATTCCATAATTTTCCTAACTAATCCTAGGTTGTTCTTGGGTCTCAGGTGGGTTGTTTTAGCAGGAGTTACACTTTCGATGTAGGAAGGACACATCACTTTTTTTTCGGATGGCGCAACACCTCCCTACTCCCACTTATGATAGTTGAAGTGATCCTTAGGAGCAAAGAACCGTGTTTCAAGTATGGTCATGAGTAATTTGTGTTTGAGTAGAGATGAAGGTGTTTTCCTTAGTGCACATGGTGAAATAATCACTAGATCTTGTTGGTTTACAAGCAAGTATAGAAGATAATGTAGACGGGTCAAGGACCCAACACCCCTTTCGAAGTCAAGGAAAGAAATGTGTGGTACCGGCTGGAAATAAAACCTCCATAGTTATTGTAGGGGATAGAGGGGTAAAAAAATGTTCATTCGTTGATGTTTTTAATGGATTATCTCCACCTCAATAAAGCAATGAAATTTGTGAATTCCATTACTTCAATCACTTTTAAGTAGCACATGATTACATCTGAAAATCATTTCATGAGACATGATCTAATTTACTGATTTAGTGGCTTACAAATCAATCCTCCTTACATTACATTCATGGATAGCATCAAACCGGTGGCCACTCATAAGGAATGCCTTGTGGTGTTGTCTCATTATTGACTCAAAAACTAAACATTACACATATACTACCTTTACATGTATTTTAGTGGATATAGTTACCTCATTGAATCTACCTACGTCTATAGAACTTAGCATTTAGGATAGAGGTTGGGAGAAAGTACTAGACTATGAAGGGCTACCTTTTAAATGTAGAAAATGAAAATTTTTAGTATCTGTAAAACTAATTGTATGAGTGTGAATGATAACATGATTAAGAAAGTATCATGGTGGAAGGATTCCCTCCTTGATTATTTGGTTGCGAGTCTAGAGGGAGAGTAAGATATCTCCTCGATTTCAAACTAATATATGGATGAATTAGTCGGTAGGGACTATAAACACTAAATCCCGCACTTTGAGTCATTATTTAGTCTCGGGATCATACTACTATTCATATGGTTCTTAAGTGAAAAGAGTAATAATTAACCCATGTCTTTGGCCATTTTTTACATTGCTTGTTATCGTATTTTTATCTTATACCTACACTTTCCCAGTATTTATGGTCATTCTACATTTTTCCTAATTCTCACAGGGCACCCAACCAAGACAGTGGTACTACAGCACCTCGGTCCCACACCCCGATCCTCTTTGTATTTTACCATCACCTTTTGGGAACTTTCTATCCATTTGATATTTCTATCTTTTACGTGGTCGGCCTTTTCAGGGTTAATTACGAAATTAGAACAAGAGAACCATATAAATATATAGTTATGTCACCATAATGAAGGACCAAACACTAAGCATATACTATCACCATCTAGATTTGCATCCGTCAATGGAACCTAAAGCTACATTTTCCTCCATATATAGCTCCATCACAAGGCACACATGGCTGATTTATCTACATCACACTTCATGGAGGGGATTCTATTGTTTACATGCACACATTTACTACATTCTACATCTAGTTATTTTCTCACTACTTCACAAAGTGTGACTAGCACAAGAGAAACCTAGGGCATGATTCACACACACACACACACACACACACACACACACACACACACACACACACACACACACTCACCTAGAAATTCATTGGGTTTGAGATGTAATATAATTATTAGTTAGTAATTTCACCATTGTGGCTACGAGATAGTTCGAACTCTTCGTATGCATCTTTTTTTAGGGTTTTTTAATTTTTCTATGGTTTTATAGGTGATTCTTCCATCTCCTATTCAGAGAAACATTCAACACAATTAAACGAAATTAGTGTTAAAGGAAGCTAACACAAGAAAACATCTAATGACACCTCAAAGGATGTTTTCCATCCATTTCTGTAGATCAGGGCACCCAGATCTCAGACCAAGGTGCCCACGAGCACCCTAATCCCTTTTTAGGCACACTAGTCTAGTCGAGATAGATCAAATATGTGCTTTCTTAGGATTCTATGTCATTTTTCCCTCCTCATGTTCACCTAGTCTACACAAAGTAACACCGTCCCATGACATATGCGAATTAGCTAGGGATTTTCATAACCCTTCTTACACATTAGGGTTTCACATTTTCTAGCTTACTTTGCTTGGGTATAATTAATATATTTTATTAGTCATTTTTCTACTCCTATAACATTAGATTACACTAAAATATTTCTTATTTTAGTTAATCAAGTCCTTTGAGGTTCAAGAGACTAGCACTATGGAGAAGGCCCATATTTCTCCTTCACTTAAATTATCCTTCATAGGTGTGCCACTTTATCGGATGAGGGAGGATGGAGACCACTCTTTTTTTTTGTTAGTTAATGTGATTCTAAGGTCACTTGATCAAAATAGAATAAAATGAGTTACAATACATAGTTGATGAGGATGAGGTTAGGTACCATAACGTCGAATCCTATATAGGAGAAATTGATATAGTTATTCATCTTTTGGGGAGCAAGGAAAAGACAATAAAGCAATGTAAATACAAAGGTACGATCCTAAGTAAGAGTATGACAAGTTGGTCATTTTTAGAAGACTTTTTATACTCCACAGGGAAAATAGAGGGTCTTATTTCCAATATCGAGTTGATGTATGTTTGACATGGACCATAACTATTGAGGGTTGTTTCTTTCTTGTTTGGGCCAAATAGTGTCTAATTGATCCTTCATTTATTTTTTTGTATGTGGGTCTATATTGTTTTATCATTAATTTGTCTAATATTTGAGTGCACCTTTCAAAACCTTGTTTTTTCCTAATCTAAATAAATAAAAATAAAGAATACTTAGTATTGCAAGAAATGACCTTATATGCATAATTTTATCGATCTCTTTTATTTCTTCATATTATTTCTCAATCAAAATAAATTTACATATTAATAAAATATTAAAAAAATTGAATGGGTTGTATTCTAGCAATGCATATGATGGTGTAATAAGTGTTGCCCAACCATTGACCAAGATTTCAATCCCAAAAGATACCAATAATTAAAAATGAGGTGGTGATCATATCCCAAATGAATTTGGTATAGTAAAATCCCCAAACCTTGACAACTAAACCTAATAATTTTGTAAACTTAACCCATCCAAGCTACACATTCAATTAAAAATATTTAAAAACATGAATTTTATGTAATATCTGTTCTTTTATTATTACATTATTTAAAAGAACAATAAAATAAATTTTTATTTAAATAAAAATTAGATTGCATATATGGATGAATAAAAATATTACTTACGAAAACTATTTAAAATAGAAAAATCCCAATAATAATTATATTTGTAATAAATTTGACCTCCTTATTCTCCTTGTATTCACATAACCCCATAAATAAATTATAAAATTTTGGACTTATAAATTACGAGTATTCATATATTTTAAAAGTAACGATATTTATTTAAATAATAACCATTGAAAATATTTATATTTTTAGAATTACTTTCATAAAATAAGAATGGAGTGCTCTTCCGAAAAGAACCCTAACTCTAATTGAGGCATGTCTTCTAGCTTGGTATGGGTGTGAAGGGAAAAGATGGATGGGTGAGGAGAGAGGAAGGGTTATGGAGGGAGAGAAGGGTTTTGAAAGGAGACTCAAGAAGAGGGATGGGTATAGAGGGAGGGAGGGAAGGGGAATGGTTTGGAATTTTAATGGAGTAGAGGGAGAGGGTTTTAGGGATTAAGGAATGTGGAGGGTAGAAGAAATATGGAGGGAGGAGGGGTTTTCATGGATAAGAGGAAGGGGATGATTTTGAAGGTAAAAGAGGGATGGGTGTGAAGGGATGAGAAGGAGGGTTATGGAGGGAGGGATGTTGATAGAGGAAGGATTGTGGAGGTAGGGGAGGAGTTGTGAGGAAGAATATGGGCATGTATAGATGGAGGAAGATATGTGGAGGAAAGAAGAGGTGTGGAGGGAGGTGAGTGGAGGGAGAACATGAGTGGTGTAAAGGGAGTAAGAGGTGTGGAGGGAGTGGAGATGTTTAGATGGAGAAGTGCGAGGGTGTTGAGGGAGAAGAGGGAGGGGTAAAGATAAAGGGATGGATGTGGAGAGAGGAAGGTGTGTGGAGGAAGGAGAGGCATGTGGATGGATAAGGAGGGAAGTTGAGGGAGATGAGGTAGGCGTATAGATGGAGGTATGGATGTGGAGAGAGGAAGGGGTGTGGATAGAGGGGAGGGGTTTTGATAAAGATTAAGGATAGGAATAGAGGAGGAACCGGTGTGGACGGAGGAAGTGAGGGATTTAGAGAGAGAATAGAGAGTGGTGTTTAGGGAGTAAGGGGTGTGGAAGGTTAAATGGGTGTGGAGAGAAGGAATCGGTGTCGAGGAGAAGAGCGAAGGGTGTGGATGGAGGGAGGTATGTGGAGAGAGGAAGGTGTGAGGATGTAGGGGAGGGGTTTTACAAAAAATATGGATAGATATAGAGAGTGGATGGGGTGTGGATGGAAGAAGGGTTGTGGAGGGAGGGGATAGGAGGGTTTTGATGGAGAAGCAAGAGGTTTTTCAAGGGAATATGAGGTGTGGAGGAGGGCGTTAGAGGGTTTTTATGGAGAAGAGGGTGGCATGTCAAGGGAATAACGGGTGTGGATAGAGGAAGGTGTGGGGAAAGGGAGGCATATGGAGGGAGAGTGAGGGTTTTGAGGGTGAAGAGTGAATATTTTTGTGGGAAGGTGTGTAGAGGAAAAATAGGGAGGGTGTTGATGGAGGAAATAGTTTAGATCGAGAAGAGGGAGGGGTGTGGAGGAGGAAGGGGTTTGGAAGAAGGAAGGTGTAAGGATGAAGGGAAGCGGTTTCGAGGGTGAAGAGAGAAGGCTATAGATGGAGTAAGGGGTGTAGTAGGAAGAACAAGTTTTGATGGAGGGAGTGGTTTGGAAAGAGAAGATGTTTTGGAGGGAGGAATGGGTGGGGAAGGAGAAGAGGAATGGGTATGGAGGGAGGAAGAGTTATCAATGGAGGAAGGGTTGTGGATCTAGGATATATTTTGGAAGGAGGGAGGGGTTTTGACAAAGGGAGGGGCTAGGATGGTGTGGATGCATGTGGATTAAAGTGAGGAGTGTGGATTGATGAAGGGATGTTGCAAGGAGAAGAGGGATGGGTGTGGAGGAAGGAATGGGATTGGGTGGAGTTATTGGTGTGGAGGAAGGAAGGGGTTCTGACGGAGAAGAGGGAGGGGTGTGGAAGGAGATGAGGAGAGGTGTTAAGGGAGGAGGGGTGTATAGGGAGATGAGAATTTTGGAGGGAGAAGAGGAAGGGGTTTAGAACGAGGGGGGGTTTGGAAAGAGGGGAGAAGTGTGGAGGGAGGAAGGGGTATGGAATGAGAAGAGGTATTGGTGTGGAGGGAGGAATGGGTTTGGCTAGAGGGAGTGACTTGGATGGATGAGAGGCGTGTGGAGGGATAAAGGGGTGTGGAAAGAGAAGAGGTAGGGGTTTGGAGAGATGAAGGGGATTGTATGGAAGGATTGGTGAGGAAGGAGGAAGGGGTTTGGATGTATATGATGGAGAGGTGTGGAGAAAGGAAGGGGTGTGGATGGAGAAGTGATGTTTTGAGGGAGAAAGAGGGAGGTGTATGGAGGGATAAGTTACAGGGGCGTCTAGGGAGGGATTTGGATGGAGGAGGAGTGGTCTAGAGGGACGAAGGGTGTGGAAGCAGAAGATGGAGGGTTATGGAGTGAGGAAGGGGTTTGGACATAGGGAGGGGTGTGGATGGAGGAAGTTGTGCGAAGAGGAAAAATAAATTAGATAGTGATGAGGGAGGGGTGGGGAGTGAAGAAGAATTTCGAAGGGAGGAAGGGGTTTGGATGCAAGAGAGGGAGGGGGGGTGATGAGGAAGAAGTGGGAGGGGTATTGAGTGAGTGGTTTTGAGAGAGAAGAGGGAGGGTTTTGGAGGGATAAGAGGGGGTGTTAAGGGAGCCATGGGTGTGGAGGGAGGGATGTATTTGGATGGATATGAGGGAGGGGTATAGAGGGATAGAGGGGTGTGGAGCGAAGGGAAGGGAGGGGTATAAATGGAGAAGAGGGAGAGGTTGTGAGGGATTAAGGGATGTGGAGGAAGGGGTATGTGTGTGGAGGGAATAGAGGGATGGGTGTGGAGAGAGGAATGGTTGTCGTGGGATGGAAGGAGTTTGAAATGAGACTCTAGAAGAGGGAGGGGTATAAAGGGAGGGAGAGACTTGCTTAGATGAAGGGTTGTGGAGGAAGGGAATTGATTTTGATGGAGTTGAGGAAGAATATATTAGGGATTAAGGGATATGGAGGGAGGGGAGAGGTTTTGGTGGATAAGAGGAAGGGGTGTGGAGAGAGAAGAGGGAGGGGTTTGGAGGGAGGAAAGTGTGTGGAGGAATGGGAGGAGTTTTAAGAGAAAAAGTGATGGGTGTGGAGGGAGGACAAGTAGGGTTATGTAGGGACGAATGTGTACAATTGAAGGGGTGTGAAGTTAGGGGAGAAGTCTTGACGAATAAGATGGACTGGTATATAGGGAGGAAGGGATGTGGAGGGAAGAAGAGGTTTGGAGGGAGGGAAGGGGAGGTGTTTAGATGGAGAAGAGGGAGTGGTGTCTAGGGTGTAAGGGGTTTCAAGGAGGAATGGGTGTCAAGGAGTGTATAGGTGTGGGGAGAAGAGTGGTGGATGTTGGCGGAGAACGAGGATGTTTACTGATTGAGGGAGTGATGTGTAAAGAGGAAGACATGTAGAGTGAGGAGAGGCATGTAGAGGGAGAAGAATGAGGGGAGTTGACGAAGAAGAGGTATGCATATAGATGAAAGTAGGAATGTGGAGAGAGGATGGGGCTTGGATGAAGGGGAAGGGTTTTGATGGAGAATAAGGACGGGATAAAGGGAGGAAGGGGTGTGGAGGGAGGGGATTTGAGGGATTTGGAGAGAGAATAGGTAGTTGTGTCAAGGTTGTAAGTGGTGTGGAGGGATGTTATATTTATGGGGGAGAAGAGAGAGGGGTGTGGACGAAGAATAGGGAGGGGTATATATAGAGGAAGGGATTTGGAGACAGGAAGGGTGCTTACAAAGTAGAGGGATGGATATAGAGGGAGAAAGGCTTATGGAGGGAATAAAGGGTGTCGAGGAGAGGGATTAGATGGGTTTTTATGGAGAAGAGGGAGGTGTGTTAAAGGGAATAATGGGTGTTGAGTGATGAAGGTGTGGAGGTAGGGGAGGCATGTTGAGGAAGAAGATTTAGAGGTGTGGAGGGAAGAAGGTGTGTGGAGGGAGGGTGTGGAGGTAGGAAGGGGTGTAGGAGGAAGGAGTGTGGAGGAAGGGAAGGGGTTTCGAGGGTGAAGAGGTAGGGGTGTAGATTGAGTAGGGGTGTAGAGGGAAGAAGGGGTGTGGATGAAGGGGAGGGATTTATAAGGAGATGAGGAAAGTGTGTGGAGGGAGAAGAGGGAGAGGTGTGAAGGGAGGACGAGGTGTGGAGTGAGAGGAGGGATGTGGAGGTAGAAGAGGAAGGGGTTTAAAGGGAATAAGGTGTTTGGACAGAGGAAGGGTTTTGGATGGAGAAGAGGGAGGGTTGTTGATTGAGTATGCATTGTGGTGTAAGGAAGTGGTGTGGAGGGAGTGTGACTGATTTGAAGGTAGAAAATGGAGGGGTTTCAAGGAAGGGTTATGGAGGGAGGACGGGGTAT
Organism: Taxus wallichiana var. yunnanensis; assembly: GCA_018340775.1. Classification (NCBI taxonomy): domain Eukaryota; kingdom Viridiplantae; phylum Streptophyta; class Pinopsida; order Cupressales; family Taxaceae; genus Taxus; species Taxus wallichiana. Next base: position 756,623,412 of record CM031244.1, read on the forward strand.
GAAAGGAGGAATGGGTATGGATGGAGGACGGGGTGTGGAGGAAGGGAAGTTGTTTATAGTAAGAAAAGGAGAAATGTAAATGGAGGAAGGGGTGTTGAGGGAGTAAGTTTTTGAAGGGATGGAAGGGGTTTGGATGTAGAAGAGAGAGAGGGTGAGGAGGAGAATAAATTTTGGATGAAGGGATGGGTGTAGATAGAGGAAGGTGTGTGGAGGGAGGATTGTGTGTGGAGGAATGAGAGGGGTTTGTAGTGAGAAGAGGGAGGAAGGGGTGTGGAGGGAGGGAGTGGTTTGGGAAGAAAAGATGGTGGGAAAGTTGTTGATGGAGGAATGTGTGTGGATAGAGGAAGGGGTCCGACGATAGACGAGAGGGGTTTGATGGAGAAGAAGGAGGGGTGTCTAAGGAGGAGGGGATCATGAGGGAGGAAGGGTTGTGTAACAAGTGGAGGGGTTTGAAGGAGAAGTGGTATCAAGGAGGAATGGGTGTGGGGTGAGGGGAATGATTATGAGGTAAAATAGGGATGGTTGTGGAGGGAGGAAAGGGTTTCAACAGAGGGAGGGGTTTGGACATAGGGGAGAGGTGTGGAGGGAGGGAGGAGTCGGGGGTAGGAGATGGTTTTGGATGGAAAAAATCTAGGAGGAGATGTTGATCTAGGGAGGGATTTGGAGGGAGTAAGGGGTGTGGAGATAGGGTATGTCTGTTTTAGAGGGAGAAGGGGAAGGGATATGGATGGAGAAGAGGGAGGGTTGTAAAGATAGGATGGTGTGTGGATGGAGGGAGGGGTTTGGAGGGAGGAAGTGTTATAGAATGAGGGGAGGGATATTGATGGAAAAGAACGATGATTATAGAGGGAGAAGAGGGCAGCAGTGTGGAGGAAGGAAGGGGTTTAGACGTAGGGAGGATTTTAGAAGGAGGGGAGGGTTTTACGGAAAAGTGGGAGGAATGGATTTGAATGGAGGTTGGGGTGTGGAGGGATGGGATAGGAGTGGTTTGGAGCGAGAAGATAGAGGGGTATTTAAGGAGTAAGGGGTGTGGAAATAGAAAATGGTGTGGAGGGAGAAGATATTTTTGAGGGAGTAGAGGGAATGGTGTGGAGGGAGAAGAAGGAGGGGTGTGGAGGGATAAGACGAAGGGGTGTGGATGGTGGAAGGTGTTTGAATAGAGGGACAAGATTAAAAGGAGAAGAGGTAGGGGTGACGAGGAGAAAGGGGTGTGGAGTGAGGAAGGGGTGTGGAGATATGGAGCGAGAGGGGTTAAGAGGGACAATAGGGAGCGGTGTTTAGGGAGTGAATGGTTGTAATGGAGGATAGGTTTTTTGAGAAAGGTAAGGGAGGGGTTTGGAGGGACAAGAGGGAGGAAGGGGTGTAGAGGTCAAGACAGGTTTGCATGGAGGGAGGGTTGTGGAGGGAGAAGAGGGGGATTTGGAGGGAGAAAGGGGTTTGTACGAGAGAGGAGAAGAGAGGGGTATGGAGAGATGAAATGGTTTGTACAGAGGTATAGTGGTGTAAAAAGATGAAGGGGTATTGATGGAGGATGGGGTTTGGAGGGATAAGAGGGAATGGTATGGAGGAAGGAGATGGAGGGTTGCGGAAGGACGAAGGGTGTTGGATGGGTAGAGGGGTTTGGAGGGAGGAAGGGGTGTCGAGTGAGTGGAGGAATTTAAAAAGAGAAGAGGGAGGAAAGGGAATGGAGGGAGGAAGGAGTGTGGGGTGGCGGAGGAAGTGTGGGGTGAGCGGAGGGAAGGGGTTTGGAGAGAGAAGAGGGAATCTATTTTCCAACGATAAAATGTTTCAATCTTGAACATTTACATACATAGAGACAAAATGAAAAAGGATAGGTCCCAACTATCTTTAAAAATTAATGAATGCACCCAAGTGTCCTCATCATGATAGCCATCACACTATTGACATGCTTTTCCTACACATAGACAATGAGCTACTCATCTATCTCACTAAGCTGAAAGGTGTATAGAAAATGGGAATGATATCTCTTCCCTATGACATGCATGATAACAATCAATGACTTCTATGGAAACATACATTGACGTTAGTTATATCCATTTCCCTCCATTAAAAGTAAACTTGACAATGTTAGATCCCTATTTTATTTTCTATACGGAAAAATTGATTTAGGAGCATCACTCCTAAGCCAATTCTAGTTATTTTATGACCAATTTAAATTTTTAGAGTCCTTAGGAGTCTTAGGGGTCATTTCAAGTGGTTTAGTTGGTCTCAAGAGGTTAAAAATTAAAATTGGGCATTTTCCTGCCTTTTTGAGAATTTGAATTTTAGAACTAGTTTTGAGCCAAATTTGGCTTTCTAGGAAGATTTATGGGTATTAAAATTGAATTAAATCCTATTTAAGATTATTTTAGTCCATATGAGTCATTGGAGACTCTTCTTGAGGTTTGTTTGGTCATGTAGCCTTCAAAAATTACTTAAGCTCCTCTACCTAAAATGGTGACCTTCATATAACCTTGTCATGTAACCAAAGATGTTACTTATTACAAAAATTTGAGAAAATGAGGTTGATATCTTTATATCTAACTATTTTTATTAATCATTCAAATGAGAGAAGGTGGAAGGGATATCCAAGAAGATTCAAGAGTTTTTCTGTTTAGAAACAAAGCTGGTAGTAGTATTTTTCTATGTTTATCATTGTGAAAGATGGGAATGCATGCGTTGAATACTAGTAAGAGAAATTATGGGATAAATTTCATGATTTTTAATAGTTTATGCACCATTTTTATTAATGTCTTAGGAAACAAAGAAACATTCTAGTCTATTGTATCTCAAAATAGTTAGCAAAAGATTTATGCCATGAAACTAAGTCATTTGATGATATTAGAATTTCCTTTAAAATCTAAACTTTAAAATGAATATTCTCATTTATCCTTAATTAAGATTAATAAAATAATTTGCATCGATAAGCTTTCAAATTGTAGAATACCTTGACAATTCATAACTTTTTCCTATAGCAATCTAAGGAGACCTAATGGAGGACTGAAATTGAGATTTTGGGGAACTTTTACTAAGGAAGGATATATAAAACATTGAAACAGTGAAACTTTGCAAAAATGGGTAGTCAACAAGGTCAATTGAATGTATGTCGAACAATTCCTCCAAAATATATGCTAAAAATTCACTTAAGATAGAGCTAGAAGGGAAGAGTTAAGACTAGAAGAAGAATAGTGAAAAATAAGGGCCTACCTTGGGATTTTAGCTAAAGCATTTAAGCCACATGTAGAGAAGGGAAAAGAGTACTCAAAACTATTTATAACGTTTTCTATAACTTTGTGTATTTCTCTATCAACTAGGTTACTTCGGACATTGTTCTTAAGAATCTTAAGGGATAATTTTTGCAAAAGAAGATCAAATTGTCAATTTATTTTGATTGTAACTAACTTCATGATGGAGTTGGCATAATAGGTGGTTTTTATTCATTTTCCAATCTTCAATTAACCTATTTTAAGCATTTGAGATCAAAATTACATGTTTGAAGGCTTACTACTAGCCTTGAGAAAAGTGATAATTCACAAGCGTGAAGATTTGAATTGAATTGAGTTGATCATTCTAAAATTGTTTGTGTGGTTGAGATAATGATATTATCCATATCATTTGGTATTAGAGTGGAGGATAAAGAGGAAAATTGACATGAAAGAAGACAGATACAAGAAACAAGAATTAAGAAGAGACGAGAAGTGAAGATTGTCAAAATGCCACCTAGAAAAGTTGTCGAGGAGGTAATAGAGAGAAACACAGGGAAAATAAATTGGTTTACATGTTGAGAAATGTACATGATATATTATGAGCATTATAAGTTTTTCGAGAGAAGAGGAAAATCTTTGGATGAAGACAATGAAAAAAGAAGAGACAAAAAGAGAGGTAGTAACAAAAAGAGAGCTAGAGGAAGAAGGACCAGAAGTAAGGAACCTAAAAGTAATAATGGGAGAAGGTACTAAGCCAAGGATGAAGGTAACAAAATATGGTGGAAGCATGCATCCAGAAGAGATGATATAATAGATTGAAAAAATGGACAAATACTTTTATTTTTTAGGGCATAAAAAAGGATAATAAAGTGAAGTTCACGTGTATAAAACTTACACAACATGCTTCTATTTGGTGGCATTTTGTGAAAGGGGAAAGTGTGAAAAATGGAAAAGATAAGATCAAGTTATGTGACATGATGGTTACAAAACTAAGAGGCAAATTTATCCATCAGATTATCAAACTAGCTTGTTTAAGAAATTATAATTTTTTTGACAAAGCGAAATGAATGTAGACTATTAAATTGATCATTTTTACAAATTGGAAATGAAATGTGTTGACATAGAATATTTGAATGGTTTGAGACTTAAATTAGTGGATGAGATCATCTATTTTAACTTGAGAATAGTGGAGGAGGCATATCAAGAAGCTTTAAATGCAAAAGATAAATTATCTAGAAAAAATACACAATACATCACAAGTAGAGGAAGAGGAATGAGAGGAAGAGGTTAGTAATCAAATAGAGGAAAAAACCATCACGAGGAAGAGGCAAGTAGCTCATAGACACAAAATACTACAAGACATGGATATGTTGGAGGTGATTACTCATATAAAGGTAGAGGTTATTTTGGAAGTGGAAGAGTTGAGTTCTTAAAAAATAGCAATAAGTTTTTGCTCATATGTCATTTGAGTGTCCAGAGTATCCACAAGAAATCATCAATTAGGTGAGCGAAGAAAAAAATTAGATTGCACTTGCTGAAGAGGAAGAAAGTGTGGCATCGCCATCATTAGTGGAAGAACTATAAATAGGTGAATCATTGACGATAAGGAGAGTCTTGATGAATGCAAGCAAGAGGAGTGAAGATCCGGCCTAAAGAAGGAATTTATTGAGGACCATGTGTAAAAAAATAGGTAAGTTCTGTAAACTTATCATTGATAATGGTAGTAAAAATAATTTAGATTCCTCTGAGATTGTTAGAAGTTAAATTTGAAGAGAGTGAATGATCCTAAACCTTATGAGGTTTATCGGGTTGAAAGAGGTCACAAAATTTTTCTTAGTCAATAAAGGTTATTCAATTTTTATATTGTTATATATCATGATTAGGTTCTATGTGATGTGTTTCCTATGGATGCATCCCATCTCTTGTCGGGTGGAACATGGAAATTTGATAGAAACCATTTATGATGGATTGGAAAATATTTATACTTTTGTGAAGAATGGAGTCAACCATATGTTTAATCCACTTAAAGATGGTCAAGTATGGACTAAAAATAAACCTTAGAGTAATGCTAATGGGTTTGAAAACATAGCGAGGATGATGACATGATTGAAAACATAGTTTGTACATTCAAGAGGATGTAGAAGTAGTTTACTGGAGAGAATGAATATCAAGATAACTTGCAAAGAAGGTGTTATCTCTTGAAAGTGCACCATGTTGATAGATGACTACAGGTGTTCTAATATTTCTAAGGATATCTCACTTTTTTAGATATAATGGAAACACCTCAGTGTCTATGGGTATACTTTTTACTGAGGTGAATCTATGGTATTAAGGTTGATTCCTTTTTGATGTATCCTAAACTAATTTTTAGGAGTTTTGAGGGTAAAAGATGACTGTAACTGAATTGAAAACTGGGGTGATACACCAAAATTGTTGAGGGATTTGAATGAGTACATGCACAATTAATTTGAGAATGGATTTTGGATGCACAAACCAATAGTTTTTAGTAGAATATTAAGGTAAAACACTTGGTGTATTGAGGGAATAAATCAAGAAAGTACAATAAGATAACATGCACACTAATATTATGTAGAAATTACTAAATTTGCAGCAAGGTAAGATGATTAATTAGGGAATTTGACATTCACAAGAATTAATAAGATATACACACCACTAAAAATAATTGGAAAGGCAGAAATCAATTCTCATTCAAGGGGAAAAAATGGCAAAATTTGCTTCAACACTCCTATGTCCAAAAATTCCTTCTATGTGCTTTGCAATTGCACACAATATATAGCAAAATTATTCACCCATCCCATCCTAAAAATAGGCTAAAATTTTTACTCGCCCATGCATGCTAATTTTACCCCTTTATCATGAATAAATAAAGGAATAAAAATAGACATGCTAATACAATGAGGCATTAATAGCCTTGATTACAAAAATACATTCAGTCAAATTATGGTTGAATGATCTATTTTTAATAAAGTAAGATGAATAATTTGGCTAATAATAGCCCTTGCTTTCTATGTAAGTATCCTCTAATGTGCATGAAATCTCTGTCTTCTAGTGCTTGATGTGACACTTACAATTTGATCCACTTGCAGTGATAAATTTAGCACTCTTTAATTTTTCCCCTTGGATGCACATGGTAAAAAAATAACCTCTCTGTGTGAGAAAAATAATTATTTTTTTGCAATACTTTGCAAAAAAATAATTCACCCATGTATTCCATCTTGATGGGTACCACCTTTGGTTCTGATGTCAACATCTGATGCACATACTCCATTTTGCATGCTGATAATGACATCTTTATATTTTGTGAATACATGCAATACTATCTCCTGAAACTATAATTTATTCAACCTCAAAATTTTTCCATTGTGGAGACCACTTCATCCATCTATAATGGGCACCTCCTTCGTTGATGTGATCATATGGTATACATTAGTTTGAGATTACTTGTCCTTTTACTCGTGATTAATTCCATGTCTTACTTTTTGGATTCACCTTTTGTAAATATTAAGGAAATAGTAGTAGAATTTAAACCTTGGAAACTTTGGCTAATGTTTTGACCTCTTATTATCATCATTGCACACCATATATTTTAATCAAACATCAATTAATTAACCTTGGATATCTTGCAGTATATACTATGGTTTCAGTCTTTGAATAATTATTGTTGATACCATAGTCTTTCAGTTTGATTAATCGAAACACATGTTGTCAGATCCCTTTTGATGTTATCATTGTATGTAAAAGCTTTCACATTTTGATTAATCATGGTGTCAACATTTTATTTTTCAAGGCACTATGGTTCTAGACCTTTAATAGGTAAATTCAAATGATTTCTTTGAATGATTGAGGATGGCCCCCCTTGCACGATTACTCACCCCTTTGAATTGTGTCAGTGAATTTTCTAACTTTAAGTTATCTAAGTCTTGTTTATGGCTTGATAAGTTGGCACATCTATAAACTTTTGTCGATTTATGAACAACCGTGGTTTGAAAGCTTGATCGTTTGATCTTTGTCCTTTTGCATATATGTCATTGATCTCTACCCATGGTAATATCTTGGGGCTTGCATTGAATTTGATGATTTGATATTAATCATAGACCACGATACTTTCTTTCATGTGCATGGTTAATTAGTAAACCCTTGTTTGGTATGGTTGACCTTGGAATATAAAACTAAAATCATACCCTAAATGATGATTCATTTGTATTTGTTGGAAAGTTCGGGTGAATCCTGTCAAATTTTCTCCGAGGATGTCATCATTTATGTTATTAAGCTCTCGAGCTCCCTCCATGAGCTATTTTGGCTTGTCTTCTTGTCTTTTTGAGACGCTGTGCTCTGTGATATTTGAGGAACTCTAAGATATTCTAAATTTTGGTTCGGGAGCTTTACTGGTTAGATGAGTTGTTTATTCTTAATACCTTTGTACTTCTTTGCATTTTTAGATGGTGTCAACCTTTGAGCTAAAAACTTATCCTCGGTACTCACCATTTCACATTGTGCTCCTTCTAAGGGTGCTCAATGATTAAAAAATCTTGTAAGTTCTTGATATAATTTCATTTTGTCATCCCTCTAGTTTTTGTATAATATTCGGCAATTGTTGTGGTTTGAATGCTTAGCACCATTTTGAATGGTCATTTCCATCAAGGCCTATGGGTTGGTACAAGTTACTATCTAAAACTCGGATCTGTATATTTTAAGTTCCTGGTATTCACATTTCTTAGTTTATTTGACCATTCTTTAATGGTTGTTTGAAATCTCTCTTGTTTTTCTCAAAAGGAAATTAGCTTGATTCTTTGGCTCCTGGGTAAAATTATTTTCCCTGATTTTCAACCTTGTTTGCTCAAAGCTCTCCATGTTACTCCATTTTACTCCACGAGCTAAAAAATAGCCATGCATTTTATTGAGTCGCTTCATTTCTTATTGTTTGATGAATTTGAAGGTTGCTCTTTGTAAAAACATTGTCCGTTATTGTGTTGTTTCGGGAAATCATACATTTCTTGAGAAAATGGAGTTAATATTTCCTTGTTTTCACTATCTTGAGCTTTGCACCACTGATATTTTCTGTTATTTCAAGGGTTTCAAGCTTCTCACTCTGCTGAACTTGGGTTTGTTGGGGTTATGGATAACCACTTGTAGTCACCATTTTGAGTCTTCACCGTGCTCTGCTAGCTCGGTATTATGTACTATGTTATGAGGATTCACTTTGTTCACAAAAGTGAGGTTTGATATTTGATATTTTTATTGGCCTCCATTTATGAACTTTGAGCTATGCATGGCCATATTTTCATGTTGAAACTTTGTACTATCTTGATGGTTATCATGTTGATGTAAATCGTAGCTCCCAAGAATTGATTATTTGATTGCCCTGGTATGAAAAAAATGTGTAACTTGATGGTGGGTAAGAACTATTTGGTAGAATTATGTTTCTTACTTATACTAGTGAAAAAACATGTAGTCTCGACACTTCCTTTGCATGCACAATATAGTTTAAGATTTTGCATTATTTAGATTGTATTATTACCATGCATTATTGGAAGAATAACGGTATGAATTCTTGTATTTAATGTAGTTTTATAAGGCTTGTAATTTTTAGTTTGTGAGCTTCTTCTTTTTTGGTGACTATATTTGAGCTTTGCAATTTGCATTTTGTCATTGAAAACTGAATCAAACTCCAAAATGGAAGTTGCATCCTACACTTGATCTTCTCCGATTTCTTATATAGTTCCCTTCATCCCCCTATGTCTACTTATCATATTTGCAGACTTGAGGAAATTTAATTTCATTCCACATAATTATAGATGCTTTTTATTTTCACTCTGCTATTATGGATGCCCTTATGTAGAAAAGTTCACTTGTTCTAGATGGATTTGAAGCACATGTTGATCAATATGATGCCTTTTATATATGTATGATGTAACAACCTTCACAAAATGCAGCACATGTACTACATAAGGAGCATGATTTGATGTTCGTTTGATGTATGGATGTTCTAGGTACATGATCTTTGAAATATTTTGATTCTAAGATGGATAGATCTTGAAATTGTTTCCTTAATAGATGTAGATTGAAAGTTGATGCTTTTGGTTCTTGAGCTAATCATAATGATATGCATATCCGAAAGTTTTCTTCATTCATTCGTAGTAGTGTCTAGTTGCATCTGTGTGATGGAAATAATTTTTGAAATCTTGATGCTTGGAGACGTATTAAAAGCTGTTTTAGAATTTTAAAACAATTCGATATTGAAAAATTGTTTCTCTCATGAATTGATTTCCATTTGTTATTATTCCTTGTACAATCTGAGATCTCAGTATAATAGCTTCACTTTGAAAATGCATTTCAAAATATGAGGAATTGTATCTTTTTTTTCTTTGGCTATAGTTACATAATATGTGTAACTTTATTTGTAAACTCATCTCTGTATTTGAAAAGATATAAATGTAGTTGAATTTATTTATTTTCTAGCTCAAAATACTCTGAAACACTATTGATTCTAAAATATATGTGGTTGTATCTTTAGAATTTGAAGATTTAATCTCGCTTTATCTTATTATGAAGCTTGCATAACCTCTAATTTTGAATCTTCAATTGATGGATGGAAACATACATTCCTTGATCATCTGGTAGTGAGTGTAACAAGGTTATTTTATGGTGAGATCATACTTGATGCTCCATTTAATTATAGATGTTCACTTGAAAATTGGAAAGACTGATTTCTAAGTACATTATTGTTGTTTGTTTAAAACTTGTCTTTCATAGATAATTGTTGAAGGCTAAAAATCATTAAAGAGGCTTCAAAATAGTTGACTCTAAAAATAATTTCTCGAATGAGAATGACACCATAGAAATTATAGTGTTTAAGCTCTGACAGTGAGAACTCCTAACACGGTTAAGTAACTTACAAGGCACAAGGATTGATTCAATTTGGTGATGAATACTTGAAACTCCGTAAAATACTCAACAATTAAGAAATTCTTACAAGTTGTACCTTGTCAACTTACCTCGCATAATTATTGATTTTACCTATTTTGAGTAACTTTGGATGTTCAATATTTGAGTTTCCATTCTACATACTCAGCTAAAATATGGAATTTTACCATTCTACTTTCGTTCCAGTGGGCATATCACATAATTGTGTATGCATTCAATTGTGTTTCATTGGTTGTCATCGATCTATGTTTTGATTTAAAAATTGAAACACTACCTTTGAAATTTAAAAAGAGGGACTTGTTAATTGAAATTCTAAGGCTGCACTTTGTATCTTTGTTATCGATGTAGTTGATTGTACCTTTTGTACTTGTTTAATTTATGAGCAATATACTTTCCTTTCTATACAATAATAATTGTAAAAAGATTTTTGCCTTCTAATCTGCTACCTATACATGCATGCTTAATGAAATAGTTAACAAATATTTAGGATTTTTGGCCTCTCTTATGTTCGATAGTTTTTGTTTCTATTTATTTTCTACAAATGATTTTGGGAATCATATGTGCTGATGTAGAATATTTATCTTATCAATTATGTATCTATATATGATGTACCTTATACTTCTAATTTTTATAAATCCATCTGCATGTAGTTAGATAGTATAAGGGTAGAGGTTAAACCACGAGCTCAAAATATTGATGCCTTTCCTTTTCATTTTCTAGTACATTGTGGTATTATGAGAGCTAGTTAAAATATGAAGCTAGATTTGAAGTGAAGAATTTGGAAGTGAACCCAAGGAAATGATGAGTTTCTTCTATACTCTTTTACTTTTAACTTCATGCATATGTACTTCTTTATTAAGTAGTTATGAGTTAAATCCCACAAATTGTGTTGAAAATATTTGTACTTATTCATGAAGAAATAAAATTTAATTTCTAAACTTGAGTTGTATACTTCTTCCTAATTTCATCTTTATGACAATTATACCGATTGTATAATGAAATAGACAACTCAAACACATAATTAAATTATTTACATGCATAAATAAAGAGTTTTGAAATACCTATAACTTAATAATGAACTGTCTTTCTCATAAACTACAAATTTGTTTATTGTTTCCAAATTTAACGTTTCACCTAAATCAGAATCTCACCTTCATTAAGGAAATGCATTAGTCCTTCAAGGCTTTTGTGTTTCCTTTCTGAAGACAAACATGGAATGGCAGGCTATGTGAGGTGTTACATTTTGTAACAACACACATAGCTACAGATTACATGTAACTAATAAATTGTTGCAACTAAAAACATGATAAAACTGTAATACATTCCCCTAGTTAGGTCCAGTTAATCAATACCGTCCATCATAACGAAGTTTCGAGTTGCCCATTTTTACACAAGTGTAAAAATTGTCAACATTTCTGGCGATCTTATGGGGAAAGCTTCTGGTAGCTTGCAAACCAGTGCCTTGCTCTTGTCCTTTGGGTGTGGAATTAAACCATATAATAAAAATTGTCTTTCCAAAAATAAACTAAAGATGGGAAAGGAACTTCAAACCAAATCACGTGCATGAATGCACTTATTGAATTGAAAAAATTGAAATGTGCATGAAAGAACTTATTGAAAGGGAAATCCTACTCTAACCAGACACTCGTAGGATTTTCAATAACAATGTTTAAGAAACATACCATTCACGAGAATGAGAATTTCCTCTCCATTAAGCCTTGAATGTTGAAAAGCATTGTGTTCTTTGCAAGTTGATATCATGTAATAACCACTCCAAATTGTATCGAACTTCGTGTGGTTTCCTAGATTTACATGATCAACATCCCATTTTAACACAGTGTCTCCTTCATTGAAGACTATGAACTTAGTATTCTTATGAAAAGTTTTCTTTATCTATTTTTGATTATTTTCCATGTTCAGATGAGCTTGATCTCTTAGCTCTTGTAACTCCATTAACTCTACATAACGAACCTGTAATGGTTCATTCTCAAGTAATTCCATCTGATGTAGCAAATCCAATGCAGAAACTCAACTGATATGGGCATTCTTTCCTCTCTTCCATAAACAAGCTTATGGTGAATTGCTAAATGATATTTTAGGAGTCACTATGTCATCCCAAAGTGCTAAATTCAACATTAGATGCCAAGCTCTTTGGTTGTCTTCGAGTGTTCTTCCGATGATCCTCAAAATATTTTTGTTAGTACTTTAAGCTAATCCATTACCTTGTCAATAATAATTAGATGATTTAATTACCTAAATTATGTGCTTTATAGCCCGATTTGATACCTTTGCACTAAGAAACACTAAGGAATTATCAAACATGATAGTTGTTTGAACACTAAATCTACAAACTATACCTACATAAAAGGATAGTATTGAAGTTTTGTTAGTTTCTTTTAAGGCTATTTCTTTAGTCCATCATGTAAAGTAATCTATATAAGTAAAGATCCACTTGTGTCCCTATGACAAAGGTGGATTTATCATGCTACTAAAGTCAAGACCCCATTGCATGAATGGTTGATCCACTAAAATAAGCTGCAAGGGCAACGAAGCTAAACATTATTTTCTAACAAAGAAAGCAAATTTTTTTGGAAATATTGTCATTAATGTCAAAGGATTAATCATTGATGTATTTGGGTACTTGAATCGTGTAATGGATGCTTGACGAACTATTGACGGATTTTGGCGAAAATGGTAGAAAGCAACGGAAATAACCAACAATATAGAAGGGCTGAAAACAAAAGTTTAAATACATTGAAAGAAGTGTTTTTCATAAGTATTATCATGGTTTAAATGAGATATACACAACTATACATAGGAGAGAGATATAATCATTTTAATATTTTCATATGCCATGTTTTGTAGGGAAAACAAAGATTCAAATGATAGAATTAAATCTCCATGTTTTAGAATGATAAGGGGTAATTAAAGGAGCAATAAATATGTCCATAGGGTGGTTAAAAATACTTATAAAAATGTTGTTTTTATATTGGATGACCCTTTGGAACATAGCGCCATTTTATAGTTATGTCCGACATGTGTATTTGCATTATTAAAATAAATGGTTAATTAAATAATGGAAAGGTTGTGTTGGTTGGAATGATGCATCTTTTCGAAATGATGTGAGAAGGATATATAAGGAGATGTAATCATTTGATTTAGGAAAGAAATTTGAGTGCTTCATTCAATTTTAAGGAGAGAAGCGAAGAAGCGTAATATGAAATATAAAAAAAGAAGTGAAGGGTAGATTTATTTTTAATGAAGATTTGTAGCAATTTATAAATGTGAAGGGACTAAAATAAATCAGAAGAATATTCTAAGCAGCATGTTTGTTCTATCATCTATTGAAGCAACAACAACATAAAAGATATGAAAGAGTTTGTTTTTCATAAGGAAGGTTGGTGCCTTCATAATTGAAGAGATCGGTGTCTCTTGCTAAGTCAGTGCTTAGCAAAAAAGGGGTTAGTGCTCCGTAGGTTGGTGCCTAAAAATTGTAACTTGGGATTGGTGCCTACAAACATTTGAGAAATATAATAAAGAATATTTTCTCTGTTCTTTTCTCCCGAAATGGTTTCGTGTAAATTTGTTTTTATTTGCAATGTGTTGGTTTTCTTTGCATTCATTGATTGATTTGATATATTCACTATGAAACTATTTAATTGTGATTATAAATATGAGATTAAGTGTTAAGTTTAAAATAATATCATAATATTGATTCACCTTCCTCTTAGTATTATCTTGTGCTTAACAATTGGTATCAGAGCAGGTGCCTTCAAGAACAATCTAAGAATTGGAAGGTAGATCTCAAAAGCACATATGGCTACTCATCAAGTACAAGAAGGTTTTTATTTGAACAAGGCTCCATTGTTTGATGGAACAAATTATGCATTTTTGAGAATAAGAATGAAAACATATATAATGACACTAGGGTTTGATATTTGGAAATCAGTAACAATTGGATATACAATCCCATCAGTTCCACCAACAGATCAAGCCAAAAATAAGGATTTTGAAAATAATGCCATGGTGATGAATTCTATCCTATGTCATCTATCGAATCTGCATTTGTTAAAGTAATGCAATGTGACACAATGAAGGAGATATGGGACAAACTTCAAACTATCTATGAAGGTGATGACAAGGTTAAAAGGGCTAAGCTTCAAACTCATAGGAGACAATTTGAGAGCTTAAAAATGAAGGATGAGGAGAATGTTGCAGCCTATCTTCTATGTGTGGATGAGGTTGTCAACACCATAAGAGGGTTAGGGAAAAATATTGAGGAATCCATGATCATTCAAAAGATTCTAAGGTCTCTACCATTAATATTTGATGCTAAGGTGTCTATCATTAAAGAAAAAAAGGATCTTGATAAGTTGAGCATGAATGAACTACATGGAATACTAACCACGTATGAAATGAGGACTGATTCAAGTAAACCATCAAAGAAGGAAGCTACATTCAAAGTATCAAAGAAAGAAAAAATCAAATAACACGAGTCGAATGAGAACTCAAATAGCGAAGAAGATGAGAAAGAAGCCTTGTTCATTCAAAATTTAATGAAATGATCTAGAAAGTACAAAGGTAAGTTACCATTTAAATGTTTTAACTATGGAAAGTACAAAGGTAAGCTACCTTTTAAGTGTCTAGAGAAATAAGATAGCGATGATGAGGAAAGAAAACCTAAATTTAAAAGGGAATTCAAGCAAAGCAAAGGCAAGAAAAGATTTGGAAAGCAAAAGAAAAGCTTACATTCAAAAGGAAGTAGTAGATCATCTGAAGAAAGTGGGATAAGTGAGTTTGATAGTGATAATGAAGAAATATTATTCATGGCTATAAAATATGACTTAGAAAGAGATGAAGACATGGAAGAAAAAGGTGAAGTGAATCTTAAAGAGGAACTTATATGTGCCTTGGGAGAGTTGGAAGCTTTTAATAATAAAAATCAGAAACAAAAGTTACAACTCTTAAAGTATGAAGAAGAAGATCATAACTTTGAAGATAAGATATCACAATCTCTTGAAGAATCAAGAAAGATGATCGTGGATCTAGAAACCCAAATTGAAGAATCAAAACGAGTTGAAGAAGAATTAAGAAATCAATTAAGGAATAAGGAAAAATATTTTGAAAATCGTGAGTCGAGATAATTTATTTGAAAAAGGAATTGAAAAAATAAAATGCTAAAGTTACAAGTAATCTAAAATTCAAGAAAAGTATCGAGATACTAGATGAAATTATGAATTGACAAGTCAACATCCGACAAGACTGGTCCTAGATATACAGAAAGACAAGACACTTTGCTAACACAAGAAGGTATAGAATCATCAAAAGGGACAAGAGAAGAGAATTAAAAGACTGATGTAGAGACACTCAAGGAACCTATGAAGAATGAAGAGTTGAAAAGGGAGAAGAGATTTATGAAGATCAGCACTTCTTAAAAGGAAAGCAAAGATGAGAACAAATTTATAAGACCAAATCCTCCAAGATATAATCACATGTCTAGGTTTGAAAATTCTTTCTATGGCTATGAATTCTATTGTAATAATTTTGGTCATAAAGCAATAGATTGTAGAATACGGGTGAGAGACGACAATATAAAGAACAAAGGTGTGTATGGATTCTCAAATAGAAATTACAACTCCTTTGCTTCCTTATCGAACTATGTTGAAGATATTGTTTGTTATAACTGAAATAACTATGGACATATGGAAATATTTTGTAGAAGTGGTTTTGTAGAACCATATAAATCAAATGAGAAGGTAAATGATCTAGAAATAAAGAAGAAAGAAGCTACAAAATTTTGGAAACAGAAGAAAAAGGATGATAGGAAAGATAAAGAGAAATCTATACTTGTTCAAAAGCATTCCATGCACAGGATGAAGGGCAGCGGTTGTGGTACATTGATAGTGAATGTTCAAGACATATGATCATAGATAAAAGTAATTTCATCTCATTGAAGAAAGTAAATGAAGGTACAATGAAATTCGGTGATAATGTTAAAGAAAAGATCGGCTGGAAAAGGTACGGTGAGTCTTGATAATGGTAAAAAAACAGAGAATGTTTTATATTTTGATGGATCAAAGCATAATCTCTTAATTCTAAGAAAAATGTTTGATCAAGGACACACACTTAAGTTTTATGTGAAGGGTGTGAGATAAAGAAGGCATAAAGGAGTTAGTTAGTAGAGATGCATATATAACCAAAAATAACCTTGACATGCTCGGAGAGAATTAAAAGGAGAGAAATGTTGTCTAAGTTAGGTTAAAGAGAGTTGGCTATGGCATAGAAGGATGGGGCATATAAATTTTGATAATCTTGTGAAAATAAGCAACAAGTAGGTGTGCTAGATATGCCTAAGGTAACGAAACCTACAAGTACTCTATGAAAGTAATGTCAACATGGAAAGCAAACCGGGCAAGGTATATAACGAAGTAGTATTCGACCACTAAACCACTAGAGCTGATTCATATGGATTTATGTGGACCGACTAGAACGTAAAGCATACAAGGTGAAAGTTATTTCATGTTATTCATTGATGACTACACTAGAATGACATGGGTAGCCTTTCTAAAAGAAAATTGTAAGCATTTGAGAAGTTCAAAGCTTTAAAGGATTTAGTAGAGAATAAGACTTGATTGAAAATAAAGTGCACGAGGTCATATCGTGAGGTGTGTTTACCTTAAATGAATTCATTGAATATTGTGAAGATCATGGAATCAAAAGACATTACTCACTGCAAGGACTCCACAATAAAATGGAGTGGCGAGAAAGAAACAATCGAACTGCCTAAGGGATGGCTAGAACCATGTTAAATGAATCTAAGCTATCGGATAGATTTTTGAGAGAAGCGAAATACAACTATTCATATCTTGAATAGAGGGAAAATTAGAGTTAGTCATAACAAAACTCCTTATGAATTGTGGAAAGGAAGACCAACTACCGTAAAATATTTTAAAGTTTTTGGGATTAGATGCTTTATTAAAATAAATGAAGAGAACTTGGGAAAATTATATTCAAGAGCAGATGAAATAATTTTTATTGGCTACTCTATTAAAAGAAAAGCCTACATATGCTATAACAAAAGACTATAGACTATAGTAGAAAGTGCAAATGTGAGAGTGGATGAAATATTGAATCAAAAAGCTAAAGAACCTACAGAAGATCCCTTAGAAATACCTGGGTAGTAGAAGAAAAGGAAGAGGAAGAAGATGTTGAAAAATTAAGTAAATCTGAAAGGCGGGACACCAAAAAAACCATCTCATTTTGTTAAGAAGAATCATGTTGAAAGTCGATCATTCAAACCTTAATGATGGAGTAAAAACAAGAAGAAGAATTGTAAGTGCATCAAAACCAATATATTTCTCCTTATTATCCAAAATAGAGCAGAAGAAATTTGTAGAAGCCAACCATGATAAACATTGGATAAAGGCAATGGGGAAAGAATTAGATCAAATTGAGAAGAATGAAATATGAGAACTTGTACCTAGGCCAAAGGATCGGAATGTGATTAGCACTAAGTGGGTACTCCAAAATAAATTGAATGAAGATGGGAAAGTCACTCAAACAAGGAAAGGTTAGTATGTAAAGGGTATGCTCAAGTAGAAGGTATTGATTTTGAAGAATTTTTTTCTCCTATTGCTAGATTATAAGAAATTAGAATGTTTCTTGATTTTTTAGTATTCAAGACCTTCAAAGTATATCAAATGGTGTCGAGAGATAGGTCTCAATTTCTAAACTCACTCGGTAATACCGAGGGGGAGATTGTTGGCATGTGTTTCCAAAGCACTCCCATGAGTTTCGTGACATGGACTAACCACCTCTCATAGATCCTAATTCGCGATTGTAGTGGAGACTAATACCTATGAGTTTTGGTCTAATGGAAATCGTGGTCTAACCCGAGTCTTCCTTAAATTCATTATATGTTCATAAGAATCTTTCAAAAATAGGGTGACATCATCTAAATAAACCAATATGAATTTATTTAATTAGTTGTGAAAATTTGTCTCCATCGCTCATTAAAATGTTGCACCAAAGATTTGAAAGACCAAAATGCACTATTTTATAAGCATAAGTACCCCACTTCATGGTGAAGGTTGTTTTGTATTTTTCTTCTTCATGCACAAGAATCTAATTGTATCCACTATAACTATACAAAAGATACAATCTATCTCGAACATGAAATTGTTCTTAAAATCGATCCATATTGGGCAAGTAGCGAATAATGACATTTTAACGAAGCTTTATTAAGGTCTCTAAAATCCACACATAGCCTAATTTCTCCATTCTTTTTTAGATAGGAACAAGATTAGCTACCCAACTTGAATGCTTAACTAGAAAGATAATACCTGATTCAATCAACTTAGATAACTCTTTTCTCATTAATGGCTCAATTTTTGGATTTACGGGCCTTTGCTTCTACCTAATTGGCTTGGAATTTGGTTGTAACTCTATTGTATGCTGAGCTAAAATCAGATCAAATCCTCTCAGATATTGGTATTTCCAAGAAAAAATATCTAATTATTTACATAATTTGATAAATGACTATTTTTCAGCTGAGGAACATACCTTTCCAATAAATAGTTTCTTTTCATCATCCACCAATATTTCTTTGTAGTTATCTGCATGAGTTGAAATATTGCCTTCTTCTTTTCTTAACTTATCATCAGAACTGAAAATGTCTTCTAGTGTGAGCAATCCTTGAGATAACTTGTTTGTCTTCAACTGAAAAATTAGGTCAACATAGAAGTGTTGTAGTTTTTTTGGATTTACTATAGAAAATTTCACTTTTACCGCAAAAATCTATAGATCTGTTCATCATCTTCAAAAAATTTTCAATTTTCTTCATTATTAGGTACTGAAGGTTTGATAATCAACTTTATATGTGGCTGTAATTTGCTATTTTTGATTTTTTCTAGTACATCGAAGCTAGCACCAACTACTACAAGTCTGTCTGCATGCTTATTTTCAGCTCTTGGGACAAATTGAATGTTAATAACATCAAAATCATCTATTAAGTCTGAAACTCTATGTTTGTAAGATTTTAGCAATGAATTCTTACACACATTAAATTTTTTCACTTGATTAATAACTAACTCTGAATCACCAAAAACTTGTAAAGTACAGATAGCTCTCTTTTCAACCCATTACAAGCCATGAATTAATGCTTCGTATTCAACTACATTACAAGTACAAGAAAACTATAGAATTAAAGATGAAAATTACCTTTCATTTGAAGGGAAGTAAGCATTAAACCTACACCTTGTCCTTTCTTATTTTTAGCTCCATCAAGTGAAGCTTCGATATCCCTTCTACCTTGTTTTCTATTTTGGAAAAGGGATTGGTGCATTTTCTTCATGCAAGCAATAAACACAAAACAAATCTTCTTCTACTTCTTTAAAAGGGTCATATGTATGTTCTTATTTATTATTTTCATCTAGAAATAGATTAGAAACACTTTCTAGTGTAGAAATGTGTGTTGTGACATCAAAATCAAATTGATCTAAAGTTGCATAATTTTCTGCAACGTTTGAAGCATGAGGCTCAATATGAAATCTAGCCAGAGGCTTTGAATTTATGGTAACTTTGGTTCCATACCTTGTAGTGAAGAAAAAAAATGACCAATCTGAAGAGAGATAACCTCCTATTTTTTCTATAAAATCTCGTGATAAACATAAGGTAAAATAGGGAGGTAAATCTACAACAGTCACATCTTGTAAAATAGTGACATTGGGACAAGCATGTAAGGTTACCTCCAGATTTCTAGTAATACCAGATTGTGTTGGTTAGTTCTTGTTATGTCTAGCTCGCAACACACTCTTCTCTATAGGCTCATATTGCAAGGAAATGTTTTCTACAATTGCTTTTGGCATAACTATGCTACATGTACCACTGTCAACCATGCAATTATGAACTAAATGGTCTCCAATAATAAGAGATAGATAAAATGATTTTGGTTTATTGATATCATGAGTGTTTAAGATGTTTTGAACCATCCATTTAATCTATTTAATGCGGTCTTGCTCCATTATGCCAAGGACTATGTCTACTTTTTGGGCTTCCATTTCTGTTGGTTTTGATAAAATGTATAGAATAGCAAGTTCGTGGGAAAGTAAATCTTTCTTTCTTGGAATACCTAGAGCATCCCATAGTGAAATATTAATATTATGCTTATTCATTACATCGATAATGTTAAAAGGAGCAACCTTTTTTTTTAAAAATTCTACCATTTTAGCATAGGCTTTAACAAAAAATGACTCGCCTGAAGCTTTTTAAATCTGAGGTATAAAGAGTCTTTTGGGATCAAGATGCAATTGTTTTTGTTGGTTCTTTTGAGCTGATTTGCTTCCTAGTTTTTTAGGAACATCAGAACTATTAGCTATTTTTTGACCCGTTGTTTCTATTTTATCAATGAATGTGGGCAAAAAAGGTCTCGCTTTGTTATTTCTCTCTCTCTTGAGCCTTTTCTTGGGACCTAGTTATGACTGTGATAAAATATTCCTCTTCAAAGTTGACAAAATCTTGTTTTGGTGGTTGCTGACTATGAGATTTTGTTTGCCCACCCTCCATTTGAGGCATAAATAATTCTTCAGGTTGAGGTTGTGCAATAAGGCTTATATTCAGGAATGTATTTAGATAATTTATAGTTGAATGAGGTTAATTACAAGGTTGGCACCATTCTTTTGAAATAATATTAATTGGAAAAAGATTGCTAGATGTACTTTAAAGGGAGCTTTTGGGTCAAACTGCCTTGGCTAATATGGTTATCTATAATTTTGATTTTGCTAATAAGGCTACCTATTATGTTGACCTTGCTGATTTTGTTGATAAGGCTTGGTAGGTGTTGGTATCCAAATTGATTCTCCCGAGAGTCCGAGCAACATCACCGGTTTGACAGAAACTTAGAGACATATTAGATCATGATGAGTTGTTTTGCAGCCGGGGATGAGATCTAACTAGCCCTTTGCCACTCAAATATGGAGAAAAGGATAGCACCCTCAAGAGTATTTGATTTGATCCTCACTATTTTAGGTTGTGCTTTTCAACCAAGGTAAGAGAACCTATTTTGTAACCTCTCGTTTATTGAAGAACAATAATAAATCCTTCTTTTGCAATTTTATAGACAAGACCTTGGGAAAATATGATCAACACACTAGATCCGACTCTCACGAAGTTTTCACTTCTAGATCATGGAGATACTTTCACAACAAGGATAAGGTTACTAAAGACATTAGGAATCCCGATCTCGTTACTCGCATTCTTTAGCAATTTGATTTTGGTCTTGTGTGGGTATATAGAGAAAAAACAGGGTAGTATGTGTAGGATTAGATGTTTTTAAATAGATTTTGGTGGGAGGGGAGACATGATGAACTTGACTCACCTAATCCTTAAGAGCTTATGCAAAATGGAAATATTCAACAAATCAAAATGCCAATAAACTAGAAATGTTTCTTCAACTAGAATATGTTCTCAAATGGAGGCCCAAATTAGCACTCTTTCATACAACCTATGTGATTCTATCATGAAGGCTTGAGTCAGAGAACCCACTAAAGCATCAAGATTCAAACCAAATCATTCCTGAGGTACACCCAGAGGCTTACAAATAATCTCTGTCAACAAAATGAAAGAAAAGTGATTTTAAACCATTTATCTCACTCCCAAACAAAGGATCTTCTGATAAATGAAATTGTAGATGCCACTAAACTATCAAAAGCATTGATACATGTGTGATTGGACCGGATTTTGGCACAAGATTGCAAATGTAAACAAGAAACACTATTTGCATGCATTCAAAGATGAAATAAATACACTTTAATCAAGATTAACATAGAATAAATCAAGTTTGATTAAACTTATCAAAGAAGGGAAAGTTTCCAAAACAATCTCAAATCTTGTCAATGGTTGTACACTTATAACCAAATTGACATGATTAAATTTGACACAAAGATAGATATACAGTTTCTTAGATGGCTTCAAAAAAGGATGGGCTCTGTCACAAGATTTTTCTCGCTAGAAAAACCACCCCTAATCTTTCCAAAACTCCCAACCATTTGTACAAAAATTTGTGCCATTTATAAGATTTGCAATAGATCCCCTTCTCCCCAAAAGACAAAAACATTTAATGCACTGCAAGTGCTCACCATGATTCTTTCGTGATTCTCGAATCGATATGCAAAAATTCGCTGTGTGCTCGAGGGTAGATCTCATCGAATATCTCCCGCATTCAACTATTTCCTCTCGGTAGATCACTTTTCTTCAATTTTCCAACCACTTCTACCCCTAATTTGTCAAATATGGCTCCTTACATGCTCGGAGAAGAAAACGGGAAATCTGATCGAGAACGATAGTCGACCATTTTAATGGCAAAAGATGTCTTCCGAGATCTCCCCACCAATCTCGTATATCAATATTAACTCCCCTATCTGCTTGGCATGCAAAAAGACCAAGAAATCATGGAGACTTGCACTTCTAGACGTGTTTAAAAAGATGGGGAAAAATAATATTTTAGAATCTCAGCTGTCGTTGATCTTTACTTTGAATTTGGGTCGTCCATGTGGAAGATTCAGACTTTTTAAAATAGACCCGGGGACTTCCTTTGACGTTTTACAAATTTTTGGAAAAATGGAAAAAAATTCCATTTTGCTCTGCACCTCTTCCCTCAGGAAATGAGCCCGACACATGTCTAAATATGAATCGACTAGAACCGTGGCAAAATTCTACAATTTTACTCTCTTTTTGGAAAAGGGAAAATTTTCCAAGTCTTCCCTATAGCTTTTCCCTTGGGAAATGTTCCTGACACGTGTCCAAATGTGATTCGAGTGGACCCATGCTTCCCTTTTTACTTTTGACCCTTTTCTTTGAAAAGGAAAATTTTCCAAATTTCCCCTGAGAGTCCACACCTCCACCATTGACCGGGGTAAAACATTGAATTTTTCCCTCATCGAGATTGTGGGCTATATTGAGACTTTAATCCTTAAGAGTCAAAAAATCCAAGTTACCTTTGATGGTCCACCTCCCGCCTCTTTGACTTTTCAAACCCACATATCACCATTGTGCACCTTGAGGCGGTCCAAAAAATTTGATACCTTGAATGAGCATAGGCTCGCCATGTGTCCTGTTCTGATAAGGTTTGTCCGAAAGTTTGAAGCTCAATGGAAGGTTTCATGTGTCATGCTCTCGAGGTAGTCTCCTTTAGCCGATGAAAAGTATAAACAAAATGTAAAGTGAGTGGAGGCCTCCATGTGTCCTCCTGGTGCTTCTTTTTAAAAGGAGACTCAAGGGCTGGTCCCAAAATATGTGTGGTTCCTCCACGTCTCTCCATGGTGTAATTTCAAGATGATGCCCAAAATAGAGACCCTGAATGAACAAGAGTTCACCATGTGTCCTGTTCAACCAAACTATACCAACTGCATAAATTTTTTTCTAAGTCCTAGCAAGGCAAATGAAGCCTCCACGTGTCCTCCCAACACTAATCCAAGTCAAGACCAAAAATTAGATCTTCAAATGAGTGTCGTGCTTCCACATGGACACACTTTAAGTTGAGGCGACCCATAGAAATTTTGAAGTACCCAATCGAGCCACGTCCAACCAAAAGGTGCCATGTCCCCTGTAGATGCAAGGATGTAAATTTGACTAGGAGAAACACCGTCAAACCATAAAATATAGAAAAATGACCATTTGAGCCTGGGAATGAAATTTTCTTCAAGGACATAAAGTTTAGAAATGTTACAAGGCTCAAATATGTTCTTTAGGGACACATCAATTCATTCTTCTTCAAGTACTTAGGGCAGAAATGATAAGGAAGAAAAATCCCGACCATGGAGAACAGAAAACATGAAGGAACACGAGCTTTTAAATGAATAGAGAACAGAGACCCAAATTACGCACCCTTTCTAGAGGAATCAAAGAAACTAGGAGAAAACCATGGACCCATGAGTGATCTATAACCCAGAACAGATTAAAAATGGAAAAAAAGATTAACCAGGAACAACATGGGGAAAAAGAAAGTAACATAAGCCAAAAATCGATAGATTTTCAAGGGAAAACTGGAGTGAGACTATTTTGAGCACCAACATTGGCTCAGACTCAGGGATGGGAACTCCCTATGAGTGCCACAAGAATAATGGTAGAATAAGTTCCAAAATATCCATTAGGAAATGGAGTCATCTTGTAGAGAAAAGGAAATAAAGCCATCTTCAAAACCAAATCGAGACACCTAACAAAAATAGGTTACCAAGGACCAAAACAAGAAAAAAAAAAAACAAAAATAGAAAAAAAAAATGCGACTATACACTATACACAAGATTTTTTTCCTCAATTCAAGGAAAACAATCAAGGGAAATCTTCAAGTTCCCGCAATCCTATATATGACCATACCAAGAGGTTTTGATATGCTTTCATTAAATGGAAATACACGTCCTTTTCCTCTTTGTCCAATTTGTAGACCATCCATTTTCTCTTAAGCTTCTCCATTGTCTTTAAGTCAAATTCTTTAAAAATTTTCAAGGCTGAATCATAGACCAAATTCCCAGAAAAAGAACATACTTAGGAGCTCTTTTTCAACACTTTCATACTCCCGAAATCCACAAAACTCGAAAAGTTGTTAAGATCAACATCTTCATACGAAAATTCATAAGATGCATTACTTGGGTCTTCAATTAGGTACAATATCTTCTTTTATCGATATAATATCACCAAGTTGCCTTCAATATGGATAGTGGTATAAGACATGTCCATTTGCACACTACCACCAACACTTCCTACCCACTTTCTTGAAAACAACATGTTGTATATATTTACCCCCGGGTAAATATAAAACCCAACGCAAAGGGAAAGCGGGTTTCGAGAGGTGGAGAAACATGGCGCAGAAGCATGTTGGAAGGGTTGAAAACCTGACGCCAAAGAACATGTCGCAAGGGTTGGAAAACCCGACATCAAAGGAAATCGGGTCTCGGAGTCGGGAAAACACGGCGGGGAAGCACGGGCGAAAACATGTCGAGCAACCCTCCGAACCCGATGCGCATGCAAGTTCATCTTCCACCCCGAAACAAAGGAAATCTTGGAAATACTGGCGGAAGCGGGTTTCGGGAAAACATAAACATCAAGCAGCATGTCGAGCCATCCTCCAAGTCTGATGCAAATGCAGAGGAGAACCCCGAACCCGACAGCGGAAGACCCTGACGCGGGAAATATTCAGATCGCCATAACTTTTCACAGGGAGCTCGGATTCACACAAGGTTGGACTTTTCGGAAAGCTCTCAGCATCCTCTACCCAACTACGACTGGATATCTTTAATTGGGTGGGAACAAGTTCTTAAAATGCAAAAATACAGTTCGCCATATTTTGAGTTGTTGGGGATCTCACCTACCACCATGATGAGGAGTTAGGTGCAGTCTTGGAGGTGGTTGGGGCAGCATCCGAATCATTCTCTTCTCCCTCTTTTCTCCTCATATAAATGGTCAAGAGAGGCTCTTTGTAAAGGGTTGGACATTCTTGTTTTGGCCCCTCCCTTCTTCTCTTTGGCAGGTGGAGTTGTGGAGCTCAAACCTCCCATTTGGAACTGTAATGCAACCTTTGCCTATTGGCATTTTTGCATAAGTGTATCAGTATCAAACCTTCGGAGAAAATAAATGCATGACTGTGGATGTTTCTCAACCCTCTATGTGTTTCATTTTGCATCCTCCTGATCTTTCACTGTGAATATGTTTATCCGTGCATGATATTGCATTGCATTTCTATGGTTTGTGTTTATTGGCAAAACATATGTTCTTCATTCCTCGGTGCATCACCTTCGTAGTTTAGGTTTTATTTTTATGCATTCTCTACCCCGTCTCCTCGCAAGTTAGATTAGGTTTTTGGGTAAATCCTCTGCATTTATTCGTGCATCTGAACAGAGGAATAGGATCCGGCCTTCATCCGGAGAGCTTTTCCGATTTCGCAAGGTCCCACACTTGGGAAAAGCTCCATATTGTGCAATTGTCTCGAGATTCTCAACCCATCATGTCAGCGAGTCCTGTGGGTGCTGCGATTCGACACCAACAGTTTTGGCACGCTCGGTGGGACCAAGAGGTCATCCCATGAAGATTTGAAGGAGTTTTCATGAAATTTGCACTAAAAATTGCAGTTTTTACAAATTTCAGATTTTGCACCTCCTAGCCTGAACTCCGAAATCATTTTTCAAGGGTTTATCTTGCTCAAAATAGGTCAAAATTTCAACAGTTGGTAGATCTGAGGGTAATCTTCAAATGGGTATTCTTAGTTTTTTGAGATTTTGATTTTCAAAATTTCATGGTTTACACTCATTTCGGGTTTTGGGAGATGCATTGCATGGTCCTAGTCCCGACAACAGTCATTTTGGGTTTTCTTGGGTGTCGGGCATGTCCCAAGTTCCGACACATGGCAATTCGGGTTTTGTAAGTCAGATCGCATGACCCGAGTTCCGCCTGTACTTTTCGGGATCCGCACCGCATACAAGGCCCGAATTCTGAATTGAAGATTGTCTCCTCTGGGTCCTTCAAATTTTAAATTATATTTTCAATAGTGTCAAGTTTGGTGTGTAACTTGGCAAAATCCAGCTTTTAGAGGCTTGTTCTCTAACACATCTGGCGACTCCGAAGGGATAGAATTCAGCGGTGTAGCAGCACAATTTGCCTGTGCACATGAGAAGAATTCAAACAGGTCTAATACTCGAGAAGAGGGGCTATTTGTTCACTTGCAACTTTCACTAGGCAGAGTAAGGAGAGGAAGAAGACCACAAAGATCACCATCTCCACCTAACAGGACTTTGTCTACACCTCCACCTGGTAGGCCTTTTCTCGCATCGACCAGGGTTCTTAGGCCAATCATAATGGCACATCTACCACCGAATCCCTTTGTCAATTTCACGGGCAGCATTCCACTTGCCCTAAATGCTCGTAATCAAATTCCAAATTGCGCAGCGCTAAAGAATATACCCTATTTCATATGAGAAAATCATACTACTCCTATTGATCACATCCAGATATTGCTAATGCATGTGCAATCCATGAAATAAATGAAATGGATGTCATGCGAATCAAGTTGTTGGATTCATCTTTCAAAGGAAAGGCCTTACAATGGTTTAGGAGCCTTACAGCAGGGTCTATTACGAATTGGAACCAACTTTGTTCAACTCTTTGCAACCAGTTCGGGGAGAGGGCAGACAATTTATCTTTATTAGAACAGCTGACAACAATCAAAAGGGTTCCTAATGAATAAATGACATATTTTAACTTCAGGTTCCAACGGACATGGGACAGGATTCCAATAGCTATTAGGCCAACTGCTGAAGGAGCATTCCTTTATTTCTTAAAGGCTATAAATTCAGACATAGCCATGATGATCCAATCAATGGGAGGGACAACGCTGCTGTGGTCCTATGACACAAAATGATCGAGCAAAGAACTATTTGATCCAAGTCAAAGCTTGCACCAAGGCCACCAATGCCCTCTATCCGGATATGGGAAATCCTACAACTACCAAGCACCGAGTTGAATCCCATTCCAACTCCTAGAAATCAAAGCAATAATGAGGCGTCGACTTCTTCAAATACTTCAAAGGAATTGCAGGAGGTTATGAAACAACTGCAGAACCTTGGAAATGAGCTAGTGACTATCAAAAGATAGCAAGCTCAAAGTGCTAGACCGTATCAGCCTCAAGCACAGTACCAAGCTAGGCCCTCATACCAACAAAATAGACCACCACCTCAGGCTGCAAATCAAAACCAAAACCAAGGACAACCTCAAGCTGCCAGGCCATTTCGACCGTATGATCCAAATGTAATGACGTCCTCAAGAGCCTTGGTCCGGCACAAAACAACATGGCACAGGAGTATGACTGGTGTTACCCTTGCAATCTACCTCATAATCAGTCAGCATGTTTTAATGGTGCACTAAATCAGGCCTTGATGGTGTAGACCATTGGTGTTCCTCAAGAACCAAGCCAAGAAGGGAACCAGCAGCAAGAAATGCAACAAGAAGGACCTCCAATAGAAACCACATTGGCCAATTAGCAAACAGAAGACTTCTGTGGAGTTAACCAATAGCCTTTTCAAGGCGTGGCTGCTAACACACGGTCAAAGAAGAGAAACATAGAAGAGGGACAACCATCTAATCCAGTTGTTTCTCAACCCACTCTTACACAACAAGGGGTCAGTAGACCAAACGCAGCTCCAAATGTGTAAAATCAACCTAAGGTACTTGTTGTTGCAACACATGCACCTGTTCAAGCTCCAGAAAAGGCTGCACCAAACAAGGGACAACAAAAGGATAATTCATCCCCTTCAACATCATCGATCAAATGAAGAAGACACATGTGAACATTTCCATGTGGGAATCACTTGCGATCCCAGGGCAACGAGATTTATTGCAAGCTACAATGGCTAATTGGTCTACCTCAAATGTATCAAATCGGGGACATGAGAAAGTTCTCACTAATGCAGTGCAACATGATGGGGGCCAGACAAGGAAAAATTTGAAGCCTCCACCATTCTACGTTTTGTTGATTGTTGGAAACCACTTGGTACACAACTGCATGATAGATTCAGGAGCAAGTAGTTCAGTGATGCCGAAGCAAATAGTGGATCAACTAGGTTTGAAGTATGAGCCAGTGCTAAAAGGAGTAGTGCAACTAGATGGAACGGCAGTAGGAACAGTTGGGGTCATCAAGGGGTTAAGCCTAACACTACATTCATGTCCTAATGTTACAGTTCTGCAAGATGTGTCTGTGATTGACCTTCCGCCACTCTTTGCGTTGTGTCTATCAAGGGACTTCACTGCAAAAATTGGTGGATATTTATCTGCAGATTGGTCACACATGATTTTTAGGACAAGGTATGGAGCTAAAGCAACAATCAGGTCAGAATCAATTGCCAATTTCCATATTGAGCCTTATGTACCAGTCCTATCAATGCAAATTGCTCAGCTTTTGATCAGGAGGAGTGTTCAAGTGATCTAGAAGCAGGTACTAAGGTCGAGGGAATTCCTGATTTGACTTTGGATGAATAGGAAAACAAGTGTCATGAATTTTACCCATACAAGGAAATTGAAGAATCTGAATTGGGTGTGTATTGTGTGCACGAAGAAAATTCACCCATTCCTGACATCCTTTAACCTGAACAAAAGGATGAAAGCAAAGTTTGGAAATTATTTTTTGATGGTCCAAGAAGCGCACAAGGTGATGGAGGTGGTGCGGTGTTAATTTCACCACAAGACATCAAGTATTATTCAGCTTTTCGTTTCCAGTTTTCTTGTTCAAACAACACGGCTAAATACGAGGCATTGATTCATGGAATTCATTGGGCCAGGAAAAAGGGCATAAAGAACTTGCAGGTGTTTGGAGATAGCGAGCTAATCGTCAACCAAGTTAGGGGACAACATGCTACAAAGAATGACCTACTAAAGAGCTACAAGAATATGGTATGGGACCTCATCAAAGATTTTGAAGCTTTCAACATCATGTCCATACCTGTGAAGAAAAATGAAGTCAGCAGATAGGCTCGCAGCAGCTTGGTGCAACATTTGATGTGGTTGACAACATCAGAAGGGAAAAACACAACCACATATCCATGTGATTGTAAGGCCAGCAGTTCCAGATAATAACACAAGTTGGCAGGTGTTTGAGAACGATCAACAAATCATCAATTTCTTACAAGAAGAAGCTGAATTCTCAGCTAGAAATCAGGATAGGCTAGAGCAGCAATATGGGGATCAAATAGTGCAGCTACGGACAAACAAGCTTCCTAAGGGTTTAGTAACGTTGGAGTCTATCTTCAACCCTAACGACCAGTTCCGTAAGGAAAAGGCTAACATACAGGGTCAAGAGAGAAGATTCAGAGCCAATTCCGGTTGGGAAGGCAAAACACTTCAAATTGGTAAAGTGGCCACTGAGCAAGAGAAATCAGATTTCATACAACTTTGCCAAGAATTTCCAGATGTCTTCGCTTGGAGCTATGAAGAATTAAGAGGATTCGATCCAAATTTGGCACAACATACCATAGAATTGGATCCAGATGCTAAGCCCATCAGAAAGAAGCAGAGACTATTCAACCCTCACATTGAGCCTCTAATGAAGAAAGAGCTAAACAAGCTAATAGAGGCAAGCATTATATTCCCGATCAAGCACTCAAGCTGGGTTGCAAACTTGGTTCCGGTCAGGAAGAAGAACGGAGAGATCAGGTTGTGTGTGGATTTCGAGACCTCAACAGGGCATCTCTCAAAGATCATTACCCACTTCCTTCAATGGAACAAATATTGCAAGTAGTATCCGGTTCAGAGAGATTCTCTCTCCTAGATGGCTACTCAGGGTATAATCAGGTGATGGTGAAAGAAGATGACCAATTCAAGACGGCTTTCACCACCAAATGGGGGACATATGCCTACAAGAAGATGCCATTTGGGCTATCAAATGCTGGAGCCACCTTCCAAAGGGAAATGGATATGGCATTCAAGGGGTTGATCAATAAAATAGTTCTAATATATCTTGATGACATCACTGTATTCTCAAAAAATGCAGTGGATCACCTCTTTCATCTAAGGCAGGTATTTCAGAGGTGTAGAAGATTTGGGGTATCATTGAATCCCAAAAAATGCATATTCTTGGCTCACGAGGGAAAGCTTCTAGGCCATATTGTTTCAAAGGAAGGATTGACGATTGACCCAGAGAGAGTCGAAGCAATTCAAGCATTGCCATTGCCAAGTCACAAGAAGGCTCTTCAAAGCTTCTTAGGAAGGATCAATTTCGTCCATGCAGGTTTGTTCCAAATTTTGCAGCTCTCGTAAAACCAATAACGCTGATGTTAAAGAAGAGCATGGCATTTAAGTGGACATCTGAAGGCAAGGCAAGTTTTGAGGCAATAAAGGAAGCTATATCTCAAGCTCCAACTCTTGTCAATCCAGAATTCTCAGGACTTCGTGCTATATGCCTTCGGTGGTGAAGACACAACTTCTGCAATCTCGGTACGATAGAACAAAGAAGGACTAGAACAACCAGTTTCTTTCTTCACTCAAGGCTTGGAGGAATACGAAACTAGGTACTCTTTCATTGAAAAGCATGTCCTTGCAGTGATTAGGAGCTTAAAGAAATTCAAGCACCTAGTCTCAAACAACAAAATCCAATTGTTGGTCTCTCATGCGGGAGTCAAGGACTTCCTTCTAAACAAGGATCTGAATGAGAAGTGTGCAGGGTGGATCACTCGTGTCATGGAATATGACACCGAGATCAAGGTCACCAAACTAGTACGTGGGAAAGGACTATGCGAACAACTAGCCTTGAGTCAACAAGTTGAAGCAGGTGATGAAAAAGAGACTACCTTGGTGCTACAGGATGGTCAAGAATAGGAAAATGATGATGTGCCTACTCCTTGTTGGACTCAGGGTATGATACACTTCCTACAGACAGGCCTATGCCCTCCAGAAATGAGCAAAGCAAAGAGGAGATACTTTAGATTACAAGCTATTCCATATGTGCTTGTTGATGGTGTTTTGTTTAAGAAAGACATCAATGGAGTTCTATTAAGGTGCATTGGGATAGGTCAAATTGAGAGGGTGTTACGAGATTTTCACGATGGAGATTCCAGAGGACATTTCGCCCCACGAGTAACAGCTCTCAAGATAATGAAGGCAGGGTATTATTGGCCCACGGTGTTCAATGACTGCTATACATGGATAAGAAAGTGTAAGAAATGTGCACTCTTCACAGGCAAAGAAAAACTAGCAGCGCTTCCATTGCACCCACTCTTGGTTGACCAACCATTTATGCAATGGGGATTGGACTTCATCGGGGTCATCAATCCAAACTCAAGCCAAGGCCACAAGTGGATTCTCGCAGCAACGGACTATTTCACCAAGTGGACTGAAGCAGTGGCGCTCAAAGAGGCAAACGAGTCTAATATACTAGAATTTTATGAAGGAATAGTGACCAGGTTCAGTGTGCTGGCCACTATCATATCAGACAATGCATTGGCATTCGTAGGTTCCAAGATTACAGAATGGGCTGTCAAGAATGGAATCTACTTGAGCACCTCTTCCAATTATTACCCACAGGGTAATGGACAGGCAGAGTCCACGAACAAAAATTTGCTAAGAATCATCAGAAGGACTCTGGATGAAAATCAAAGAACATGGCATACTAAGCTAAAATCAGCATTATGGGCTGATAGAATAACACCAAAGAGGTCTACAGGTAATTCCCCTTACAAGTTGGTCTATGGGAAAGAGGCAGTATTGCCTATATCATTAGAACTGCCTGCATTGGAGTTCATGAAGCAGTTGGAGTTGGCTAAGTTTGAACCAATGGAGGCCAGGTATGCAGAGTTGATGGAATTGGAAGAAATTAGAGAACATGCAGTTCAAACAATTGAGAAAGATCAGGCCTTGGTGAAAAGATGGTTTGATAAGAAAGCAAGAGCAAGGACCTTCCAGGAAGGGGACCTAGTTCTGAAATGGGATGCAGATCGGGCAAAACCAGGAAGGCATTCTAAGTTTGATGCCATTTGGAGTGGCCCCTACATGGTCACGGGATGTAAAAGTAGCAATGCCTTCCAATTGTCTACATTGGACGGAGAAGAACTTTCGATTCCGGTCAACGGAATCTATCTTAAACATTGCTACTGAAAAGGAAAAAGTTTTACCCTTGTAAATATTAACCTAGATTTCAATTCCTCTAAGTGCGTATGCACATTGTCTTGTGTAGTTGGGTTTCAGCTTTCCCAAGTGCTTTGGCACAGTTTTTGTTTCTCCCGGTTGGTTTTCTACAGTTCAGCGTGCTCTCGGAGAAGGAGTTGCATGGTAGCAGGTTGGTTTCAGGTTATTGCTTATGACTCCATGCCCAATGGATTGCTAAAAGGCCATTGATCTTCTACCTAGCAGGCAGGTAACCCCGTGAGTCGCCAAATTGTTGTATATATTTACCCCGGGTAAATATAAAACCCGACGCAAAGGGAAAGTGGGTTTCGGAGGTGGAGAAACATGGCACGGGTTGGAAGCATGTCGAAAGGGTTGAAAACCTGATGCCAAATAACATGTCGCAAGGGGTTGGAAAACCCGACATCAAAGGAAATCAGGTCTCGAGTCGGGAAACACGGCGGGGAAGCACGGGCGAAAACATGTCGAGCAACCCTCCGAACCCGATGCGCATGCAAGTTCATCTTCCGCCCCCGAAACAAAGGAAATCTTGGAAATACTAGCGGAAGAGGGTTTCAGGAAAACATAAACATCAAGCAGCATGTCAAGCCATCCTCCAAGTCCGATGCAAATGCAGAGAGAGAACCCGAACCCGACAGGTAAGACCCCGACACGGCAAATATTCGATTACCATAACTTTTCACAGGGAGCTCGATTCACACAAGGTTGGACTTTTCGGAAAGCTTTGGCCCTCTACTACCCAACTTAATTGGGTGGGAAAAAGTTCTTAAAATGCAAAAATACAGTTCGCCATATTTTGAGTTGTTGAGGATCTCACCTACCGCCATGATGAGATGAGTTATGTGCAGTCTTGGAGGTGGTTGGGGCAGCATCCAAATCATTCTCTTCTCCCTCTTTTCTCCTCATATAAATGGTCAAGAGAGGCTCTTTGTAAAGGGTTGGACATTCTTGTTTTGGCCCCTCCCTTCTTCTCTTTGGCAGGTGGAGTTGTGGAGCTCAAACCTCCCATTTGGAACTGTAATGCAACCTTTTCCTATTGGCATTTTTGCAGTGTATTGTATCAAACCTTCGGAGCAAATAAATGCATGACTGTGGATGTTTCTCAACCCTCTATGTGTTTCATTTTGCATCCTCCTGATCTTTCACTATGAATATGTTTATCCGTGCATGATATTGCATTACATTTCAATGGTTTGCGTTTATTGGAAAAACATATGTTCTTCATTCCTGGTGCATCACCTCCGTAGTTTAGGTTTTATTTTTATGCATTCTCTACCCTGTCTCCTTGGCAAGTTAGATTAGGTTTTGGGTAAATCCTCTGCGTTTATTTGTGCATCTGAATAGAGGAATAGGAGCCGGCCTTCATCCGGAGAGCTTTTCTGATTTCGCAAGGTCCCACACTTGGGAAAAGCTCCATGTTGTGCAATCACACTGAGATTCTCAACCCATCATGTTGCAGAGTCCCAGGGGTGCTGTGATTTGACACCAACACAACATCCCCCACTTAGTAGGGCAGCAACAATGACTACATCAAGGTTTAAGTTCCTTCTAGGATAAGATGTAAGTTTTACAATCAAATCTTTGACACATCCCACCACCGGAACCTCTCTAGAGTCCATGGCAAAGGTGCACTTCCCATATGTTGTTGTTACTTTGATATCTATCTCATTCATGACTTCAAGAGGCATGGCATTACATGAAGCTCTAGAATCAAACATACGCTTATGTAACAACTTGTCTTTGATAACCGTGGTAGTGAAAAATGGATCCAAATTTAGTGGGATTTAACCAACGAAGTTCCTAAATAAACCTCTGGTGGTTCCCCCAACTCTTCCAACACTTTTGGCTTTTTAAACTCTACAACAAGAAGGGGATTCTCAACCTTGTTTACATCTCGCCTTTTATGATCTCTTCGTCTTTGAATCTGAAATATTCAAAATCCCTCTTCTTTTGCTCAAGGATCCTAAGCAACTCAATAATTAGGAAAGGAATTGTTATTTGACTCAAAACTTGGGCAATGTCATATGAAGCAAATTTGGGTAAAGCAGCACTAGGAGAAAGATTGGAAAATTCATCGATGAATGGGATTCTTTTCATTTAAGGCATGGGGAGGAAAACAAGTTTTTCTTGAGGAAACAAGCTCTCTGCCAGATGCATTTTTCTTTGGGGTTTCTTTGGTAAGCAATGGAAATTTTGACTTGGCTTGTGGCCCCTTGGTAGCTTTACTTCTGGTATTGTGCTCCTTTTCTTGGGCAACTACAACATTCATTAATAGTTGCCTATCTTCTTCTAAAGGAACTCCTCCATCATACTTTTCAATCATTAATGCCCTCAAGTATTCAAAATCATTAGTGGGCAATTCAAAATCTTGTATAGTGTCTACTTCT
Organism: Taxus wallichiana var. yunnanensis; assembly: GCA_018340775.1. NCBI lineage: Eukaryota > Viridiplantae > Streptophyta > Pinopsida > Cupressales > Taxaceae > Taxus > Taxus wallichiana. The sequence goes on from CM031244.1 coordinate 756,658,603, forward strand.
AAAGTATGAGAGGGAGGAAGAATAGGTACCCTATGAATGCAATCCCAAAAGGTGGCAGCAGTCCAAGCACTTATCACCTCAGTTGAAGTTGCTTCCCTTGGTGAACTTGTAGGGATCTCCATCATGTAGGAATCATCATCATTATCATCAGCTTCTTCCTCTTCTTGTTGATCTTCTTCACAAGGAGCATGAGGCATGAAACATTTGTCACACCAATCAATGACATTTGTCTCCTCCACCACAACAACTCTGGTAGCCAAAGGATCAGGTACCATTCTGTTATCCCTAGCTTGGGACTATCTATTTCCAAATCCAATAGGTCCCTTGCCTTTGTCATTAGATATTTGGTGATTTGTGAACCTATGTTGGCCTTGCTGCTTTTGTTGACCCTGTGAGCTCTACCCAATTCCCTTCTCAACCTAGGCTATCTTGTAGGAAATCTCTTTGACAACCCCTACTAAAGTCTTCACAAATTTTTCCAAATCGAGCCTTCATTACTTCAGGATTTTCTAGGTTAATCAACTTCACACCTTCCCTCTTTAGGTTTTCTAATTTCCTTGATATTCTTCTCTATTTGCAAAGCCGTGGTGAAGGCCTACCTAAAATTTGTGGGGTTTTGTATCTTAAATAATATGCAGCCTTTTTATCAAATGCATCAGTATATTGGATCAAACATGACTCGTCACAAGGCCTTATCTTGACAGGTAATCTCCTCAAGGTCCTATTAAACCTTGTGTTGAAATCATGTAATGACTCATTAGGATTCTTTTTTATGTTTTCAAATTCTGTCAAAAGAAACCTAGGGTCAGTTCTATCACCATATTGCAATCTAAATGTATTGCTCATCTCATTACAAGAATCAATAGAGTTATCTGGAAATGCTTTATACCTGTCTCTAGCATCCTCTTCCAAGGTATGGATAAATAAATTGATATATACATCTTCATGTTTAATCTCAAAATCTTCCATCATATTGATAAAAGCTTTAGATGCTGATCACTAGTAATAGCATTGTTTCCTTGGAACTTTGGCATTCTGTTCCTTACATCTTGAGGCACTGCATTTGGATATCCAACCATTCCCACAAAATTTATAGGTCCAAATGTGTTTACAAAAAAGGGGGTCTAGCAATGTTCCTTTGAGGAGGTGACCTTGGAGGGGTGATAAGATGATGAGGGGCAGAGGTTCTTTGGAACACAAGAGTATAATTTTAAAAATGGAGATCCCGCAAAGGCCTTGTCTCTTGGAAACATCTATTAACCTCAGGAAAAATAGGTGCAGAGTGAAGTAAACCTTTCAAAATCAAATGAAGACCCCTCTCCAATTGGAGAGTTCAATTGTACAAAGAGGCTACCTAATTCAAAGTCACTTGAATGCCAGTCTTCAATGATAGGCCAATCACTTTTAGCAATGGATATCCCTCTCCTTCTCTCGTGATCCCCAACAACTCTCCAAGCCTTTCTTCCTTCTGATTTTGCTTTTCCTAGCTCTGGAAACAATGTCCTAACAAGATCCCTAGCAAAGAAATATCTTATTCCTTCCAAATTTTCCAATATTAGTAACAAATCTAACTTTGACATAGTTTCAAGACACTATTACCCATTAAAAAATCAGATCAATAGGGAGTTGCCACTAAGAATTTCCACCTTAGTTATGCAAATGCACTAGATATGATCTATAAAAAGGTCTATCAAAGCTAGAAATTGGAAATGGAAATATTCTGACCTTTCTTTACCTAGATTTATCAAATGAAATCTAGTGCACTAGGTGTGAAAACTGAAAGAATTGCACACAACACTTAGAGCATACAAGAAGTGTTTTACCGTGGTTTGGATGTGAACCGAGATCCCCGTAAATGGCGCCACTTAGGTTGATAGGCCAAATAGATATGGACTAGTAGTGAATCAACAAATTAGTCTCAACAATGCAAATTATTTACTAGGAATTCAAAACAATCCCTGACAATGGCACTACTTAGGTGTTGGTATCCAAATTGATTCTCCCTCAGAGTCTAAGAAACATCACTAGTTTGATAGGAAACTTAGAGACACATTAGATCACGATGAGTCATTTTGTAGCCGAGGATGAGATTCAATTGGCCCTTTGTCACTCAAATGTGTAGAAATGGATAGCACCCTCAAGAGGATTTGATCTGTTCCACACTATTTTAGGTTGTGACTTTCGACCAAGGTAAGAGAACCAATTTTTTAACCTTTGTTTATTGAAGAACAATAATAAATACTTCCTTTGTAATTTTATAGAGAAGACCTTGGGAAAATATGATAAACACACTAGATCTTACTCTCATGAGTTTTCACTTCTAGATCATGGAGATACTTTCACAACAAGGCTAAGGTTATTAAAGATATTTGGAATCCCGATATGTTCTACATCCTTTAGCAATTGGATTTTGGTCTTTTGCAAGTATACGAGCAAAAAAAGGGGTAGTATGCGTAGGATTAGATGTTTTTAAATAGATTTTGGTGGGAGGGGAGACAAGATGAACTTAATCACCCAATCCTTGAGAGCTTATGCAAAATGGAAAGATTCAACCAATCAAAATGCCACAAAAGCTATAAATGTTTCTTCAACTAGAATATCTCCCACATTCAACGCTTTCCTCTAGTAGATCACTCTTTCTTCAATTTTCCATCCACTTCCTCCCCTAATATGTCAAATCTGGCTCCTTGCGTGCTTGGGAGAATAAAAATGGAAAATCTGATTGAGCATGATAGTTAGACCATTTTAATGGTGAAATAAATCTTCTAGATCTCCCCACCAAACTCGTATATCAATATTAATGCCCGTCTCTATTTGGCATGTAGAAAAGACCATGAAATCATGGAGACTCCCATTTCCGCAGGGCGTGATTCAGAAAAATGGGGGGAAAATCAGATTTTAGATTCTCAATTGCCGTTGATCTTTAATTTGAATTTTGGCCATCCACATGGAAGATTCAGACTTTTAAAAATAGACCCGGGGCTTCCTTTGACTTAAAAAAACTTTTTGGAAAAATGGAAAAAAATTCCATTTTGCTCGCACCTCTGCCCTCGTGAAATGAGCCTAACACATGTCTAAATATGAATCGACTGAACCACAACCAAATTCTACCATTTTACTATCTCTGTTTGGAAAAGGAAATTTTTTCTAAGTACTCCCCATAACTCCTCCCTCGGGAAATGAGCTTGACACATGTCCAACCGTGATTTGAGTGGACTGCGCTTCCCTTTTTACTTTTGACCATTTTCTCCCAAAAGGAAATTTTCCTAAATTTCCCCGAGAGCCCGTACCTCTGCCGTTGAATGGGGTAAAACATTGACTTTTTCCCTCATTGTGCTTGCGAGATATTTTGAGACTTTAATCCTTAATAGACAAAAATCCAAGTTGCCTCCGATGGTCCACCTCCCCACCTCTTTGACTTTTCAAACTTCCACATGTCACCATGGCGCACCTTGAGGTAGTCACAAAAATTTGATACCTTGAATGAGTGCGGGCTCATAACGTGTCCTGTTCCGGCAAGGTTTTTCCGAATGCTTGAAGCTTAGTGGAAGGCGCAATGTCTCATCGCTGCAAGGAAGTCTCCTTTGGCAGTTGAAAAGTCTAAGAAAAATGTAAAGTGAGTGGAGGCCATCACATGTCCTCCTAGAACTTCTTTAAAATGAAACTCAAGGGCCGGTCCCCAAACATGCGCGGTTCCTCCACGTGTCCCCATGGCTCAACTTCAAGATGGTTCCCAAAATAGAGACCCTAAATGAGCGAGAGATCGCTACATGTCCCGGTCCACCAAACTACCTAACTATATAAAAATTTGTCTAAGTTCGGCAAGGCAATGGAAGCCTCCATGTGTCCTCCCAACGCAAATCGAAGGCCGTAGACCAAAAATTAGATCTTCAAATGAGTGTTGTGCTTTGACGTGGACACACTTTAAGCTGAGGTGACCCATAAAAATTTTTAAGTACCCAATTGAGCTGCGTCCAACCAAGAGGTGTTACGTCCCATATAGATGCAAGGATGCAAATTTGACTGGGAGAAACACCCGTCAAACCATAAAATATAGAAAAACAACCATTTGAGCATGGGAATGAAATTTTCTTCAAGGATAGAAAGTTTAGAAATGTTACAAGGCTCAAATACGTTCTTCAGGGACACATCAATTCATTCTTCTTCAAGTACTTAGGTTAGAAATAATAAGGAAGACAAATCTCGATCAGGAGAACAGAAAACATAGGGGAACCTGAGTTTTTAAATGAAAAAGAACAAGAGTTCCAAATTACAAACCCTTTCTAGAGGAATCACAAAAGCTAGGAGTAAAACATGGACCCATGATTGATCTATGACCTAGGAACAGATTAAAAATGGAAACAAATATTAACTAGGCACAACATGGGGAAAAAGAAAGTAAAAGAAGCCAAAAATAGATATATTTTCAAGGGAAAACTGGAGCGAGACTATTTTGAGTACCAACATTAGGCTAAGCTAATTTGTTTTCAATTGATGTCAATTTATTACCCATAGTCTCTAGAGCCTTGAATACATCATTTGAAGGAGCTAAAACAGTAGACTCTATAATGGTAATAGGCTATGGAATAGGTAACAAATATGTTATAAGAGGCATTGAAGGCCTTGGTGCCAATTTCCTAGCTTGAATAAGGTTGTTTTCAGCCCTAATGGAAATATCATAAGCTGTTGGGAGAGTCTCTCCTCCCATAGATTGAATCATAGTTGAAATATCACTGTTTAAGGCTCTAAGATAATAAATAAAAGCATGGTCAGCTTGAGGCTTAACACTAGCTGGAATTCTTTCCCAAGTTCTAGCAAAATGGATATTGAAACTAGCCATAAATTCATGAGGGGCTCTTTTAATTGTAGACAACTTCTCTATGAGGGATAAATGATCAGAATGATCTTGAAATTGCTTAAGTAATTTTTCTCCCAACTCATCCCAAGTTCTTATGCTTCCAATTTCTAAGGTTCTATACCATTGCAAGGCTTTCCCTTTAAAGGATGCAACTAGAAGTCTTAAGGCTACATCTTCATGAGTTATATTATGGATAGCACAAAGGGATGCAACATCTTTGATATGCTATGTAGGAGTAATATGATTTTCACCGGTGAATATAAGTAAAATTTTCATGGAAACATTGGGAATGTCATGATAAAATGGAATTACTAAAGCTCTACCATTAGTAAAGGTCACAAAATTCCTAGGTGGTTGAATAACCATTGGAATAACTAGAATTTGAACAAAAAAATTAATATGTGGTGAAGGAAGATTAGGAGGAGGGTTTACAAAACCAAATCTATTAAAAGCTAAGGTATGCGAACTCTTCTTCTTCTTGCATAATTTAAAGGTAAAGAAATAAACTCAGAAGGAATTCCTCTTACCGATGATCTTGTAGTCACTTTAGGCATGGAACATGCTGCCAAACTGGTCTAAAATCAGCCTTATGGAGTCGTCAAATAAATATTTTATTTTTAGAATAAAATTTTATAGCTTGTTGTTCCAAAAGATTTTGTCTTTCACTATAAATATGCTATAAAGTGTTGTAATTTACCTGTATATCTGAATTTTGTGTCCCACCAGGCGTGCTAAAAATTTTATCTCTTGAAAGTGCACCTGTTGAAAGATGACTGCAGTGTTCTAATCTTTCTCTGGATCTCCCACTTTCATAGATACAATGGAAACACCTCAAGATTGTGGGTATACCTATTATTGAGGTGATTCTCCAAAGATATCAAGGTTGGTTCCTTTTTGATTTATCCCAAACTAATTTTTAGGGGCTTTGAGGGTAAAAAGATGATTGTAATCGAATTGAAAATCGGGGTGATACACCAAACTTGTTGAGGGATTTGATTGAGTACATGAACAATTATTTTAAGAATAGATTATTGATGCACAAACCAATAGTTTTAAGCAAAATATTAAAACAAAACACTTGGTGCATTGAGGGAATAAGTCAAAAATTACATTAATATAACATGCACACTAATATTATTTAGAAATTACTAAATTTTCAGCAAGGCAAGATGATTAATGAGGGAATTTGACATTCAAAATAATTAATGAGATAGACACACCACTATAGATAATTGGAAAGAAAAAAATCAATTCTCATTCAAGAGGCTAAACTTGAAAAATCTACTTCAACACTCCTTGTCCAAAAATTCCTCCTATGTTCTTTGCAATTACACACAATATATAGCCGATTATTCACCCATCCCTTCCTAAAAATAGGCTAATTTTTGTACTCACCCATGCATGCTAATTTTACACCTTTATAATGAATATATAAAGGAATAAAAATAGACACGCTAATACAATGAGGCATTAATAACCTTAATTACAAAAATACATTCATTCAAACTGTGGTAGACTAATCCATTTTAAATAAAGGAAGATGAATAATTTGGATAATAATAGCCCCTTATTGCTATGTAAGTCTCATCTAATGTACATGGAATCTCTTTCTTCTAGTGCTTGATGTGACACTTACAATTTGATCCACCTACAGGTGATAAATTTAGCACTCTTTAATTTTGTCCCTTGGATGCACATGCAAAAAATAACCTCTATGTGTGAGTAAAATAATTATTTTACTTGCAATACTTTAAAAACATAATTCACCCATGTATTCCATCTTGATGGGTACCACCTTTAGTTTTGATGTTGACATTTGTACACATACTCCATTTTGCATGCTAATAATGACATCTTTATCTTTAGTGAATACATGCAATACTATCTCCTGCAAGTATAATTTATTCAACCTCCAAATTTTCCCAATGTGGGGACCACTTCATCAATCTACAATAGGCACCTCCTTCATTGATTTGATCATATGGTATACAATAGTTTTGAGATTACTTGTCCCTTTCGGTGATTAATGCCATGGCATACTTTTAGGATCCACCTTTTGCAAATATTAGGAGAATTTAAACCTTAGAAACTTTGGCTAATGTTTTGACCTCTTTTGATCATCATTACACACCATATACTTTAATCAAACATCAATTATTTGACCTGGGATATCTTGCAAAGATATACTATGGTTCGGTCTTTGAATAACTATTGTTGACACCATAGTATTTCATTTTGATTAATTGAAACACATGTTGTTAGATACCTTTTGATGTTATCTTTGTATGTAAAATATTTCACCTTTTGATTAATCATGGTGTCTCCATTTTATTTTTTAAGGCACTATTTTTAAGACCTTTAATAGGTCAATGGAAATGATTTCTTCAAATGATTGAGGATGGACCCCCTTGCATGACGCACTCACCCCTTTGAATTGTGTCGATGAAGTTGCTAACCTTAAGTTAGATATGTCTTTTTATGGTTCGACAAGTTGGCACATCTATAAAATTTGGTCCTGTTATTAGCAAATTTAGTTTGAAAGGCTAATCATTTGATCTTTGTCCTTTTACATATATGTCATTGATCTCTAACCATGATAATCCTAGCGGTTTCATTGAATTTGATGAATTGATATTAACCATAGATCACGATACTTTCTTGCATCTGCACGGTTAATTTGTCAACCCAGGTTTGGTATGGTTGAAATTGGTATAAAAAACTTAAATCGAACCCTAAATGATGATTCATTTGTATCTGTTTGAAAATTAGGGTGAAGCCCTATCAGATATTCTCCAAGCCACCATCGTTTCTTTTATAAAGATCTTGAGCTCCCTCCATGAGCTATTTTGGCTTGTCTTCTTATTTTTCGAGCCACCGTGCTCGTGTGATATTTGAGGAACTCTATGATATTTTAAGTTCTAGTTCGGAGCTTTTTGGTTAGATGAACTATTTATTCTTGAGACATTTTTAATTCTTTGCATTTTTAACAACGTTAACCTCTCGAGCTCGGAAATTATCCTAGGTACTCACCATTTCACGGTGTTCTCCTTCTAAGGGTGATCAATGATTCAAAAATATGGTAAGTTCATGATATATTTTCATTTCGTTATCGCTCTGGTTTTTGTATAATATTCTACAATGCCTCTGGTTATATAGTTTAGCACATTTTTGAAAGATCGTTTCCATCAAGGCATGTGGTTTGGTGTAAGTTACTTGCTATCTAAAAATCCAAATCTATATATTTTATGTTCTGGGTATCGTATTTCTTAGTTTATTTTCCCATTCTTTAATGGTTGTCTGAAATCTCTCTTGTTTTTCTCAAAAGAAAATTATCCGGATTCTCTAGCTCCTAGGTAAAATTATCTTCCCGATTAGCATCCTTGTTTTCTCAAAGCTCTCCGTGTTACTCCACAAGCTAAAAATAGCCATGCATTTTATTGATTCACTCCATTTCTGTTGTTTGATCAATTTGAATGATGCGATTTGTAAAAACTTGGTCGCTACTATGTTGTTTATGGGAAATCATACATTTATTGAGCAAATGGAGTTAAGATTTCCATGTTCTCATGATCTTGAGATCTTCACCCCGATATTTTCTATTATTTCAATGGTTTCAATATTTTCACTCTGTTGAACTTGGGTTTGTTGGGGTTATGGATAACCACTTGTAGGCACCATTTTGGGTCTTCACTGAGCTCTGCTAGCTCAATATGATGTACTATGTTTTGAGCATTCACTATTCACAAAAGTGAGGTATGATATTTGGTATTTTTATTGGACACCATTTATGAACTCTGAGCTATGCATGGCCATATTTTCATGTTGAAACTTTGTACTCTCTTGATGGTTATCATGTTGATGTAAATAATAGCTCCCAAGAATTGATCATTTGATTGTATTGATTGCTTGGTATGAAACAAATGTGTAACTTGATTGTGGGTAAGAACTATCCGGTAGAATTCTATTTCTTACTTATACTTATGGAAAAACATTTAGTCTTGATACTTTCTTTTCATGCACAATATAGTTTCAGATTTTTCATTATTTACATTGAAGTCTTACTTGTGTATTATTGGAAGACTAACTGTATGAATTCTTGTATTTCATGTAGTTTCATATGGCCTATAATTTATTGTTGTGGGCTTCTTCTTTGTTGGTGACTATATTTGACCTTTGCAATTTGCATTTTCTCATTGAAAAGTGAATCAAACTTCGAAATGGAAGTTGTATCCTATACTTGATATTTTTATTTCGATAGATTTTCTTTCATCCCCCGTGTCTACTTATCATATTTACAAACTTGAGGCCATTTAATGCCATTCCACATAATTATAGATGATTTTTATTTTCACTCTGCTATTATGGATGCCCTCCTGTAGAAAAAATCACTTGTTGTAGAAGGCTTTGAAGCACATTTTGATCATTATGATGCCTTTTTAAAACTTATGATGTAACAACCTTCAAAAATGCATCTGTACTACATCAAGAACATAATTTGATGTTCATTTGATGTACGGATGTTCTGGGTACATGATCTTCGAAAACTTTTAATTCTAGGATGGATAGATCTTGAAATTGTTTCCTTAATAGCTATAGATTGAAAGTTGACCCTTTTGGATCTTCATCTAACCATAATGATATGCATAGCCGAAAGTGTTATTTGTTCATTTTTTAGCATTTTCTAGTTGCAAATGTGTGATGGAAAGCACTTTTTTGAAATCTTGATGCTTGGAGATGTATTAAAAATGTTTCGAATTCTAAAATAGTTTTGATGTTGAAAAAGCTGTTGTTCTCATGAAGTGATATCCATTCATTATTATTCCTTGTAAATTCTGATATTTGTATAATAGATTCACTTTGACAATGCATTTCAAAATATGAGGAATTGTATCGTGTGTTTCTTTGGATGTAATTACACAATATGTGTAACTTTCTTTGCAAACTCATCTCTCTTTTGAAAAGATACACATGTAGTTGAATTTTTCATTTTGTAGCTCACAATACTCCTGAAAATAATATTGATTCTAAAATATATGTTGTTGTATATTTATAAGTTGAATTTGATATATCTTTATCGATCCTCAAAGCTTGGATAACCTCTTATTTTGAATATTAAATTTATGTATGGTAACATGCATTCCTTGATCATCCGGTAGAGAATGTAGTAAGGTTATTTTATTGTGAGATCGTACTTGACACTCCATTTGCTTATAGATGTTGACTTGCAAATTGGAAAGATTATTTCTATGTACATTTCTGTTCTTTTAAAACTTGTCTTTCATAGATGATTGTTGAAGGCTGAATCTCATTAAAGATGCTTAAAAATAGTTGACTTTGAAAATCATTTCTCGGAATGAAAATCATAATGAACACATTTTTTCTTTTGAGCTCGACTATGAGCACTCGACATGGTTAAGGAACTTACAAGGCACAAGAATTGATTCAATTTGGTGTTGAATACTGAAACTATATAAAATATTCAGCGGTTGAGAAAGTCTTGCAAGTAAGCTGTATCTTATCTTCTTACTATCATAATTCTTTATTTTCCTATTTTAAGTAACTTGGGATGTTTAATAGTTGAGTTTCCATTTTGCATACTTAGCTAAAATATGGAATTTTATTATCCCTATTTCATGCCAAAGGTGGGCATATCACATAATGTTGTATGCATTTAGTTGTGCTTCATTGATATAATTGATATTTATTTTGATTTAAAAATCAAAACACTACCTTTTAAATTTAAAAGAGGCACTTATTAATTGAAATTCGAGGCTGCACTTTGTACTATTGTAATTGATTGTACCTTCATCCGTACTTGTTTCATTTATGAGCACTATAATTTTGTTTCGTATTGTAATCATTTTACAAAATATTTCTTCTTTCTAATTTGCTACATGTACCTACACACTTAAAGAAATAGTTAGAAAATATTTAGGATTTTTGGCCTCTCTTATTTTCCATAGTTTAATTTTTCTTTCTTTTCTGGAATGATTCTGGGAATCATATGTGCTAGTGTAGAATATTGCTCTTATCAATTATGTATCTGTATATGATGTACCTTATACTTATTTTTAGAAATCCATTTGCATGTAGTTAGATAGTACAAGGGTACATATTAAACCCTGAGCTCAAAATATTGATGCCTTTCCTTTTCATTTTCGTACATTGTGACTATTAGGAGAGATGGGTAAAATATGAAGTTGTAATCTGAGCGATTTAAAATTAGAAGAGAACCCAAGGTAATGATGGGTTTCTTCTATTCTTTATTAATTTTAACTTCATGCATATGTACTTCTTTCTTAAGTAGTTATGAGTTACATCCCACAAATTGTGTGGGAAATATTTTTACTTCTTCATGAATAAAAAACATTTAATTTATGTACTTGAGTTTTATACTTATTTATGATTTCACCTTTATGACATGTATATTGATCCTATAACAAAATAAACAACTCAAATGCATTTAAATGTATTTACATGCAAAAATAAAGAGTTTTGAAATACCAGTAACTTAATAATGAACTCTCTTTCTTGTAAATTACAACTCGTTTGTTGTTCCCAAACAAAAATAAGATCATCTTGCATGAAAATACATCATGGGAAGGCTTATCTTTCCCTTGGGAGTATGATGCAAGAATGTCACTCTTGAGCCTAGTCTAGTCATGTCATGATGAATTTTGTATTTTTAGAGTTGTTAGGAGTATTAGGGGTTGTTTGAAGTGGTTTAGTTGGGATCAAGAGGTTGAAAATTCAAATTTGGCATTTTCTCCCCTTTTTGAGAATTGGAATTTTGAACAAAGTTTTAGCCTATTTTTGCTTTCTAGCAAGGTGTAGGAGTCTTAAAAGTTAATTAAAGCACATTTAATATAATTTTAGTCCATATGAGTCATTGGATAATATTATTGAGGTTTTCTAGTCATATAGTGATGCATAAAATTATCAAACACAACCATTTCATTTAGTTACAATCAAGAAAATATCAACTACTTGTCAAAACATACAATTTAGTTCACTTTTTCAAGTCAAGAAACCCTCAAAAACATGCAATTTTTTTGATTGAATTCCAAAATTATCTCACGAAAGTATTTCATCATGTTTCTTAGGCCTACAACAATCTATTTCAGCCATTAAACTTTCTCAAATAAACTAAACTCTTCTTTTTAACTTCTTTTTCTCAATATTGTCTTTTCAGATTCTTAAGGGCATGTTCTAGTGAGTTATAGGTTCAAAAATATAAAAGTCTTAAAAATAAAATAATATTATTTTTAAAACCCTTTTTCAACCTCCAAGTGTGTTCTAAATTGTTTGTCTCAACTAGTATTACAAGTACCAATACCTTCACAATCTCCTCTACTAGACATATTCTCCCTTACTAGCCTTGCATATCTTATTTTCACAATTAAATCTTGATTATTGAAATATTTTTACAAATTAAAATCATTCTTAGAAACCCATTTATCCTTTAGTATTGTGTAAAAACATTTAGGGTAGGTTTCTTTGAAAAATTTCTCCAAATTTCCAATTTCTAGGCTCTCATTTAGGTTTATTTGCACAAGTACATAATCAGAGACCTACTAGTAAGATCCTTGGTCACTTAGTTTTCTTATAAACCTTCTATCCTGAAAGAAAATATTCCCCAAAATCCCTAGGTGCTATGAAAAACTTTAAGGCCTTACATCAAATGTTTGAGGCTTAATTCTTCAAATTAGAAAACTTTCTCTTCCTTGAACCCATAGAGTTGTCCTTTCAAACTAAATTTATTTGCTAATAGCTGATAAATACTCAGGGAATACTTCTTATATATGTAATTGTGTCCAAATTAGATGATTTTTTCCAAGTTATAGAGTTATATTTTACTACATGACCCTTCTTTCCTTAGAATTTTGTTTGCAAAATAGGCTTAGAACCTCACCTATAGGTTAGTCTTGATTGTCAACATTATGTTAGCATTTAAAACTTTTCAAGGTAAAATTATTTTTTGATATCATTTAAGAATTGGTATATATGATTACTTCAAACCCTTGATGTTGGAGCATATGTTTTAGTGTTTTCTTCAACCAATATGCAAGTTTAGTTATTAGGCCTCCAAAATCAATACCTACAAGATTGGTATAAACCGTTATAAAAAAATTGTGCAAAGGTTCTTGGATACTGAAATATTTGACCATTACTTAATAACACCTTTAAATATGGTTTCTTCATAGTATTGAAGCTCGCTTCATCTAGAAATCTGTTAAACACCAATACAAATAGACCTTGAGAATTAAACTTCCACCCACAGGAAGGGTATAAACTGTCAAAAATATCTATCATTTAGGATATTTACAAAGCATAAATATTTTCAAATATTATCAAATATTATGACTATATATTTTTGTCAAGATTTTAGATCTTGAAAAAAACCCTAAGGCTTCAAAATATCATTCAATATAAACCCTCACTAGGGTTTCGAGCCTACCCAAATAGTCAATTTTTTTATAAAATGTAAAATATTCAAAATCAAACCCTAAATCTTATCTCACAAATCCTTAATAATCATATTAATAATTTTTTCTAGCAGTAGGTGATAATCATCCCTCTACCCTGATATTAGTTCTCAACAAGCATTGTCTTGTGTTAGCAAAAACAAAGTCTTATCTCATGTAAACCCTAAAATATATTTAAACTTCATGAAATTGTATTTCAAAGTATATAATTTCCTGTAAATGGCTGAATTCCTCTTTAAAATGTGTTTAACTAATCAGTGAAGGAAATCAAACATCAATTTACAAACTGAATCTTCCCTTGTTTGTGTAAACTATAAAAACTGAGTCATACCTTGTGATGTGATTTCTTCAAAGTGTTGATTCTTCCCTCTTGAAAGGATCCAATCTAATTTTGAAAATGATCACAGATACATAATACCAAGTTTACAAACCACATATATTAAAGATCTCAAATATCATTCACTAAGAAGACATGCTTTACAACACAAAAATATTTCAATATATACATATTTTATTACAAAAAATATTTCTCTCAGGATCCTTCCATAAGCCTATTCATCTTATTTTCTATCATTTACTTCAAAAAGGACAGTACTCAACTAAATAGGTATGAATTATACCCTAAATAACTTCTGTAATATGTCATGAACTCTAACCCTTAGAATAAGACATTTATATCCTTCAAATACATATTTTCTTCTTTTCACACTTATTAGGAGTCCTAGAGAAAATGATTTCCTTAACATTTATCCCCTTAATACTTAATACCAATAACACATTATAAACAAGCCTACAATGGCTTAGAGTATCTAACAATTTAAAAATAGTACTTCATAGGAAGATACATCATTTGAATTTTTAAAATCGAGACTCCCTTCCCCAACATGTCAGAATTATAATGAACTATAATGACTTCTAAAGATCTTTCACATCAAATAATTTACTTATCAAACCAAAATTTATCAATCACTCCAAAATTTTCACCTTGGAGAGATGCTCCTGCATCATATACCCTTCAAACTCACTTAAACTCCTCTATTTAAAATGGTAACCTTCATATAACCTTTTCAAGTAACCAAAGATGTTATATATATGGGAATATTCAAGCAAAGGAGGTTGATATATTTATTTTTAATAGTTTTTTTATTAATCATTCAAATGAGAGAAGGTAGAAGGGAGGTCTAAGAAGATTGAAAAGTATTGTTATATGGAAAGAAAGCTGGTAAAGTTTCATTTTCTGTGTTTATCACTGTGGAAGCTTGGAATGCATGTGTTTAATAATATTATAAGACATTGTGGGATTAATTTCAATATTCTTTAGAGTGTATGCACTCTTTTACTTGTGATTAATATGTTAGGAAAAAAAGGAGCACTCTAGTCTATTGTATCTCAAAACAATACAACATAAGATTTATCACATGAATGGTGGTTTTAGAAAAGAAAGGTTGGTATATTGGAGATATGACATGAACAAATTTTAGAGAGTTATTTTTAAAAGGGTCATCGTACATGCACAAAACTCTCGATTCATGTAAAATAAATGTTTGACCATTATTTTGATGTATATGTTTTTTTACTAATTGGTGTTACCCTACTTTAAAGGGGAGAGCAATTAAAGATTTGGTCATGATAAAAGTTGGAAGTTATAAAAGACATTTCTATCATAATATTAAGGTCCTAAAGGGTTGCACAAACATATTAAATGTTATTTCAAGAATTAAAGATTGATATAACTTATTTGGTGAGGAAAATCCGATTCATGGGTTGACCTTGAAACACTCCCTATGGTTGTGGAAACAAATTCATTTGATGATCTTAGACTTGAATTCAAAATATGAAACTCTTAAATAGATATATTCATTGATACTTTAAAAAAATTTATAAATAATTTTACATGGGCAATCTCTCAAATGGCAAAAATATTGACAATCGATAACTCACCCTATAACAATCTAATTAGACCTAATGGAGGACCAAAATTAAGATTTTGGGGAAATATTGCTAAGGAATGATATATGAAACTTGTAAATAGTGAAACTTTGTCAAAATGGCTAGTCAAAATGGTCAATTTCATGTTTTTCGAGCCATTCCTCCAAAAGATATGCTAAAAATTCACTTAAGACAATTTAGAAAGGAAGAGTTAAGCCTAAGAAGAAGGGCCTACCTTGGGATTTGAGGAAAACCATATAAAACACATCTAGATGAGGGAAAAAGGTACACAAAATATTTTATAACTTTTATGGCACCTTTTGGATTTCTCCATCCACAAAATCGCCTCAAACATTGCTCTTAAGATGCTTAAGGGGTAGTTTTTGCAAAGGGTGGTCAAATTTTAAATTCCTTGTGATTCCAAATAACTTGATGACAGTGTTGGCATAATAGCAGGTTATTATTCATGTTAAAAGCTTTGATTAACCTCGTTTGAGCATTTGAGGTCAAAATTGCATTTTGAAGGATTACTATCCTTGAGAAAAGTGTGAATTTGCAAGCCTTAAGATTTGAATTGAATTGAGTTGATTATTCTAAAAAATTTTGTGTGGTTGATAAATTTATATACTCGCATCGAAATTCCTTGCAATTGAAGAGAATACATGACATCACTATCCTTGGGTACATTTCCATGAATCTAAAAACTAAATAGTCGGTTGTTTACAACCCATATCTATTTAACAAATCGTGATTCCTTGAATTTCGAGAAGAAAGCACCGAAGGGGTAAGGAACGCATAATCGGATTATAGAATACCATTTTTTCTATGGTAAACTTAAAATTATATTTCAAAATTATCTACACCATGTATTTGAAGTTGAAAAGTTACTCTTCTATTTTTCATCTCTTCTCACATTGTGTAGGTAACGAACTCATCAACTTGGATTGTACATTTTTATTTTTGTGAAAATATATTTTCTCTATTTCTAATGATTATCTAGAAGATTTTGATTACATCTACATTATTTTAATGTTAAATTTGTCCAGGGTTATTTACTATATGTATGTATTTGGATAGTCTTATTGATGTATAATTGTTTTGGTTTTGTAGGATGTACACAATTTTGATCATAAAAATACCTTTTATGTTTTAAAATACCTTGAGAAATAGGAATTTCAAAATTAACTGCAATTCCATATACAATCATCGTTAACAAGCATTGGAAAACAATATATGTATATATAATCATGCATGCATATAAGGTATCCTTTGCATAGTTATTTGTACTTGTTTTTATATTTTTATGGTGATCATATAGAGAAATGTGATTAGATCAAAATTATTTTAAATTCATATATCTCTAGTATTATCGACTCTATGTATGTATTAAGATAGACGTTTTTTGAATAATAGTTTCTTTCATTTTTGGGCTCTCAAGAGTGGTAATTAATTCTGTAAAATTGTGATAAAATACTATAGTTGAGAGCATTTAGATTTACCAATTACATTACATGGCCTTGAAACCCTATATCCCTTACTTTAATCCAATTATTGAAACATTTTCAATCGAATTGGTTTGGATTAGAATGCCACATTTACAAATCAAATTTTAGCAATCAAAATTCCTCGCTTCGATTTGAAATGCATTGGGAAACTTCTTGAATGTTGATTTAGTTACAATAGGCAACATCCCCAAAACTTATTCCTAGATCCTTTTTGAACTAGACTCGTCGATGAAACTTCCTAATAATATTGAGCTTAAAGTTGAGGATAGGATGTAGACATAATCCCTTGTTTATGAAGGGCTACCATTCATATGAAGAAGGTGCTTCACATTGGGTCATATTTTTGTAGATTTTCATTTGGCGAGACAAAGTAATATGAGAAAAACATGGTGGAAAGGTTTCCCCCTTTTCCATTTTGTGATAAATTATAATTCAAATGGAAATCCTTATTCAAATTATGAAATGGAGGAATGTATACCTGAAACTCTAATAAGAGAACTTGTAGCTACATCTAAGTCACTAAATATCGGTGAAGTGACTAAAGAGAATGCTCCTTCTATATCTCCTCTAAATGTTAACTCCTCTCACCAAATGAATCTATCAAACTTATTCCTCATATCAAGGACCTCTTGAATGAGTGGAAAGTGGTACATAAAAATAAAAATAGATATTCTAGGAAGACCACTACTACTTTATAAATGAATATCAGGTATGTTCCCTAATTGTCTCTTTGTAGATGGATTTTTCGTTGGATTGTTTTGGTTCTCTTTGTGTAGTGAAACTATTTCTCTCTTAATTTTGTTTGTGTTTTTGGCTTTATCTAGGATTTCATGGATTTTTGTTCATGGTAGGGTCCTATTCAAAATCCCCCTTTTTCCCTTATTTAAAAATTTACATTAATTTAAATTCATATTTCTCAAGTATTATTCAAACATTTCAATTATTCTGATCTCCATTTTTAAAACTAAGATCATTCAATATAATTCATGGGTTTAAATTATCATAATGTCTCGAACATTTGAGGTAATTTGAGGAAAACATGTTATAGATTATTTTAATGTATTAAACATTTTGGGAATTTCAGGGAACAACACCAATTTTTAAATTAATATTTATTTCATTGTATTTAGACAACCTTATTGATTTATATATATTTTTTCATAATTTTGGTTCTACATTATGGTGATTATCTATGTAAATGTCATTATATTTACATTATTTTAAAGTACTACTTAATTATTATTGCTCATTTATTATTCAAGCATTTTAATTATTTTGATCTTCATTTTTAAAAACAATAACATCATTCAACAATTGTTTAGTTGTTCCATGCATTATCTTGAGACAAGAGTTTGATTATCTCACGTCCATACAAAACAAAAACCATACATTTTCCTCACGTGCAAGGGGTTAGATCTGTGAGATGAGTCCATAGAAATTCAAGGATATTTTTTAAATCATATTATATAGATTTATTTTGAATAGTTGCGTGGAAATTATTGATGTGAAAAGTATTTTTCTAATAATAATATATTTTAAATACATTAACTAACTTCTTGAAATTTTTAGTGATGCGGGGTCATCATCAAAAGAACTTAAAATGTGCATATTATTATTTATTCATGGTCACAGAGGTCAAATTAAGTGTGTTAGAGTGTCTTGAGGTCATGAGAAGGAGTCTTAGATGGTCAAGTAATTGAAATTTCAAATATGTCATTTCCCTCATTTTTGTAATTCAAATTTGTAAGAATGTAATATAGAACAATATGGCTTGTCAAAGAGTTAAAAGGAAGTTTTAATGAATGGAAGGGTGGTATAGGTATCTACATGTGATGAAATATGTCCTAGGATTGAATGAGTCGGTAAATGTTCACAATATGTTGTAAAATGACTCATTATGTTATGAATTGACATCTTGAGTGAGGAAATTATGTTAGGGTTTAATAACAAAGGTATAATGAGAATAAAAATCAAAATATGAGGATTAAATGAAAAGGATCTATTAAGGAGAATGTAAGAGAAGGTAGAGGAGAAACATAGGGAATAACTGAAAAGTTTGAGGACCATAAGTTTTTGTATGAAGGAGTAATGTAATGTTGATAAATAAAAGAAATTTTAAAGATAAAATGCCATTGTGTTGATGGAAAATTTTGAATCCCTTTTTCCATGATTTTATTAAAAGGATGGAAGGTTTTTATGATGTTTTCATCATAAAATAAATATGCATGTAATTAATTTAGTTGGTGAAATCAAATAGGAAAATCTAATACCATGTTCGGCATTTAGAGGAGCAATTTGACTTTGTATATGGTATGTAAGGTTTATGAAAGATTTTATAATGGAATGTTGATGCATTTTTATTGATTCCATTGTAAATGAATAGTATATCAGGTCTATACACATTATAATCCCTTGAGGAGGCTCATACTCTCTTTTGTTGAATAAGTGATTTGTGAATTTGCTATACTTTCACCTATAGGTCGGGTAAGTTAGAATCAAGTTTCTTTGAATGTTTAATGGGTTATTTAATTCAATTGTCAAATTTATCACATTCAAGGGGGAAATATACTTGAGGATTAACTTCTAAGCCTTGATAACAACTAGAAAGGAAGTTATCTAGGTTTGAGTATTACCTGGTCCATATAGACTCACAAAGAAGGGTTTGGTGCTAATTAAGAGTTTAGTGTCTTCATACATTGAAATAACATTCCAAAATTGGTGAAAAATTCATGAGAAACCCCTGAAATGTATTTTGGAAAAAAATTCATGAAAGAGATTAAAAACTAATTTTTTCGTAGTAACAATTTGTTCCCTAGAGATCTAGTACAATTCAAGATGTAATTGGTAAGGTCACAATAGTAAGGAAATACATTTTATAATTTGAGAATGTCAATGAAATTTTTGGATCAACCTAACACGTAAATGGGTATATGAGAAAATTCGTGGTTTTGTTTAAATCTTAGGATAAAATAATGTATGACCTAACATGCATGGTGGCAAGGTTAGTACAGGTTGTAGAGATAGTAGATTTCAAGAAGTGATTAAGAGGAAAGTATGAGGAATTTGCCTAAGAAAATTACCCCACACATTAAGGTCCGAAAGGTACTTAGAAATATGCTTACTTTCTTTGGAGACCTTGTATATTGCTCTAACCATAAACCATGCAAGGTTATTTCCTTAGGAGCATAGATAGGACAATTTGAGGGTAACGAGGAAAATTTTGATGATTTTATTTATTTCAAGGAGTTTGATAATTTTTTAACATTGGTTTGAGTTTTGGAAAAAGGTATATGTATTGAAAAGATCAGTGAAGGATAAAAGTCTAAAAATTGCTTCATTTGAAATAACATCATTGCGAGCTAGTGAGAGATAAATGAAGGAAGGTAAGGGTCATTTTATTTTTCTTGTAAACGGATCATATTGAAAGTTTATTTGACATTTATACCATTTTAACAAGATCTTCAAAAGAGAGCACCTAGGGTGAATGAATTTTTTTGTTCTTATTTTGATGAGTACATTGAATATATATTGAAATTTGTATCATATTAGTATCTCGAGCTTGGTCAAATCATTTTTTAAAAATTTCTAACAAGTATTTTAACAAGGTGGTTGTGAAGTGTGTGTGACAATTGGTTGAGAAAGAAAGAAGGAAATAGATGAGGAAGAGATAATGAAAAGGTTGGCGATGTTGTTAAGCCACAAAAAGAAACATAATGAGAGATAAAGAAAGAAAAATAAGCCAATAGGAAAGAGGAACAAAGAATACAAGAAAATTGGGTTGAATAAGAGTTGAGATAATTTTAAAAGGATGTGGAGAAGCTTGGAGAATTGATGAAAAATGAGAGCATGATTAAAGAAGACATTGAAGTTGAATTTTTTATGAGAAGAAAGGTTAAGTGGCATATAGAGCTACTTTCAAAAAATAAACATATATTGTAGTTGAGAGAGGTAATCAGAAAAGATGAGAATAAGCTGAGGTAAACAAAGAATAATGAAAGAAAGAAAATGGAAGAGGTCATCTAATAAGGGAATGAAAGGAAAAGACATGTTTGAATCTTTAAAATTATCAAGGATCATAGATATGTAATGCCTAAATGACCTTAGAAGCTATCAGTGGAGATAGAGGATTTCAATCCAAAACAAGTGGTGATAAATAAAATTGAAAGGATAAGTGGTCAAGAACAAGGAAAGAAGAGAAAATAAAGATTATTGAGAAAATAAGCAATACACAAACAATTTTTTTTTTTATGGAAAATGAAGAATATAAATGTGGTAAAATAAAAAGAGAATGGAATGATGAAAGAAGATGAATAAATCTTGGAAACAAAGAGGGTACATGAGGTTGAAGAAGAAAAGCATACATGGGATTATGAAAAGGTAAGAAAATTAGATTTAAATTTCACTTGTTTGCTAGCTGAT
This sequence comes from Taxus wallichiana var. yunnanensis, assembly GCA_018340775.1. Taxonomy (NCBI): domain Eukaryota; kingdom Viridiplantae; phylum Streptophyta; class Pinopsida; order Cupressales; family Taxaceae; genus Taxus; species Taxus wallichiana. The sequence continues at coordinate 756,679,800 of CM031244.1, forward strand.
GTTTATACTTATTTTGGTGAATTCATTGAAATTGTAGAAAATGAATCACCTAGTGCATTTGAGAAGTAAGAAATGGATAAGCATGAGTTTATTAATTTCATTTCATATTTTGATCATGATGGTAAAAAGGATGTGATGAATTTATCATTGGTGAAATGGATGATCTTTTACGAGATTATATATATATATATATATATATATATATATCATATATATATCATCAAGAAAGAAAGAGTGAAGGAATAACTGAGAGAAGAAAGATTTCTTGGGAAAAAAATGATCTAAAATAGAGAAAATAAGGTACATGTATTGAGTTAGCCTAAGATTTAATGGTTATCAAGAAAGAAAAATAAGAAGATGGGCATTTTTGGTCCTTCCGAGCATAATATATGTTTAAAACATGATGGGCATGAGCTATACAAGGATAAATAATATGAAGAATATGAAGAACAATGTATGTTTGTTGTTGTGTTCTTTTTTATGTAGGTACATTTGATGCAATCTTGAGGATGAAGAATATGAAGATGAAACTTAATGAAAAAAGAAGCAAATTTGAAGCACATGAAAGTATGAAGACAAAATATGGGATCTAGGTGGTTTTATAGAAAGAAATGACTGTAGGATTGAATAACGTAGAGCAAGAACATGTAAGGATGATGAAGATTTAGTTGGAGATACAACCATATAAAAAAAAGTACATGGTTAATTTTCTCCACCTTGGGAGTATGATGTAGGGGCATCATAAAAGAACTTCAACAGTTCGAATTCTTCTTTATTCAAGGTTATGGAGGAAAAATTTAGTGTGTTAAAGTGTGTTGAGGTCTTGAGAAGGAGCTTTAGGTGGTCAAGTAATTCAAATATCAAATGTGTCTTTTCCTCCATTTTGGAATTCAAATTTCTAAGCATGTAAAAGATTAAAATATGGCTTGTCAAGGAGGTGAAAGGAAGTTTTAGTTAATGGAAGGTTGGTACATGCATCTAGGCGTGATTTATAGAGTTCTAGGATTAAATGAGTTAGTAAATGTTCACAATATGTTATAAAATACCTCATTATGTTGTGAATGGGAATCTTAAGTGAGGAAAGTTACTTAGGGTTTAGTAACATAGGTATAATGGGATTAGAACTACAAGGAGTAGGATTAAGTGAAGATGATATCTCAAGGATAATGCAAGAGAAGGAAGAGAAGAAACATAGGGAATGAGGGAAAGTTCCAAGGACACTGTGTTTTTATATGAAAGGGCTATACCATCGATAAAGAAGAGAAGGTTTAAGATAAAATGTCATTACATTGATGGAAAAGTGTGAATCCATGTTTCCATGAGTTTATTCAAAGTATGTAAAATTTTTATGATGTTTGAATTAGAAAATAACTCTACGTGTGATTAATTTAGTTAATGACATCAAATAGGAAAATTTAACAGCATATTATGGCATTTAGAGGATCAAGTTGACTCTATATGGTAGGTAAGGTTTATGCAAGATTTTATAATGAAATGTTGATTTTTTTGTTGATTGTTTCCATTGCAAATGAATATTATATCAAATTGAGATGTTCCTTTATTCCTAGACATGTTGTGATTGAGACTCGATAGACTTTGGACATTTTACTATGATATTTTATCCTCATGGACATTATGGCATTTTGGGCGCGTAGCGCCAATTGGACTAGATTCGTATACTGATATATTTCTTATGATGTTGATGACACTAACAGGGTTATATGATAGACTTATTGGTTAGATGTTAGTCTCTTGTGGTTGATTTGATTAATGATATAGTGTTTTGGATTTAATGATGGTAATTTTCATGCTAACCTAAGTGTATGTCATTGCAATTTTATTTGTGGATGATTCATGGCAAACTATGTGGATAATTGTATGCATTGCACTATCAATTGTAAATTATGTTCGACATTATAAGTTTGATTGATATTGTGATGTATAGATGATGTTTATTATATTGGACAGATGCGGTTAATGTGTGCAATGAGTGTGCAGGTGACAGGTATAGGAGAGCATGGGTTTCAGGGCAGCTACGCAATTGTGCACAAGCGGCCCACGGGCTGAGTCCTAACCATGCTAAATGTTTGAGGCCTTAGATTAGATGTATTTAATTGGGCACCATGGGTGAACCCCTCAATTGTAATGTAATTATGTTTTGTAAAATTAATTAGGTTTAGGGTGTGTTTTATTAAGTAAACTAGCTTAGGGGTTTAATGATCTTATCTTAAGTTAAGTGTTGGTTTTGGGAAAGTGTGTGTGTGTTGGTAGAAGGGATTGGGGACCACATGTGAACCTTGGGTGGACCCCACACCCTCTACCCTTGTGCCCAAGCATGCCAAACCCGAAATTGGGTTATTTTGGGCATTTTTAGGGACCCCTTTTGAGTTTGGGGTTCCCTTAGCATGAAAATGGGCCCTTGGACCCTACCTAATAGGTAGGGGGCCTATTTCCAAGGTTTGGAGGGAGTTTCCCTCCCATTTTGCCCTCTTTAGTCACCATCCATGTAAGATGGTTGGGTTGTGTGAAATTGTTAAAAGTTGCTCCACTTTGTTTTATTTTAGTTTTGGTATTTTGGGTGATAAGGGATAAAAGGTGAGTTTACTCTTACTTATTTGGTTTTTGGAATCTTTGACTCTTGAGAGGAGAGGGGGTGACACTTGTCACTTTCCCATTGGTGAGGAAACTTTTGGGTTCCTCTTCTTATTCTTCCTCATGTGGAAGGAATGGGTCTTCTTGGTTCATTTTTTTTTTTGGAGCACTTGGAGAATTTTGGGAGCTTGGAGGTGAGCTTGGACAAAGGGAAAAGCTTAGAGTCTTGGAAAGCATTATAGAGGTAGGATACTTAACCTTCTTCTTCTTAGTTGTGCTTATCTTGTTAATATGCTTGATCAATGAAATGGTGTGTGTGAAATGATGTGTTGTGAGTTGTATGATTAATGTAGTTGTTTGTTTGTTCTTGTTGTTTTTTTGTTTTCTCTCCACCATCATTTGGATTGATGGTTTTTGGAGAATGTAGGGGAAGAGAGAGGGATTTCCCTCTCAAACCTCATGGTTGTTGGTCAAGCCATGAAGGTCCCTTCTCATCCCCTCATATGGTTTGAGGTGGGAGAAAGGTTCATATGGCTTGAACCTTTCCCCATTCTTGGTGAGGAAACCCTTTTGGGTTTGAAAATCCTCCCAAGAAGGATTTCTATAGCATAAAGGAGGAATAAGGAGGATGAATGATTAGGAGGTATAAGGAGTTTTGTATGCATGTTTTTTTGGTGCTCCTATGGTTGGACACCTTGATTTGGGCATCCTACTTCCTCTCTTCCCCCTTGTGAGGTTGACCTTGTTCTCCTCATGTTGTTGTTTTCATTGTATAGTAGGTCTAAGTGGTTGAATGGTCTTATGTTTTTTCTTGTTGTGTGTTTAATCCCCATTATACTTGTGCACATTGTGGAAGCTAGTTCCTCTCTCCCATGGGCTTGGGGGAGGCTAGCATGACTTCCAACCATGGAAAGGCATGTGATGATGCCTATTGGTTGGGTGGTAAACAAGCCATGTTCTCTTGGAGTTGGATTCTTGTAGGAGTAATGGAGTTGGAGCTCAAGTTGGAGATAGTAGAGCCTCTTGCCATCTTGGTCTTTCTCATCTTTGGAGGACATTGCCTTCACTTGTAAATAAATGTGGCTTGTCAAGTCTTTACACTCTTGTAAATAACCATTATTGTACTTATTGTTCCTTGAAAACATTGGTCATTACTAAGAAAGTTTCTATTTTATTGTTGCAAGAATCTTGTAATATTATCATATTGAATCATGAGTTTTCTTTTAGTTACATGTTATATTTTGAAAGTCTTGTTGTGTATAAATCTGCAAAGTATGATCATGCATGTTGCATCAAAACTGTAATTTTTAGTTGTGTCTACTTTACAAAAAAAAAAAAAAATGAAAGTTAAACATTCTTTTAGTTTGCAAAATTTTATGGCATTACATTTGGTATCAGAGCCGTGGTTCAAACACACGGACTCTTTGGGTAATTTCTTTTTATTTTATCTTTATTGTTTTGTTAAAAAAAAAAAAAAAATATATATATATATATATATATATATATATATGTATATATATCTTTGTTCTTGATAGTTATGTAATTGATTTAAGTCTCATTGAAATGAAATATTATAACAAAATGATTCATTTAATAAGAACTACTATTATAGAGTGAAAGTTGATTTATTGAATAATGTTAGTCATGTAATAGGTTACTTTCTTACAAGATTTGGTGGCTTTATACAAAGAGATGAAGTTAGTTACACTCTATTTTTTCATGAAAAAATCTCAATGGTGTTTGCTTTTAAATCTTATTTTTTTAAAAGGCATTTTAGCAAACCCTTTTGACATGTTTCTAGTTTTCTCATTTTGAAAAATATAAAACTACATGCCTTTGTTTCCACATAAAGAAATAAATAGTTTTAACCTAGAATTGTTTTCAAACAAAAATAACTTTTAAAGTTCATAGTTCATGTTGAAAAAAATAACTCATGTTGATCTTTTTTTTTTTGATTTATGTATTTTTTTTAGAATATATATATAACATATTTAAATATATATATATTTATCATATATTTTTTTTAAAAGCAACTACTTTATATTATTACATATATTTGCCTTTTAATATTTATATGGTAGAGAATGCCTTCTTATATATATATAATATGAAATATTATATATACTTATAAATATTTATAATATATATATATATATATTTATATATATATATTATATTGTTATATAACTTAATATAATAAAATAAACTATATATAATATATAATATAATATATTATATATATATATATAAAACTATATATAAATAATAATAAAAAATAAATATAAAAAAATAAATTAATAAAATATGAAAAAAAAGTCTTTTTTAAAAAAATTATAAAAAAAAATTGGGTTTTGGGGGGCCGAACCCCCAACCCCAACTCCTGCGCACCCCACAGCCTCTCTCCTGTCCCCCCCCACGGACTCCCCAGCGCTATCCCCCCCCCCCATGCCCCTACCCCGCCCCCCCCTCCTCCTCACCCCAAACCCCCCCGACCCCCCAACCCCGCCTCCCCACCCTCGACTCCCGACTCCCCAACCCCCCCCCCCCCGCCCCCACCCCGACCCCCTCGCCTTCCCCCCCCCCCCTGAACCCCCAACCCCCTCACGCCCCCTCCTCCACATGCCCCCCCCACACCCCCCCCAAAAAAATATAAACCCGTAATTCTTCCCCCCCGCACCTCCCCACACCACCTTCACCCCTTCATGACCATTATTCCTCCCAAACAAATTCCCCTCCACAAAATAAACCCTCTTCACACCGGTTTATGCCCTCTCCATATATATATAATAAAATATAAATATTATATATATATATATATATATATATATATATATCAAAATTTGATTTTTCAAAGTTCTTGAAAAAAAAAAAAAAAAAATAAAAAAAAAAAAATATAATACAAATACCAAAACTCCAAGGAAGAAATAATGAGACATATTCTCAAAGGAAAACTCCATGGAATCAATCCCCTATAGTTCTTCAACTGAAAAAAAAAAAAAAAAAAAAAATGAAAAAGAATGGAAAAGAAAAAAAAACATAGAGAAATTTAGGGCACTTTTAGGGTAAATTCAAAATCAAGGGCCAAGATTAGATTTGATCCTAGGGTCCTCCTTCAATCCTACCTTTCTTTAAAACATGAATTTTAATGGGATTGAAAAATAAATTAAGAGGGGTGTGTGGGTAGATTAAATTAAAAGGGGGAAAACAAAATTAAATTTAAAGAGTGTGTAAGGAAAATTTTAAAAGGGGGAAGATTATTTATTTGTCTAGGAGTGTAGAATTTTAATCATAACCCTAGGAAGTTTGATAGGGTAAAATAAATTAAATTATTATTAGGATAGTGTTAATTTATTTCGGGAAAATTAATTATTATTATAAATTAATTATTAACAAAAAGGGCATTGCATTTGGTGTTATAATGATAATAACAATAATAATAATAATAATAATAATAATAAAAAATAATAAATAATAATAATATAACGCTTCCAAAAACATTTAGAAAGTTTATAAAACATTTTTTTTTATCTCGGGTTCAGGATGGCACCCAAGAGGGGACGATCGGCTCGAGGTTCGGGACGTAGTGCACCTACGTGGAGCCACCGGCCCCCGATTTTGGGCCTCAGATATTGGAGACCCTGCAACAGCTGATAGGTGTCGTACAGGAGCGTCTTCCACCACCGCAGGTGCCGATAGAGGAGGACATTCAGTTGGGAGATGAGGAGTTGATTTGGCGAGGACGCACATCCAGAGCCACCTGAGCACGACATTCCGAGACGAGAGAGGTCACGCAGCCCTTCCATCCTTGGCGAGAGGGTGGCCTCATTTCATCACAGCCGATCACACAGCTTTGAGGGACCATTTGGAGATAGGTGACCTCTTTCACCTATTAGACCACATCGCCAGGATCGAGACACAGGTAGTGTGATTCGAGACCTTCTTCACCTTCAGCCACCTACGTTTACTGGTTCGACAGATGGCTTTGGGGCGGAGTCCTGGCTCCTTAGCTTGGATAGCTGCTTTGGCTTGCACTCTCATGAGAGCAATGTCAAAGCCAGGTTCACCATACACCTCCTCCGAGACGCAAAGGGCATGTTTGGTGGAGGAATGAGGAGCGGAAGCTCCATTTGACTCGAGATACAGTGACCTGGGAGTTGTTCGAGGAGCGATTCAGGGCCCGGTATATGTCAGAGCATTTTGTGCAGAAGAGGATCGATGAGTTTCACGACTTACGATAGGGTTCTGGCTCAGTGGCACAGTACGAGAGCAGGTTCTTGGATCTCTTGCAGTATGTAGACTACCTGCAAGATGAGAAGTTGCAGGTAAACAGGTTCATTCGGGCCCGAATGCAGATATAGCAGGAGCTGTTAGGATGTTATCTCCTCCCACGCTCGAGAAGGCCGTTGAGAAGGCCTACTTGGCTGAGGAGAATAGGACCAAGGCTCAGGAGCACAGAGATAGAAACAAGAGCAAGTTCCAGACAAGATTCAGGCATTCCAGAGTCAGAGAGCACGGGGAGCAGTACCACCCCCTAGAGGAGGATTCTGGTCTTCTCCAGCAGCATCGAGAGCTCCTCCACACCCATCACAATAGACACAGCATCAGGGACACCAAAGATCGAGGGGGTAGACAGACTCATAGTTTTCAGCGAGGTGGGTTCTAGAGGTGGTTTTGGTGGATCTAGAGATAGGAGGCTGGGTACTCATCACTCACACCAACCCGCTCACGCGATCTGCTAGGGTTGGACCGGCAGGTTCAGTTCGCCAGAGCACAGGAGGGACCCCATCTCAGAGGGGTACAGGAGGATGTTTTATTTGTGGGGCTCCAGACCATTATGTGCGTATGTGTCCGCACAAGCCCACTACTACGGATATGCAGAGAGCTCCTAGATCCGAGCAGATGGTGGGTGACGTGGGACGCGCCCATCGTGTGTATGTAGCGGTTGACAACCGCCAGCCGAGCATCGTGCCCGATCATTGAGATGATAGTACTATCAGGGTATTTCTGTCTCAAGATTACTTTTTGATTCAGTGCTTCTTGATTCTTTATATCACCTTCTATAGTGGACCAGTGTGGGCTAGTGGTGGCTAGGCAAGCCAGATAGTTGGCAGGTTGAGTTGGCCTCTGGGGCTAAACTCATCGTGGACTCGTATGTGGAGAGTTGTGTACTCGATTTGGGAGTCTTCTCCACTACACTTGACCTCCGAGTTATTCCTTTAGGATCCTATCAGGTAGTGTTGGGTATGGATTGGCTCGAGGCTCATCGAGCTAAGGTGGATTGTAGAGAGAAGGTCATTGAGTGTCAGGATGATTTGGGTAGTGCAGTTGTGATTTCAGGGATGCAGAGACCCATTTCCTTGCATGATCTCGGCTAAGCAACTCAAGTGGAGCATGCGTAAGGGTTTCCAGTTGTTTGCTATCACTATCAGTGATCGTTCGGACAGTACTCCAGAGCATTCACCCCTTGATGATCACGCAGTTTTGAGGGAGTATGCAGATGTGTTTCCAGGGAGCTTCCAGGTTTACCACCTAGTAGGGAGGTGGATTTCACCATTGACTTAGTGCCTGGATCTCGCACCAGTTTCTAGGGCACCCTATCGGATGACGACTTCAGAGCTTCATGAGCTCAAGATTCAGTTAGAGGAGTTGTTAGAGAAGGGTCTCATTCACCCTAGTGTATCTCCTTGGGGAGCGCCAGTCATATTTGTGAAGAAGAAGGATGGTTCTCTCAGGCTTTGTGTAGATTTCAGATAACTCAACAAAGTCACAATAAAGAACCGTTATCCACTCCCTAGGATTGATGACTTGTTTGATCAGATGCGGGGAGCTAGAGTGTTCTCCAAAATCGATCTCAAGTCAGGGTATCATCAGTTGCACATTTCAGATGCAGACATTCATAAGACAACATTTCGCACACGTTACGGGCATTATGAGTTCACAGTGGTTCCATTTGGTTTGACCAATGCCCCAACTGTCTTCATGAGCCTCATGAATGGAGTATTCAGGACATTTCTGGATCACTTTGTTTTAGTGTTCCTTGATGACATATTGATTTATTCTCATTCCGAGGAGGAACATGAGGAGCATTTGAGGCAGGTACTTCAGGTTTTGAGAGAGCAGAAGTTGTATGGGAACTTGGAAAAATGCAGCTTCTTTCGATGAGATTCAAGACTTGGGTCATATCATATCGGCGGGTATCTCCGTAGATCCCTCTAAGATTCAAGCTATCTTGGATTGGCCAGCACCCACATCAGTCACTGAGGTGAGGAGCTTCATGGGTTTAGTAGGGTATTACCGCAGGTTTGTGCAGGACTTTTCTAGGATTGCTCACCCTATTACTTCTCTTCAGAGGAAAGGGAAGAAGTTTGATTGGTCAGAAAAATGTGAGCAGCCTTTCAGTTGCTTAAGGAAAGGCTAACCACGGCGCCCATCTTAGCAGTTCCAGACCCAACAGAGGATTTTGTTGTTTGCACTGATGCATCACTAGAGGGTTTGGGAGCAGTTCTTATGCAGGAGCATCGGGTTATTGCTTTTGAGTCTCGTAAGCTCAAGGACTACGAGCTTAACTATCCTACTCATGACTTAGAGCTTGCAGCAGTTGTTCATGCACTTGTGCGTTGGCGACATTTCCTTTTGGGTAGACCTTTCATCTTGAGGACAGATCATTGTAGCTTACAACATATCTTCTCTCAGCCAAACCTCAACGCTCATCAACGGCGTTGGATGGAGTTCCTATGTGAGTATGACATGGAGGTCCAGTATATCAAGGGAAAGGAAAATGTTGTTGTAGATGCACTTAGTAGATGATGGCATGTGCTTGCTTCTTTGACACTGCAGTCAGATTTGAGAGGCAGGATACTTGAGCATCTTCCAGAGGACAGGTTTTATGAGGGTGCTAGGTAGATGTTGGATTCTCAGGGTTCTTTTGAGGGTAGATATTCAGGATGCATGTTAGAGTCAGATGGTTTGCTTTCCATAGGCATTTATGTGCCTAAGGCAGGTGATCTACGTAGTTTCATCCTTACTGAGGCTCATCGAGCCCCATATGCAGCACATCCAGGAGTGAAGAAGATGCATGCCGATTTGAGAGAGTTATATTATTGGCCGGGTCTTCGTCGAGACATAGCAGATTTTGTAGCACGTTGTCTTGAGTGTCAGAGAGTCAAGGTAGAGCATTCTCATCCCGCAGACTCTTATACCCTCATGACATTCCCAAGTGGAAATGGGATGTGATCTCCATGGATTTCATAGTAGGACTTCCTATGTCCTCTTATCGTCATGATGCCATTATGGTCACTGTGGATAAGTTGACCAAGGTTGTGCATTTCTCACCAACCAAGGTCACCTATAATGCATAGGCCATCGCCAAAGTGTTTATGGAGGATATTGTCAGATTGCATGGGATTCTAAAGACGATCATCAATGACAGAGACACCATCTACACATCAGTTTTCGGACTTCTTTTCGAGGCCACTTGGGTACACGTGATCAATTTCAGTTCAGCTTATCATCCAGAGATAGATGGGCGAGACAGAGAGGGTTAATCAGGTGTTAGAGGACATGTTGAGAATGTATGTGATGGATCAGCAGAGGAAATGGGAAGATTATTTGCATTTAGTTGAGTTTTCCTACAATAACAGTTATCATAGCTCCATTGGCATGGCTCCCTATCAGGCTTTGTATGGATGACCTTGCAGGACACCTTTGAGCTGGGATAGACTAGATGACAGGATTATTTTGGGGCCAGCTTATCTTCAGGATTTAGAGCAGCAGGTTGTTCTGATTCGGCAGCATCTTGAGCAGGCTAGAGCATGCCAGAAGGCGTATGCGGACACCAAGAGGATCGATCGTCACTTCTCAGTGGGTGACAAAGTCTTCTTGAGGGTTCATCCTCATAAGAGTCCGATCCATTATGGAAAGGGTTCTAAGCTATCACCTCGTTTTGTGGGGCCTTTTGATATTCTTGAGGTCATCGGTCCAGTTGCCTATCGCCTAGCTTTGCCACCATGCCTTGCACGGGCCCACGACGTTTTTCATGTTTCTGTACTACGTAGATATGTACCAGATGTTTCTCATGTTTTGGATTGGTCGGCATTACAGGTAGAGGATGGAGGGCAGTGGAGATTGGAGCCCGTACGCATACTGGAGCACCGGAGGTTGGCCCTTCGGGGTCGAGATTTGGACCAGGTTAGAGTGCAGTGGGACCGATATGACGAGTCATCAGCTACCTGGGAGGATGCTACACCACTGAGGGCTAGATATCCCTATCTCTTCCAATGACTTCCAGGAGGAAGTCTAATTCTAGGAGAGGGGGATGTAGTGCCCACATTTTTATAGCTCCAGTTATCTGTTGGTTCCTTTATTCCTAGACATGTTTTGATTGAGACTCTGATAGACTTTGGACATTTTACTATGATATTTTATCCTCATGGACATTATGGCATTTTGGGCGCGTAGCGCCAATTGGATTAGATTCGTATACTGATATATTTCTTATGATGTTGATGACACTAACAGGGTTATATGATAGACTTATTGGTTAGATGTTAGTCTCTTGTGGTTGATTTGATTAATGATATAGTGTTTTGGATTTAATGATGGTAATTTTCATGCTAACCTAAGTGTATGTCGTTGCAATTTTATTTGTGGATGATTCATGGAAAACTATGTGGATAATTGTATGCATTGCACTATCAATTGTAAATTATGTTCGGACATTATAAGTTTGATTGATATTGTGATGTATAGATGATGTTTATTATATTGGACAAATGCGGTTAATGTGTGCAATGAGTGTGCAGGTGACAGGTATAGGAGAGCATGGGTTTCAGGGCAGCTACGCAATTGTGCACAAGCGGCCCACGGGCTGAGTCCTAACCATGCTAAATGTTTGAGGCCTTAGATTAGATGTATTTAATTGGGCACCATGGGTGAACCCTCAATTGTAATGTAATTATGTTTTGTAAAATTAATTAGGTTTAGGGTGTGTTTTATTAAGTAAACTAGCTTAGGGGTTTAATGATCTTATCTTAAGTTAAGTGTTGGTTTTGGGAAAGTGTGTGTGTGTTGGTAGAAGGGATTGGGGACCACATGTGAACCTTGGGTGGACCCCACACCCTCTACCCTTGTGCCCAAGCATGCCAAACCCGAAATTGGGTTATTTTGGGCATTTTTAGGGACCCCTTTTGAGTTTGGGGTTCCTTAGCATGAAAATGGGCCCTTGGACCCTACCTAATAGGTAGGGGGCCTATTTCCAAGGTTTGGAGGGAGTTTCCCTCCCATTTTTCCCTCTTTAGTCACCATCCATGTAAGATGGTTGGGTTGTGTGAAATTGTTAAAAGTTGCTCCACTTTGTTTTATTTTAGTTTTTGGTATTTTGGGTGATAAGGGATAAAAGGTGAGTTTACTCTTACTTATTTGGTTTTTGGAATCTTTGACTCTTGAGAGGAGAGGGGGTGACACTTGTCACTTTCCCATTGGTGAGGAAACTTTTGGGTTCCTCTTCTTATTCTTCCTCATGTGGAAGGAATGGGTCTTCTTGGTTCATTTTTTTGGAGCACTTGGAGAATTTTGGGAGCTTGGAGGTGAGCTTGGACAAAGGGGAAAAGCTTAGAGTCTTGGAAAGCATTATAGAGGTAGGATACTTAACCTTCTTCTTCTTAGTTGTGCTTATCTTGTTAATATGCTTGATCAATGAAATAATGTGTGTGAAATAATGTGTTGAGAAGTGTATGATGAATGTAGTTGTTGTTTGTTCTTGTTGTTTTCTTTGTTTTCTCTCCACCATCATTTGGATTGATGGTTTTTGGAGAATGTAGGGGAAGAGAGAGGGATTTCCCTCTCAAACCTCATGGTTGTTGGTCAAGCCATGAAGGTCCCTTCTCATCCCCTCATATGGTTTGAGGTGGGAGAAAGGTTCATATGGCTTGAACCTTTCCCCATTCTTGGTGAGGAAACCCTTTTGGGTTTGAAAATCCTCCCAAGAAGGATTTCTATAGCATAAAGGAGGAATAAGGAGGATGAATGATTAGGAGGTATAAGGAGTTTTGTATATGTTTTTTTGGTGCTCCTATGGTTGGACACCTTGATTTGGGCATCCTACTTCCTCTCTTCCCCCTTGTGAGGTTGACCTTGTTATCCTCATGTTGTTGTTTTCATTGTATAGTAGGTCTAAGTGGTTGATTGGTCTTATGTTTTTCTTGTTGTGTGTGTTTAAACCCCATTATACTTGTGCACATTGTGGAAGCTAGTTCCTCTCTCCCATGGGCTTGGGGGAGGCTAGCATGACTTCCAACCATGGAAAGGCATGTGATGATGCCTATTGGTTGGGTGGTAAACAAGCCATGTTCTCTTGGAGTTGGATTCTTGTAGGAGTATTGGAGTTGGAGCTCAAGTTGGAGATAGTAGAGCCTCTTGCCATCTTGGTCTTTCTCATCTTTGGAGGACATTGCCTTCACTTGTAAATAAATGTGGCTTGTCAAGTCTTTACACTCTTGTAAATAACCATTATTGTACTTATTGTTCCTTGAAAACATTGGTCATTACTAAGAAAGTTTCTATTTTATTGTTGCAAGAATCTTGTAATATTATCATATTGAAATCATGAGTTTTCTTTTAGTTACATGTTATACATAAGGTAAACGAAGTATTTTTTTTTGTTATCATCATGAGTGCTTTGAATAGAGAATGAAATCTACATCATATAGGAACATACAAAGATAAAAATAATTGACGTGCTTGAATAGTAGGTTAGAACTAACCATAACACATTGGAATCAAGATGAAGAAGGAAAAACTATTGTGAATGAATAAATCATACTTATTAGCACTAATTGAACTTCTTAGTATTTTGAAGGAGTGTACGAAGGTCAAAAAGAATTGCAGTTGTTTGTAAAATACTTAGAAATATGAAGTTCATATTTAAATGTTAATCCATATAAAACCATAATAAACTAGCTTGTGGTGCAAATTAAGTCGCAACAATTAGTATGTTGTTTATTAATCCACACTCATTTAATTATTACACAGGTAGGGATGTAAACTTTCAATATTTCCAGTGATGTATGCACAATTACATATGTTGGGATGTATAAAGGGAAATTGCTATCGCACAATTTAGGAAATACAATGCTAGAAATGAATTATTTTATAACTCGAAATGAATACTAGGGTTATCATCAAAGCATTTAAAAGACAAATCATAAATAGAGGATAAGTTGTTGTAATCGTGTAATAATTACTGCAATGGTTAGAAATTACCTAAGAAAATGAACATATACAGATAATTGCAATTGTATAGAAAATCATCATTATTTGTTTACATACTAGAAACGATTTCAAACATTTGGACAAAAAAAGCTACCAAAATCAAATAGAATAGATAATTTTGAATGGAACATTATTGCTCATTGTCTAGACTTATTTTTCATTGCCTCCATATGTCGATTATCTACAAAAATGTGATTACATGTTGATTTATACCTTTTTTATTTTTGGGCTATATAAATTTGTGATAAATATGTATTAATTTAAAGTTATAATTGTCAAATATTACTCAAACATTTCAAATATTTTGATCTTTATATGGTTGGAGATGGCATGGTGTGGCCATTAAAATAATATGTGATTTTTAAGAAAAAAACATATGTTAATATAATTTCGGCTTTTAATTTATAGTAATGTATAGAATATTTGAGGGACTTAGAGGAAAAGCATGTCATATGCTTTTTCAATATATCTAACAATCAAGGTACTATGGAACAACACACTTTTTCCTATATTTTTATTTCATAGTTTAAGATTTGTTTAATTTCTTCTCATGGTTTTATTTTAAAACATACCTCGCTAGAAATAAAAATTATTTTCACCAAAAACATTGAATCTTGATTCCAAGAGTGTCCTAAAATAAATTGAAAAAAATGAAATCCCAAAAACATATTGAAAGATGTTTATATATATATATATATATATATATATATATAATAAATGAAAAATTATACTTGAGAAATATGACTATAAAATAATGCATATTTAATCATTAATTTGTATATATTCTTAGCATTTCTATAGATAATCATCATAAAGAAGGATTGAAATACAAGCTTGGCGAAACCTACTATCTATGTGTGAAGATACACACACCACACACACACACACCTCTCGTATATGTTCGTATGCAGACAAATAAATGCATATATAACTACAACTTTTTTACAAGAAATTTTTCAAGTGCTATTAAATTTGTTTTATTATATTCCATTAGTTTTTCTTGTTAGAATTCATTATAATGTGGTATTATTGCATCAAACCACTTTCCACAAATTACCCCTTGTGCATTTTTCATATATGACTACCAGGGTCCATTAAGTTAAGGGTATAATGGTTATGTCCTTCCGAATAAAATGGTGGTATTGTAGATGTGTATTCATAAATTATCGAACCCTCATACACATGTCTATGTCAATATATTCATAAATGCATAATATTTTTCCTCTTCCTACTAGAAAAATTATCATTTAATATGCACTCTTTTAAAGTTGTATTTCCACAAAAAAATTTATCTATGTTCAAAGTTCTCATTTTTTTTTTTTTTTTCACTAAATAAGATATGAGGGTGTAAGTAATTTCATACGAATCCACAAAAATGGGAAACCATACATAAAGAATGTAAAATATTTGATAAATTTCCTTAATGAGAAAACTCATGGACTATAGTGAGTGCAAGTAAGTCACAAAATGGTTTTACTAAAAATACATTCACAAATTTAAAGAATATTAATATACAAAGGTGTAGCACTAGAATCCATAACCTTTGTCCACATACTACCACCAAAGTTGAAATGGGATATATATATAATAAGTACGGACATATATAAAAGAATAATTGAAATCAAATTTACTTGACATCCCGTTCAACATACTTTGGAATTGATGTGCAATTACTAGTTATATTTCATTTAAAAAGGGAATGTTGACATCGTTGGAATGACATTTATTATGCCCTACATCAGAAATAGCGATCGATATTATGGATGACCATAAAATTGATTTTGTATGAAATTGGAAAATTAAAAATGAGATAAAGTGGATAAGTCTATTTTATAGTCTATTATCAAAGCATTTGAAATATTTATATAAGAAAATATGGATAAAATAAGGAATAGGAAAATGGCTACACCAAAATCCTTTCTCCCATTTATAATTTAGCCAAGAGGAATGCTTCAATTGAATAATCACACCGTGTGATAAAATATTAACGATGACAATAAATTGAATTTGTTTTGTCGTTATAGATAATTTTAAGTTAAAATTGCACTATTTGACCATCTCTTAGAAGTTTTTCCTATTTGTTTGAATATTTCAATAGTAATATCTTATCCAAATAGTGGATTTGAACTTATATTGGCCTCTACTATCCCTTTGTTGTAAATAATTTTTGAGTCCAACATATTATGCTACTAAATTATGTTATTTACAATAGATTCATTAGGAAATGTTCATACAAGATTAGAGAATCATTAACGAATTTATAGGTAAGAGAATTTTTTTATCTGGAATTTCTTTTCAAGCATGACACATTGGTGTTACTAAATTACTATCATTTTCATAATATAGAAATAAATTTTGAGAGAAGTTAATAGAATTATTAGTCAACATATATTCTCGAAACATTTTTTTAATATATGTTTTATTTCTAACACTAAGTTAATGTGATAATATCATTTACTACTAATCACTATAAAATTTAAAAAGAAGATAAAGATAATAATTAATGATTTTACTCTACATACAATTCAATATAAAATTTTAAAATTATGTTCTAGTCATTTTAATTATCCTTAAAAGACTTAATTTTGTTATTTCAAAAGCTAAACAAAACATAAGCAAGAATATTACTAAAACATTCATATTCATGGTAAAATGTGTGTCATCTAAATAGGAATAATAGAGTCAAGTCATTTTTTTTTTTGTAAACATTTAATATCATTATCTATGAGGGGAGAGCATACAAAAATGTAACCGATTCTTTCATTTCCCTAGTTTATTGGCCTTTTGTTGGGGGTTTCGGGTTAAATACCAATATTTTAGGAAAAAATATAATAAATCTCAATGTGGTACTTGGTTTAGTTATCTATTTCGAAAAGGGAAATAGAATTATGGGAGACTTGTAATGCCCACATTTTCCCCACCAAAACCCATGATAGAATCTAGATGGGAACAAAGGACAATTATGAAATATATATATTTTTTTGATAAGGCATTAACCGAGATTTAATTATATCCCAAATATAAAATGTAGTGCCAACTATAAAATAACACTAACATATAATTAAAGAAGTATAGATAAATAGAAAAGTGTGTGAATGCATTTACTTTCATGGCGGTGGAGTGTTGCGAGGCAGTAAGTGAGAAGGCCCATGGACCTCCTTAGTGGCTAGTCGACTTGTCATTTTTCATGGAATGATGATAAAAGCACATCATTTTTGATCCAGTGCCTCAACCATGTTGAACCCAAGTTAGTATTGTAAATTTAGAAGAAAATGGATCGTTACAGCTATAGTAGTGGCTATGGCCACGCAATCTATTGTTTTGACATAATAAACCCTAGAGATATGCAACTATTATTGGCAAGTCCGGGTATGGGGTAGGATGAACTGTATTTAGGCATGGATGGGTGAAAAAAGGTCTCCAATGTTTAAAATTTACCTTTTCAGCTTCCACCCAACCCGCAACGATAAAAGCTTTTCACGCTTATTCTAAATCAAGACCAAAATGGGGATTTTACCAGATTATGTTATTGTAAGTTCCCTGAAAAATCTTCCTCCAACTTGTGGAAGCATATGAAAGGCATGTAAACTATTAAGTAAAAATTCTGAGAGAAATGTGGGTTCTTGGACTGCAACTACTGCAGGATATATGCAAAATGCATTTTTTTAAAAGGCTTTACTAACTTTCAAGCAAATAGAATCGATAGGTTTAGAGCCAAATATTCTTCTTCTTCTAATATCACTTTTCCCTAGCCACAATACTAGCTGGAGACTACAGAGATTCTTGGATAGAATTATAACAAAAGTGAGAGTTTTAGTTTTTCCCTCTACCTTACTTGCTGATCATGAACTCCCATCATCCACAATGGAGACTTTGGGCTGTGAGTTGATACCGTGATAGAAAAGGATGAGACTTTGATGAATGGGAGCATCCACATTACTATATTCAAATCCATCAAATAGTTTACTAAATATATAATAAGACTAACGAGGGTTTTAATTCCAAAGCAATTGGATGCTTCATTTGCTCTAAGATTTACTTTTGAAATCTTTCGGGTTTGTGGTGACTGTTTTTCTCTCTACAATAACAACTTGATTGATGTAGATCTTTGTGCATCTCTTCACTATCTCAGTCTCACTTGTTATTGGTTTGATATCCTTCCTTGAGTTGTGGGTGTCCTTAATGTATCTTGAGCTCAGGTTTGGTGGTTTTGTTACTAGGTTTGTGATCTACCTATTACATGCTTCAAGAGATGTGGTCACATGGATTTTTCCTAACCATGTAAGATTCTTCGTGGTTTGTATTTGGCAAAATTTTATAGTTTATATGGAGGTATTTCTTGTATTGGTGTTAAAATATCCTATTTCATCGCATGTAAAAGAAGGTTGTATGCGGGTATGTGTGGATTTCTTATTCATGTTGGCTATCCTAAAGGATCTCTAAACATTATCATCAAACACCATTAAACATGTATTGGCCATTACGGGTTTATATTCTTGGTTATTCTTGGTTTATACTCTTGGTTATTGAATATCACATAGAATATCCTTGTACATATTGAATTTAAACCCTCACTTCATGATGATGTAGAAAATGTACCAACCAACTAGATTTCTACGGTACTCCTTTTTATTTACTGAGCTAAAGTTTACTTCCCTAAAAATAGGTTGACCATTTCCTAGTTTAAATTGATAAATTTGTGATTTCCAGAGACTCGCAAAGTAACTTTTGTAACTTCAGAAAGGGGATGTTAATCTTCTTTCATGTACCTTGTTATGTGAGGAGTCACCTCAGTCTTTGGATTGACCCCAAATGATCATTTGTGATCTTCTGACACCCTCCTAGTTACAAGGTTTTTACCGTTTTGCAGTTGTAGGAAGCTACTAAAATTGAAAAGTTGGCTTTCATTTTGAATTTCCCTTTGAACCCTTAGCAATAAAATGCTTATCTGGGTTCGCAAACCTCTAATGTTTTTACTAGACAATTATATGGAACATTCAATTTAGGAAAAAAAATTTTTTATAGTGTGGAAAAGCCTTTTTGTAGGCCTATGGTAGTAATTTGACTAGGTCAAACTGGACCAATTAGGACCAGTGGCTTCAGAAAACATGTCGCCGGTTGAAAACAATTTTCTAGTTCTTAGTCCCATCGACTCTGATGAGTTATCCTTATATAGGGAACTTGTAGGAAGTTATTAATTGTGCATTCATCCATCGAACGTTAGTTTTGGATGTGGTTTTTTGAGCCCTCAAGCTCACTTTTAATCATTAATAACTAGCTTATTTATGACCAATGGCCCCTCGAAAACAAGTCACTAATCGTAAAGCATTCACCGATTCAACTCTCGGCCTTCCTATGAACTCTTGCTATATAAGTGGGCACGTAGAAATTTAACCATGGTGTTTTTCTCATCGAAAGACAACGTTTGAAAGTGGTTTGTTAGGCTCGAGCCCGATTTGAACATTTTTGTAGCTTGCGGGAAAATGTAAAAAGAAAGTTGTAGGACCCCTTTTGGGTTGCTGGACCACCATGGAAAATTTTTCCACATATAAATAACTGCTTCGAAAACTCTATAGTGTAACTTGTTGTGTGAAATTGAACTTTTGACAAAATGGTGTTTCTCTCTAGATCCTTTCTCTTTCTCTCTCATTGGTTACGAAATGAAGTGAAATGAATTCATGTTTGTAAACCTTTTCTTTCAATGTATATTATAATTAATATTATATGTAAATGAGAAACTAAAGACACTAATTATATTAGATTATGGTGGATTTCATGCTAGCGATTTATCACCGATTTCATGCTTGACATGGTTTTCCAGGATGCAAGAAAGATGGCGAAAAGGTGATGTGTAATTCATTATTTACTATTAAAATTTTTATAGGTCGTTGTAAAATGAATATATGTATAATGTAGTCTCATGCTATAGAAATGTTATATCTGAAATTTTCTAATATGTATGGGATGCTAGTTTTAGGGATACCTTAGGAAATGTGGATTTAATCACGGGTTCAATATGATTCATAGTTGCGTATGGTAAAATGGTTATATATATATATATATATATATATATATATATATATATATATATATATATATATATATATATATGTATAGTAAATGAATTTGAATTTAATACATTGTGTGGAATTTTTCAATGTTCAATAAATGATTAATTATTTATTATGTTGTATTCTTACTTTGTAAATCTAATAAAGAGATTTAATCCAAAAACTCAACCCTAGTATAAGATCTGTGCATAACTTGTCTTAATGTGCGTGATCCTTTGTAGCACACGAAAAATATTGAAACCATAGAATAAACTTAAACCTTGTACTCGATGGCACCTACAAGGTTAGATAAATAAATCCCCTAGTTGAAGTTTACCATCATATTCATTATGTTTAGCGACATTCTCATGAACCCATCTTTTAGGAATGACATGTTCCAACTTTATCTAGAGTATGTTATTTCCTTCTCATTTTGATAACCGTGAGGATAAAGTCCTCTCTTCAGGCCCAACACCATGTTTAGTGGTTAAGACCACCGTGCAAGTCACCTTATGAGTCCTTGTCCAAGCAACAACTATACAAAGGTAACCTTACCATATGCGAGGTAAGTATAGCTAATACTCCTTAGTATCCTTTTAGATTGTTAGGTCTTATGAGATTAGATCTATAAATTAATTTTATCAACGATTGAAGTCCATGTTGGATCCAGACGACATAAATGGAGATCGTGAAATACTTGCTTTAGGTCTTAAACTCTTGTTTATGAAATCCTTAGTTCCTCTTAGTTAAGTGTAATTTTTCCCCATTTCCATTTCTCCCACAACCTATGGATCAAATCTATTTCCCACAATCATAAGCAATACAACAACCATCATCTGCACATATGAGTACAACAAAATAACAAAGTAAATACAAGAGTTTAGATCTACCTTCCAAATGAATATTGTCAAGCACAAAAAATTTCCAAGCCTTCCAAAATCCTAACCAAGAACCATCCATTCCAAGCTCAAACACCATTCTCAAGAAAGCTCTCCAAAATTACAAGAATTCTAAAAACTAAAATGAGTAAGTAACCCTAAAACAACAATTAAACATGCATATAAAGGAAAAGGGAAGAGGAGGGTGAGGTGTCTCTATGTAGGATGCCATATCACTCATTCTCAACTCCACATCACAAGTCAAACCTCAACCCCACTGAATAATTAATAAGTGGTTGAAGAAATGAAAATTACTTACACACACAAACTAAGCCCACCCCTTTAGGACTAAAAATAAATACGTGTAAGAAAATGAAATAAAACTTACAATTTGTCTTCCCAAAAACATGATGGGGTATAATTTTGAGCCCCCAACCCATAGGTAGGGTTGGTATAGTAATTAAATAGGTGTGGGACGAGTTTAACTTGTCCCAAAGCCTCCAAAATTTTTCCTTAAGGAAAATCAGAATTTCTAAGGAGAGATGGAGTGTACAACACTTAATATCTTAAGCACTCAACTTAAACACATAAACCAAAGAGATATCATATCTAATAAATGAATTATTTTGTCCCATACATGATTAATTTATCACCATGATTAATTTATTAACTAAACACAATTTAATTAATTAATACAAGGGAAAATGCATCACTAAATATTCACATACAAAAATTAAATTAAAGGAAACAAAATAAAAGAACATACACACCCCTTGGTCACATTCGAATGTTATCCCCCATGGCAACCCCCTAAGAAAAGACAAGACACACACCACAAAACAGTAGTTGCCATGGTGATCCTTGTTGCCAATACCCCACATTCCTTCATTGTTGGTCTCCTACCCCCATAGTTTATTGTTGGGAATTAATTACCTACAAAATCACATGATACCTTTAAATCGTGGCCATATTAGTGATATCGAACTA
Organism: Taxus wallichiana var. yunnanensis; assembly: GCA_018340775.1. Taxonomy (NCBI): domain Eukaryota; kingdom Viridiplantae; phylum Streptophyta; class Pinopsida; order Cupressales; family Taxaceae; genus Taxus; species Taxus wallichiana. The sequence continues at coordinate 756,701,575 of CM031244.1, forward strand.
ATAAAACACTTATATCTACAAATCAATTTCAACATCAAATATCATAACTACTATTTTTAAGACTAAGTAATTCAACAATTACTCCAATTTCAACATTTCGATTCTACTCATACATCAATTTGCAACTAAGATCATAAACCAACTGAATCATCTAATTTAAGCACTACTTTCACTCATTCACAGTTTCACCAATTATCAAATATCAAAGAAATTACAGAACAACTTTGAACATCATTATAAAAATCAATACGAAAATAAATTGAAATATCAACATATATCTAAACTGACAACACGTCATTTACTTCCATACCGAAAGTCTACAAAAAGTTAGTCGGTTTGATTAGATATGTCTATCCTTCAATTTCCATATTGCAATTTGTTATTATCGTCGCTTTTTTTTTTTAAATGTACAATGTGCAATGATGTCTATGTGTTTAGTCACGAGTGTTAGATTAACTTTAACAATAAAATATCGAAGATTAATGATACCATAATTAATTTACGACAATGCAAATCCGTTATAGCTACTTGTCTTATCCTTAAATGCCCATCATGGTCCATAGTATCACATATAGTAAAAATATTAATAACCAAAACACAATAGCAATCATGATGTCCTGCACATTTATTGTATGTTAACCATAATACAACAACAAAGTTTTGAGAAAATAATCAATTCAATATTGATAACACGGTTCAAACAAAGCGAGAAGAGGAGTGGGAATTACAAGACTCAACTAGAGAGGGAATAAATCGGGACGAGAGGACTTGTAGTATCTGGATTTGGGAAAGGCTAAAGAAAGGGCAGGTCATTTATGTGCCCCTGGATGACCCAACCTATTTATTGCATATTAGAACAAATATCGATGGATCCTAACAAAGTTTTATGTAAGCGAGTGTTTTGGCCCTAATTTTTGAGGAGAGATGAGGCCCCCATAGAAAATATAATATTTATATGGAGGGGAGGGATCTCCCCTAGAATCGATGGAGGGGGCTATCTAGATATGGTACCCCCTCCTCTATAAGGACTTGATTTTACCGAGGTGATGAAAACAAAAATTCTTAGCCATTCATGCACCTGGGAGAGATCATTTCTAATTTTTTGTAGAAGTAATTTACAAATCCCATGATGAGACGGGTGAGATTAAGGGACATTAATTCAATGATACTATAGGTACATGTGAATAAATGATAAAAAGAGTAGATAGAGAATATCATCCAAATCGGATAGATGGGGAAAGTGATGTGTGATGGATAATGTATAGCTCAATAGACTACTTCTCAACCGAATACCGACTATATACATTTCTAGGCGTTAGTTGTTTGCCCTATCTAGCTACATGGTTCTTGGCCCGTACTCATACTACCTATCTATATAGGTATCAGGAGTCGAAAAAGTAATATCTATATCGAAACCATATCTATATAACTATTGAGGAGGGGTTGCGAATGGAATTTTGGGATGAGCTAGATCGAGGAGGTAATATATGGTATATGGTCCGATCAAGATTCTCCCGATCCAATACCTCCCAAAGAGTACTATACGGTATGATCTATATGTTCCTAATCCGAGTGATGGGGAGTATAGTCCTCTCTTTTATGTATTCATGATGGACTGGAGGACCCGCCAACCCCAAGACGCGTCTTATTCCTAGGTGGGTAAATGTATAGATTTTAGATGGGATCTATTCGGTAGTTATAAAGAGTAGTGACCCTAGCCATCCTCTTTATCTATAGTTGGCATAGGAGGACCCTTCTATCTATACTTCAAGAACTAGACTTAGGTTCCCTATCTCATCTATATAAAAATACCTAGGGGTTCGAAACAATTTTCATATTGATGATAAAAGTAGTGTCGATTGAATTTTCAACACTCGGGATGGAGCATTTAGTAATATAGCCATTAAGGAAAAGTTATTATTCATGTTATAAATGAGATTTTGGGAAAGAAGAGGGTGTTAAGTATTTGTAGAAAAATGAGTCATTTGAGGAGAATATCTTGGAATATCCTCATGTTTTACCCACAATAGAAGGTGGAATTGAATTCCAATCATTGATGTTCACCTTAATTGTAGTGGTTTTCATAATATTATTATTTTTTCATTGAGAATTGTCTTTCAAGAAACCATGCAAGGTCTACATGTGTGTTGTGGAAGCTAGGGTTTCATTATAGTATTTATTGGTAGGGTATAATTTCTTCTACTGATGGCTATAATATCGCATGTTGTACATAAGGAGAATTTCTCTTAAGGTTTCCAATAGAACATAAAAGATGCAAGTTTTTAATAATGTTTGTTTTCGGCATTTTAATTAATCCTTTTTTGTTACGAAGTCATATTGGGATTTTGTTGGTTAAGAGTAGGTTTTGGTGGCTAAGGAGAGTGAAGTTTGGATGATTTTTTTGTCCAGTGCATGCATAATAAATGTTGGATATTTTTGTGTTACATGGGTAGCTCCATTCCTACAAATTAATGGCTTGTGTTATGTTTTCAATTGAGGCAACAAATTTTCACTAGATTTCCAATCCTCTATATTTGATGTTTTTTTGGTTCTCGGTTTGTATTTGTAAGTGGGCTTGATCTAAAATGAAGTGGTTCATAGTGTTAGAGTATGGGAAGGATTCACTAAAAAGGAAGGTAAAACTTGTTCAAAACCTACAATTGGTTGGATGTTAATATACACACATACATTTTACAATAAATATATGACCGTTTCTAGTTAACTTGTTACTTTATTACATTTTCCTTTCAAACCTATGTTTGGTTATTTCCTATTCTTTACACAACACACTATAGTTTGCTTCCAATTTAATTTCATCCCATGTGGAGTTTTGTTTGGCTCCTTGAAAACTAAATATTATACCTTTTTTTTGTAAAAACTTTAAAACAGAGATGTTTTTTTAATCAAAATTTAAAAAGCATGTACATGCTCTATATAGTTTATATGTTAAATAATGTTTTTCTATATAAATGTAATGTTATTTTGAGACTAGGAAAATCACCCATTTTAGTTTTTTAATATAATCTTCCTATTATTTTTGTCCATGAGTTGTATAAGATGGAAACTTCCCTTTAATTTGAGTTCAAGAAGATTAAATTGTTTAACCCTTGCATTAAAAGTAGCAAAAATTCATTTCTTTTTCCCTTTGTTTTTACTTATTATTATTTTCCATGGGACTTTGAAACACATTGTATTTTTTTGGCCTATTGGATAGTGATAAAAAAATCCTCTCTTTGAAGGAATTGATATAGTTTCTTTTCTAGTTTTCTTGTGAGCTTCTAGACATGTGATCTAGTTTCATTCCTTTGGTGTCCATTTATCTTACTCTCGGGTTTTTTGTTTTATTTTAGATTCAAATGTGAGGTTACATATTTCATATTTATTTGATAAAATTTTTGAATTAATATTGGAATGTAAGTTTATATTGGAAGGTTTATTAGACTATTAAAAAAACCTTCTTTGAATTCCTTATTTTAAACTTTAGCAATGTTCTTATCGATCCAAACATAAACAAATCTAAATAAAAATAATCAATATCACACTTCAAAAACTAACTAAAATCTTATTATTTTAAGTATTTACTTTGTTTTGTTGTTTTTTGATTCCAAAGCACACTTTTATTATATTTTTTCATGGTTTATAGGACATAATTGTAAGCATATTTTACACACATAATAATCAACTATCAAAATTTAGTCCAAATCTCATCATACCATCATTTAATAGAAAAGTTAAGAGCTTCTTATCTAGCAAGTGTGTTCCACATGTTTGTGACATGGCCAATCATTCCAATTATTTTGGTCAAACCAGTCAAAATAAATTTCATTAGTTTGTTCTTACCACTTTGTCGCTTAAGTTTCCTTACGGTCAAAATTTTCATTCAAATATTTGTTCTAGTTTTTTCCATCGAAATGTGGTTTCTATAGATGTGAAGTGGGAATTTTTTCATTTGTTTACAAAATACCAATCTATTATATTTTAATTGCATCTTCTCCATTCCAAGTATCTTGTTCTATACTATTAATGACGTGCAAAACATTTTTGAAGTCAAAAAATTATAGAAATTGATTGTATGGAATTTTTGTATCGGGTTTTACAAAGTACCATACACTAGGAAGGCGGAAGCTCGATTAAATTATCTTATCAGTAATGAGAAGAAGTGATCTTCACTTAAGAAATAGACGAGATATGATTTTAGTATTCATATCATTTGAAGATGATAAAGGAAACCATTTCTTGACAAAAAATAATTGAAAAAAAAATTCATATAATTCATGCCTTATATGACACCACAACTACATCACACACACTTGTATGAGAAATACCTATTAAAAACTTGTTGATTTGTTACTTTTTGTGATCTTTTTAACTATGTGGGGTATATATATAATGAAGGAATTGGGAATACTCGAAATAAAAATTACAGACAATAAATCTCTTGGATGGATTTGAAAGCTATGAAATATGCACAGTAAGGTAGTAGAGCGAGAAATCATGTTGTGTATTTCTCTTTGGTATTAACCGTGTATCTGGTTTTTAAGTGCGTTTATTTCCTCATATTAATTATTCCCTATTTTGATTAAATTTTCTATTAGGACTATTTTGTTGTTGGGTTTTGAAATTTATAAACTTGGATCATTGCTATATACATTTTAATAAATAAGAATGTCATTCTATGTCATTATTTTGTATGTGTTTTTCATTATTTTCTAATTTTTCTTCCCTACAATATGTGTTTTCAAGATCACATATTTATTACATAAATTTAAGAGAGGTCATTCCCAAAATGTCAAATAATTCCCTATCATTACAATTTCACCAAATAGGTTACCTACCTTCTTGATCATATTTAATATTATTAATAAACTATCCTTATCTAGCTTCAAGAACAAGACAACACACAAAATCTACCGTGTACAACTAAAATCAAAGTACAAATATTTTGAAGCACAATTTGTAACACCATAACTCTTCCATCATACCCCAACGTATGCCAAATAATGAGCCCTAATATGGAGGGGAATTAACATTTCTTTATAAAAAGGTTAATTTTATTTGTTGTTATGAGAACCATAACCTAGTAATAATACATGTGTGTGTCTCGTGACACCATAAAACATGAACAACAAGCCATGAATCATATCACTTAACAATGCATGTAATAATTTGAAGTGAACAATGTGACTATAAATTATTTGACAAAATGTATGTACTAAATGTCGTTTGTGGTGTCTCATGTTTGTTAGGAATGCACAAGATGAATATTTTGAAAATGCTTGAAGTGTTTTTGAACAATTTTATGGGATGACATTAAATGACTCTATAACCTCATTGATTTCTTAAAACCTACACTAATTTATAATATGGTATGGAGTTATTCAAATATTAAGAAATGTGGATGTTTGTCTCATTTCTTATTTACAAATGAATTCTTTAACATAGATTCAAATGGGGAAATGTAAAATAATATTAATATTATTAAGAATGATGTTCCAATTATTGTCCGTAAGCATGACTCTAATAATTTTTTTGTTCATTTCAAAGGGATTAATTCCGTTCAAGATGATATTTATTTATTTTGTCATTTATGGAAGCTTGGTGAAATTTTTGTGGATTTTATCCTAAAATAATTACCAAATATAAGGTTTGGAACATATTTGATGAGCATTGGAGTTTACTTTAATTTTCTCAAGAAAAGATAAGACAAATGATCGGTGAAAAGGATTTACAAAATGAATTCTACAAATATTTTCCTTTTTTATTATTTTTATACTATCTATTTTTTAATTGAACTTTTATCTCTTGCATGTGTATTCTCTCTTATAGTAAACTTATGTGACTTAATGTTCTACTTATAGGTATGAAGCTTCCTTCGCCTCATCCCGAATCATTCCTATTTCCTTCTAGAACTTGTACATTCATCAACTTTTTGGTACCCGAATCAGTCCTCCTTTGTAGTTAAGAAATATCAATAGACCAAGCGGGATGCGTAGAGAATGATGGATCAATATTTAATTCATTTTGCATCCGAGGAAGGATCTCATCATCTCTTAGTCACTTGATATTATAGGATTTGGAAAACACCATGTTGAGCGTATGACATACCCTCATTCTTTAGGCTCTTCCTTTAGCTTGGGGTGAGAGGACCCCTTTTAGATTTTTGTCTATAAGGGTAATGAATATATCAATAGTATTTGACACTCCTTTATAAGGAAAATGAGAAATAACCTTGGGAAGACATGGTCAATTCAACAAAGTATAACTCTCATGAGTTGTCACTCTAGAAAATGCAAATGTCTCCTAAAACAAGGCTCGAATACTAAAGACAGCAATGGAACCAACTTGCTTACACATATTTTTTCTTTAACAAGGCAAGCATGGGTAGTTCTAGTGGGATTTGTTAGTTTTAGATGTATTTGGTTGGGGAATTAACCAGGATAAAGTTGATTATACCAAATATTTTGGAGCTCTTATCAAATGATGGAAGATCTTCTTGATGAGATGAGGAAAAGACTTCAAATAATTAATAATGAACCTTCAACCAAAATATGTGTATCCATGGAAGCCCAAAGATACATGGTTTCACACATTCATTGAGAATTTAAACATAAAATATCATGATAAAGCCTCAATTAAACATCAAGAATCCCTAATCTATCATGGCTAAGATATAGTCATGGGCCAACGAAAAATTGGTATCAACAAAAATGAAAGTAGAATGAACTTAATACATTTAGTTGTAAAGTGAGATGAAATTTGTTCTCACAAAGACAATTGTGTGTACCACAATTCTACAAAAGGATAAGATCTTGTGTGATTTAGAGGAATTCTTAACATAATATTGCAACAAGAACATGAATAGCTACTTAAAACACCTCAAATTAAAACACACAACACAATGCTCATGATTAATACAATTAACTCGAGCTCATCAAATTTATAAACAAGTAAAAGTATCATTTATAGTCTCAATGCTTTTCAATGGTTGTACACTCACAACCATCTTTACATGATTCAATTTGAAGGATAAGGAAATTAATAGGTTTCTCATAAACGTTCTTTGAAAAATGGTTTCTTTAAGTTTTCTCCTTTCACTTCTATAAATTTCAGAAAATTTTAACCCCCTTATTCAAGAGTGTTCTCATCACATTTATACAATTTCACTCACTCACTCATCCTCTATTTTCCCCCAAAAACATGAATCTTTAAAGAGAATATTCTTTTCTATTTTTTCTATGTGGAAAAATTGTGTGCCATTCACATTACTTACTTTCATTAGATATGACGAGGGCACCATGTTGCTACCTTTTGATAGTTATCTTAATCATTCATTTCCTCTTGGCATGTGAGAAACCCCTTTTTAATAATTACGAGGTGGTTCCATATGGCTTGATGTGACAAGAAATCATTTTCCTCTTTGAAAATCTAGCTCGAGCAATGCATACTTGCATTCGTGCTTCTCGAAATGAGTGTCCTTGTGTGGATTATATCACATCAATCAAATGTCATATGTCGCCTAGTACCAATTTCTCTCAATTGTATTCTTCTCGTGTGATCTGAGAAAAAAATTCTTTCATCCGATGCCAACGATTTCATTGGACTCAACCTATTTGCACCATTCTCATTATAAACTCAATTTTACTTGCTCACCAATATGCATATCTTTTCCTATCTTTATAGTGAATAATTTTTACATAGATTTAATTAGAATAATGGTAAATGTGGTAGTGGAAAATAATTTAAAAGAGATTTATTCAGATTATTTAAACCAAATATTCAACATGCATGCTCCAGATGAAGCCTTTGTCAAATATTTATTTACTATCGTACTACCAGGGATACTAGAGAACCCCTAACTTATCAACAAGTTTAGCTCACACTCCTTGTGATATTGATCAATATCAATCCTATCTTCTTAGCATTCCAATCCATGTACTTCCATATTTTTGGCTAGAACATTAAAAAGTTCCAAGAATTAAAGAAATTCTAGATTGAAAGGAGGCCTTACATGTTAGGCAAGACTGATTACCAGGGTCCCTTTTTATGGAATGAAGAATTTCGCTAAAGGATATTCCAAAGGAGTCCTAAATTTTGTATGACATGTATTCGATTGATACGATTACTGCCATTTCTCATAAAATGGATGAACTGGAGTGGAGAATCATTTCACTGGAGAAAGCTCGGGAAGGACCTGTTCCATTACAACCATCCACCACACCATCATTGTCTTCAAAAAATAAGAGGGGGAAATCAATATCCCAACCCCCAATTATCATTTTCGATGGAGAAGAAGAAACATCTCTACCTTCTCGTCACTCTAAGCCAATAATTTCCTCTTCCAGGGACAAAAGGGGTAAGTTTGTTATCGATCTTTCACTCATTCAATCCATCAACCTCCTCTCGATGAAGTAGGAATTTTCAGGCCCCGACCAATTCCTTTTGTAAGAGATCACCCACTCTTCATAAGGAGATGGAAGGGTGAGTCCAACTCAAGATATCTTGTTCCACCCGATCCATGCATAGTGTGCGATTCTTGCTCTTTTAGCCACTTCATACATTCGCCCTTAGTCCGATCCTGATAATTCTACTCATCACAAGGGGAAAGGGAAGAATACATTTTTTAATAGGTTGTTTGGATCTTCTAGCCATGAGTACAAAGTAACCCAAGAAAAGCATTTGGAAAGTTACACCAATATGCCGTTTTCTTGCTTCCAATCTAAAGGGTGAATCATGTTCCACACGTGAACAGAATACTTCTGTCACTTTTATGAATAGAAGCTGTCCGCTTAACCATCCGGCGGCGGTACTTAGCAGAAACAAAAGGCTTCTACTATAGTGAAATAACATTAGGTTTATCAGTCTGCTATAAATAGACTTGCTGAAAAAAAGGGCAGGATTTAGCAATTGTAGAATTAGTGCAACAATGAATTCCATTTCTATATTGTTGATCCAAGGAATAAACTCGTTGATTGAGGAGTCCGATAGATCACAAAATAGTACCTTAATAAAAATTAAGAACATTCCCGAATGACCCTTATGTCATTGATGGATATGCGGATGTCTCGAGATCTAGACGGGTCCATTGTTTTTATTCGGATGGCATAGGGCTCATATGAATTCATGTTTAGGAAGAACATGTGGTTAAACAAGATTCCTCTGCTCGAAGGAAATTTCAAAGTAGGTGCAAGGGACAACCGAGTGATTTTTTTCTTTCTTGTGTCCTTACTTCAAAACACGTATACAACTTTCTTCATCACATGTACGGGCCCCTATAGAACCCCAATTTTGATTTATGTCTGAAACTATTTCTTTATCTTTGTTATATGAATTTGTATGATGTTTGAAAACTTGAAGTTTAGATGTTCACATCACCCCACACTCACCCATGTTTTATTAGCATTCTTGGCGCTTTAATTGTAACTTTGCAATTCCTATGATTTCATCAATAGTGGTCATAAGTTTTTTGTTAACTCGCCACATGTTTGTCTCCATTTAAAGAACCTTGACACTAATTTTATCCACACCTTCAATTTGCATGCCTTGGAACCCAAAACCGCATTAAATGTTTCTTAAAATTGAGTCCTTTACCTATTTGTTTGGTTCTCTCGGTGGTGGTGGCCACTTTGCATGACACGTGGAGACCCACACATCCTTGGGTCTTCCTCTATCTCTCCTTTTAGTCTATGTCTGGGTGGCATGTGGAAGCCTACGAACCCTCCCTCTTTCCTTTGACTTTTGAGCTTGCCAAGGTTTCCTTGCCACACCATTAGCCACATGGCAGATCCTCTCTCCTTGAGATTTTTTTATTCTTTTTGCCTTTCCAATGATGTGACGAATAGACACGTGGACACCTTCCATGTTTGGTTACTCGCGCCTTAAGTAAATTCGAGTCCTACGAAGCAAAAAGAATACTAGGAGGATTAAAGGGGCCATTTTTCATAGGATTTAGTGGGCCAACATAACTATTACATTCCTTAACCTAAAAATAGGATTCATGCCCTAAACACATGACTCTCTTTTGTTTCCAACACAATCCTATCTCTCGAGCATACATTTTAAAACATGCAAAAACCAATGAGAGAAAAATTTACAAAGGCATACACTAGATTCAAGGGTGAGATTAATTTGAACACTAAAATAGGCTCTGACTTGGGATGGGCACCCCCATGTGTGCCGCAAGAACCACACAAACCCAAATCAAACAGAACAAGTTCTTAAATTCCATTGGGCTATGGGTTAGAATAAAATGTGTAAAAGGTTGAAGAAATACAACCTTCCACAAGAACAAACCAAGAAACCAAGGAAACTTGTGACTATAGACCAAGAAAAAAAAGGTAAACAAAAACACACAAAACAAAAAAGCAAAGAAAAATACTATACATTGTACAAGAATGTGTACCTTGTATGGATTAATTGAGGAAATGTTTTAGATGCCTGCCATTAATAAGTAATTAAAGAAGATCCCCATCTAGATCCTTTAGGAAGAATGTATTCTCACCAATTCTTATCTTAATGGAGTAATGGCCCATCCATAATGCATCAAACTTTCCATGTCTTTTCTTCATGCCTGGTGTACCTAACTAATACAAGATCCCCAGCATTAAAAGCTTTAGGGGTTACCTTTTATCAAAATAATTCTTAAGTTTCTCTCTAAACTTAAGGTACCTCTGATGAGACTCTCTTCTCTCTTCATCTAATGCCAATATATAATGCACTCTTGTCTCTCGATGGGTCTATTAGCCCTTCTTCTACAAGTTGTTGCAAAAATTGATACGATGATAGTTGCGGATGTAAAGGGAAATACAACTTGAATTCCATATACCGTCTTAAAAAAACTCTTTCCAATGACTGTTTTAATTATAACTTTGTCTTCCCATAAGGAAAACTTGAGTTTCTCACCCCACTTCTTCTTGTTAACCTCCAAAGTTCTTATAATTATTTTGAGTAGGTTTTTGTTATTGGATTCAGCTTGACCATTCCTTTGAGGATTATAATTGGAAGAATAAGTCAAGTTAATGGCTTACTACCGACACATACTTATTAATTTTTATCTCAGTAAAGCTCATAGCATTGTCAGCCACAATTTTTCCTAGCACTCCAAATGAATAGATGATGTTATTTAGGATGAAATCCATCACTACTTGATCAGTTTCTTTTTTAGTAGGTATGGCTTCCACCCATTTAGTAAAATAGTCTGTAGCTACTAGAATCCACTTGTGCCCAGCACTTGAGGAATCCACCCTTTCTCCTATGAAATCCATACCCCTTTGTTTAAATGGAGCCTCAATAGATACTGGTTACAAAGGAAAAGCATCGATATTTTCATTATTTTAGAAAACTTTTGACATTTTTCACACCTTCTAACCAATAATGTTGTATCTTTAAAAATTTTAGGCCACCAATAACCTCTGCTCTCGAAATCTTATGAGCAGCTGCTCTTTCTATAAAGTGACCTCCACATACACCCCCATGAAATTAATCAATAATCTTGGGGACCTCTTCCTCTCGTTATACATCTCAACAAAACTACCTCTGGGTTTTTCCAATCCAACCCATACTCTGTCATAACATATTTTTGGAATTTAATTTGAGTGTCCTCCTTTGATTTTTATCCAAGTGACATGGACACTACAAATTTCTAAGGTAGAATATAACATCGTTATGCCATATGGAATATATTATTTTATCCTAAACACTCTCATTTTCTCCTTCAACTTTATTGATTTCCATGACATGTAGATTTCTTTCTACCATTAATCTTGGAAGTCCCAAACCCCTTACCAATTTTTTTGGTTTGAAATTCCATATCATATTCATGTAACGTGTTCACCCAATGGAATATTTTACTAGAAACCTCCATTTGTGATAAAATTTCCTTGACCATAGTATGGGGAACATAAGCAAAAATTATAGATCTTAAGATATAAGGCCTAAAAATATTGGTTTCTCTTACCAAAGTGAAGGCATTTTTTTCCATGATGGTATAATTCAACTCACCCCCTATAAGGATTTACTAAAAATGCAACGAGCCTTTCATTTACTTCTTCATGTTTTTGCAATAGTACAGATGCAATAATGTTCTCAGATGGAAAGGAAAATATTTGAAAATCCTTCTTGTAATCGGGGACTATCATTACTCAAGCACTTTTCAATGCTTCTTTAATTGCATTAAAAGCTTGGTGAGCTCCCTCCTCCTATTTGATAATTAGATCATTCTTTAACATGCTTGTAATAGGTATAGTCATTTCAGAAAATTTTGAAATGAATCTCCTAATAAAATTTATCTCACAAAAGAAAGACGGAATAGCTTTCCTTATTTTTGGGACAAGACCTTTACCAATTACTTCCACTCTTTTATGGTCAATCATGACCCCCTCTTTTGACACAATATGTAAAAGAAATGTTTCCTTCTAAACCCCAAAATGGAACTTTTTAGATTCAATGAGATGTCATATCCCTTCCATCTAATCATCATTTTCTCTACATGACTCAACCGATCACTTCTATTTTTGGAGAATACTATCACATCATTTTGATAAAATGTAATTAAATCATTGATGTAATATGATAATGCAACATCCATTGCTCTCTTAAAAGTAGCCCCAATGTTCATTAAATAAAAAGGAATTATCACATAAACATAAGTACCCCATAGAGTGGCAAAGGCATTCTTGATTCTCTCTAATTACTTCATAGCCACCGAGATGTATCCTGAAAACCCATCTAGTGTGGAAATAAATTTAGATCTAGTGAATAAATGTAGTATGTTATCCATATTAGGAAATGGATAATTATCTTTAATTGAGGCCTTGTTCAAGTTCCTGAAATCAACACACATCCTTATGTCTCCATTTTTATTTATAACTTGCAACATGTTTTACACCCATGAATAATATCTTGTTGGCTATATGATCCCTCCATCCCTTAACTTTTTCAATTCTTCTTGCATTTTGAGGGAAAGGAGTGGATTAATCAGCCTTTGCTTCTGCCTAAATGGTTTTGCATTAGGTTCCAGTGGTATCTCATGTTGAAAAAGATCCTCCCTACATGCTTTCAATTTTGAGTAAGACCATGCCAAGAAATCTTGGTACTTTTTCAGAAACTCAATGTAGGATTGCTTTTCATCCTTACCCAAATTCTTTGCCTAGCCATACTTTCCTAGGTCTTTCTTCGAGTTCCACAATTATGATCTTCCACATCTCTTGAAGTAGATATATGTCTATGAACTACCCTGTTAACATTATCAAAGTTGGATTCTAAAGTCACTAATCCTATAGGGATTGTGCTTGTCTTCAATTGGATTATGTCTTTACCAAACATGGTATCTTTCCCATCACACACCGTGACCATTTGTTCCTAGTCAATACACCGATAAGTAAATTATACTTCATTCTACAAGAACCACTAAACTGGGCATCATTACAAAATACTTTCCAATGTTTTACATTTTCAAGGATATATGGTCTTGGTAAAACTTAAATATTTTAATCATAGTAAGGAGAGACAATTTTAAATCTATAGCCAATCACTTTATGCCAACCTATCTTCTCGCAGTAGTTTGAGTTCATTCATGGTATAGTATATTAAGGGATTCAAACATCTCAACAAAATTCCACACCTCTTTCTTATATTGTTTCATTCTTCGATTCGTCAGTAGCATATAGTTTTCTCACTTGCTTTACCATAAGTTCAGAGTCTCCTTTAATAATTATATCCTTGATACATTTTTTCGAGAAATCCTCATGCTTATGAGAAATGCCTCATACTCAACAATATTATTTGTACATTAGATGCTCAATTTCAAAGAAAAATTAAAGGTCTATTGTTTCGGGATATCAATACAATCCCAACTCCGTTTACGAAACTAGATTAGGTGTCATCAAACATCAAAGTCAAAGGTATGCTGATTTTATCCAATTACCTACTTTTATTAATGGCATGATCTAAAAATCTACAAACCCCACAAAATTATTAACATCTACATCAGCATACAACACTTCATGAGAATCTTTTTTGGGATCATCAATCAGGTGTAACATCTTCTTCTCCCCATACAACTTGACAAGGTTCCCCTCTACTAGTATGGTGGTATATGACATATCCATTTGCATACTTACACCCACACTAGCAACCCAATTTCTTGATAGTAACATACCCCATTTACTAGGGAAATCCAAAATTACTACATTCATTTTTAAAAATGTACCAGGATAAGCTTCTAGTTACACTACTTAAAGTGGTATAAAAAGGTCAACATCAAGGTGAGATTCAACAAGGGACGTACACAAATACACTTTAGGAAATTCACCCAAGTCTTCTAATGCTTCTGGCACCTCCAACTCTGCAAACATAGGGGAAGATCCACATTATTTGCATCCTTTCTTGGGGAACTCCCTCCTCTTTGAACCCAAAATACTCAAATGTCCTTTTCCTATGCTCAAGAATCCTAAGAAATTCAAAAATAGGTACGAGATTTTTATTGGACTCAAAATCTATACAATATCATAGGGATATATGTGGGTAATACTATCTTAGGAGGGATAATAACTACCCCTTCTTTCAAGTAAGAGACTATTCATGACTTGGGCATGGTTAGTGGTACATGAATTATTATGGATAGCTGGAACTCTGTTAGGCACATCATTCTTGGAAAGATCTTTCGAGATATTGGTGAGAAGGGGATTTTTTTATTTGGGTTGTGTACCTCCTCCTTTGGAAATTCTATTTCTGAGATTATATTCATTTTCTTAAGCCATTACCACGTTCATCACAAGCTATTGTTCCTCCTCATAAGTAATTTCTCCATCACACTTCTTAATCATCATAGCCCTTAAGTACTCAAAGTCAATATTAGAAAATTCTAAACCCTCATTTATATCAATCTAGACATCATCAATAGAAGGAAGAGGAGATACCCAAAGTGGATGCAATACTAAAAATCTTCAATAGTCCAAGAATTTATTAATTTAGTGGAGGAAACCCCAATCCATGAATCATCAATAAATTCTATCTTACAGACATCTCCAAAAGTGGAGTCATCCTCAGGATCTTCACCCTCTTCATTTGGATCATACAGAGGGTGGGGTAAAAAATATTTATCACACCAGTCAATGACATGTGCCTCTTAAACCATAAAGAATCTTATAGTCAATGGATCGGGACAAGTTTTTTTTCTCTATGAGGTTTTGTTTACTTCTTAACCCCATATGTCCCTTTCCTCTATCTTCATTTATAATCTCACCTCTTGGAGGAACACTAAATATAGTCATCCCTTGAGGCTGATTATGACCCTAAGAAATTTGTCTTATTCCCTTCTCTTCCTTGGAAAGTTTGTATAAACTCTCTTTTACTACCCCCGTAATGGTTTTAACAACTTCTTCTAGATCCATTGCCTTTATTTTCTAAGGATTTTCAAGATTGATCAATTTAACACCCTTCCTCTTGGGAGATTTTCCTGTAGCCTTCATATTATTCTGAATTTACACTACCATTTTGAATGCTTGCCTCATATTCGTAGGTTCCTTGTCCCTTAGATAATATGATAGCTTCTTATCAAAGGCATCACAATATTTAATCAAGCAAGACTTGTCACTTGGTCTCAATATTACAGTTAGCCTATTTAAAGTTTTTTCGAATCCGTGTTAAAATACTAAACTAGCTCATTAGGTTTTTTCTTAATATTATTGAATTCGGATAAAATAATCCTTGGATCAGTTTTATCACCATATTGTGTCTTAAAAAAATTCAATGTGAGCCGAAATTAATAAAATTATCGAGAAAATATTTATATTAATCCTAAGTATATTCTTCTAAAGTATGGATAAACATTTTCCCATAGATATCCTCATGCTCGATCTCAAAATCTACCATGATGTTAACAAAAATTCTGAGATGCTTGGTCACCACTAATAGCATTATTTACTTGAAACTTTGGAAATCTATTTCTTAGATCATTTTTTACTGCATTCTTATATCCCACCATCCCCTAAAAATTTATGGGTCAATAAGTATTTACAACAAAGGGGGCTCTAGGTGGAGGTTGAGCCATGTTATTGATAGGGATACGAGAAGAAAATGGGGTTGATAATGTTCGTGGTAACTCGATGGCTTTTGGGATAATGGAATAGGATTCTCGAAGGATAAATCCCCTAATAACCCCTCTCATAATGAACCTTACTATCTTGAAACAATAGAAAGGGGGACTTAAAAATACCTCGACTATTTGTAGAGTAAGTGACCTCACCAAAAATAGTATGTAATTTACCTCTAGGGTTATACATTTTAGAGTGATAAGATGGGTTAGAGTAATATTCAACTAATGGCTAATCTAAATAAGGAGTAGGGATTTATTTTCTTTCTATCGCATGATAACGTAATGGTTTCCGGATCTTTCTTCATTTTTTACTTGTTTTCCCCAATCCTAGAAACATTTTTCTAGTCATATCCGACTTGAAGAAAGACCTTTTTCCTTCCAGGTTCTATAAAATTTTCAACAAATTCTCGAGATAAAGAGACTGAAAATATTGGTATTTATCATATTTTTCTTGAATGAACAGAGTCGCCACTAAGATTTGATATCTTAGATGTATAAACCACTTGAAACAACTCGCTAATTTAATCGATCACTTATTTCAAAAATCTTAGTGAATTTCTTCATACTTTATCAACATTTACTCCTAGCCTAGTGAGATTTAATAAAAATCCTCCACAAACCAAGAAAATATTAAGTAATTGAATTCTGATTTAGCTCATTTTTTTGCAAATTCATATAAATGATTGAAGATAGATAATATATTTGCATTCATATATACTTGAGACGTTACTCGAAGTCGATATTTTCAAGATTTCCACAAATGTGCCCAAAATGGCACCAAAGCAGTGTTAGTACCCAAATTAGTCCTTCCTTTGTAGTCGAGTAACGTCAACATGTAGAGTGGGATGACTAGAGAATGATGGATCGAGATTTAGGTCATTTTGCAGCTGGGAAGGATCTCATCGTCTCTTGGTCACTCAATCTTAGAGGAGTTATATAACACCCTATTGGGGTATGACCTACCCTCCCACATTAGGATTTGCCTTTATCCAGGGTGAGAGGACCCGTTTTGTAGTCTATATTTGTAAGGGGAATGAATATATCAGTATTATTTGAAACTCCTTTATAAGGAAAATGAGAAATAACCTTGGGAAGAATTGTTCAAATCAACAAATTCTAACTCTCACAAGTTTTCACTCTAGACAATGTAGATGTCTCCTAAAACAAGTCTCAAACTACTAAAGAAAGCAATTGAACCAGCTTACTTATTCATATTTTTCTTAAACAATGAAAGGATGGGTAGTTCTAGTGGGATTTGTTGGTTTTAGATGTATTTGGTTGGGGAATTAAGTAGGATAAAGTTGATTATAACAAATCTTTGGGAACTCTTCACAAATGTTGGAATATCTCTAGATGAGATGATGAAAACAATACAAATAATCAATAATGAACATTTAACCAGAAGATGTGCATCCATGGAAGCCCAAACATACACTTTTTAACACATTCTTTGAGAATTTAAAAATAAAATATCATGATAAAGATGCAAATAAACATCAATAATCCCCGATCTATCATTCCTAAGATATAGTCATGGGATAACAAACAATTTGTATCAAAAAAATGGAAGCATAATGAATTTTAAAAAATTATTATAAAATGAGATGAAAGTTATTCTCATAGCTCAATTGTGATTACCACAATGCTACAAAAAGGCTAAGATATTTTTGATTTAGAGGAATTATTAACATAAGATTACAACCGGAAAATGAATAGCTACTCTAAACACCTCAACTTAAAGTCGACACAAAAATTCTCTTGATTAACACAATTAACTTAGGGCTCATATAATTTTTTAGGAAGGGAAAATATCATTTAGAGTTTGATTGCTTATTAATGGTGGTACACTTGCAACCATCTTGACATGATTCAATTTGAAGGATCAAGAAATTAATAGGATTCTCAGACAAGTTCTTGGAAAAATTGTTTCTCTTAGTTTTCGTCTTTCTCTTGTAAAAATTTCAAAAAAATTTAACCCCCCTTATGTAAGAGTATTCTCATTGTATTTATACAATTTCACTTTCTCACTCATCCTCCATTTTCACCCCAAAAGCACAAATCTTTAAAGAGAATATTATTTTCATTTTTTCCAGGTGGAAAATTTATGAGCCATTCACGTTTCTTACTTTCATCACATATGATTGGGGCACCATGTTGTTTCCTTTTGACAATTTTCTTAATCATTTATTTCCTCTTGGCATCCAATAGAACAACTTTTTAATAATTCCCGTGAAGTTCTATATGGATTTATGTGACAAGCAATCATTTTCATCTTTGAAAATCTACCTCTCGAGTAATGCATACATGTATTCATTCTTCTCGGAATCGAGTTTCCTCGTGTGGATTATATCACATCAATCAAATACCTTTTGTCGTTCATTATCAATTTCTCTCAATTTTATTCTTCTCGTGTGAGATGAGAAAAGTATTCTTTCATCTAATGGCATCAATTTTAATTGACATATCATGTATGCACCATCCTCATTATAAACAAAATTCTACTTTCTCACCAATATGCATTCCTTTTCCTATCTTGAGAGTGAAGAATTTTTACATAGATCTTATCATCATAATGGAAAATGTGGAGGTGGAAAACATTCTAAAAGATATTTCTTTAAAATATTTAAAAAAATCCTCAACTTTGCATGTTACTAATGAAGCATTATTCAAATATTTTTTTATATTATAGTCCCAAGGGATACTAGAGGGCCCTTGACCTATTAGAAAGTTTGGTTCATAATCCTTGTGATATTGATCAAGATCAATCCTTTCTTCTAAGCCTTCCAATCCATGTACTTCCATATATTTCGGTGGGAACATTGGAAATTTTTAGAAGAATTGAATAAATTATAGATCAAAAGGATGCCTTCCATGTCAGGGAAGACTGATTACTAGTGTTCCTTTTTATGCAATGACGAATTTTTTTGAAGTAGATTCTAAGGAGTCCTACGTGTTGTATGAAAAGTCTTCCATTGATAAAATTCTGTCATTTCTCACAGAGTGATGATCAATGAACTTCCCAGAAGGGTGGCATCACACATGATTAATGGTCTGCATAAGGAGGCAATTTCAACATTTTGGATGGAAAAAGAAAATCCATCTATTAAAAACTGAGATTTAAAATTTAATGAAATCTAATCCTAAAATAATTAAATGGTAATTTCCTACAACCAAACATGAGTTGAAATTAAGTATTAAAGATCTCAAATTTTATTTTATGGCACCCAAATGTGTAAGATTCTTAGATTAAAGGAAATGGGTTTTTTCCCCAATTGTTGAACTCAAAACAAGAAAATGTTTTCATTAAAATACAAAATAGATCCATTGTAGGATCTCTACATTAAACAAATGGGCAATATTACAATAGTGAAATCTTTACAACTAAAGCCATGAAATATTTTCCATGGTTGCTCTTCTTTCTCTCATGGCTCTTCCTCTTTCTCCTCTCCCAAAAACCTACAAAACAAAAATGAGAAAATAAGTCAAAGGAATGAATAAGAACACTCCATAGAGATGATTAGGGTTAGTGTGAAATCCCTAAGATCCTAGGGCCCTCATTGAATCCATCTAAGGGTTGTGATTCATCCCTACAAAATTTAGGTGAGAAATAGGTGGGAATATGTTTTAAATGAAATGTATGTGTAGCTTGTGAATGGGGCCTCTAAAGGAGTGTTAGAAGATAAACTTAAATTGTAACCTTAATGTGTAGTTGGTGACTTTTAAAAATAAAAAGCCCTTGACTCTTGTATTTAATTAAATCAAATCGTATCAAGGGTAACTTGAAAAATCTTGATTTAGGGATTAAATTTATTTGTATTTAACTTAATGGGAGGGTAAGTTTAGACTTATCCCTAGAATAATAAATTAGTAAATGACATTAAAACTATGCTACAAATTAATTAAGGATTATAATAAGGGGTTTTTAAGCCGATCTGGTGAGTTAAATAATGTTAATTAAATCTTATTGAAAATGAATAAAATTTTAAGAAGGAATTATATTAACTCTATTTGAAGGTATTCCCATTATAACTTGGATTTGAAAAAAAAGTATTCCGTAATTTTTTCAAACCAATATTTAGGTTTGTCTTTTGTTTTGTGTGAGAAATTTATGGGCATTACACTTGGTATCAGAGTCATGGGTTCAATGCTTGGACCCTTGGATATACTTGAAAACTCAAATAGATAACCTATTACTACCTACAACTAGATCACACAACTTTGCATGACATTTAAAATGTAGAAAACCTAGAAAACTGAAACAAAACATAGACTGGTAAACTAATTTCCATATTGATTTGTGCAGGAGACGTGAATCAGATGAGGTAGTTTTCTATCTAGAGTTATATATACCACTTATAGAGAAGGAAGTGGTATTTATACTTCCGCATGAGATGCCACAAACATTGCGGGATGTCAATGCGGTTATATGAGGTGGAGTAGTTGGGGCACAACCTGGTCAACATGATAGCGAGCCATCACATGAGGCTCAACACCCTTTGAGGCACAACAATGAGCATATGGAAGACAACTCCCATGTAGAGTCATCTAGAGTAGAATTCACCTCGAAAGGACATAGAGATAGGGTTTTAGGACATAATGATCGATCTAAGAGCCCTAGGATGAGGTATGATCATACAGAGAGACCTAGGGGTTAACATTCATCACCGTGCAGATCATATCGGGAGATCTTAAAGCTACACCTATTGCACTTATTATGGTGATACATGATTTTTTTCAGGTAGACACTTGGTTAGTGAGCTTGAGCGGGTGCTTCAAGCTTTTCCCATGTACTAGTAACACAAAGGCTCGTGTTGCAATTCATCTTCTGAGGGATGGAGCAGGTGTCTAGTGGAGGAATAAGGAGTAAAATCTCTATGTATACTAAGAGGAAATCACTTGAGAGATCTTTGAGGAGTGGTTCAGGATCAGATACTTATCCAGGAGGTTTATTCATCATAGGATAGATTAGTTCCATGACCTATGTTAGGCATCCATGACAAGATATGTAGTATGAGAGTCGGTTTATGGACTTGCTTTAGTATGTCGACTACATGCAGGATGAACAGGTTAGGATCCATAGGTTCATCAAGGGCCTGAACTTGGATTATGGAGGTGCAGTACACATTTATTATCCACGAAATTAGTTGAGGTGTTGAAAAGGCCTACATTCTAGAGGAGACCAGTGGGAAGATGCAATAGGCTAGGGATAGAGTGTGAAGCCATATTCGGTAGATGCTAGATAGCAGGATGAGGGAATCAACTCCTCCTCCTTGTGGTGGACATGGTTTTGCATAGTATTCATTTAGGCCTCCACATCAGCCATCTTAGCAACAAAAGACTTGTCCACCGTCTAGACCTCCATAGATATTTGACACTCAGAGGGGACGTAGTATGAGGCCTCCCCCTAGGGTTCCCATCAAGACACAGGAAGAACCTAGATATTAATCAAGTATAAGCTCATTAGTAGCAACCACAACATTCCATAACAGGATCATCTGGATCCATGGAAAAGACCACTAGAGTACCTATTGGATCCGCATCTCATTGAATGGAACCAAGTAATTTCTATGGATGTGGTGTACTTGGACATCATTAGAGATAGTTCCATCATAACCCTAATAACAAGGGTAATGCACTAATTTATGAGCCTATAGTGGGTGACATCTATGGTATAGTGATGCGGGCTTATGGTAGTTAGGCAGAGCCTTAGTTAGGATATTGATATGGCTTCGGAGCCAAGAGCTCATTAGAATCCTTAGTCAAGGAGTGCATAGTGGACCTAGGACCCTTCACCACTATCTTTGATCTTTTTGTCCTTCCTTTGGGTTCTAATGGAGTGATATTGGGAATGGATTAGTTATCTACACATCAAGCCATATTTGACTGTTACACTAAGGTCATATTTTGTGTAGATGATTTGGGAGTGGAGTCAGTGATAGGCTGAAGTTAGGAGACCCATCTCGATTCACACTATTTTCTCTATGCATCTTAAGTGGTGTGCATAGCATAGGTGTCAATTGTATGCTATTATAGTTAGTGATAAATAGGAGGATGGGGCTAGGGGACCTTCTCTTGAGGATCACCTCATTTTGTAGGATTTTTCAGATGTATTTCCTAGTGAGATGTCCGGTTGCTTCCCCACATTAGATAGACTTTTCACTTGTTTGGAATTTTCAAAGGCCGAATTTGTCCCTTTTCGAACTAGGACATGTGGAAGCTTTGCACTCATTCAACTCTACGTTTTGAGTTTAGCCCTTGGAGATGTGCATGAGGCACGTGGAGGCTTCCGTTGATTCTCCTATACTTAGTCAATTTTGGGCTCGTTCGAGTCATTTGTAAGCTCGAAAACTTTGAGCCTTTCTCCACTTCTTTCCTTAGAGCCTCTAGTTTTCTCGACACCGTTTTCTCTTCCCCAACCCTACTACTCCATTGTAGAGTCTTCCTATAACTTTTTTTTTGTATTTGAAGCATGGGCTCATACGATGGAACTATCCTGCCGCAATTTCTTTTTACACGGGTCGTGGTTGATCCAATTTTCTAGGGGAAAAATTGAGATAAGAATTTTACGACTCATAGGGGCATCTACTTGCTAGATGAAAATATCAAATTTCCTTGTCGTATCCATTGGGCATGGAGTCATTGGTGGTGGCTTGATGTTGATCCTGCCCTTTGCAAATGGACTCTTTGAGACCCGATTTTAGGTACTCAGTATTTGTTCTATTTTAAAGTGATAAACTATTATGGAAACTATGGGTCTCCCTCTTACAAATGTTGAAAGGCGTAACACATTCACCTGGAGGCATGTTGAACTATATAATGAAGCAAACTTGGAGCAACCAAAAACCTGTATCACAACACTTAGGGAAATAAAGCCTAAGCTACAAGAAGACAATGTGCATACGCACTTAGGGAAATTAAAATTCTATGCTAATATTTACAAGGGTGGAACCTTCCTTTTTAGTAGTAATGTTTGAGATAGATCCCGTTAACTGGGATATGGAATTCTTTAGCATCTGATTTAGCTAGCTAGAAGACATTACTATGTTTGCACCTTGTGATCATGTAGGGGCCGCTCCAAATGACATCAAACTTGGAATGATTTCGTGGTTTTTCCCGATCCGATCCCACTTTAAAACTAATTCCCCCTCTTCAAAGGTCCTTGTTCTTGCTTTCTTGTCAAAAATATTCTTGATCAATGCTTGATCTTTCTCCAGGGTCTGCATTACATGCTCTCTTTCCTCACCTACTTCAATCAACTCTGCATACCTGATTTCCATAGGTTCAAAATTACCCAGTTCTAACTGTTTCATGAGCTCAAAAGTGGCCAACTCCAACGATATGGGCAATACTACCTCTTTTCCATATACAAGCTTGTATGTAGAGCTACTTGTGGATCTTTTGGATGTGATCCTATTAGCCCATAGAGCTTATTTGAGCTTTATATACCAAATTCTCTGATTTTCATCCGATTCCTTCCGATAATCCTTAATAGGTTATTATTTTTGGAATTTTCTTGGCCATTACCTTGAGGGTAACAGTTTGATGAAGTGCTAAGGCATACACCATTCCTAACATCCCATTCATTGATCCTTGTACCAAGGAATGCTAATTCATTATATGATATAATAGTGGCGGGGACTCCAAACCCGGTGGCTATTCACTCATAGAAATCCAAGATATTGGATTCATTTTCTTCCTTAAGTCCACTTGGTGAAATATTCATTGCGGTAAGTATCCACTTATGGCCCCGGCTTGAATTTGGGTTAATCACCCCAATGAAATCTAGTCCCCATTAAATGAATGGCTGATCCACTTGAAATGGGATGAAGGGGAAGGGTTGCTAACTTCTCCTTCCCTATGAATAAGGCACACTTCTTTCACTTCTTGATCCATGAGTAGTGTTCCCTAAATAATGTAGGAAAATAATAACCAGCTTTCATGATTTTGAGAGTTGTTACTTGAGGGAAAAGTGTCCTCCCGCTTCTCCATCATGGATCTCATGTAACACTCTCTCAATTTGGCTTGCCCCAATGCACCTCAATAGGACACTATTGATATACTTCTTGACATGACTCCTCCAACAAGCACATATGGGATGGCTTGTTGTCTGAAGTATCTCCTTTTTGCTTTGTTCCATTCTCAGGGCACAAACATATCTAGAGATAATGTACCAAGGATTGAGTCCAACATGGAATAGGTGTATCATTAGCTAGATGTTATTGATCACTCTGTAGTAACATGATAGCCTCTTTTTCATCCACTGACTCATCATGTTGCTTAGAAGTGAGCTGCTCACACAGACCCTTTCCACAAACTAGTTTGGTCACTTTGATCTCAATCTCATACTCCATTACTCGAGTGATCCAACCTGCCCTCTTCTCATTCAAGTCATTTTTTAGAAGAAAATACTTGACACCAACATGAGATACTAGCAGTTGGATCTTATTTTTTGAGACAAAGTGTCCGAACTTCTTCAAACTCCTACTAACAACAAGGACATGTTTTTCAATGAAAGAGTTATTTACCTCATATTCCTCCAAGATATGACTAAAGAAGGCTACGGGTTGTTCTCGAACCTTCCTTGTTACGCTACACCAGGATGGTGAGATGGTTTCTAACCCTCCGAAGCATACAACATGGAGTCTTTTAAAAATTCTAGGTTAATAAGAGTTAGGGCTTGTGATATTGTGAGATTGATGGACTCAAAACTCTCTTTGCCTTCTACTCTCCATTTGAATGCGGGACTCTTCTTTAACATCAATGTTAAAGGATTCACAAGAGTGGAAAAATTAGGAACAAACATATGAGCAAAGTTTATTCTCCCCAAGAATCCATGGAGAGAATTTTTGTGTTGTGACGATGGAAGTGTTTGGATGGCTTAAAGCATTTCAAGATCAATTGTTAACCCTTCTCTTGAGACAATGTGGCCCAACAATTTTCCCTCATGTGCCAAGAACACACACTTCTTTGGGTTCAGTGATACTCTGAACCTTCTACACCTCTGAAACACCTGTCTGAGGTGGAAGAGATGGTTTGTAGCATTCTTTGAGAAGATGGTGATATCATCTAGATACACTAGGACAATATTGTTGATTAAGCCTTTGAATGCCATGTCCATAGCTTGCTAAAATGTTGCTCCAACATTTGATAGTCCAAATGGCATCTTCTTATAAGAATATGTACCCCATTTGGTGGTGAAGGTTGTCTTAAACTGATCTTCCTCTTTCACCATTATCTGGTTATAGCCTGAGTATCCATCTAGCAATGAAAACCTCTCAAAGCCAACTATAACCAAGTAAGATTTGTTTCATTGATGGAAGTGGGTAGTGATCCTTGAGTGATGCTTTGTTTAAGCTCGAGTATCCATCTAGTAATGAAAACCTCTCAAAGCCAACTATAACCAAGAAGATTTGTTTCATTGATGGAAGTGGGTAGTGATCCTTGAGTGATGCTTTGTTTACATCATGTAAGTCTACGCACAACCTGATCTCTCCACTTATTTTCCTCATGGGCACCAAGTTTGCAACCCAACTCAAATGCTTGATATGAAAGATGATACTGGCCTCAATTAGCTTGTTCAATTCTTTTCTCATGAGAGGCGCTATATGAGGGTTTACTGGCCTCTTCTTTTGTTTGATTCCTAGGAGTAGGTATAGGAGCTAATGTGGGCATTTGACTAGTGCTTGGAGCTCCTAGTTTTGGATATAGAGGCATAGGTGGCCTAAGAGAAAGTTTACCAGCCTTGAATTAAACAATTTTCAGCTCTAATCGAAATGTCATTTACTAGCTTGAATTAAACAATTTTAAGCTCTAATGCAAATGTCATAGGCTGCAGTAAGGTTGCACCTCCCATGGCTTGCATTAGGGAAATATTAGAATTTAAAGATCTAAGAAAGTATAAGACAACACCTTCATCTATGGGCCTCAAGGCCAATGGAGTCCTGTCCCATGTCCTTTGAAATATGAGGTTAAAATCATGTTAGCTACTCATTAGGAGCCCTCTTGATTGTTGTCAAATGCTCCAAAAGGGATAGATTATCTCCTTCGTATGAATTGATTGCGAAGAGATCTTCATAGATGGACCTAATTCTGAATGGAGCCTATTGTTAGACTCTGAACCATTGTGAAGATTTATCTTTGAGTGAAGAGGGTGAAAATTTGAATGCAATGTCCATCTCGGTGATCTCATGAATTACACGAGACATTTGTAAGTTCTTTAATGTTGTCCCTAGGAGAAGTTTAGTTCTCTCTAGTGAAATAGGGAATTCTCTTTAATGTTGCCACTGGACTAGATTTTGTGCATTGAGAACGAGTGGGCCACTAACAATGATGTCAACATAGGGGTTGGGTGGTTGTGCTATTCGATTGGCCTGAGAACCCTTGTTGATTGAATGAATAGCCTACCAGGAGGAGGTTTTGACAAGGTTCTGTTTGGTGGAGATGGAGATCTCTGGGCTCTTCTCCTCCTTCTCCCTTATTCTAGGGACAAGTGTAGATAGAGAAATAGTCCCTCCTCTATAGTTCTTAACCTTGTGTGTATTCTTCTCATGAACTTGAAATTATTAGACTCGTTGAAATGATTAGATTATGATCCTTTGGAGTCACCATATGTGAAATTTCAGAGCTTCTTAAAAGTTTAAAACTTGCAACAAGTGCACATAAATATTGTTGCATAAAAAAATGGAGACTTCTTGGTCCCACCGTGGCATGCCAAAGATGTTAGTACAGAATCACAACACCCTTGAGTGTCTCGCAACTAGGTTAGTTAAAACCGTCAAGGTGTGATTACACAACATGGAGCATCTCTCAAAGTGTGAGACCTTATGAGTTGAGAGAGCTATCCTAATTAAGGCCAATTCTTATTGCTCTCATTAAGGTGCACAAAAATAAATCGCAAATGATCTACTCTAAACTTACTATATCTTACCAAGGAGACAGGGTTGAGAAGATGCAAAAATAAACCTAAGCTAACGAGGTGATACACCAAAAGGAATTTTAAACACTTTTTTTGCAAGCTAACACATATCATAGAAATTTAATGCAAACACCATGCACGATAACCAAAATGTAGTGAGAGATCAAAAGGCAACAATAAACACCTGAGAGGGTTAAGAATCATACACAAACAAATAATATTGCTCCAAAAGTTGATACACTACATCATAGTGGCCAAGAGGAAAAATATTGCATTATAACTTGAATGGGAGGTTTGGAAACTCAACAAATTTTCTTGCAGATAAGGGAAGATGGGAGAGTGAAAAACAGAAATGTCCAACTCTTTCTAATGAGCCCAACTCCTTCTTTTATAGATGCTGCATAGAGAGAAGAAGGAGAGAGGTGGGAAAACTAATTTGAAGCTCAGCCATACGGCCATCAAAGCCCCTAAAAATCTTCCCATAACTGCCGAGTCTGCCGCCTCCATATCTACTTAGCGTGTCGAAGAAGGAAGAACAGTGGATCAAATAAAATTTGATTAGTTTGTTGGAGCAATCTGATCACGTATTAATAGCATAAAGAAATTTTCCAAGATTAAAGTTTCAGGTTTCCATGGTGTACACGAGGTCGAGACCCGTCTAATTGTGTCAAATTTGTTAAATTTCAGAAATTGGTCGAAAGATATGTCCATATGAATGTTTGAGTCGGGTCCGTATAAAAATTGTGAAAAATAGTTAGAAGAATGGGTCCGTGGGCCCAAAATTTATTTTGTGCCTTTTGGACATAAGATAACAAAATGTATAAATTTTCTTGCAGCCCCACAATTCAATTTTGTTAAAAACCCATCTCCGGGCCGCCAGTCTGCATTTTCCATTTGGGCAAAAAATAGCTCAAAGGCCCACCATCCCACATGAAATTTAGGCCAAACTCATGGGTCCTTAGGCATCAATAGAGATGTGGCTCATTTTAATACTTTATTCCTTTTGGGAGGGGAGCCAAAAATATCAAATTACCTCCGACTCGCCTCTCTTTTTACTTGGAACATGGCCACGTGGAGGGTTGGTGCACGTTTGGGGACTACTTGTAGATTTTTTTTTAAGTTACGCCAAAGAGACATGTGGCACCTTCCATGGCTTTTCTCTGTTCCTTTATGTTTTAGCTAGTTTCTTTTATTTGGTGGGGCCATATATCGACACTGGGACGCATGGGGACTTGGCCCTTGTCTAAGGACCCGCTTTTAGATTTACTTTTGAAGATGCACCGAGATGACACATGGAATCCTTGCGCTCATTTGATTCTCCACTTTGGGCCATGCCTTTGGATATGCACCGTTGAGACACTTGGTGCCTTCCACTGACACTTTCATACTTAACCAATTTGGGTCTCTTTCTATTTGACTTATGTTAAACCACGGCCACGAGGAGGGATGGCGCTAGTTTGAGTCTCCACCTTATGCTCCCATTTTGAAATTGCGCCAAGCTAACATGTGGTTCTTTCCTCTTGTTTGGAATTTTCAACGGCTGAATCTATCCCTTTTCGGGCTTGGGACACATGGAAGCTCCGCACTCAGCCGAGTCTACTTTTTGAGTTGAGCCCTTGGAGATGTGCCGATGAGGCACGTGGAGGATTTCGCTAATTCTCCTATAATTAGTCAATTTTGGACTCATTCTGAATTGTTTGTAAAGCCCAAAAAATTGAGCCTTTATCTCGCTTCTTTCCTTTGAGCCTTTGATTTTCTCTAACACTGTTTTCTCTTTCCCGACCCTACTACTCCATTGTAGATCCTGCTTGTAACTTGTCTATCGGATTTGAAGTGTGGGCTCATACGATAGAACCGTCCCTATAATTTCTTTCTACATGGGGTCCTGGTTGATCCAATTTTGCCAAGGGAAAAAATTAAGATAACAATAACGATCAATAATCATTACACCCTTCCTTCAATCGATGATTTATTTGATCGGATGAAGGATCAAATTATCTTCTAAGATAGATCTTAATTCATACTACTATAGTTTGAGGATTGCATAGGTAGATATCCACAAGATAAATTTCCAAATTAGATATGGCAACTATGAGTTCATGGTGGTACCTTTTGGTCCGACGAGCATCCCTACATTATTCATGAGTTTGATGAATGGGGTGTTAAAGAAGTTTTGGATCACTTCATGCTCATGTTTTTGGATCTACTCATGTGCATGTGAAGAACATGAGGAGAACCTTTGACAAGTACTATAGTTTCTTCATCATTAGAAACTTTACGGGAACCTAGATAAGTGTGCATTCTTCAAGTCAGAGGTGCAATACTTGGGTCACATCACTTCCAGGAAATGTATCATATTTGATCTGTGAAATATTGGAGATATTATGGATTAAATATTACCTACTATTTTTATCGAGGTGTGCAGCTTTATGGGTTGACATGATATTATCGGATATTTTTAGGACTTTTCTCCGATTACGCACCCCATTATTTCCAATCAGCGAAAGGGAAGAAATTAATTTGGATAGATAGATGTGAGTAGACCTTCAGGAAATAAAAGGAATTCCTTATGATATCACCCATTCTTTTAGTCTCATATCCACATGGAGAGTTCTTCGTTTATACGATGCTTCTTTGGCATAATTAGGAGGTGTTTTGATGCAGGAGGGATTTGTAATTACCTTTAAGTCTCACAAACTCAAGGATTATGAGCTCAATTATCTGACTCATGATCTTGAGCATGTGGCACAGTGCATGCTTTGGTTTGGTTTAGAAATTTCCTTTTAGGCAAGAGATTCATTCTCAGGATTGATCACTTGAGTCTTTGTCACCTCTTCACACAACCCAATCTCAACGCTTGTTAGCGACGTTGGATGGAGTTACTGTGTGAGTATGACAAAGAGATAGAGCATGTGAAGGGGAAGGAGAATGTGATTTTTGATTATTTGAGTAGATAGAGACATTTGGTTAGGGCTACCTTAGTGGGTACGGAATTATGGATTAGGATTTTGTGACAACTTCCACATGACAACTTCTACCTTGCAGCTAGAGCAGAAATTACGTCTTAGAATCCCATTGAGGGAAGTTTTATGCATTTAAATTAGAGTCAAATAGACTTATCGAGACACGAGGTCAGATTTATGTACCCGTGTATGGAGGTTTGAGACAGATATCTAATTAGAGGCTCATCATGCACCTTATTCAGCCCATCCAAGGGTGAAGAAGATGCATGAAACCTTGAGGTAGTTGTACCATTGAAGAGGTCTTCGAAGATATGTAACTTATTTTGTGTCATTCTATTTAGAGTGTCACAGGGTGAAGGATGAGCATCAACATTAAGATGGCCTTCTCTATCCGAACGATATACCGGAGTGGAAATGGGACATCGTATCCATGGATTTCATAGTAATGCTATTGACATCGAGATACCAACACAATGCCATCATGGTCACGGTGGATAGATTGGCAAAAGTGGCTCATTTTTCTTTAGTAAATACCACCTATACAGCTCATGTAGTGTCACAAGTATACTTAGATGAGATTGTAAGATAGCATGGGATTCCATCGAAGATTATTTATGACCGCGATCCCTTATATACCTCTCGGTTCTTGACCACCATGTAGCATGCCCTTGGGAAAATTATCAACTTTAGTACACTATATCATCCAGAGACAAATGGTCGATGGAGTGGGTGAATTAGATTTTATAGGACATGTTTTAGATGTATGCCATGGATCATCAGTCGAGATGGGAGGAGTACTTGAACTTGGCAGAGTTTTCCTACAACAACACTTTCCATAGTATGATTGGTATGGCTCCATTTTAGGCATTGTGTGGCGGGAGTGTAGGACACTCGCTAATTTGGGATAGGTTAGAGGAAAAGGTTTCTCTTGGGCCTTCTTTATTATAGGATATGGAGAAAAATATTTTTATGATTTGACAAATATTGCAGAGAGACTCGGGATAGAAAAAATAACTATGCATATCGAAGAGGAAAGTTCACGGTTTTGAGGTGGGCATGAACGTGATTCTTTGTGCCAGGACACATAAGCTTCTTATCCGTTATGGAAAAGGATCTAAGTTTTCTTCTAGGTTTGTGGGTACCTTTGAGATCTTGGAACGTATCAGTCCTTTGGCCTATCATCTAGTATTTTCACCCAGCTTGTCTCACATCCATGATGTATTTCATGTTTCTGTGCTTAGGAGGTACATTCTAGATCCTTCTCATGTAGTGGATTGGAATGCATTCCAGGTGTAGTATTAGGGGCAGGTGATGGCTGAGCCCATTCATATTTTATAGTGTAGGACCCCGACCCTTCAAGGTAGAGAGATTGATCAGTCTCGTGTCTAGTGGGATCGATATAATGAGACTTCACCATGCGTGGGATGATACCACACCCTTTAGATCATAGTTCCCACATTTATTCTAGTGACTTCTAAGAGGAAGTCAAGTCTAAGGGGAGGGGGATGTAGTGCCCACTCCTCTTTGACATTGATATTACTCTGATTTTTCTTATCTTGGATTGGAGTTATAGACATTGTTATCATATTTTGGATATTGATAGATGGAGATTGTTATATTTGATTAGCTTATTTGATAGAGAATATGGATCTTTAGAAATATGACATGATTTATAGGATGAATTATATGCATGGATTAACATATTAGTATTTGATGATATTGGGCTAGTATTGTACTTGACATGTTGGTTTTAATATATAAGTGTTATTATATGTTTTAGTTGGTTTTGTGATCTTATGGCTAATTGATAAATAGATAAAATTGAAATATTTTAAATTGTAAACAATTGGTGAATTAATTGTTTTAGTGATGATTTAGTTATGATATGAATTGATATGTATATGCATGAGTTTTATTATCTCAATGTCGTTAACATGGACACAAGACCAAAAAGGTATTATTTTAAGTTTTACAAGCATTTGCAACACAACAAACAAAAGGGGATAGGATACCAATAGTGAAGGAATTTGGGGTATTGGCAACAAGTCACCTTGGAAACTAGTGTAAATGTATGATGTTATTGTTAGTTGTTAGGAGGTCCCCATTACGGGGTGGCCTCAAATGTGACCTTGGGTAATTATGGTTTTCCTTTTTTATTTTATTTATTTGTGAGTAATTATATTTTGTTATTATTGTGAGTCACTTTTATTATTGTTGTTAAGTACTCCATTTAAGTTAATTAGAATTGATTAATTAGTGTAATTTAGGATGTGAAAAAATGGGGTAATTAATGTGAGTTGGTAGTCTTGGTTTGTGTTGGATTTGAAAGAATTTAATTACTTTTGAGTGTTGTGCACTCAACCTTGCATGCAAATTTCGGATTTTGACTTTCAAGCCAATTTTGGAGGCTTGTGGGACAAGTTAAGCTTGTCCCACACCTCTTAAAGTCACCCACCCTATATACCTATGATGTGAGGGGATTATTTTAGGCCTTTTTGTGTGTTTTAATGGAGAAAAAGAGCAATTAATTACACCTTTCTTACAAGATTCTTTAATTGTTTCCTTTAGGGGTGTGGGTTTGG
Source organism: Taxus wallichiana var. yunnanensis (assembly GCA_018340775.1). Lineage (NCBI taxonomy): Eukaryota > Viridiplantae > Streptophyta > Pinopsida > Cupressales > Taxaceae > Taxus > Taxus wallichiana. The sequence continues at coordinate 756,734,128 of CM031244.1, forward strand.
GTTTGAGTGTGTAAGAGGGTTTTCATTCCCTCAACCACCAATTTATTGTGCTTTGGATATTGGGTTTGACCTTGTGATTTGGAATGGAGGAGAAATTATGTGGCATCCTACATGGAGCCACATCACCTCTCTCTCCTCTCTTTTCTATTTATTCTAATTTGTTTGAGGATTTTGGGGTTACTTGTTTTATTTTGGAGACTTTTGTTTTGGAGGAAATTTCTTGGAGAGTGTTGTTTGGAGCTTGGAGTTTGATTGTGCTTGTTTGGACTTGGAAAAGGCTTGGAACTTGCTTGTGGATTGGAAACTCTTGCAATGGCAAGGTAGGGTCTTCACCCATGTTTTTCTTTTGCTAATTTGTTGTGCATATGTTTGTGAATGAATTGTTGTTGCATTTGTGTTTTTGGGAAGTAAAATGGCCCTTAGGTTGTGTAGGAGAAAATGTAAATGGGGATATTTTGGAGGGAGGCATAACATTCTATTGGGTATTTTAAGAGGGAGTTGGTTTAGGGTACCCCACCTTGTGATAAGTTAAATTATTTCTTATCTTGTTGTCTTATTGTTGTAGTCATAAGAGTGGGGGAGGCATAAGAGTTTTTTGGGTTGTGATTGAGTTATTAAAGGTTTTAAGGTGGGAACCCAAACCCTTTGGAGGAATAATTAAACCCCCATATTTCTTTCTATTTCTTGGCTTGATTTTAGAGCCTTTGTGTTATGAAACTTGTGTGTGTTGATGTGATTTTTTTGGTTCTTATTGTGTGGAATTTTGGTTTGAATGTGAATGTGAAAGCCTTGTAAAGTTTCCAATGGTTGTCTTATACCCCACATTGCTTCATTGTTGGGGATCGAGGGCCAATGAAGAATAAGGCTTCTCTTCCTCATTAGATTATTGGTTAGGTGGAAAGTGTTTCCTACTCCCCTATTTTGGTTGTTGTGTTTGGATTATGGGAAGATGGTGGATCTCAAGTGAAGATTTGGTCCTTGTAGCACCTTGAAGAAATGGAGAAGAGATCCCTCTTTGTAAAAGAAATTTTACCATGTTGTCTCCTTTAAATGGAGGGCTTGTAACTTAAATTTTTTTAAAAGATTGTCAACCTCTTGTAAATGTGTTGAGAAATGGTTGAGTTGTATTAAGTTTTCAAATTTATGTATATGGGAAAATAGGAAAAGGAAAGTTACATTTGTTACTTGAAAATCCCTTCAACTTGTAAATTCTACTAAGATTGTTTTGAATGAAAAATTTGCATTTTAAATGTATTAGTTCTTGTAAAGGAAAATCACCAAATCTTGCATTGTTAAATGAAGTAGAAACTTTGAAATGGGATTGAAATGAAAATAAATTTCTTCCAACCTAAGTTATTTTATTGTCTCTAAAGTGTGAGATGTTTCACTTCAAAAAGATTGATGATCATGTTGAAATTATACTTGTTGCTTAAAATGGATTTCCATTTAGTTATTGTGAATGAAAGTAAATTTTGGTCACATTTCTCATTGGTTGAAGGAAAAAAATAGAAAATGAGTTAATGTTAGGAAATTTGAGTATGAAACAAGAAATGTTATCAATCTAGTAACCATTAATGGAAGACACCTTAGTTCAAATTATTATTTCTTTAAACACCAACTTAAGTAGAAGAATTTTTTAAAATGCATGTTTGGAAGGTTATTTTTTGGAGAACAAAACTGCTGACCTATGCAAAGCAAAGGGGTTCTAGAACCACCGCCCAAAACAGAGTGATGGTTGATGAAACACACCCCAGGTAGAGAAGTGGTCATAGGACTACTGGCCTACGTAGTGTGGCGCTTTTAACACTTTTGATGGAAAAATAAAATACATCTATTAAAAACCCACATTTAAAATTTAAGAATATCTAAGCCTAAAACAATTAAATAGTAACTTCTGGCAACTAAAAATGAGTTTAAATTAAGTGTTAAAGCTCTCAAATCTTATTTTTGGCACCCAAATCTGTAATATTCTTAGATGAAATGAAATGGGATTTTTCCCCAATCGTTGAACTAAAAACAAGAAAATGTTTTTATTAAAATACAAAATAGATCCATTATAGGATCTCTACATTAAATAAATAAGCAATATTACAATAGTGGAATCTTTAACACATTATCCATAAAAATTTCCATGTTTAATCTTCTTGCTCTCATGGCTCTTTGTAGTACCCCTACCCGACATCACACCATTGCGGGGAGAGAGACACATCCTCACACCTTTTCGAGTTGTCTTTTCCTCGAGAATAATATATGAACTTTATTGAGTTTCCCAGACCTAACCACAAAGAAACTCAAGTTAACACTATAATTTAGCAGTAATTAAATAATTGAAACATACAAAACATGACAAGGGACTGTAGTAAATAGATATTTAGCCAATAACCACCCCATTTACTATCATGGTGGGTTAAATCAGTCTTGCACACTTGAGGTAAATCAAAACCATTATCCCCTTGTTTTTCAATGCAAAAAATTATTTATTTGGATTTGTGGCTACATCTGAAGTGGGTTTAATGTCTTTGCAAAATTAGTATCTTTCCCTCTTCCTCTACATGAAAGCATGTTGTTTATTGATTGTAAAAAATGGGGAGAAGAGGAAACTTTGACCTGTTGGTCATTGGTTTATTATTGTATGCAGAAGAATCTTAGGGATGAGGAAGTCCTTCATCCTGACATAATATCAAATTGTATTGATTTTTCCTTTCTCTTTTTGAGCACATGTGCTGTGCGCACTGTAATCTTTGGAATGCCTTTTTGTTTTTCCTATTTTTTATGTTTAAAATTGAGAACTCGTTGTATTGATGAAGAAGTGTGAAGTTTCCCTATTTTCCTATTATTCCATGTATGGATCTACAAGATTTATGTCTTTCACCTTCCTTATGCCAAAATAAGATCTTTGGAACTGGCATGGATTTCCATTGCAATATAATGGAAAGGGATTTCTTTTTTATAAAATTTGGAATTTCAAGTGCCTTGGTTGATATGTATACAAAATTTGGGACAATACACATGGCATGTGAAATGTTTGACAAAATGCCTAAGATAAATACGGTTCATGGAATGCTATGATTACAAAGATATACAAAAATGGTTTTTGGAAAAGACATAGAAACTTTAATGCAATGATTTTGGAAGATATTAATTCAAATCCCTCGCGTGTTATTGTCACCCTCCAAGCCTATGTCATTTGGGAGAAGTTTGCAAGACATGGGCATCCTCATGAAGTGTGGTTGTTGAAAAATAAGAAGATTTATAAAAGGGTATGGACAAGTTATCCATCTAATGACTTGTTGAAATAGTCAAAATATTTTGGCTAAGAAATGCACCTAAGAAAATTGTTGGTTATCTATTGATAGGAGAGTATGGGGGAGTACCTCACCAAACATGTTCTAACCAAAGTGAATATTGTGGAGAATGCTCAAATTGCTTTATGGAACAGGTATGGAATATTTCAAGAAACTAAGATGGTGGAATTTTGGATGCGTGGAAACCACTTGAAGAAATGCTTGAAGTTGATGGGATATCATGGAATGTGGGGATCGTGAGTTTTGTGTAAAAATGTATGGGTTTCCCCTTTTCATTTGTAGTAAACTCCACATTCATCATTTATTACATTTGGAAATTAAATTTTATTTATTATGAAATGTAACTTGAACCAATGATAAAAACCATACTTCATTTGGAACTTTCAAACATCAAAAATTATGACCCTAAAATTTCTGCGCATGGAGCACCACACCAAAGCATGTCACAAACCCGAAAATCCTTGCATGACCCATGGTAACATGAGACACTATATGGAAAATGAATTAAGTTTTTAAACTTAATTAACACCCTCGCATGTCAAATTTTGAAGCCCACTTAGTATATAAGTCACTTGTAGTCATGTGCTCTTTTTTAGTAAAATACGATTGGTTTAACCTACGGTTACCACTTAGTTCGAGTGAAAATGAAAAGCATTTCCACCTATCCCTATACCACCAGAAAGAAAATCATAATCGATATACATTTCAATGAAAACATGTTCATAAATGATTGCTGCAAGTGGATTTTGCGGCCCACTAGTTGTTGTACGACAAGAGTTGTTGACGCAATTACGATAACTAGTCTCGAAGTTGTCCTTGTAGCTTGACCTTTGTTCATCGAAATCGACATCCATCAGTCATGATGAAATATTTATATATGGGGGAGTAAGTGGGAATCATAAAAATCAATTTTAAACTTAGCACGAGAGTATTTAAGACCCAAATTTGTAACCACTTTTGATGTCCTGGGTAAGTTTTTCTCAACATGCTACTTTAGCTCAAATTTTCTTATAAGAGTCTAGTTTGACTTCTAGCCACATGTGTGACCTCGTAATACCATTGCAATTATATGTAAAATTTTATTCGATATTTTATCTTGTATAAATGAATTTTGAAATGTATGGTGATTTTCTCTCTCCACCCTCTTCTCTCTCTAGAAATGACTATGATACTTGATTGTTTTGAAAACGTAAATGAATTTGGAAATTTAAATTAGTTTAAAATTAAATACTAATGGACATGAAATGGAATTGATTATAACATTGTGAATAGAAAATAAAATGTCTCTTAAATTTCTCTCTCATCCTTAGTCTCTCTCTCTCTAGAACCTAAATATTAAGTGCAACTAAATTTGAAAGCATGAATGCATGAGAAAAAACTTTTTATTCTTGTTTTTACCTCTCTTTTGTCTCTCTCTCTCCCTTCTATTTAGTTGAAAATGTGTAAAAATGATGAATGTGTGGATTTAGGCTTGAGTGTAGGGGATTTAAATACTCAGTCCTAGGACTGATGTAATGTTGGTTGTAGGTACTCCGAACAAGAGAAATTTTCTAGATGGGATCTGTTGCAATTAATGAGTTGTCATTGTAAAGTTATATTCATCTCAAATAAATATTTTACCATAGAAAAATGATATGTATTGTTGTTTGAATAATTATTCTTTGTATATTTTGAAAAGGGAATACCAAAGTGTGGCTATATTTTATAGTGTCAAATTGGATGTGAAGTAGTACACAATGTTGTACCTATGTTATACATTATTAAACTAATCTTTTGTTATGTTAATTATTGGTATATTTCCTTAATACCCACAATGGTAGGTAGAATCTCCCCTCACCGAAACTACCAAAAATTAAAGAATGTGCTATAATACCTATTGTAATTCCTCCTCCCATTTGAGTCTTTTTCCAAAGTATAAACCATTGATCATGTTAAATAAATACTATGATCTCATTAATCATCTTCATGCTTCGAACGTAAGATTTCTTATTAAGGACCATTTCCTTGACATTTTATGATGTGGTGCTTATATTTTGTTAAACCTTTCATATTGGGATGAGTGAGGTGATCATGTCTAGGTGTTACAGTATCACCATATCCTGAATAATTTTAACCCTCTTGGGCATGATTTCCCTTAGTACCTTATTGGTTGGCAAAGCCTTACAAGATAGTTAGTGGTTCTCCATTCGATTGATCTCTTTTCAAATCTAAATTATGTGAGTGGATACTTTGTGTCAAATTACTTATGTATTTACCAAACAATTGAAATAGGTCCCTAGGAGACTTTTGGAAATGCATAAGGTTTTTTGGGATATCTCTCTTCTAATATACACCTATATTTCCATGTCTAAGACAATTAAAGTAAGTTGTCTTATCCGAGGTCGTATTCGTTGTAGTATTAAATCCCTAGGTGTTTTGTAAGTGTTATAGGGATTACTTTTGTTCCAAAATTATGTTAATATGAGACCAAAGTAACTATGTAAATATAGTTAGTAAAAAAGGTAAATAAGATTAATCTATTGAATTTCGCTACAAAAATGGCCCACCTTTGAGCAATGTCAAAACCAACAAAAATGTTAAGGTGATCATAAAATGAATTTAATAATGTATAGGTCCATGACTAATTCAACAACCTAATAAATTTTAAAAATCCAAATATGAAGCATGATCACATGGTTTGTTGCATATATATGAATCAAAAATGGTGCTAATGAAATAATAAAATGTAACCTTGAGAATGGGATGATTGCAATTATATCCAAGGTCTTGTGAGATAAGGATATTGCACTCTTTTTGGACTTGTAAAAGTTATTAAAACCATTGGCGTTAACTTCTTACTATTACTATTGAGAGTAAATCCTTAAGATGATGAAATATAAGTAGTTTTAAATCTAAAATTTATCACTTAAATTCAAAGAAAAATCTCTATAACGGGAACATATGTGTAACATACCCTTTCATGCACAATATTATTGTGAAAATATGAATTCTAATTGGAGCAAGTCATTGTGAATCAAGAATGATACAACTTACTTAGTTAACCTACATAGTTGGTTGTAATAACTTGATTATTAAAAGAGTGTACTTATTAGTATTAAATAATGATATGAATTGTACTCGGGATAGGTTTTCTATTGATCTAGTAACCTTCCTTTTTCTTATTGTGAATTTTTCCTCCTTGTAAGAGATTACTTGTCCAAACCAAGTAAACATGGCTCTCTCAAACAAATCCTTAAGTCAAATATTAGGAGGAGCATGTGTGTATATACATTCCTAATCACAATCAAGCTATATAAAGTTATCTCCATAAGAGAAATGAGAAAATTCTAAAGGAACCGTTATAGGTGAAATGTTAAACAAAAACATGCAGCCTAGTTGTAAAGAACCGAAGGGTCCCATGTTATGTGTTCTTCAGAAAATTATAGTCAACTAATTTTTTTGAGAAACAAACCTTTAACATAAGAATTTAATATTAGGAGACTCATAGTTGTTTAAAATTAATTTATTAAACAAATGAGATATGGATAACTAATGGAATTGGAGAAAGAAACCAACCATGCATTCTCCAAGAAGGACCGATGCTTTGCAAAATAAAGCAATTGGTGTTTGAAAAATAGGAAATTTTAAACCTTATGTGTTTAATCTTGTTGAAAACTATAAATTCGTATAATGGAAACCTTAATATAATGAATATGTAAACCATGAAAAGTCCATTTAATGGATTATGCATATCCTGTCTTTCTTACGTAATTGGGTCATTATCCTAGTTTACATCATTTGAGTAAGACTTTGGTGCATACCCCTTGTTTTCTTATTGTATGTGTGGGTTCTTGTTTATGTAAGTTTCCCACGTGAGGTCAAGTTTCTTTATTTAGATCCTATATGGTGTTTTGTAGCGTGCAATTAAAGTAAAAATAAAATTATTTTGATAGTTTTACTATTGTATTTTTGTGTTGAAAATGTGGTCATTATATATGGTATCGAGCAGAGGTTCATTATCTCGAGCCTTTGGGACAGATTGGAGTTGTGATGATCTTACATGGTGGTGGTGGAGATGGGAAGAGTAATGTGATATATGTTGTGATGTAAACAATGTTGTAATTATGATATTATAAAGACACATGTTGTGTATGTCACTTAGTACACATTTTTTTATTATGTTGTTGTGCTTGTGATGAGATTATTCACTCTCCTTTTCATGGATTCAATGAAGAGTTCACGTGTGATGTGACACCTTGTTGTGTGTGAAAATAATGTTAATGTCAATTGTAGAGTGTTGGAGTGTTTTGTTATTATGTACTATGAAAATGTGTTGATGTGTTGCGTGAAAAAATTATTTATAGTGAATTGGAATTTAGTGTAATTTGCCAACATTTTGTGATGAGTCATTTGTGTCGCATGTTGTATTGCAATTTCTCAGTATGTTGTAATGTTAGTCACTCTTTTCATCATATGTATAATTTTTATAATATGTGATGCTTTATGTCATTTATTAGAGGAATACGGTGACATATGACCCCTATTGTGCAAAGACTTGCACCTTAGGTGCATTATGTGGAATATTTAGTGAATTGGAATTTAGTGTGATTCACCAACATTTTGTGATGAGTCGTTTGTGTCAAGATGTAACAGTGTATTGAAATTGATTGTATGTTGTAATGTTAGTCACTATTTTCATCATATGTATAATTCTTATAATATGTGGTGCTTTATGTCATTAATTAGAGGCATATGGTGACATATGACCCTATTGTGTAGTACTTACACCTTAGGTGCATTATGTGGAATATTTATGTATCATAACCATGAAATTAAAGATTTTTTTATACCATGTGTAAGTTGCTATGGTTTATGTGCATGAATCACCATTGTGTTACTAATGTAGTTATGTGTTATGTTGTGAACCTTAAACTAGAAGAACCTAAGGGAAGAAACCATCAAGAGTGTATGTGTGGAGAGAGGAGGTATGGACCAGGTTTTCATAATCTTGAGTGAGTACGAGTGAGGAAGTGGAGTCTTATATAGATTGAAAACCCACTTCTATCTATTTAGTATACTTTGAGCTTTCTCAGTATATTGTGGATGCACACCACCTTAGGCTCAACTTATGTAAACTAGCATCCCCTGCTCTTTCCTATTGGGTTTTCCATTGAATAATCCTATGTGATTTTGACTATGTTGAGCCTTGTGGGAGTATGGAGGGATGATTTAGGAAGAGATGATGACAGTTACATTATTTGATATATTCATTTCTAGTTACATGTATATTTTTATGAGATGAGGCTTGATATATGAGTGCCAACAACTCGATGATTACCCCTTTTGTGGTCATATGAGGCAACATAGTGATTGTAATGTGTTATTTCTTAATATGTATTTTATTTGTAAATTGATCGTTATCTCTTTTTATCGTAACTAACAGCTTTTCTTGATTGATGTGTGCATATATTTTGGGAATTTATTTTTTTGTTGCACTAACATGTAGATTTATTCACTAACTATGGCTAATTAGCCATTTTTTCCTTAGTTTTAAACTTTATTTTCATTTAAAATTTTTATAGCCTAGCCCAAGGCTATTTATTTTTTCCACTTGGAAATGGATTATTATACTAGTTCTAATATTGTAATGTGTTAGAATAGGGTCATGGGATTCACCATGGAGTGGTTGAACCTATGAACCCACTTCATTGTATGGGTGTATGCCCCAAGGAGTTATAGATAACTAGCAGGTTTCTAAACCACGAGTTATTATGTCACTTGGGTTAGGGGTGATGAGGCTCTATGTGCCCAAGGCCATAGGGTGACTTCGCATCATTAAATGGAGAAAGAAGATGGGGATCTATGGTTGAGTGACCCAATATTATTGATGACACTCTATGGTTGAGTGACCTGATGTTCTCGATGTCACTCTATGGTTCAGTGACCTGATATTATCTATGGCACTCTATGGTTGAGTGACCCAATATTCTTGATGGGACTCTATGGTTGAGTGACCCGGCTTAGTTTTTTGCACCGTGATTATTTTTCCCGGGAGGTATATGAAGTTGTTTGGTGATGCTTATGGAGGTATATGGAGTTGTTTTGTGTTTCTTTTGGAGATATATGAAGTTGGTTCGTAATGTTTTATGATGTGTGGAGTTGGTGTCATGAATTATGTGTACTTTTGTGACTCTTGTTATTAATTGTTATGTTTAAGGATTGACTCTCCCTTGGTAGACATGGACTATTGGATATTGTTTTGGCACTGTGTTGGTAAAGTCATGTTTTTTTTTTTGGAGTCATGTGATTCAAGTTTCTTTTGTATCAACGCGATGATTCACTATTTGTTAGTCACTTGTGTGTGTTGGATCTATGCTTGTGACATAATTGTTGGAAATTATTTGCTATGTGGACTACTTGTTATCATTCAATGGTGGAATTAGAAGTCTTGTTATGTGATACAATCATGAAAGTATGTAGAAAGGTGTCCCATGGGTTTTTGTGTTGTGTTGAGTTTTGTGTGATACCTTGAGGATAAATACTTTTGGGCACCCATAAACATAAAACAATTTAAATTTTAAACAATGAATACTAAGAGTTTGAGATTTTAAAAATACTATAAAATAAAATACTAATTGAGAAATAAAGTAAAAGATAAATTCCAATCTTCATGGAACATTACAATTCAAGATATTTCATAAATTAGTTTGTTTCATTGTGGTCACATTTTAAATACAAGTTGTGTTGTTAAATTACATGTGTCATTATTAACTTTATTTCCTAGTTATTGTTAGTGCGAGAATCACAACACCCCGAGTGCTTGCAACTAGATGAGTTGATACCCTCAATGTGATTGCACAACATGGAGCATCTCTCAAACCGTGGGACCTTGCGATTAGAGAGAGATATCCATATTAAGGTTGGTTGCTATTCCTTTTTCAGTGCACACAAATAAATTGTTGAGGATCTGTTCTAAATCTACTTTATTTTACCAAGGAGATAGGGTTGAGAATATATAAAATATAAACCTAACCTAACGAGGTGATGCACCAAAGGAATGTCAAACACTCATTTTTCAGCTAACACGTACCATCAAAACGTAATGCAAATACCATACAAAGATAACCAAACTACAATGAATTATCAAGAAGGCAACAATGAACACATGAAAGGGTTGGAAATCACCCAAAAACATATATTATTGCTCCAGAGTTGATACAATACATTACAATGACCAAGAGGTAAGAAAATTTGCATTACAACTCAAATGGGAGGTTTGGAAGCTCCAAAATTCACTTATGAACAAAGGAAGAAGGGAGAGTGAAAAATAGAAATGTCCAACCCTTTACAATGAGTTAAGCTCCTTATTTTATAGAAGGCTGGAAAACTAATTCAAGCTCAATTACATGCCATCAATGCCCCCGCAAATCCACTAACAATTTGTCAAATCTTCCTCAATTACTTGTTCAGCGTTGAAGGAGGAGGAACGGCAGATCATATTGAATCCGATCTGGTTGTTGGAGAAAATATATCCTATATTAATGGCATGAAGAAGTTTTTATTTTTCCCCACCTAAATTCTTCAAAATTAAAGTTTCAGATCTCCACGGTGTAGACAAGGTTGAGATCTCTCCAATGGTGCCAAATGTTTGGATTTCGGGCCGGATCGGGAAGATACACACATTTGAATTTTTGAAGTGAGTCTCATGTATAAAATGGCGAAACCGGTTAGCAGAACAAATCACTGGGCCTGAAATTTACTTTGCGCATTTTGGCACAAAAATACAAAATTTTCCCTGCAGATCAGTAATACCTTTTGTCAAAAAATCAGCGTCGGGTCCGCCGGTCAGCATTTTCCATTTGGGCAAGAAATCACTCCAAGACCCACAAACCCACATGTAATTTAGGCCTGACACATGGCTCCTCGCGATTTGGTAGAGGAACGACTCATTTTTATACTTTATGCCTTCTAGAAACAAAGCCAAAAGTTAAAATTACTCCTAGAGACCCACCTCCCCACTTTGACTTGGAATATGGCCACGTGGAGGGCTAGCGTGCATTTGCAGGACTCGCTTTTGCATTTTGATTTTAAAGTTTCATCGGCTAACACATGGCACCTTCCACGGCTTTTCTCTGTCCCTTTATGTTTTTGACTAAGTATTTTTGCTTGGTGGGCCATACATCCGACCGTAGAACACATGGAGGCTCGGCACTTGTCTAAGGACCCACTTTTAGATTTACCTTTGAAGATGCATCGAGGTTGACACGTGGAAGCCTTGCGCTCATTTGAGTCTCCGCTTTGGGCCATGCCTTTGAATGTGCGTTGTTAAGACATGTTGCAACTTCTGATGACACTTTCATACTTAACCAATTTGGGCTCACTTTGAATTTGACCTCTATTGACCCTTGGCCACGTGGAAGGCTGTTGAAAATTTTAGTCTTTGACTTGGGATCCCATTTTGAAATTGCGTCAAGCTGACACATGGAAGCCTTGTGCTTGTTTGGATTTTTCAATGGTCATCTCTGTTCCTTATCGAGCATGGGACAAGTGGAAACTCCACACTCATTTGAGACTACTTTTTGAGTTTAATCTTTGGAGATGCACCGATGAAGCATGTGGAGGCTTCCGCTAATTCTTTCATACTTAGCCAATTTTGGGGCTCGTTCTAAATCATTTGTAGAACCCGAAGACTTCAATTCTTTCTCTGTTTCTTTCCTTTGAGCCTTTGGTTTTGTTCGATAATGTTTACTTGCTTCCCAACTATGATACTCCATTGTAGAACCCGTATGTAACTTATCTATTGGTTTTGAAGTGTGGGCTCATTCGATTTGAGCCATTTCTTTAATTTCTTCCTGCACAGGATCGTGTTTGATCAATTTGATTGGGGAAAAATTGAGATAACAGTTATACTTCGAGATTTGGTTTTTTCACATCAAGGATGATAACTTTATTAGAAGAGGGAGATGTAATAGTCCTACCGATAACACACCATTGCGGGGGAGAGTGAAAAATCCTCAAAGCCTTTTCAGAGTCAGTCTTTTCCTTGTAGAATAATACATGAACTTTATTTTGAGTTTCCCAGACCTAACCATGAAGAGACCAAAGTTAACACTATAATTTAGTAGTAATTAAACAATTAAAAGATACGAGAACATTACAAGGGACTATATTAAATAGAGATTTAGCAAATAACTACCGTAGTTAATACCATGGTGGGTTAAATCAGTCTTGAACACCGAGGTAAATCAAAAACATTATCCCCTCGGTTTCAATGAAAAAATTTATTGATTTTGATTTGTGCCTACATCTGAAGTGGTTTCAGTGTCTCTCCAAAATTAGTCTCTTTCCCTCTTCCTCTACATGAAATCCTATTGTTTGTTTTTTGTAAAAAAGGGGGGGAATAGGAAACATTGACCTGTGGCCATTGGTTTATTGTTTTGCGTGTAAGAAGCTTATGGATGAGGAAGTGCTTCATCTTGAAATGATTTCAATCTGTTTTTTTTTTTCCTTTCTCCTTTTTAGCACACGTGTTGCGTGCATTGTAATATTTGGAATGCCTTTTTGTTTTTCCTATTTTTTATGTTTAAAGTTGAGAACTCATTGTATTTATGAAGACATTGGAAGTGGCCCTATTTTTCAATTATTCCACGTATGGATCTGTAAGATTTATGTATTTCACCTTCCTTATGCCAAAATAAAAGATTTGAATCGGGCGTGGATTTCCATTGTAGCATAATGGAAACGGATTTATTTTTTTATACAAATGTTGTAAATGTAAGTTCCTTGGTTGACATGTATACAAAATGTGGGAGCATACACATGGCATGTGAACTATTTGACAAAATTCCTAAGAAAATATGGTTCATGGAATACTAGGATTGTAGTATATACAAAAATGGGTTTGTTGGAAAATCCATAGAAACTTTAATGCAATGATTTTTGGAAAATATTAAGTCAACTCCTCAATGTATTACTAACACCCACTAATTTTGTGTCATTTGGGAGAAGTTTGCAATACATGGGCATCCTCATGAAGTGTGGTTGTTGACAAATAAGAAGCTTTAGAGAAGGGTATGGACAGGTTATCCATCAAATGAGTTGTTGAAATAGTTGAAAATATTTTGACAGAAAATGCACCTAAGAAAATTGTTGGTTATCCATTGATAGGAGACTACGGGGAGTACCTCAGCCAAACATGTCCTAACTAGTGAACATTGTGGAGAATGCTCAAATTACTCTACGGAATGAGTGTAAAATATTTCAAGAAACTAAGCTGGTGGAATTTTGGATGCGTGCAAACTGCTTGATGAAATGCTTGAAGTTGATGGGGTCTCGTGAAATGTGGGGATCATAAGTTTTTGTAAAAATATATGGGTTTCCCCTTTTCACTTGCAGAAATTCCACTTTCAAAATTTCTTGCATTTGGAAATTAAGTTTTATTTATTAGGAAATGTAACTCCAACCAATCATAAAAACCTTACTTTATTTGGAACTTTCAAACATCACAAAATTATGACCTTGAAAGTTCTACGCATGGAGCGCCACAATAAAACATGTCGCAAACTTGAAACTCCTTGCATGATTCTAGGTAACATGAGACACTATATGGAAACTGAACCAAGTTGTTTGAACTTAATTAACACCCTTGCATGTCGAATTTTGAAGCCCACTTAGTATATCACCACTTGTAGTCACGTGCTCTTTTTAGTAAAATACGATCGGTTTTCACCTACATTCTGACTTAAATCAAGAGAAAATGAAAACCATTTCCACCTATCCCTACACCTATAGCAAGAGAATCATAATCCATCTGCATTTCAATGAAAACAAATTCAAAAACCATTGCTTTAAGTGGATTTATGGGCCCAACGCCATCGTTCTTTTCGACAAGAGTTGTTGACGTAATTATGATAAATGGTCCCGAGTTGTCCTTATAGCTTGACATTTATTCATCACAATTGACATATATTAGTCATGATGAATTCTTTATATATGGGGGAGTAAGTGGGAATCATAAAAATTCATGATTGAACTTAGCACGAGAGTATTTAAGACCCAGTTTGTAAGCACTTTTGTTGTTTGGGTTTTTTTTTCTCAACTTGCTACTTTAGCTCGAATCTCCTTCTAAGAGTCTCATTTGACTTCTAGCCACATGTGTGACCTCGTAATACTATTGCAATGCTATGTAAAATTTTATTCGATATTTTATCTTGTATAAATGAATTTTGAAATGTATGGTAATTTTCTCTCTCCACCCTCTTCTCTCTCAAGAAATTACTATGATACTTGATTGTTTTGAAAACATAAATGATTTGGGAAATGTGAATTGGTTTAAAATTAATTGCTAATGGACATGAAATGTAATTGATTATAACATTGTGAATAGAAAAAAATGTCTCTTAACTTTCTCTCTCTTCCTTTCTCTCTCTAGAACCTAAATATTAAGTGCAACTAAATTTGAAAGCATGAATGCATGAGAAACAAACTTTCTCTTCTTATATTTACCTCTCTCTTGGTCTCTCTCCCTCTATTTAGCTGAAAATGTGTAAAAATGATGAATCATGGATTTATGCTTGAGTGTATGGGAATTAAATACTCAATCTTAGGACTAACACAACGTTGTTTGTAGGTACTACGAACAAGAGAAAATTTCTAGATGTGATATGTTGTAATTAATTAGTTGTCGAGTGTAAATTTATATTCATCTTGCAATACATGTAATACCATAGAATAATGATATGTATTGTTGTTCAAGAATTATTCTTTGTATATTTTGAAAAGGGAATATTAATGTGGAATTTTTTTATAGTGTTAAATTGAATGTGAAGTTGTACTCAATGTTATACCTATGTTATAAAGTTATTAAACTAATATTTTGTTATGCTAATTATTGGTATATTTCCTTAACACCCACATTGGTAGGTAGAATCTCCTCTCATCAAAACTAACGAAAATTAAAGAATGGACTATAATGCCTATTGTAATTCCTCCTCCCATTTGAGTATTTTTCTAAAGTATAAAACATTGATCATGTTAATAAAATACTATGATCTCATTAATCATCTTCAGGCTTCGAACCTAAGATTTCTTATTAAGGACCATTTCCTTGACATTTTATGATGTGGTGCTTATATGTTGTGAAACCTATCATATTGGGATGAGTGAGGTGATCATGTCTAGGTGTTGCAGGTATGACCATATCTTGAATAATTTTAACCCTCTTGTGTGTAATTTCCCTTAGTACCTTATTGGGTGGCCAAAGCCTTACAAGATAGTTGGTAGTTGTCCATTCAATTGATCTCTTTTGAGATCTAAATTATGTGAGTGGAGAATTTGTGTCAAGTTACTTCCATATTCACCAAAAAATTGAAATAGGTCCTAGGAGACTTTTGGAAATGCATAAGGTTTTTTGGGATATCTCTCTTCCAATATACACTCATATTTGCATGTCTAAGAGAATTGAAGTAAGTTGTCTTGTGTGGGGTCATATTCGTTGTAGTATTAAATCCCTAGGTGTTTTGTAAGTGTTATAGGGATTACTTTTGTTTCAAAATGATGTTATTATGAGACCAAAGTAACCGTGTAAATATAGTTAGTAACAAAGGATAAATAAGATTAATCTATTGAATGTCGCTTAGGAAAATGGCACACCTTTGAGAAATATCAAAACCAAAAAAAAAAATCAAGGTGATCATAAAATGAATGTAATAATATAAAGTTCCATAACTAATTCAACAACGTAATAAATCTAAAAATCCAAATATAAAGCATGATCACATGATTTTCTGCATATATATGAATAAAAAAAATGATGCTAATGAAATAATAAAGTGTAACCTTGAGAATGGGATAATTGCAATCGTATCGAATTTCTTGTGAGATAAGGATATTGCACTCTTGTTGGACTTGTAAATTTAGTAAAACCGTTGGTGTAGATAGGAATACTTCAAATTTGTAATCACTCGGAAGTAGAATGTATGGTCGAAACATGAAATTAACCTCTTATTGTTGAGATTAAATCCTTAAGGTGATGAAATATAAGTAGTTTGAAATAATTCAAAGAAAAATATCTATAACAGAACACAGGTGTACTATACCCTTCCATGACCAATATTATTGTGAAAATATGAATTCCTAATTGGAGCAACTCATTGTGAATCAATAATTATATAGCTTACTCGGTTAACCTACATAATTGGTGGTAATAACTGGAAGATTAAAAGAGTGTATTTTTAGTATTAAAAATTCTATGAAATGAACTCGGGATAGGAATTTTATTGATCCAAGAACCTTCCTTTTTATTTTAGTGAATTTTTCCTCCTTGTAACGAGTACTTGTCTAAACCAAGTAAACATGGCTCTCTCAAACAAATCCTTAAGTCAAATATTAGGAGGCACATGTGTGTATGTATGGTCCTAATAAAAATCAATTTATATAAAGTTATCTCCACAAGAGAAATGAAAAAATTCTAAATGAACCATTATAGTTAATATTTTAAACAAAAACATGTAGCCTAGTTGTAAAAAACCAAAGGGTCCCATGTTATATGTTCTTTAGACAATTATAATCAACTAATTTTTTTCTTTAGAAACAAACCTTTAACATAAGAACTGGATATTAGGAAACTAATAGTTGTTTAAAAATAATTTATTAAACAAATGAGTTATGGATTACTAATGGAATTGGAGAAAGAAACTGACCACACATTCTCCATTAAAGAATAATACTCTGCAAAATAAAGCAATTGACATTTGAAAAATAGGAAATTTTAAATCTTATGTATTTAATCTTGTTGAAAACTATAAATTTATACAATGGAAAACTTAATGTAATGAATATGTAAACCATGAAAAGGCCATGTTGTGGATTATACCTATCCTGTGTTTCTTCTTGTAATTGGGTCATTGTCCTAGTTTACATCATTTGGGTAATACATTGGTGCGTACTCTATGTTATCCTATTATATGAGTGGGTTCTTGTTTATGTAAGTTTCCCACATGAGGTCGAGTTTATTTATTTAGATCCCATGTGGTTGTGTAGTGTGCAATCAAAGTCAAAAACATTATTCGATAATTTTGATATTGTATTTTGGTGTTGAAAATGTGGGAATTACACTTTTCCTCTTTCTCCTCTCCCGAAAACCTACAAAAAAAAATGAAAAAGTAAGTCAAAGGAATGAATAATAACACTCCATAGAGAAAATTAGGGTTAGTGTGCAATCCCTAAGATTCTAGGGCCCTCATTGAATCCATCTAAGGGTTTTGATTCATCGATACAAAATTTAGGTTAGAAATAAGTGGGAATATGTTTTTAGTGAAATGTATGTGTAGCTTGTGAATGGGGCCTCTAAAGGAATGTTATAATATAAAATTAAATTATAACCTTAATGTGTAGTTGGTGATTGTACGTACCCAAAATTACAAGTGCTACATTATTAGGGAAACGATTACAAAAATTCCCCAATGATGATTCAAAATCCTTTAAAGAAGGTGTTTGAGTTCCAAAACCCATTCGCATTGTATATTTGTAGCCTATATATCCTTACTTAGCATTTACATGTAGTTTTCCATCTCCTACCTCTTTCTATGCTTGTTATGTCCTTCGGGGCTAGGCACGCCACCCCGCCTAGGTGGAGGTTCTCAAACCGCCACCTGCTGGTGGCGGTTCTCAAACCGCTACCCCGCAAAGGGTGGTGGTCTTGCTCTCGCTTTTTATAGATTCTTCACGTGTGTTTTAAACATGTGACGGTTCACTTAAATTTTCTTTTTGCATGCATCTGTGAACCAAATTGGCTAAAAATAGCTTTGTTTTCTTGGTTCTCCTTGCTCCTTCTATTTTAAATGAGATTTAATTAGTTAGAACTACCTCTTCTTGCCTTGTGCATGAAGTAACCTCCTAGCCTCCATTCCTATATATTCCATGATTTTATTCAAGAAAAAGGGGCCTGAGAATTTTATGTATCTTGTATTGTTTTGCTGCCATAATCTTGGTGGGAATTACATAGCAAAGTTCATATCTCTTGTGTTATCTCTCTTGTACTTGCATTACGTCCCGATTTCTTCTAATCTGCCATTTCTTGAGTGTCATCCTCATGTTGTTGTTATTTGCATTCTAAATCCATTGGACTCGTATGAACACTCTGACGAGAAAGAAAGAAAAGAACTAAGGGGACAAATATTAATACTACTGGATTTTCCAAGGTTTTATCTCTTCCAGGTTGGAGTTGTGTATTTGTTTTCTTTGTTTATCAAATTGTCAATTAAGAATTGTTAATATCAATTGCATATCAAATAGAGTAGAGAAATAGTTCATTCCAATTAGTGATGCTTTCAAGTAGATCAAATCAATAGGAATTTGTCTCTTCAACATTACCAGGGGAAGCTATGGGGAACAATAGCTCTTTTAGGGTTATTATTTGTTCTTCACTTCGAGGTAGGGTTGGAGGATTTTGATTGATTTAGTATAGATTCTTTTTTAGATTTAGATTCACACATCTACAGAAATAGTTAGCTACATATGGATAATTTTTGTATTTAATTTGATCATTACATTAAATTCATTGTCGAAAAGTTAGAAAAGAACAAAAACATTTATTTTCCATAGATTAGTTTGTCTTATTGCTTTGTTCTGATATATTGAGAAAACACCAAAAACATAGGTTAGATTTCCTTTGAGAGTTTTTTTTTTTACCGAAAGCAAACCAATTCATCTTGCATGACCATCAAAGGTCCACAACAGGAAAAGACATATAGTTGTGATCCCTAGTCCCACAACCCAACGAGCCGAGAGATAATAACTTACATCGACACAAGCTTACATTTAACAATCTTACCCACACTGTAACATATGCTTTGAGAAAATAAGACAGTTAGATACATTGAACATAAATGCTAATCAAGCTTACGACTTTTGGACTACTCCTAGAAATAGGGTTTGATTGCATACATGACCATACTGAGGGCCTTAGACTCAACTAATATTCAGTTTTGGTCCATAGGTCCCGAACCCAATAGTTAGCTAGATATTGACATCTTTGGTTTACGCACATTGGTATTCATATGTTCACCGCTTCCAACCGATATTATTACACAACTTTTATTATTGAACATAGTAGAGCTGATCAAGCTAAGAATTTTTGGAAAAGACCAGAAAATCACCCATAGTTCTTCCATCTCCGCTACGCCTCTTGTCTAAAATTCCATGACCTTGTCGAGAAACCCATACTGAAGCATCTACAGTTACATTCCATGTATTCCACAACCACTTAATAGAATCTCGGTAGAACTAGACATCAATTGGAGTCTTTGGGTATCTATCATATTAGACCATACCATCACACCGAAAGAGGGTTTAAAACCCAAAAGCGAGGATCACGAGGGACGACGTGCACATCAACGGACGTGCGAATGGCAGCGTGAAGAGATCTCGGGAGGAGCGAGCATCAACCGAATGTGCATGCAAAGATTCGACAAATAGGTAGAACCTAGTTAAGCCATAAAACTCTCCTCTATCTCATAGATCAAAAGACATGTACATATAGGAGGTGCTGAGTAACCCCCAGTGCTGCAATCATGACAACTTGAGTAGAGAGGGGGAGTTACATTCCCAGAATAGAAGTGTAACTCCTAATGACGCATATGACACAATGACACACTAACATGTTGACGTAATGACGCGTAAGGGAATCTCATAATGACCCCTAAATGACACGTGGACCTATGATCTCACCTAAGTGAGATGACTCACCTAATGATGTGAAAAATAACACACACCAACACCCCCTTCATCGTAACTTAGGATGAGGTAGCAAGTCAGAAATGAGAAATGGGTCTCGGCAAAAACCCTGATGAGGTACCCATGTACAAGAAGAAGATCCCAAGTAGTGAAGGAAAACCCAGTGGGAAAAACATCCACCACAAGAGAACAACACACTCTCTAATCTAAGAAAGATGCCAAATATGGGTCTTGGCCAGAGCCTAAAAGGGTACCCATGTACAAAGAGGGAATCTCTCATAAAGAAGAAGAGAGAAGAAGAGGGAGATGAGAGGAATGCAGAAGATGCCATGGATGGATCTGAACTCTGCAACTCTAGGAGGTCTCCTATAAGAATGTCGATGACGAGATCCTCTGCCTCTAGATTGAAGAAGAGCTACCAGCAACGAACTATGTGCTTGCCCTTAGGAATGACATAAATGACATGCTAGAAGTCCACCCACTCCACAAAGGAAACTGAAGGCAGCAACACGAAGAACTTTGAGTCCGGTGCACTTTGAAATGTGACATAGGTCTAGCAAGTGAGTGCCAAGGAACCGAAAGTAATGCCACGTGTGTAAAACTATCGAGTGAAGAGGAACACCCAAAGAAAGGATGTCCAAGTGATGTGAAGGAAAAAAATCCTCCATAACAAAAAAGGGATCCACAGCTGAGGGTGGATCAATGAAGGTCTCGAAAAAGTGGAAGTGGTAAGAGTCCCAGAAGGGGCACTCCCAATAATGGAGATAATGAACTCCTCTGAAACACCTGTAGATGGATGAGTGACCTATAGAGAATCACAAGTAGACTCTATGTGAAAAGATGACTAAATTCAAGCAGATACTAATCCCAATGAGGGGGCTCAACAAACAGAAGAGCGATGTTAGATAGGTATGAGTCATACAATGAAGGTAGAAGAGTGTAAGGGGCCTCACACACTAGAAGTGGATAGGAGGTGGGTGTGATGTTTGTATGAGACTAAGAAGGAGACTGCTCGATATCTGATGAGATGTGGGGGTGAAAACAATGTCTGGAATAGTGAGAGAAAGAGGAGAAGAGTCCTCTGTAGTGCTCTCTACATCAGAACTGGGTGCACAATCCTCATCATCAGAAGTAGAACCAAACGAGTCTATGTCAGTGGAACTGTCATCACATGAAGAAGAGGAGACAACTGAATCAACAACAAAAACAATGGCGGCAGTATGTGAAGGGTCTCCATAGAGGGACTAAAGAATGCTCCAAACACGGTGAGGTGGATCTGAGTCTGCCATGTGAAACCAGAGAGAACAAGAGACATGCATCATCATGTGACCAAAGACATGGTCATAAGTATCAAAGAATTCCTCCAGATGATGATGATCAGCGGGTGCAGGAACTGGCCCAAGCAAGAAGGGTAAAAGACCCTCGTGGGTGAAGTAATGTTCCATAGAAGCACACCAAACTGAATAGTTCCCTCTCCCGGTGAGAAGTGATGGAGGCTATAAGGAAATCCTACGATGCTCAAGTCTAGAAAGAGCACTCTCCAGATGCAAAATGAAAGATGCACAAAAGCAAGATGTCCGACTTAGTTGATAATGCGTCTCGCGTGTGAGAGCCTAAACCCTAATCATGATCACGGGGATAACAAATTTTTATGGAAATGGTGAGATGGATGCTAAAGAATGGTGGATAAAATTTAAGAATATATATTTCTCATATTTCATGATAAGGAATAGGTTTTTACATTATCTTGGTGGTCCTGCATGGATTTGGTTTTTTGAGTTAAAAATGACAGGGGAAGGATTGGTATTGGGAGGAAATGAAACAACTTTTTATGGATAGATGGGACCACAAAGAGGAAGAAGAGTCAAAGGAAGATGATGGGGAAGAATATATTGAAGAATCAAGAGAGAAATAAGATGAAGAGGAAGGTGAAGAATATTCAAGGGAAGATGATGGTGCAACATATATTGAAGAATCAAACGTAGAAGAAGTTGAAGAAGACTATGAAGAAGAGGAAGAAAAACAAGATATTGATGCAGAAGAAGATATTATAGCTCCCAAGAAGGAAGATACCATATTTCAGTTTCATGGATACATTCAAAGGAATAATATAATTGTTTCCATAAACCCTAACAGCAAGTATAACTTCATCAACAAGGATATGGCTCAACATCTACATATTCAAGAAAGTAATATCAAAGAAGCTCAAGTGAATGGTAAGAAAATTCAAGTTTTGAAGATTTAAAACTTACTATGGACAAATATACTTTACATTCAGATTTTTTTTTCCTTATATATGGATGGTTTGGATATTGTTCTTGGGTATCCTTGGTTGAGACATTGGGGACAATTAATATTAATATTAAAAATAAGTTTATGAAGATTTGATACAAAAAGAAGAAGGTCACTTTACAGGATATTAGGCTTAATGGAAATCAAAGAAAAGTCAATATAGACCATGAAGATGATTTAGAATATGGAGAAGAAGGGAATAAGGATGATTCAAAAGAGGAACATGAAGAAAAAGAAGGAAATGATGATTCATCTACTCAAGAGAAAAAGAAAATATCAAATGCAAAGGTGGAAGAAGAAAAGAAAGTTCAGAAACAGGTTGATAAGGTTGAGGATACTACAACTGCAGCATATGGAAATCCACATCAACATGAGAGAAAAAAATCATGGAGATATCCTAGGGCACATCATATTTCCAACCAATATAGATATACAAGTAATTGGAGGAATAATCACTTTATTTATATAGGGGATCAATGGAGCAACAATTATGAAGCATGGAATCCTTATTATGGTTATACATGGAATCCTTATTATGGTTATGCATTGAATCCTTATGTTGGTTATGCATGGAATCCAAGGATGATAAACTATGGTCATGAATGGAATCAGAGTAGTGCAATGGAATATGGATATTAGTTCAGATATGTATCATCTACTAGGATCACATATGGATGGATGATCGATCATGGCACAAAGTGTGTAAAAATTTACAACACACTCATTACATGGTTTCTTCTTATGTTTTGGGGACAAAACATGTCGAGGGAAGGAATGATATGCACCTAGGGAAAGGATGTTATGATGTATATGTATTGATGGAGGTTACGACATGTGGCACACATCCCCTTATCTTATTATATCATTCATTTATGATTTATTATGCTTAGCAGTTGGCCTCGGTATTAGCCATAGGTTAGAATGGTATATATATGGGTCAAAAGGTTGTAGTTAAGCATATTGAGTATTGGAGTGTTATTGTATGGTTTGAGGTTACCCCCTCAAAGTGGTATTGGAGGTTGCCCATCGAAGTGGAAAAGCTATTATATGAGCATATTTTCATCATTTATCTATATTTTGGTGTTATCTCATGTTATTCTCATTGTATATGTTCTGATTTATACAAGTAATATCTTTCAATGAGCTGTTCCACCAATGCATGAGCAGGAAGTTGTGCTCAGGCCAAGCACAAATCATGGCAATGAGATGGACGCCATTAGTGTGTAACCAAGAGTACCACAAGAAGGAGAAAAGGCTTGGATTAGTCCAACATGAAGGAGGGCATCACAAATGGAGTGCCCAATGTTGAATCCAAACATGAGTCATGCAACAAATGTCGTTGGAGAGCAATGAAGCCAATGCGAGGAAGCGGGCGAGTGTAAAATCCTTAAAATCTAGTGAAAGCACATCCAAGCAAGAGAAACTAACTCTCAAAACCTCAAAACAAAAACACTTGAACTCAGATCTAAGCCCTCAAACAACACCCAAAACTACAAATCACCTCTAAAGACCGCATGTAAAATCTGGAAAACCACAAACACCCCAAAAACACCCACGATCACATGAACAATTGTAAAAGAGGTATGAAACCCAGAATCAATGCAATAAACACATGAATGGAATATCCATTATGACACATGCAACGAGAATTGGATATCACACCGGAAGCCGGAAAATGCACAAAACATCGAGGAGTGCACGAATCCACAAGATCCACTCTGATACCATGAAAGAGGGTTTAAAACCCGTAAGAGAGGATCATGAGGGATGACGTGCACATCAATGGATGTGTGAATGGTAGCGTGAAGAGATCTCGGGAGGAGAGAGCAGTAACTGAATGTGCATGCAAAGATTCGAAAAACGGGCAGAACCTGTTAAGCCATAAAACTCTCCTCTATCTCATAGATCAAAAGACGTGTACATATAGGAGGTGTTGAGTAACCCCTAGTGCTGCAATCATGACAACTCGAGTAGAGAGGGGGAGTTACATTTCCTAGAATAGAAGTGTAACTCCCAATGATGCATATGACACACTGACGTGCTAACGCACTAATGCGCTGATGCATAAGGGAATCTCATAATGACCCCTAAATGACATGTGGACCTACGATCTCACCTAAGTGAGATGACTCACCTAATGATGTGGAAAATAACACACACCAACACACACCCCTTCGGTTAGGAGAAATTTCTTTGCCTTCAATTCACAAATTCCATTATTTTGTGTCGAAGACATAAGGTTTCCCAATTTTATATATCGCTTCCATCACTTTCACTTCCATTTCCATTCCATACCGGTTGTCTCAAAGATGACCTCGGGAGGTCGGTGTGAAGAAGGTCACGCATTAATTTTCTATCATACAAAATTTGTGAACCCGACGTGAAGAGATAGTCTCTAAACGTTTCCACTTTCTTCGTCCATCCCTTATTCTATGGGTATCCTTATTACCCCCGAATATGTCGGAAACGAAGAGTATGGTCAGCCCATCCCGGGTTTTGGTATGTACCATTACCAATCAAGTATACAACAACAATCACCTTCACAAACTACATGGGTGGATAACCACTCATCTGGTCAAATACCTCTACTTCATCGAACTAGTGTCAATTATTCTATACGCATTGAATAACTTGATCAATTCACTTAGACCTATCCTCGAACAATCAATTTCAAATAACATGACAATCACTAGCGAAGCATGTTCATCCCCTTGGGTATTGTTTCGACATCCCATTACCATGGAATCCAATCAACTCCCCATCTAGATGAGAAGTATTTAGCATGGTGAACAAAAATTCCAACACATGAACCAATCTTTCAATAGGTTGCAAGGACAATGTGATGTCCTACTTAAATACAATAACATCACCCCGCCACCAACTAAAAATACAACCAATAAGGGGTGGCAGCATCATGAACAATTCATAGTAGGATACCATACTCCTCAACAACATCTAAGGATTCAAAAAAGGTACCTAAGAAAGACACCATCCCGTCAATGGGTGATGACATTTCATCTTTGGTAGACAGTTTCAAAGAGTTAGATCTTACCTAGAAAATGTTGAATTTATATGAAGGGAAAGGTTGAACTTTGTCCTTCTGTAGAACTATGGGAAAATACCGACTATACAAAATCCTCCAGTCTACATGAATACTCCTAACCCTAGGGATTTATTAAATGGGATGGGTACCTTGGGTATGCCTCCTCAAGCCACATATGGATACCTACAATGACAAGCACCATCTGAAGTGCGTTCTCAAATGCTATACCATCTGAAAGTATGACATTCCCTAGCTTCATGCCTTTAGCTCAGTATCAAAGTGGCCAACCCCCCTATATGCACACGTACTCTAAAATGCCACAAGGCGATGCATATACCTATCCGGCCGTTATGGTTATCCTCGGGAATACCATATGCTCAAAAAATGCCTATGCCATGTCATTTCAACAACCAATGCAACCTTTGTTTCCCCAATAAGTACCTTGAATGGTTGAAACGTATGCAATGGGAACTTAGTCCGAGTACCTAAAGGATCCTATAGACTTTTCCATCTGGATGGTCATGCTCCAAGGGACATTTCCTGATGTTCCAAATTTTAAAGGGGAAGGTGACCCAAATGCCCATATCAAATCCTATGCAACAGCCATTCAAGAGTTACTCCCATGGGATGCATTTGTTGAAAAAATCTTACCTAAAACGTTATAAGGCATCGTTCTCAACTTGTATTATAGAGTAATGGAGGCCTCGATACACTCTTTTAAACAACTCATCTCGAGTTCATAAAGGATTTCGATATGAATAAGGTGCTAAGAACATGGATCGAGAGAATTATGCAAATCAAGCAAAAACATAAAGAATTCACATCCCACTTCATTCGGAGAGGTGGCGATAGGTTCTCTATTCTTCTGCGCGCTCCAAACATGGATCAAATGGAACATTGTGATTTATTCCTCCACTCTGTCAATAGAGAGATAAAGGAAGAGGTTCAAAAGTTCCCACTCAGAAGATATGAGGAAGTGCTAGAAGGCACTCTTCGAATTGACCAAGTGGCCATTAATAGTGGTTGTAAGACCAATGGGGAAAATGGAAAGTTATTTACTCCTAATAATGCTCCGGGCTACTCTAATAACACGAAAAATAGTCAAGGACTACAACAAATAGAAACACAAAAGTAGAATGAAAACCAAGAACTATACACTCAGTACAAATGGAGTATACCTTGATTCTCGAGAAATCAATCAAGGAAATACTTCAAATGCCTTCCATTGATAGGTAATTCAAGTAGTTCTCGTCTAAGTCTTTTAGGAAGAAGGTATTTTCACTAATTCAAATATCAATGGAATAAGGGCCCATCCACAATGCATCAAACCTACAATGCTTGCCCTTATATTTATGCTGTTATCCCCTAAAAGAACAAGATCCCTAATATCTTGAAACCTTTGGGAGTCACCTTTTGTCAAATAGCTTCTTCAACTTTTCTCTGAACTTTACATGCCACCGATAAGATGCCCTTCTTTCTTCAAACACCTCAATAATTGTATTGATCCGAGCATTATATGGACTAACTTCTTGGTCTTCAATTGTTTGGACAAACTGAAATGAAGACAATTGAAAATTAAGGGGCGAGTAAAGCTTGAATTCCATATACTAACTCAAATGGGCTCTTACTAGTAGCTCTCTTGACAGTGATTCTATCAGCCCAAACAACAAACTTCAGTTGCTCAACCCACTTCCATTTGTTCACTCCGGTTCTTCTAATGATATTCAAAAATTTTCTATTGTTGGACTCGGCTTGTCCATTTTCGTAGGGATTGTAGTTAGAAGCATATGTCAAATTGATTTCATAGTATTTGTGCATTTCCACCAAAGGTTTGGCTCTGAAACTCATGGCATTATCAGCAACAATTTTAGTTGGCACTCCAAATCTGCATATGATTTGATTCAACATGAAGTCCATGATAACTTGGTGTGTTTCCTTCTTGGTGGGGATTGCTTCCACCCACTTAGTGAAATAATTGGTGGCCATAAGAATCCATTTATGACCAGCACTAGAAGGGTCATAAATTTCCCCAATAAAATTCATTCCCCATTGTCTTAATGGGGCTTCAAATGACATAGGATGTAAAGGAAGGGAACCTGAAGCTTTCATTCTTCTAGAGAAACACTGATAAATTTCAAATTTCCTAACCAATAGAGTTGTATCCTTGACGAGAGTTGGTCACCTATAACCAGCAATCAATATTTTATGTGTTGTAACTCTACCAGAGAAATGTCCCCCAAAGACCCCTCCATGGAGATCAGCAATTATTTTGGGGGCCTCATTTTCAATAATGCATCTCAAGAGCACTCCCTCGGGGTTCTCCAAAGCTAACCCAAAATTAGTAATGACATACTTTTGAGAGGCTAACTTAAGATATCTTTTCTGATTTTTACACAAATATTCGGGCAGCATAGATGTCTGAGATAAAATATTATATCTTTATACCATTCAAAACTTACTAAATTTTCAAGGATATCTACCATTTCTCCTTCTAATTCATTCACCTCAATAGTTTTCAAGTTGCTCTCATCCATAAGATTAGCTAGGCCCAAACCTCTTTCGAATTTCATGGTTTGGATATCCATGTCATACTCCTACAACTTGTTCACTCATCTACATATTTTTCTTGAGACCTCCATCTCTAACAAGATATCTTTCACCATGGTGTGGGGAACATAAGCAACAAATTTAGAGCTCAAGATATAGGGTCTGAAATTTTTTTGCTTTCACCAAGTCAAATGCTTGCTTCTCCATGGTGGTGTATTTCAAATCATCTCCCTACAATGCCTTACTAAAAAAGGAAATTGGTCTCTCAGCCCCTTCACCATCATTCTGTAACAAAATACATGCAATGGTATTTTCTGAAGAAAAAGAAAACACTTGAAAAGGCTTCTTGTAATTTGGGGCTGCAAAAATAGGGGCATGTTTTAGTGCTTCTTTGATCCCATTGAAAGCCCAAATGGAAAATTCTTCCCATTTGATAACCTGTCCTTCTTTAGCATGCTAGTAATGGGGATGGTCACTCAACAAAGTTAGACACAAATATTATGATAAATTTTATTTGTATAAAAAGATTGAATTCCCTTCTTGGTTCTTGGAATTGGAACCGCATTGATGGCTTCCACTCTTCTAGATCTATCATCACCCCTTATTTTGATACTATATGACCAAGCAACTTTTCCTTTTACACTCGAAATGGAACTTCTTGAGATTCAATGATACGCCATACTCCCGACATCTTATTAGCATTCTCTCGATGTGTTGCAGTGATCATTTCTCTTTTTGAAAATACGCTTACATCATCTTGATAAACCACGATGAATTCATTGATATAACTAGAAAATTCCACATACGTTGCTCTTCGAAAGTTGCTCTAGCATTCATTAAGCCAAAGGCATCCTGACATAGACATAAGTTCCCCAAGGAGTATTAAAGGCAGTCTTTATTCTTTCTCACTCCTTCACAACAACTTGATTATAGCCAGAGAAACCATACAGAGTGGATAATGAGTTTAAAACCAGCTTACCAATTGTAGTATATTCTCCATTTTTGGCGAGAGGCTAATTATCTTTTAGTGATTCTTTATTCGGGTTCCTTAAGTCCATGCATAGCCTTATGTCACCATTATTTTTTTGAACAGGGACTAAGTTTGCAACCCAAGATGAATACCTTGTGGGCTAAATGATCCCTCTGTCCCTCACTTTCTTCATTTCTTCTTCCATTTTCAAAGAAAGGAGTAGATTGGTGGGAATTTTTATGCCCGAAGGCTTGGAATTAGAATCAAGAGGAATCTCATGTTGGAACAAATCTTCCATGTATTCCTTCAACTTAGAGTAAGACCAAGCTAGGAAATCTTGATATTTCTTCAAAAATTTAAAATAGGATTGCTTTCTCTTCCTTGTTGAGAATTCCTCCTAACAAGAATTTTTGTGGCTTTTGCTTTGTACCAGTCGTGATCTTTCACATCTCTTGAAACAAACATATTTCTTTTAATAATGCAATCAACATTATCAACGTTCACTCAAGAGCCATAAAACCTCTAGGAATCGTGTTTGTATTCAATCGATGATGTCTTTGCCAAATAATGTTTCCTTTCCTTCAGCAACACACACCATTGGTTCCCAATCCATATTTTGGTAAGCAAACTTGCCTTGGTTATATAGAAACTAATTCACTTGGGCATCATCATCAAACACTTGCCAATGTTTAACGTTATCAGGACATATGGACTTGTTAGTATTTCAACATCATACTCACAAAATGGAGACACTACACAATTCCCAAATCTAGATCCTAACACTACTAACTTTTCTGCAACAACATTAAAATTTCTATCACTATGCATAATATTAAAATATTCAAACATTTCAATCAAATCCTAGACTACACACTTGTATTGTTTCATTCTCTCGATTTTCGATAGCATATAATTTTGTAATTTGTTTGACAAACAATTTTGAATCCCCTTTGACTATAATATCCTTTATACCATATTTCCATGCAATTATCAAGCCTAATAATAGTGATTCATATTCAGCAATTTTGTTAGTGCATTCAAAGTTAAGTTTGAAAGAAAAGACAAACTCTTCTTGGCCTGGGGAAATCAGAACAATGTCAGCACCATTTCCAAACTTGGAACAAGCTCCATCAAATAACAAGGTCCAAGGTAAACCCACTTGTTCAAGACATTTACACTGATCAATCTTGTGCTCCTTGCCATCATCAAACCCCACAAAGTTATTTGTATCTACATCAATGTATAACACTTCATAAGAAAAATTATTTGGATATTTAATGAGGTGCAACATTTTCTTCTCTCCATACAGCTTTACAAGGCTTCCTTTAATTGGAATGGTGGCAAAAGACATATCCATCTGAACACTTGAACCAACACTTGCATCCCACTTTCTGAATAACATCATACCCCATTTGGTAGGGCAATCAAAAACGACAACATCAACTTTCAGGTTTTTACTCGGATAAGCTGCAAGTTGTACCATCAAACCTTTTACGCACCCTATAATCTGGGACCTCTCTAGAATCCATTACGAAAACTTTCCATCATTTGTTGTCACTTTAATGTTTAATTCATTCATGATTTCCATAGGCATAACATTACATGATGCTCCAATTGTGCAAAAGTTTGTCTTTAATAATCAGTGTTGTAAAAAATGGATCAACATTCAAATGAGACTCAACTAAAGATGTCCCAAAGCAAAGTTCGTGTGCTTCCCAAGATCTTCCAATGCTGGTGGTGTTTCCAGTTCTTCAATGGTTAGAGGAGTCTCCACAATGTTTACATATCTTCTTGGGGTACTTTTCTCTTCTTTCAATCCGAAATACTCAATTGCCCTCTTCTTGTGCTCAGGAATCCTAACCAGCTCTACAATTAGAACACTAACTTTTATTTGATTCAAAACTTGGGCAATGTCATATGGAATATACTTGGGCAAGGAAGCATTGGGAGGGAGATTGAAAAACTCATCATATGGCATGGGATTTTTGACAATTTGGGTATGAGGAGGAGTATGAATTTTGTTTGGGACAACAAGGCCTTTGAATGATGCATATTTCTTAAGAACTTCTTTAGGAATACTAGTAAGCAATGGATTTTTGGGTTTGGCCTAAGGGCCTGCCCCTTTGAAAACTTTACTCCTAGTGTTATAATCTTTCTCTTGGGAAAAACATCATTCATCAAGAATTGTCTATCCTCCTCGATGGGATTCCTCCATTGTAATTCTTTATCATTAAAGCTCTTAAGTATTCAAAGTCATTATTAGGTATTTCAAAAGCTTTTACCATATCTATTTCAAAAGTATGAGAGGGAGGAAGAAATGGTACCTAGTGGATGCAATCCCATAAAATTTCAGTAGTTCGAGCACTTATAACTTTAGTTGAAGTCACTCCTTGTTGTGAGCTTGTCAAGCAACCAATCATGTAAAAATCATCATTAGTATCATCACCATTATCAACTTCTTCAACTTGTTGATCTACTTCACATGGAGGATGGGGCAGAAAACATCTATCACACCAATCAATTTCATTGGCTTCATCAACAACAACAACCCTAATAGTAAGAGGGTCAAACACCATTCTAATTCTATGTGCTTGGGGCTGTCTATTTCTCATGGTTCCTTTACCTCTCATCATCAGTCTCTAATCACCCCTAAGATGATTTTTAAATCATCATGATTTTTCGCCTTTTGTGGGCCTTGTTAATTCTACCCAATTCCTTTCTCTTCCCAAGATAATTAGTATGAGATTTATTTGACAACCCTTTCCAAAGTCCTCATAACTTCCTCGAGATCCACAACCTTATTTTATTGAGGCTTTTCATGGTTGATCAATTTAACACCCTCCCTCTTAGGAGGATTTCCAACCGCCTTAATGTTTTCTCAATTTACAAAGCCATGGTAAGGGATTTCCTCAAAGTCCTAAGGTTCTTATCTCTCAAATAGTAAGAAGCTTTATTGTCAAATGCATCTGAATACTTTATCGAGACATGATTCATCACATGGCCTCAAATTAATAGGCGGTCTTCTCAATGTTTTGTTAAATCTAGTGTTAAAATCATGCACTGATTCATTAGGATTCTTGTTTATATTTCTAAACTTTGATAAAAGAAACCTAGGCTATGTTTAATCACCGTATCGCATCCTAAAATCATTCTTCATCTCTCGTCCAAGAGTCAATGGAATTATCTGGTGGAGATTTATACCAGTCCTCCTTGCATCTTCTTCTAGAGTATGGATAAATAATTTAGTGTTTACATCATCAAACTCTATTTCAAAGTCTTCCATCATATTGACAAAGAGTTTCAAGTGTTGATCACCAATTATTGAATTATTTCCTTGAAACTTAGGAAATATTTTTCTTACATCATGTGGAACAACATTTGGATAGCTAGTCATGCCTCTAAAACTGATGCAACCAAAAGTATTAACGATAAATGGAGGTCTAGGTGGAGGATGATCCATATTATTCTGAGGAGGTGATCTTACAAGAGAAATAGAATGATGAGAAGTGAGGGGTCCGAGTGGTACAGGGGATATAATTTTCGAATGATTTCCCTCTAAAGGTTTTGTCTCTTGAAAACTCTAGTAGATTTTGAAAATACAGGGGAAAATTGAGGATAAAATGTTTCAAATACAAATGAAGGCACCTCTCAAGATGGAGAATTTAATTCAACAAAAAGACTACCCGATTCAGATTCACTTGACGAATTGTTGCAATATTCAATCACAAAGCCGATCGGTTTCACCAAAAAGATCTCTTTTCTTGATGCTTGATTTCTAACAACCTTCCAGGTTCTTCCTTCTAGAATCATCCTTCGTAGTTCTAGAAACAACTTTCTCAGTAGGGTCTCTGGTGAAGAAAGATCTTCTTTCTTCCATTTTTTTAAAGATTAGTGATAAATTACAATTGACAGAGGTCAAGACATTAGCATTTATCAAAATTTCTTTCAATACTTGAGTCGCTACTAAGGATTTTCACCTTAGTTGTGCAAATGCACTAAAAATGGTTTGTCAACACTAAATTCACACAAAGTTTACAAGATTTGCTCTTCTTTTACACAAATTTATCAATGATGATACAAATCCTAGTGCACTAACTATATAAGATGGAAATTTTGCACTCAGAACTCACAACTTTGAACAATTCTTATAGATATGAACAAATAATGATGTTTCAGTAAAGTATTTGCACTTTAAAATCTAAAAAAAAACATTACCAAGGTCTTGTACGTGTACACCTTTGTTCAAATACTTCAAAGAGGTACCCGAAAACAGCACCACGAGTGTTGGTATCCAAATTCGTTCTCCTTTTCAAGCTGAGAAGCAACACAGATTCAACAGGAGCTTAAAGGTAGATAAACCATAGTCTTTTTTTTTTTTGTAGGTAGAGACAAGATCTAATTGACCCTTTGTTACTCAGATTTTGGAGAGATGGATAGCACCTTTAAGAGGATTTGAACTCTCCTCACTACTTTAGGTCGTGCCTCTTCGACCAGGGTGATAGGACCCTTAGTGTAACCTCTATTTGATGAATGATATGGAGATATCCTTCTTTTTCACAAATTCTATGAAGAGAACCTTGGGAAAATACAGTCCATACTCCATGATTTAACTCTTAAGAATTGTCACTTTTAAACGATGGAGATACTTTCAATGCAAGGCTAAGGTTACTGAATACATTAAGAAATCCTTATTGTTCTACATATTTTTATAGGTACAGTTTGTTCTTTTGTTGACACACTACACAAACAGGATAGTTCGGGGGTGGATTCATGGTTTTTGAAATAATTTTGGTGGGAGATGAAGTAGGATGAAATTGATTATACCAAATATTCAAAGGGACTTCACAATAGTGAACAACTCAACAATAGAAAGCTTCAAACAATTAATACATTCCTTCAACCGTAAGGTGTGCTCAAATAGAGGCCCAAATCAGCAAGCGTTTTCACACAATCTTTGAGACTCCAACAAGAAGGCTCAAATTGAAAGACTCAATTAAACATTAGAGTCTCGTATCAATCATGCCTAAGGTACACCAAGACTTACATACAACCTTTATTAACAAATGACAATGAATTGATTTTAAATTTGTTTATCTCATCCAAGATGAAGGCTCTTCTTGATATGAAATTGTAAATACCATTAGACCGTCACATAGGATGAGATCCTATGTGATTTCACAAAAAAATCAATGTAAGATTGCAATAGGAATGAAAGAAACTATTTACAGACATTCTTAAATAAAGAAGACACAAATTGCTAGACATTGGACACAAATTAATTTCAAAATTGCTTAGATTCATCGGCAAGGGAAAGCTTCCAGAGTAATCTCAATGCTCGTTAATGGCTATACATATCCAACCAACTTGACACAATAGAAAATGTAACACAAAAGAAAATAACAGGTTATCTCAGTTTTGGTCTCTCACAAAGATGCTTTCTCAAATTTTTTCTCAGGAATTCAAACTTTGACCATTCGCAAGAGTAATCTCATTGCATTTATACATTTTTCTCACTCAATTTTCCCCAAAAGAGAATAATATTGGAGGGACCTTTGCTTGTTCACAATTTGTTTCGAAAAAAACTTTAACAAATTTAGACCCAAAAGATTTCAGTGGACCAATTATGAACTCGATCACATCTCTTGGGCCCTCGAATAATGACTAGGATGCCATGCCACAACTTTTCAGAGTCCTTTTAATCTTTTTGATTGTGTCATGTGATAAATCCCCTTTAATCATTTTTCGAGCTTGTGCATAGCCGGACTTGATAAGTCATCCATTTTTGCTCTTAAGGAAACCCTTTTTTATCCTTTTACACCTACACTTTCATCATTTCATCCCTTTTCCCTCTCTTTCCTCTGCATTCTCGCCTCGCATCTGCTTCCTCTAGTAATTCCTATTTTTCTAAGTGCTTGAGTAATTTCCTCCTCAAACTATCGACCTTAACAACCCTTGGACTCATAATTTAAGTTTCGAATCCATTCAATGGAACCTTACAGACACAGAGAAAACAAAGAATTTCATCAAAGAACGATGAAAAAATTACGTATTTACAGATCCAAGAGTCTTGAAAAAAATTGCGGAAAACAGTGAAATGCACAACAAATTCCGATCCTCGCCCTTTTCCACTTTATATCGTAGCCATCTACAAGTTTCCTTAGTACAAGTGCAAAGGAAAACACAGAGGCAAGTCTCAAATAAGTGTGGGCCTTCCACCTACCCCCGGGCCCAAGGAAAACACCTTTTGGCCTTTGAAAATTCTCGGTGAGAAAAGGAGCCAGCAGGAGCCTCCACATGTCCTCATGGGGTAACTTTGAGATGATCCCCAAAAGTAGAGACCCCAAACAAGCATAGGATCAAC
Organism: Taxus wallichiana var. yunnanensis; assembly: GCA_018340775.1. NCBI lineage: Eukaryota > Viridiplantae > Streptophyta > Pinopsida > Cupressales > Taxaceae > Taxus > Taxus wallichiana. The sequence continues at coordinate 756,769,359 of CM031244.1, forward strand.
ACATATCTCAATCTGGAAGAGTTTGTTAAAAAGTTGAAAGTTCAAGAAAAGGCGCCATGTGTCTAGGGTCCGAGATAGTCTCATCTGTTGTTGAAAATTCCAAGCAAAGGGAAAAGTGAGCAAAAGCCTCCAAGTTTCCTCTTGGTGATTCTTAAAAATAAAACTTAGGGCTGGTCCCCAAATAGACACAGATCCCTCCATGTGTCCCGAGTGCCTCTAGAAAGTTTCTTAAAAAGTCTAAGTATGGGAAAACCCGATGGAAGCCTCCACGTGTCCTCATGGTGCAACTTTGAGATGGTTCCCAAGAGCGGAGACCACCGAACAAGTGCGGGCTCACCACGTGCCCCAGACCTTCAAAATTTTCTTTGAATTGTTTAAGTACAAAGAAGAGCCAGCAGAAAGCCTCAACATGTCTCTTTGTCGCAATTGTTAAGGTGGAAACCTGAGGCAGATCCTTAAATGAGTGCTAGCCCACCATGTGTCCATGGCCCGCCAAAACTATACCGCCGCATGAAAAATTTGTGTAAGTCCAGGGAAAAGCAACGGAATCCTCCACGGGTCCCCCCAATGCAACTTCAAGGCCAAACTGAAGGTGAATTTTAAAAAAGTGTTTTTCCTCCATGTAGACAAGATTTAAGTTGAAACGGGCTTGAGAAACTTAAAATGCCCCAAAGAACCCGCCTCTCCACTTATAACTTATAATGTGAGCCCCAACGGAGTTGCGATCATTTCATAACTTTGTCCCTTTTCACCAAAAGGAAAAAATCTGCAAAATGCTCTTGCAACTTGCCTCCCGCTTTGACTTTTTAATGCTTGACTCAAACATGTGACATTATTTTGTACCCCGGAGTTGTGGATCATTTCATAACTTTGCTCCTTCTCACAAAAGGAAAAAATATTCAAAATGCTCTAATGACCCGCCTCTCTTTTTTAACATTTCAAACCACCACGTGTCTTTCTTCAGGGTCAAAGTAAGAAATTTTCCCTACTGCTTCATATTGTTGAATCACCAATTATATACTATCGGGGCTGCGGGAAAAGTTTGGCATTTTTTAAAAATGTAATAAAAGTGACAATTTTCACCAAAAATACCCACCGGGCTGCGTCGAATCGAGAAGGACCACGTATCCATGGATATTGGGACAGGTTTTACAAAGGAGACATAATCGTGGAAGATGCCGAACAACAAAGTTTTTTCCCACAAACAAGACTAAATAAAACCTAGGCTCAATTTGATCCATGACCCAAGGAAAGGAATGACGATGGTAACCAAATGAAGGAGAAAGATTTCATGCATCCATATAGGGAGACAGAGAAAACTTCAAACCATGCGGACTGAGAAATTTTGAACAAACAGGGCAAGATTAGATTGAGCACCAATAGTTCCAACCTCCAAACTCTTTCCTCCATTCCTCTTCCTTTCTCCAAACCACTTCCTCCTATCCTCTTTCTTCCTCAAACCTCTAAACCCCTTCATAATATTCCCTCCTCCAAATTCTTCATCCACCCTACAACCTCCAAAACCTTTCCTACCTTCCTCCTCTAATTTCCTTCCTCCCTTTCTCTTCCTTCCTCCAACCTCCAAACCCCTTCTTTCTTTTTTCCTTTGTCCAACCTCCAAACCCTTCCTACCTTCCTCTTCCTTGCTAGAACCTCTTCCTTCCTACTCCTCCCTCCACACCCATTCCTTCCATCTTCCCTAAAAACCCCCATTCGTTCCTTTTCCATCCTCTAACTTCCCTACCCCTTCCTTCTCTGTGCTCGGCCCAACCTCCAAAATCCTCCCTCCCTCCTCTTCCTAAATCTAACCTCCAAACAAATTCCTCCCTTCCTCCTCCAAACTCCAAAATCCAAACAAATTCCTTTCCTCCTCCCCTCAAACCCCTTCTTTTTTCTTATTCCTCCTCCTCTCAAACCCCTTGATTCCTTCCTCTTCTTTCCTCAAATATCAAAATCCCTTCATTTCTCTTCCTTTCTCCAACCTCCAAACCCTTTCCTTCCTATTCCTTTGCCCAACCTCAAAACCCTTCCTCCCTTCCTCCTTCGGCCTCTAACATACAAACACATTTCTTTCCTCCTAAACCCCTTACATATTTCCTCCTCTTCCCTCCTCCCTCCAAATCATTTCCTTTTTTCCTCCCTAAAAACCCCATCATTCTTTCCTCTTCCTTCCTCTAACATCCAAACCCCTTCCTTCCTCTTCCTTTCTCCAACCTCCAAACCCAATCCTCCATTCTTCCTCCAAACTCAAGCATCCAAACCCCTTCCTCCCTTCCTCCTCTAACATCCAACATTAAAGCCCCTTCCTTCCTTCCTCTTCTTCCCTCCTTCCTAAAATAATTTCCTTCTTTCCTCCCTTAAAACCCCATCATTCCTTCCTCTTCCTTCCTCCAATTTCTTTCTCCAACCTCCAAATGAAACATCCAAACCCTTCCTCCCTTCCTCCTCCAACCTCAAACATTGAAGCCCCTTCCTTCCTTCATCTTCTTTCCTCTAACCTCTGAACCTCTTCCTCCATTTCTCCTCTTTCATCTATCCTCCAATTCTCTTCCTCCATTCATCCAACATCCAAAATCCTTCCTCCCTTCCTCTTTTTTCCTCTAACCTCAAAACCCCTTCCTTCTTCCTCCGTTGACCTCCAACATCCAAACCCTTCCCTCCTCTTCCTCCTTACAAAACCCTCCTTTCTTCCTCTAACCTCCAAGTCCCTTCCTTCTCTTCCTCTTCCCTCTAAAGCCATTCATCACTTCGCATTCCTTCTTGCAAGATTCAAAGGCCTTCCTTCTCTTCCATTTTCCTCCTTCCTTCCTCTTACTCTTTTAACCTCCAAGTCCCTTCCTTCGCATCTCTCTTCCCTCCAAACTCATTCATTCCTCTTCTTCCTCCTCTTCCTTAATTCCATCCTTCTCTCCCTTCCTTCCATCCATCCTCTCCACTCTTCCTCCCTTTCTTTTCTCTATTTCCTCTAATCCCCTTCCCCATCCTCCAACCTTCAAACATCTTCCTCGTACTTCGTCCAACCTCCAAACCTTTTATACATAATTCCTCCAAATATTTTATCTGTACTTCCTCCAACCTCCAACCCCTTCCCTAAAATTTTCTTCATGTTCCATCTTTTCCTCCCTCCTCTCCCCCTTCCATACTTCCTTTCTCTTCCCTATTCGCTCTAAACCCCTTCCACGTCCTTCTTCTAACCTCCACACACCTTCATTCCTCCTCTTCCTTATTTCCACCCCTTTCTCTCTCCCCTTCCTCTTCTCGTATTCCTCCAAACCTATTCCATGTCTTTCGTCCAACCTCCAAACCCTCCATTTCTCCTCTTCTTGCCTATTTCTTCCTTCCATCCCTCCTCTCCCTTCCTTCCACACCTCCTCTCCCCTCTTTACTCCAAACCCCTTCCTCGACCTTCATCCAAAATCCTCTTCCCTCCCCTCCTCTTTCCTCCTCCCTCATCTTGCTTCCATCTCTCCCTTTGTTTCCCCTCATGTTTCCTATCTATTCAATCCTAACCCTTCCCCGTCCTTCCTCCAGAACCTTTTTACAAATCTCTTCCCCGTCCTACCTCCAACATTAAAAACCCCTTCCTCTTCCTTCTTTCCCTCCCTCCTCTCACCCCCTTCCATCATACCTTTCTCTTCCCTATTCCCTTCAAACCCCTTCATCATCCTTCCTCCAACCTCTAAACGACTTCCCCATCCTTCCTCTAACCTCAAAACCTCTTCATTCCTCCTCTTCCGTCCTTTTCCTTTGATTCCTCCTTTTCTTTCCTTTCATCCATCATTTCCTTCCTTCCATCCCTCCTCTCCCCTCTACCCATCCTTTCTCTTATCTATTCCCTCTAAACCCTTTCGCGTCCTTCCTCCAACCTCTAAAATTCTTCCTCGTACTCTATCCATCCTCCAAACCTGTTCCCTCCTCTTAATTCCTCCTCTTCTCTCCTCTTCCTTCCATCCTCATTTCCCTTCATTTCATTTTCCTTTCCTTCCTACCATCCCTCCTCTCCCCTCTTCACTTCCTTTATTTTCTCTATTCCTCCAAACCCCTTCCCCGTCTTTCCTCCAACCTTCGACCTCTTCCCATGTACTTTCTCCAACCTCCAAACCCATTCCCTCTTCTTCATTCCCCTTCTTCCCTATTCTTCCTTCCATCCATCATTTTGCTTCCTATCATCTCTGTCGATTCCTTACCTTCTATACCTCCTCTACCCTCTCCCCTTCCTTTCTTTCTCTATTCCCTTCAAAACCCTTCCCCATCCTTCCTCCAACTTCAAAACATCTTCCACGTCTTGTCTCCATCCTCCAAATCATTTCCTCCAAAACCATTCCAATTCCTTCCTCCCCTACCTCCTTCCTTTTTCTTCCTTATCCCTCTTAACCCGTTCTACATCCTTCCTCCAACTTCCAAATGTATTTCACGTCCTTCTTCTAACCTATAAACCCCTTCATTCCTCCTCTTCCCCATATCCCTTCCTTCCATCCCCATCTCCCTTCCTTCCACCCATCGTCACCCCTCTTACCTCTAAACCCTTTCCCTCCCCCATCTCCACCTTTCCCTCCTTCCTTTTTCCTCCCTATTTTGTCCAAACCCCTTCCTATTCCTTCTCTCCCTCCATCCTCTCCCCCTTCCTTCCATCCTTTATCTTCCCCTATTACCTCTAAACCCTTCATACCTCCTCTTCCCTCTTCCTTCCTTCCATCCCTCCTCTCCCTTCTTTCCACCCTTCCTCTTCCTTCTTTCCTCCCTCCTCTCTCTCTAGTTCCTCCTTCCTTTCTCTTCCTTATTCCCTCCAAACCCCTTCCCCTGTCCTTCCTCCACCCCTCTTCCCTATCCTTCTTCCAACCTCTAAACCCCTTCTTATTCCTTATTTCTCTCCCTCCTCTCCCCCTTTACCTCCTTCCTTTCTCTTCCATATTCCCACCAAACCCCTTCATTCCTCCTCTTCCTCATCTTCCTTCCTTTCATCTCTCCTCTCCCTTCCACCCCTCTTCTCATCTCTTCCCTAAAAACACCTTCGGTTCATTCTTTCCTCCCTCCTCTCCCCTTCCATCCTTAGTTTCTCTTCCCTATTCCCTCCCTCCTCTCCCCCTTCCATCCTTAGATTCTCTTCCTATTCCCTCCAAACCCCTTCCCCATCCTTCCTCCAACCTCAAAACCTCTTCCTCGTACTTTCTCTAACCTCCAAAACCCTTTGTTCCTCCTTCCTTCCTTATATCCCTCCTCTCCCCTCTCCCATCCCTTTATATTCTCTATTCCCTCCAAACGCCTTCCTCTATTTTCTTTCCTCCCACCTCTCCCCTTCCCTCTTTTCATTCTGTTACCTATTCCTCCAAAATACCTTCCTCATCCTTCCTCCAACATCCAAACTCCTTAATTCCTCCTCTTCCCTCCTTCCATCCCTCCTTTTTCTTCTTTTTCCCTCTCTCATCTCCCCTTTTCCTCCTTCCTTTCTCTTCCCTATTCCGTCCAACCTCTAAACCACATTGGTTCCACCTCTTCTCTCCTACCTCCTCTTCCTTCTTTCTATCCCCCTCTCCCCTCATCCCTCCTCCCAATTTCTCTCCTATTCCCTCCAAAACCTTTATTTGTTCCTCTTCCTCCTCCCTCCAAACCCCTTCCATGTCCTCCTTCTAACCTTTAAACCATTCATTCTTCCTCTTCCCTACTCTTCCTTCTTTCTATCCCTTTTCTTCACTCTTCCTCCTCTAAATTTCTCTCCTTATTCCCTCAAAACCCCTTATTTTCTCCACTTCCTCATCCCTTCTCTTCCTTCCTTCTTCTTTTTCTCTCTCCTCTCCCTTCCCATTATTTTATCTATTCCCTAAAAACCCCTTCCTCTCCCTCCTTTCCCACCCTCCTACCTCCATTCTCTCCTTCCTTTCTCTTCCTTATTCCCTCCAAACCCTTTCACATCCTTCCTCCATCCTCCAAACATCTTCATTCCTCCTCTTCCCTCCTCTTCCTTCCTTTCATCCCTCCTCTCCCCTTTCCTATTCCCTTGAATTCCTTCATTCCTCCTCTTACCTCCACTTCATTTCTTCCATCCCTCCTTCTTTCTTTCCATCCCTCCTCTCTTCTCTTTCCTAAAACCCCTTCCTCTTCCTTCTTCCTCTCTCTCCTCTCTCTGCTCTCCTCCCTTTGTCTTCCACTTCCCACGTTCCTCCCCTACTCTTCCCTATTCCTCATTTTCTCCATATTCCCTCCATTCCCTTCTTCCTTCCTTCCTACTCCAAACCTCTTCCTCCTGTCCGTCCTTCAACCTCCAAAACCCTTAATCCCTCTTCTTCCCTCCTCTTCCATCCTTTCCTTCCTTCCATCCCTCCTTGCATCTCTTTCCTTCAAACCCACCCTTCCTCTTCATTCTTTCCTCCCTCCCTCCTCTCCCTCCTTCCTCCTTCCTCTCTTCCCTATTCCTTCCAAAACCCTTCCCCATCCTTCCTCCAACCTTTAAACCCCTTCATTCCTCCTCTTCTTTCATCCCTCCTCTCCGCACTTCCTCCCTCCTGCAAATTTCTCTCAATGATTCCTTCAAAACTCCTCCTTTGATCCTTCATCAAAACCCCTTCCCCATCCTTCTTCAAACCTCCAAGCCCCTTTAATCCTCCTCTTTCCTCCTATTCCTTCCTTCCACCCCTCCTCTCTTCTCTTGCTTCCAAACACCTTTCGTTTCTCCTCTTCCTTCTTTCCATCAATCCTCTCCCCTCTTCCCTCTCCCTCCCTCCTATCTCCCTTCTCTCCTTTCTTTCTATTTTTATTCCTCTACAAACCCCTTTCACGTCCTTTCTCCATCCTCCAAACATCTTCATTCCTCATCTTCCGTCCTCTTCCTTCCATCCCTCGAATTTCCTTCATTCCTCCTCTTACCTCAGCTTCATTTATTCGATCCATCCTCTCCCTTATTTCCATCCCTCCTCTCTCTCTTTTCTCAAACCTATTCCTCTTCCTTCTTCCCTCCTCCTCTCCTCTTAATTCCTCCTCTCCCTCTCTCCTCCCTTTGTCTTCCATTTCCTCCTTTCCTCTCTAATATCCTCTCGCTTCCCTCCTTCCTTTCTGTTCCCTATTCCTCCATAACCCTTCCCCTTCCTTCCTCCCTCCTCCAAACCTCTTCCCCATCCTTCGTCCAACATCCAAAACCCTTATTCCCTCTTCTTCCCTCCTCTTCCATCCTTTCATCCATCATCTCCTTTCTTCCATCCCTCCTCTCCTCTCTTTTATCCAAACCCACCCTTCCTCTTCCTTCTTTCACTCCCTACTCCCCCCCTTCCTCCTTCCAAACCCCTTCCCTATCCTTCCTCCACCTCCAAACTCCTTCGCCTCCTCCTCCTTTCCTTCCCGAATCCTCTCCGCTCTTCCTTCTTTGAATTTCTCTTAGCTAGTCCTTCAAAACCCCATTTTCTATCCTCTTCCATCCTCCCTTAAAACCCATTCCCATCCTTCATCCAACTCTAATCCCTTCATTCCTCCTCTTGCCTCCTATTCCTTATTTCCATCCCTCCTCTCTTATCTTCCCTCCAAACCTCTTTGATCCTCCTCCTCCCTCCTCCTCCTCTTCCGTCTCCCTCCCTCCTATCTCCCTTCTCTCCTTCCTTTCTCTTCCCTATTCCTCTCAAACCCCTTTCAAGTCCTTCCTCCATCCTCCAAACATCTTCATTCCTCCTATTCCTCCTCTCTCCTTTTCCTATTCCCTCAAATTCCCTTCATTCCTCTTACTCTCCACATCATTTCTTCCATCCCTCCTCTCCTCTTTTTTCTCGAAACCCCTTCCTCTTCATTCCTCCTCTCCCTCCTCTCCCCTTTCTCCTCCCTTTGTCTTCCATTTCCTCCTTTCCCTCCTTACTCTCCTCACTTCCCTCCTTCCTTTCTCTTCCCTATTACCTCCATACCCCTTCCCCATCCTTCTTGCCTCCTCCATACCTCTTCCCCATCCTTACTCCAATCTCCAAAGCCCTTAATCCCTCTTCTTCCCTCCTCTTCCATCCTTTCATCCATCCTCTCCTCTCTTTCCTCCAAACCTACCCTTCCTCTTCCTTCTTTTCCCTCCCTCCTCTCCCCTCTTCCCTATTCCTTCAAAACCTCTTCCCCATCCTTCCTCCAAACTCCCAAACCACTTCATTCCTCCTCTTCTTTCCTCCCTCCTCTTCGATCCTCCCTCCTCCGAAGTTTCTCTTAGCTAGCCCTTCAAAACCCCATCTTTGATCCTCTTCCAACCTCCTTTAAAACGCCTTCGCCGTCCTTCTTCCAAACTCTAAGCCCATTCAATCCTCCTCTTGCCTCTTATTCCTTCCTTCCATCCCTCCTTTCTTCTCTTTCCTCCAAACCCCTTTCATTCCTCCTCTTCCTCCTCCTCCTCCTCGTCCTTCTTTCCATCAATCCTCTCTCCTCTTCCCTCTTTGTCCCTCCTATATACCTTATCTCCTTCCTTTATCTACCCTAATCCCTCCAAACCCCTTCCACGTCCTTCCTCTATCCTCCAAACATATTCATTCCTCATTTTCCTCCTCTCTCGCTTGAAGTCCCTTCATTCCTCCTCTTACCTCTAATTCATTTCTTCCATCCCTCCTCTCCCTTCTTTTCATCCCTCCTCTCCTCTCTTTCCTCAAAACCCCTTCCTCTTCCTTACCCCCTCCCTCCTCTTCATTCTTCCTCTCCCTCCTCTCCCCTCTCTCCTCCCTTTGTCTTCCACTTCCTCGTTTCCTCCCTACTCTCCCCTCTTTTTCCTTCCATTCTCTATCCTTTTCCCTCCATACCCCTTTCCATTTCTTCCTACCTCCTCCAAACCTCTTCACCTTCTTTCCTCCAACCTCCAAAGCCCTTATTCCTCCTCTTCCATCCTTTCATCCATCCTCTCCCTTCCTTCCATCCTCCTCTCCTCTCTTTCCTCCAAACCCACCCTTCCACTTCCTTCTTTCCTCCCTCCTTCCTCTCTTCCCCTATTCCTTCCAAAACGCTTCCCCGTCCATCCTCTTACCTCCAAACCCCACCATTCCTCCTCTTCCTTCCTCCGTCTTTTGCTCTTCCCTCCTCTCCTCTTCCATCCTCCCTCAAAACCCCTTTCCCATCCTTCTTCCAACCTCCAAGCCTCTTCATTCCTCCTCTTGCCTCCTATTCCTTCTTTTCATCCCTCCTCTCTTCTCTTCCTCCAAACCCCTTCGTTCCTCCTCTTCCTTCTTACCAACAATCCTCTCCACTCTTCCTCTACAAAATGTGTCTCCCATATTTCCTCAAAACCCCTTCTTTTCTTCTTTTTCATCCTCCTCCAAACCCCTTCCTCATGCATTCTTACAACCTCCAAGTCCCTTCATTCCTCCTCATCCCTCCTCATCCTTCCTTCCATCCCTCCTCCATTCTCTTCCCTCCTAACCCCGTTGTTCCTCCTCTTCCCTCCTCCCTTATTATTTCTTTCCATCTCTCGTCTCCCTCTTCCCTCAAAAAAATTTCTCTCCCCTATTCCCTAAAAACACCTTCTTTGCTCCTCTTTAATCTGCCCTCCCCTTCCCTATCCTTCATTCCTTCCTCTCTTACCTATTACCTCTAATCCCCTTTCTCATCCTTCATCCAACCTCCAAACCGCTTCTTCCTCCTCCTCTTCCATCCTCCCTCCTCTTCCTTCTTTCTATCCCTCCACTCTCCTCTTCCCTCCTCCTCTCTGAATTTCTCTCCCTTATTCCCTCAAAACACCTTCTTTTCGATCCTCTTCCATCCTCCCTCCAAACCCCTTCCTTGTCCTTTTTTCAAACCTCTCAAGCCCCATCATTCCTCCTCTTCCCTAATCTCCTTCCTTCTCGTCCCTCCTCTCTCCCCTTTCCATCCCTCCTCTCTTCTCTTCCATCAAAAATCCTTCATTCCTCCCCTTCCCTACTCTCTCATCTTCCTTCTTTCCATCCCTTCTCTCCCCTATTCCCTCTACCGAATTTCTCTCCATATTCCCTCAAAACCCCTTCTTTTCTCCTCCCTCCAAACCCCTTCCCTATCCTTCTTCCAACCTCCAAGCCCCTTCATTCCTCCTCTTCCTCCTCTTCCATCCTTTCATCCCTCTTTTTCCTTCAATTCCTCCTCTCTTCTCTTCCCTCCAAACGGTTTCATTCATCCTTTTCCTTCTTTTTCAATCGCTCGTCTCCCTCTTCCCTCTACCAAATTTCTCTCCTTACTCCCTCAAAACCCTTTCTTTTCTCCTCTTTCATCCTCCTCTCCAAACCCCTACCCCATCCATCTTCCAACCTCCAAGCCCCTTCATTCCTCCTCTTCCATCCTCTTCCTTCCTTCCTTCCATCCCTCCTCTCCTTCATTCAATTCCTCCTCTCTTCTCTTCCCTCCTCCCTCCTCTTCCTTATTTCCATCCCTTCTCTCTCCCTATTGCCTCAAAACCCCTTTTTGCTCCTCTTCCATCCCCCTCTCCTTCCATATCCTTCTTTTAACATCCAAACCCCTTCATTCCTCCTCTTGCCTCCTCTTCATTCCTTTCATGCCTCCTCCTCTCCCTTCCCCGTCCCTCCCAACCTCCAAACCTCTTCCCTATCCTTCCTCCAACTCAAAACCCCTTCGTGCCCTTCTTCCAACCTCCAAGCCCCTTCATTCCTCCTCTTCCATCCTTCCATCCCTCCTCTCTCTTCCTTCCATCCCTCCTCTCTTCTCTTCCCTCCTCCCTCCTCTTCCTTCCTTCCATCCCTCCTCTCCCCTCTTCCCTCTACCAAATTTCTGTCCAATATTCCCTAAAACCCCTTTTTTTCGCTCCTCTTCCGTCCCTTCTCCCCATCCCTTTCCTTCTTCCAACATCCAAACCCCTTCATTCCTCCTCTAACCTCCTCTCCTTCCCTTCCCCGTCCTTCCTCTAATCTCCAAAGCTTTTCCCTATCCTTCCTCCAACCTCCAAACCCTTCCCCATCCTTCATCCAACCTCCAAGCCCTTCATTCCTCTTCTTTCTTCCTTCCTTCCATCCCTCGTCTCCCTTCCTTCCTTCCTCCTCTTCCTTTTTTCCATCCCTCCTCTCCCCTCTTCCCTCTACCGAATTTCTCTCCAATATTCCTCAAAACCCCTTCTTTTCTCCTCTTATATCCCCCTGTGCCCCTTCCTATCCTTCTTCCAACATCCAAACCCCTACATTCCTCCTCTAATCTCCTCTCGCCTTCCCCCCTTTTCCTCTAATCTCCAAGCCTTTTCCTATCCTTCCTCAAACCTCCGAACCCCTTCCTCCTGTCCTTAAAACCTCCAAGCCCCTTCATTCCTTGTCTTTCCTCCTCTTCCTTCCTTCCATCCCTCCTCTCTTCTCTTCCAAATCCCTTCGTTCCTCCTCTTCCTCTTAACAAATTTCTCTCTCCTATTCCCTCAAAACCCCTTCTTTGCTCCTCTTCCATCCCCCTCTCCCTTCCTCATCCTTCTTCCAACCTCAAAACCCCTTCATTCGTCCTCTACCCTCCTCTTCCTTCCTTCCATACATCCTCTCCCTTCCTCGTGCTTCCTCCAACCTCCAAACCCCTTCATTCCTCCTTTTCCTCCTTCCTCCTCTTTCTTCTTTCTTTCAATCCCTCCACTCTCTTCTTCCCTCCTCTGAATTTCTCTCCCTATTCCTCCAAACCACTTCTTTTTTCCTCTTCCATCCTCCCTCCTTTTACTTCGTTCTCTCCCTCATTTTCCTTACTTCTCCCCCCTCTATCCTCTCTCTCTCCATTTCTCTTCTCTATTCCTTCCAATCTCCAAATTAATTTCCTCCTCTTCCATCCTCCTCTCCCTTCCCTTTCTCTTCTCTATTTCCTCCAACCTCTAAACACCTTTCCTCCTCTTCCATCCTCCTTCTAAACCCCTTTCTTTGTAATTTTCCCTCTCTCCCCATATTCCCTCAAAACCTATTCTTTATTCCTCTTCCATTCCCCCTCCCCTTCTATATCCTTCTTCTTCCAACATCAAAACCCCTTCATTCCTCCTCTCAGCATCCTCTTCCTTCCTTCAATGCCTCTTCTCCCTTCTCCATCCTTCCTCTAACCTCCAAACCCCTTTCTTTCTGTCAAGTTTTCCTTCTCCACCCTCTTCCCTCTACCAACTTTCTCTCCCATATTCCTCAAAACCCATTACTTACTCCTCTTCCATCCCCCCACCCTTCCTATTCTTCTTCCAACATCAAAACCCCTTGATTCCTCCTCTTGCCTCTGCTTCCTTCCTTCCATGCCTCCTCTCCCTTCCCCATCCTTTCTCTCCAACCTCCAAACCTCTTCCCTATCCTTCCTCCAACCTCTAAACCCCTTCCCCATCCTTCTTCCAAAGTCCAAGACCCTCCATTCCTCCTCTTCCTTCATTTCATCCTCTCGTCTCCCTTCCTTCCATCCCTCCTCTCTCTCTTCTTCCCCCTAATCCCTTCGTTCCTCCTCTTCCTCTTCCCTCCTCTTCCTTATTTTAATCCATCCTCTCCCCTCTTCCCTCTACCAAATTTCTCTCCCTATTCCTCAAAACCCATTCTTTACTCCTCTTCCATCCCCCTTCCCTTCCCTATCCTTCTTCCAACATCGAAACCCCTTAATTCCTCATCTTGCCTCCACTTCCTTCCATCCATGCCTCCTCTCCCTTCCCCGTCCTTTTCTCGAACCTCCAAACTCCAAGCCCCTTCATTCCTCCTCTTCCTTCCTTCCATCCTCATCTCCTTCCTTCCATCCCTCCTCTCTTCTCTTCCCTCCTCTTCCCTTCATTCCTCCTCTTCCCTCTTCCTCCTCTTTCATTATTTCCATCCTGTCCTCTCCCCTCTTCCTCCACCAAATTTCTCTCCCATATTCCCTCAAAACCGCTTATTTTCTCCTCTTCCATCACCCTCCCCCTTCCCCGTCCTTCTTCCTTCCAACTTCAAACCCTTCATTCCTCCTCTTCCTACTCTTCCTTCCTTCCTTGCTTCCACTCTCTTCCCCCGTCCCTCCTCTAACCTCCAAACCTCTTCCCCATCCTTCCTCCAACCTCCAAACCCCTTCATTCCTCCTCTTCCCTCGCTTCTTCCTTCCTTCAATGCCTCCTCTCTCTTCCCCGTCCCTCCTCTAACCTCCAAACCTATTCCCCATCCTTCCTCCAACCTCCAAACCCCTTCGTTCCTCCTCTTCCCTCCTTCCTCATCTTCCTTCTTTCCATCCCTCCTCTCCCCTATTCCTTCAAACCCCTTCTTTTCTCCTCTTACCTCCTCCTCCTTTTCCTTCCTTCTCTCCCTCCTCCCTCCTCTCCCCTCCCTTTCTTTCTTTCTATTCCCTAAAACTCCTTTCCTCCTCTTCCATCCTCCTCTCCATCCACTCTCCTCTCCCCTCCTTTCTCTTCTTTATTCCCTCCAACCTCTAAACTCCTTTCCCCTCTTCAAGCCTCCTCCAAACCCTCATTTTCCTTCCTTATCTCCCTCCTCTCTCCTCTTCTCTTCCCTTTCTCTTCTCTATTCCCTCCAACCAACCTACAAAATCCTTTCCTCCTCTTCCATCCTCCTCTCCATCCTCTCTCCTCTCCCTCCTCCCTTTCTTCTTCTCTATTCCCTCCATCCTCCAAATTCCTTTTCCCTCTTCCATCGTCCTTCTCTCCATCCTCTCTCCTCTCCCCTCCCTTTCTCTTCTCTATTCCCTCCATCCTCCAAACTCCTTTCCTCCTCTTCCATCCTCCCTCCAAACCCCTTCCCCGTCCTTCTTCCAACCTTCAAACCCCTTCATTCCTCCTCTTCCCTCCTCTTCCTTCCATGCCTCCTCTCTTTCCCCACCCTTCCTCTAACCTCCAAACCTCTTCCCCATCCTTCGTCCAACCTCCAAACCCCTTCGTTCCTCCTCTTCCCTCCTTCCTCCTCCTCCCCTGTTCCTTCAAACCCTTCTTTTCTCCTCTTACCTCCTCCCTCCTTTTCCTTCTCTCCATCCTCTCTCCTCTCCCCTCCCTTTCTCTTCTCTATTCCCTCCATCCTCCAAACTCCTTTCCTCCTCTTCCATCCTCCTCCAAACCCCTTCCCCATCCTTCTTCCAACCTTCAAACCCCTTCATTCCTCCTCTTCCTTCTCTTCCTTCCATGCCTCCTCTCTCTTCCCCACCCTTTCTCTAACCTCAAACCTCTTCCCCATCCTTCGTCCAACCTCCAAACCCCTTCGCTTCCTCCTCTTCCTCTCCTTCCTCCTCGACCCTATTCCTTCAAACCCCTTCTTTTCTCCTCTTACCTCCTCCCTCCTTTTCCTTCCTTCTCTCCCTCCTCTCTCATCTCCCTCCCTTTCTCTTCTCGATTCCCTCCAACCTCCAAACTCCTTTCCTCCCCTTCCATCCTCCTCTCCATCCACTCTCCTCTCCCCCCTCCTTTCTTTTTTATTCCTCCAACCTCCAAACTCCTTTCCTCCTCTTTGATCCTCCTCCAAACCCTCCTTTTCCTTCCTTCTCTCCCTCCTCTCTCCTTTGCCCTCCCTTTCTCTTCTCTATTCCTCCAACCTCCAAAATCATTTCCTCCTCTTCCATCCTCCTCCTCTCCATCCTCTCTCCTCTCCCCTCCCTTTCTCTTCTCTATTCCCTCCAGCCTCCAAACTCCTTTCCTCCTCTTCCCCTCCCTCCAAACCCCTTCCTTCCTCATTTTTCCTCCTCCATTGAAACCCCTTTCTTCCTTCTACCTTTTCTCTCTCTAGAAATCCATTCCTTGTCTTTCTTCCAAGCTACATCTTATTCTCCCACGATTTACTTTTTATTTATAAAAATATTGTATCAATATTTACAATTTAGAGATGACTAAAAATTGAAATTATACATTTATTAATAATGGCCTCTCAACACATGCCTATAGATACTTAAAAAAAAAAAAAACAAAAACATAAGTTATATGCTAACTAAAATAAAATGGCTTATTGATAACAATAAAACATACAAATTTGAAAACCTAAAATTTGTTAGAATTCAACATATTACAACAATTAAAGAGGGAAAAAGCATTAAATTAAAAGATTGTATAACATAGTGACACTCACAATATTACAACTAAGAAACATGATGAAATAAAACTAAATATATTGTTGTAATCCAAGCACAACCACAATAATCCAAACTCATTGAAGGGAAGCTACAATAGAATAAAAATTCATGGGAAAAGTAACATAAAAATGGATGTGGTGATCAAAAGGTTAGATTCCATATAAAATATTTGTTGTTGTGATCAAAAGGTTAGAATTGATAGAAAAAAATTTGTTGTGCAAGATGTGTGTAACTTTGAACCTAAATAATTGATATATTCTAAATGGAGCACCATTGTCTAAATTTCTTCCAATATCATCCAAGTAAAGAGTATGGCATTTGTTCAATAAAAGAATATGGGTTATTGTTGTAAGTGTAAAGACTCAACTAATACCATGTTCTAACAAATTTATCCTCTTCATAGTCGGCCATTCATTCTTAGCTTGGTCTTTGTTTTTGGCAGCATTTTTTTTGGTCTCTATTTTTGGTTTCATTATAAATACTCAATTAATACCATTAAAATTTGATGTTATATAATTTTGGCACCAAGATACTCATAATAACATTAAAAAAATAAATTTGTAAACATAAATTTTGTGAGAATTCACCATATTACATCAATTTAGGAGGGAAAAAGCACCGATTTCAACAATTGTATAACATAGTGATACTTGCAAATTACAACTAAAAAGACATTATGAAATAAAGAAGAATACATTGTTGTAACTAACCACACCAGTCCAAACTCATAGAAGAATAATTAGCATGGGAAATGTAGCATAAAAAAGGATGTGATGATCAAAAGGATAGAATAAACTAGCATAAAGAAGACAACGATTTCAGCGTTATATTCTTTTCTGAATTTAATTAAAACAAATCCTTCAATAAGAAATTTAAGCTCAACAGAATGTGAGATATTTTGCTATTACTGAAAAACGGTCTGAACAATTTAATAACATGCCTAATAAGTATGCAAAGGGAAAATATTATGCATAAAAATACCAAACTACAAAGGAAAATGGAAACCTTGTTAATGCACTTTGATAGGTAATACAGAACATTTTGGCTGTGTAAAGACATTTCTCTCAAATCTAGGAAAGTAGCAAAGAGGAGAATAGCATAAAATATAAGTAATCAAGTAAAAGCCAGCATAGAGGAGCCTACTAAATGCCACAAAATCCTGAGGGTATCAATCTTCCACCTGCAATTTGCAATGGTCAATTATTTACCAAATCACATATATATATCTCACGGTAATTATAATGAATAAGAGAGAATATTAATACTGTTACAGTGAGGATTTAAAACGACTCAATACACCTATTACAGAGAGGATGTAAAGTTCTATCTAGCTCATAACTTTTGTATTTCCATAATATCTTGTAGTAATTCACGTGATCTGAAGTAATAATTCTCTTCTTCACAATGGGAGCTTGGTCTCTGTCTTTGATTTCAGTATAGATATCGATCATAATTCAAATTTGATCTGATAATTCTTGTACCAAAATACAGAAAAATACTAATAATTTAGAAACCTAAATTTTGTAACTAAGATATTGTTGTAACTAACCAAATTCAGAGTAATACTAATCCAGGCACATCCACCTAGTCCTAACTCTTCTCTTACTTCAGGTATCCTGGAGATTTGTGCATAATAAATTGAGAGAAGGGAAACATGGCAGAAACTAGCATAAAGAAGGTAACTCAACAGATGATGGACAGAAATTTAAGTGTTTACACTCTTTTCTGGCGGTCAAAATCAAAGAATAAAGATGGCAACTCAACAGATGATGGGCACCAATCTAACTGTCTACATTGTTTTCTGAATTGATTTATAGTATTTTTATTTTTTTCCATCAATAACCAGTTTAACTCCAATGCAATGAGAGTAATTTTGCAGTTAATGAACAACGATCTAAGCAATTTATAAGCCCAATTTAGAGAAGGAAAACTAATATAACTAAGGACATGAAAATAATGGAGAGTAAGAGTCACATGCCTGCAGTTCCCTGCCTCTTCCTATTTTTTGAGCCTTTGTGACTTCTCTGGCCCATCAAGAGTAGGTATTTATTTCCAAGGCATCCCCTGTCCCTGGCAACATCTACACATAAACAGCACTAGCACAGCAATGTTTGATTCCAAGAAATCCCCTGGCAGCACCTACACATAAACAACACCAGCACACCAATGGTTAGATGAGATGGCACATAAACAGGACACCAATGTTTGATTCCAAGGCATCCCGTGTCTTTGGCAAAGCCGTTGGGTTTTCAGGCTTTGGCGGTGTGATTTGTTATGGTTAATTTAATGGGATTTGTTAAACTAAAACCACTCTCTAAATCTACAAGACTATTCTTACTTATTTACTCCATAATCGTTTGGTGTCCTGTAAAGAAAATGTAAATAATGGAGCATTGAAACTATAAATTTTGGCACAGATTTAAAAATCCTCTGTGAATAAGCATAAAGAAGGAACGGTTATGGTTTTCCTTCACAGATTGCTAAGACTAAACTCTCTGGTTCCCTAATACGTCCCCTGTGTTAAGTGCATTCAGACCAAATGGTAAGCTAAAAATAACAAGAGTTAAAAACATTTTACCGTATTGTTACTAGTATGGGAATAGACACGTATTTCTATTTTAGTTTGCAAGTGCAACACAGGGATAAAGAATAAACCTATTCAACTAAAATCTAAAACCTAACAGATAAAAGCAGGTTGAGCAACACACAGTCCCAGGCTTAGGTCGAATCCCAACATGAAAAGTGAATTCTGCCATAACAATTGTGCGTTTCCCATTAAACGTCCATGGCTTAAGTTGTGTCTGTGTGTGTAGCTCTCATTGCGTCAACAGAACACCCTACACATAAACAACACCAGCACACCTACGTCCCATGTTTGCAAGTGCAACACAGGGATAAAGAATAAACAACACCAGCACACCTACGTTAGATCAGATGGCATGCAAACATAAAACTAAGTGCTAAGAACAACGTATGTATCTCCTTGTTCTCATCCACAATCCATTGTTGCATAAACACATATACAATGAATTTGTATAAAAATGTTCACACAAACTGCTATCAGAAGCGAACTATTACCACAAATTAAGAATCATCACAGATATTATAATTAGGGATTGTAGTAAACCAGGAAGACTCCGCCATGTCGGATACACAGAGCTTCACAATCTGGCCCTGTGGAAGGCTGTTGTGCCCTGCTCTGTGCAATAGGTGAAAATGATCAACCATTCTCAATGGATCAACATATTGGAAGTGTAATCATATATGCCCATGAAGAATCAAACTCTCAAGGATCAACAAAGAAAGGATTGGTCCTAAAATGAAAGGATCCGACAAGTAATATGTGTGCAGCGAGTGATTTCAGGAAGAATTAACAAAAAGAAAGGTAAAAAATGCAGGGCATAACCAAACGAATTTAATGTGATCTGCTCTGCTCATTTACAAACCGAACAATAAGATAACTAAAAAATACAGAGCATAAGATGAAGATGCTTACCCTGCTGCGGAAATGTCAGCTATGATGTAACGGATCAGCATGCTAGCAGATTTAATGGCCTCTGGACTCCAGTCTGTGTTTTATTGGCGACTCATGTGGTTTAGCCAACGAAATTGCACGGAAAACTTGAGAATTCTCAAAATATTGCCTTCCCCGGATGTCTTGTTGGTGTGGAGAGACCTGGCACCCTTCTTCCCCGAATGTATTTTCACTGTGCAGAAACATGGTACCCTTGCTCTTGGACCGGCCACAATATTGCTAGGGCTAGGGATCCGACCCAGAAAGCTTCAAAGATCTCGGCGAATAACTTGCAGAGAAAGTGCCATTTCGCATTGCAGATGAAGACCGGATGGGAAAACAGAAAATGGCTCAAGCTCTGGCGCAAGATAATCTCATTTGCCTTCGAGTCCACTAATCAAAGCTTCAGAGGAAGGCTTTCTCAGGAAGCACACTGCATCTCATCTCTCACTAATCAAAGCTTCAGAGGAAGGCTTTCTCGGGAGGCATCTCTCACTCGCTTTCTCCACCTCTCATCCTTAACCACGGATGTCTTATTGCTGTGCACAGACGCCTCAAAACCCCATTTTATAACGCCTCGCTTACTTTGCTTTTCATCAACGGCACAATTTCCATGGTGTCTCGGTCAATGTTTTTTTATGTACCGTTGGGAGCACTTTTCTATTTGCCTCTCACAAAAATAAGAATGAATAATAGCATTTCGTCAAACGCCTCAATTTCCATGCTCCGTCCGATGACCATCCCTGCTGTCTAAATGGCAGTTTTTACACTTTGGAGCACGTTTTTATTAGCTTTTAAAAAGGGGAAAACATTAACACATCTAAAAATTTACGAAAGAAAATTTAAAATGAGTAAATAAAAATGTCACATCATTAAAAAGATCACTGTACAAAAGCCATATCAATCATGAGTCTCTAATCCACCGCGTAAAAAAGTTCAAGATACGGGAGGGGAGCCACTCATGGTGCACCCAAACTTTGGGAGACTATATCGAGCATTGTATGGCCCCCCGTAATCCCAAAAATCTGTCAAAAGAAGTGCTTGAGAATTCTCTATAGCCCCATCTCGCTTTCCAAACAAATCTGACACGTAACCCACCGTGCATACTTGCTGGAGTGTGAGGTGTCACATTTTTTGTCTTTTCTGGGGTTGGACCAATACATGCTACTTAATCACCCCACCTATTACTATTTACTCTGCCACTTATTACTAAGGGATCTGCTTCTTTTCAAGGACAAAGAAATCTACGCATGTAGATATGGTATTAAATAACAAAGGGAATGTTGTGTGCTTTCAACAAAACAGTTCTTAATGTGTACAATGCAGATTCATTTATTGCCATTGAATGCACCAGCCATTATCTCACCGCCATCCATTACTTGCGTGGAGTTTCCCGCTTGAACCTCATGGTGAGCAGTGACAACATGGAGGGCAATGGATCTGGTGATGAGCAGGAAGATTTAGGCATACTCCTCAACACATTCAGGAAATGGAATCGTATCATGCAAGGAGGATAATTTAACTCCACTTCTGTTAACTGCGAATGTATCATTTTAAGATAAAGATAGATGGAAAGTGAATTTCTGAACTATTGCATACGAATTTATACTGTATGATATTTTTTGGGAAATAAGGAAATGCTATTGTTTCGAGGTATTGTTTATTCTTTTAAGTTGTTAGGATTGTGTGTGGATACATGCTCAATGGCTTACTTGCTTTTGGCTGAAAAATTTTGTTCTCGCTTGCTTATAGATGATCAATGTAACCATTTTATTCGGTGGTCTCTGTGGTTACCATTATTTTGGGAATACCCAGCTAAAATTTGAGCTTTACGGGTTATTGCTTGTACTGAACCTCTGTATCGAGTAGGTTTTTGTTTATCTGACTATGGGGAAATGTAATAATTTCTATAAAACCATATATTGACCACCTATGCGTTGGGAGCTAGTCATAGTAATAAGTGTATTGCCTGGCTATTCGTTTTGTGGGAATAGTTTTAGGGTTTTGGGGTGTATTGTGTATTGAGAAAGTCTATCTCCATTCATATCTAATGCTTGTTAAGTTTTGATCACCTCTATTTTCTTATCTTCGTACCATCGATCTCTAATGAGTTGGAAAACTGGATTTACGGTTTGTTACAGGCTTTTCAAAGAGTGCCCTCATCCAAAGCTTCTGTTTGCAAAGAATACAAACCATCACCATCATATTTGCTGGTGATGTTTTACATCTTCCACCACCTCCTCACACACAGATTTTAATAGTTTTGGTAATATAGATTTTGTTTTTGCAGATGGTATTTGCAGATTTTACATTAAAAACTGATAGTATATTTTGTACATGTGTTGCAGTGGTGTTGTTATGCTTGTTAGAGTGACTCAGATTGGAAGTGCAGATGCAGAGCATGATTTTAATTGTTTTTATCAACACATCAAATAAGTTTGGAAATTTTTTTATTCTCTTTGAATATCTACACTCCACACGGTTTTAATAGGTGAGGTTTTTACCCTCATTGAGGCAGTTATAGAAACTATTTCATTTTTTTCTTTGCTACTGGTAGATTGTGTTATTGGCTTCTTGCTGTTACATTAATGACCAATATAAGTTATTGGAAAATTGCATACTAACATTTACTATTTTCAGTTTCTCAATGTAATTTTTAGAAACAATAGGAGTTTAAATCTTTGAAAAAAATCACATAACTTGAGGACATATATTCATTCAAGAAATATTACCATTGTCCATTACAAAAACATGGCCATACAATATACTTGGGCCATATAACTATTATAACTATATTGTAGTTTTTAAATCAAAAGGCCAATTCTAGACATAAAAATTCAGCCTTCAAAAAGAAATATTTACTTTCGATAATATCATTTCCAAAATTCAAGGAAGGGTGGTGTTGAATTTGCAATTGAGGTTGAAGCTAGGGTGTTAATTTGTAGTTGCCTCCCCATGTTGACATCCCTCATAGGTGTAGTTGGGAATGGATCAGAACTTGGAGAAGCATTCACTCCAACTGCAAAATTGTGTGTTGAAACTGATAAGGGGCAATGTATGCCCATCAATTCTCTTAACATTGGGTGTTGATCAGGAAAAGGATTAATTGGACTAGTCAATCTCCTTTCCCTTTCTAACTCTCTTCTTGTCTTCTCAAACTCCTCCTTTATATCTTGATCCCTTTGAATCCTTTCTTGTTCCTTTCTTTGTTCCCTTTCTTGCCTTTGAATCAACTTTTGGTGCTCCTTTGTTTTCCTTCTATATTCTTTTTCAATCTTTTCCTGCTCCTTCCTTTCCCTTTCAACAATTTATTCAACCTTCTTCTCCTGGATTTGTTTCTTTTTTTCTTTGATTCAATTCATCTATTTTTTTTCTTTCTCAACCAAAATCTCCATGTACTTGATCTACGGTAATTAGTAGAGATTCCCTACTCAATCTTATACCAGCAATGCTATTTGACCTTGATGATTCTCTAACATTTTCCATGGGGATTTTCAAGAATCTACCAAGAGTTCTTTGTCCTTGGTTTGCCCTACAAGTTTGGTTTGAATCTTCCCCTAATACCCCTACTGCCTCTAACTGTGATTCTGCATCATTTTCTTTAGCTTCACTGCCAACATAGTAGTGCACCAAATTTGAGTCATGAAGTAGTGGTGGATGAGAGGGTAAAGAGACGCTGACCTCATCATTATTGAAGTTCAAGTTTACACCAAGATTAAGAGTTGATTCTTTCATCCAATCAGGAGGGTTATCTTCTGTGGGCATAGATAGTGACTCATCAATTTGATTAATTATGTTTGGAGTTTCCAATTATTGATCAACACATTCATTTATATTTATCTCCTTCTGCTGAGATTCTGATTCTATCCCCAATTGTGTGTTAGGCACCATCTCAACATCTTCACTTTGCTATAAATCAACCCTAGTTATATGAAGCATATTTTTTGTTGCAATAGCATCATCTTGAAAAGATGTGTCAAATGTTCTACTAGGTCCCATGTCTTCATCCAATGCATTGGGATTAAGAGGCCATATCCTTGTTCTTTTGAATCCTGATTTAATGTTGCTATGTGTAATATCCATTATGAAGGATTAGCTCCCTAACTCAGCTAATTCATCCCTTTTCACATCTATCCCATGGTTTGCAATTATCCATTTGCGTCTCTTCTCCTTGAAGTATGTTTTGAATGGAGCAAAGACACTCACATCCAATGGCTGTAATTTATGAGAGGTGTGTGTAGTAGCAATGTTAAGAAATCCATCCCCAAACTCCTCGGCTTCTTGAATTGTCCCCAAAGCAACATGCGAACCATGGCCATAAACAATTAGTAAATGCCTATTTGTAGGAGACACACCACCAGGTATAGATGATGTAAAGTGATGTAACCAGTTCATGAATAAATCTTTTTCATCCATGCATGTGCTTGTGTTGCCATGCAAGCTCTAGGCTCACAACCCGTAGTATAATTTTCTAAATGGTTCTTCCCCTTAAAAAGATAGAATCCTGGAATTCTTTGTCCAATAGCATTTACACAACACAATATGGTAATCCATAATCTTCTTTTTGGGATGATATATGGGACACTCCTACTACCCCTTTTAGCAAGCACTCTCATACTGCAGCCCTTCCAGCTTATAATCCAATTTCATCACAATTCCATATTCGGTTTGGTCCATATGGGTGGGCCTCATTAGCTTTAGAAAAAGTAATGTAGAAGGAACTGACAATTGATGGACTCAAACACATTGCTTGATCCTTATCAAGGCCTTCAGCTTGTCCTTAATGTTAGATCTCGAGTTTCTTTTTTAAAACTCCGCCCACCATGACTTACCCGCAAACCAACCATCCGTGAATGGGTTAGACCTTGTTTTGCATATTTGTGCCACACATGTCTTAAGTTGTATAAAAATCCAACACAAGGACAAATAAAAACACAAAGATAGATAAATTTACAACCATAACTTTTTTTTGAATCAACTAACATAAAAGGAAGTGCAGCCATTTGATGACACAACACGACACAACATGTCGTATTATTAAAACAAATATAGATTTGAATTTATGACACAAGGTTACAACCAACACTATTCACAAGTAACCACTAAATTAATGAAACCTATAGATGTATACGTAGGGAGACCACAAGGTCAACGACACAACATGTCACGGAAACGCTCACACCTATCAAGGACAATGTACTCTTCTTTTGACAAGACAACATGGAAGTCCAATCCACATGACACACTCACAGCTAGGGCATCCCATGAGAAATTTCTTGTTAAATTTTCTTGTTTACTAAAGTGTCTCTTAATTCTTAACTTACGTTCTTATAAAATTTCATGTAATGATTCACACAATTCTTTTCACAAGGGAGAACTTCTTTCTTTTCAACTGGTTGACTAAATAGCTTAAGGCCAAGCTTTCTAAACTAGGATCATCAATTTGATGTCCAAATCTTTTTATTCATTTGATTTTAGAACATTTTCCATTTCTTACAAGGTTAATTAAACTTACTCAAGCCACTAACACATGTTCCACACCTCTATTGCATAGGCGAAGGCATAAGCTCCGATTGAGTGGAAAGTACCGCTTAGGGTTCATAACAATAGCCTTCCTGTTTAAGGATTAAATTTTGACCTTGCTTAAGAAATATCACCATGAATCAAGGCAAGGGTTAACATAACAGGACAACAGAATTTAGCTTCAGGGTCACATTGTTTACTATCAGTCTTTTATTGAGGTTAAGAGTTTATCAAGATTGGTTAAATGTTCCATCTAGACTTTACTTCATTAAATTTGACAAAGGAGAACATTCCAAACGATAGAGAGAGATTTAAGGTTTAATTAATCGATTTCCCTCCTACTTATTAAATCCTATCATCTTCTAAAATCTAACCATTGCTTTCACCATGAGGTCATTTAAGATTTCACCATAAAAGGATAATGTTTATTAGCTTGGCTCGAATAAAAAAAATAATAATAAGTTATCATATTTCATTACAAAAGATAGTTTCCTCTTGATTGTTCCAGGTCTCAAAGGTTATCAAGTAGATCACATCTACATAATATATTCATATATATAAATTTTTAGTTTAACTTTTATCAGGATTATCCAGCTCACTTTATAGTGCTTACAAACTCATTGCTACTAAGCCTTAGGAGGATTTACAACTCAACATTTTAACTCAAGAGCAAAGTTTAACAGTACTCGTTTGCGGAAACAAAACAAGGTTATATCAATTCATTCCAACATGATGCACAAATCAAAGGGACATACCATCTCTATTGAACCATGACTAGGGAGCAAGAGAGTAATAACATGGGACATGCCCCGCTACTATACTAAGGGTTAAAATTCACTAGAATATCCCATAACCAAGCGGTAATCAAATTTCATCTTTCACATGATAACCAAACAAGCCAAAGTTTCAACAGTTACAACAACAATACTCTACAATACATTTACTAGGCACTGACCCTTCTTCTAAAATGTCCAAAGGCCCTTTCCAAATTTTATAACATAATACACATTCGTACAAAGGAACATCATAACCAAGATTGATGCAATAATCTACAAGTCTTTCCATCATCTAACCACGTAAGCCATCTGCAACAATTAATAACCTGAGTCAGTTCGTGAGAACTGAGCAAGATAAGACTATACATAGCAACAATAAGCTACTAGCTAACAATACCATGAAAGGAAACATTCTATTTCAGGAAATGGATCAAAGTACTAACCTCTAACAACCTTTTGAAACAAGATATAATTTTCAACATATCAACTAAGAAGAAAACCATAAGTTTTAGTTATGAAAATACCTCTAAAACTACAAAAGTTTGACAACCAAATACGCAAGACTATGAAATTTAAATGATTAGACACAAGAGTTGAGAGTATTAGGATTTCAATCATGTAATCCCGTAGATTACGTGATTGAAATCTAAAGTGTAACCCATCAATCCACATTCTCAAGGTGAAGTCAAAAGATAAAAACCAGGCCCGATCTTAGCTGCCAAAAAGAATATAGTTTTGGAATCGTTCCGTAGGGACATAGGCCTAATAGGCTATAAACGAACAACGAGGGTAAAAACAAAGTTCCATCATGTAATCAAAAAGGTTTAAAGGATGAAAATCTTATATTCAAACCCACAACCATTATATCCTAGGTAATAAGTGACTTCATAGCTAATAAGGATAAGTGGAAAGGATGGTAAGAATGTCCGGAATAGGCATTGCCTAACAGCCTACCTACTGAACATGACCAGGGCCGGAATAGCGACAAGCCTCATTAATACCCAAGTTGAGTAGGCAATCTAGCATTCTAAACACATCCTTGCAATTTTCATAATACCTTAGATTTATAATCCTCCCGTTCTAGAGGAACATAGCCATGAATCTAGACTTGGTTGGAATTTTCCGACATCAACTCACTTCCTAAAATCATAAACGATGTATACAAAGGAAAAGGTCTCTCAACTCTCCTTAATTTACACCTCATCACTAAGTTTATGGTAACCTATGCAGAGATTAAACACATAATATACCATTGAAGATAGATATCCTCCAATAACGAACCTCTATAACGATGTAATTACAATTATTACGTTCGACACAAAAACAAACTATTCCATAACTTCTTTTCCCTTTTTGACAACAAAATATATTCACGGCCTTCCATCACAATCATTCTAAATTTGCAATGAAAGGTCACTCATCAAGGAGGAAGTACAAAACAAGTTTGACTAAATTAAGGAACTTCATGTTACCTTAAGCAGTTGATGAAAACCTTAACTTTCACGAACCGTGAAAGATATTACCTTACTCCATCAAGGCATTATGTCTATACATGATTAAATCGATCACACAAGGAATCATCAACATACCATATCTTAACACCATAAAGGTCATTAATTTTATCAAATTTTACTCATAGAAAGAGTAGAATCAAAATGGGGTTCTATCAATAATTTATTCCCTTCTATCAACCCAGGACATATTTTTTGCCCAAAACTTCCTTCTTAACAAGCATATAAATTGAACTTCTAATTTCCAAAAGCCCTAATAATTTACACAATACACGAAGTGCATAATCACGCTTATCATAAAAATAATAATAATAATTTAACTGTATGTTTTCCTCTAGGGCAACAACATAACAGGAAACCAATACTAGTCAACGCTGCAACGTTCTAGGGGCGATTACATACCCAGGTTCACAAAAGAAACAACGACATTTTTGCAGAAGGAAGTAACTTTAAAATTATATATATATATATATATATATTCATATGATCAATCAAAGCATACACTGAGAACCTTTGTTTGTTTATATATATATAAATGGGTTGATCACGTCAACAAGAACAACCAATAGAGGCAAATCTAGAAGTAACAAACTATTAACCACATACTGAATGCAAATCCACAAATCACGGATTTAAGCCAATTTCTAGAAAGAAAAAGTTTCATTTCAAGAGGTTTATTAGATACTAGCATATTATGTATATGGTTAGTCTATCTTTCCTGTTTTAACGCATCCAAGAGGGATCCAAAGCAGGATGCCACACCACACGCCTTCCGCTTTATCCTCTCGCTTCACCGGGTCTTTTCTTGCAATATTCCACACCAGATTCCTTTTGAAGGCACGACTAGAAGAATGCAATAGGTGGCTGTCCAAACACTAGATTGCTTCAATGCAGCTGCTTTGGGGGTGAGAGTCGAACTGCTTACCACTCAGTCCGAGAGCACTTGTGCTAGAACGCTAAACACCGACCATGGTTTGAAGCTCGGACACAAGACATAAAGATTACATCGCTCCTGGTTCTGAAAGGCATCTACCGTATTGATACACAATCTTTTCCTTCATTAGATTTGAGGACAACATCAAACTCTCGGTGCAAAACATTGCAAAGCTGCAAACTGTAAGGTGTGATAATTCCAACAAAGACCCTTTTTATGCCTCGCCAACATAGTGACTCGTTGAAGAAGCTCATATCATTGCAAAGCAAAATGTGTTTCATGAATATTCTGATATGAACCAGCTCGGCCCCTATGAGGTTCTCTCCCATGAGTTTCATCGTACAACAAATAAGATCTCAATAGAGAATTTTTGTAAATAAATTTCATTAGGTCTGCTGGAAACACCCTCACTGCCACAAAAAGATTATGAAGAAACAAAACTCAGTACATGATCTGAGTCTGAAAAATATCCTGCTACCTTCATCTCCCCAGACATTTTCTCCACCATTGCATAGATCTCCTGTGCCCGCGGGTGTGATCCGTCTCCTTGAAGGAGAATCCCGAATTTGAGGGTGTAATCGATGCTGAACAAATAACAACAAGGTTGGACCACCTGCTTGTTGGAGCGTTCAAACAGGCTTCTACTACTGCAACATGCCTGCTGCCTAGCTAATTATTGTTGCAGGCAGTTGCTGTGGATCCCCAACAAGAACACACCATACAACACCCAATGAACGTGGAGGTAACATGCCTACTTCCCTATCTTGCAGCTTCAACTGTAACCACTATATCAAACCCAACTTAGAGCAACATAACTGTCACCAATAAGCAAAGACATTGGCCTGCAGCCTGGCTAGAAGCGGCTTTCCAAAATGAAAAGGTAAGACAGCTCAACTAAAACTTTACCTCGTTTTTCTGCTACAGCTGCAAGATCTTGCAAAGACATAAGTGAAATAGCGGGAACAAGCACTTTCAATGTCTTAATCAATACGACCACTCCTCGAAATAAAAGATAAAGAGCAGGAAAACGAAGTTAAAAACCCCTCATAGAATGCAAGCCTGCAACCGGAGGATGAGCAGATCGTAGAAACAAGAAAAGACGTGCACGCCAGTCCTCTCCCTCTCCACGGACACACTTGAATCTTCCCGACTCAGGCATAGCTAAAAAAACCAACTTCGAACACAAGAAACACTAACCAAAGGGCCTACACGCATGGGCAGAGCAGAAGGAAAAAGGCACGCGAGGAAGGAGAGATTGGATTCGCGTGTACAGGAGAAGGGACAGTCTGCAAGGTTTTGCAACAACTGATCACGACTGGTCACGTGCAACTAGAACACCAGGATCAACACCAACGGTTCCTTGAGCTCGCCCTGTAGCAGCTGTCGCATTCAACTCTCTCTGGGCCACTGATTTTCTGAGATAAGTTTACTTTTCTACCCTGTAGCTGCTGCATACAGTCAAATGCTTCCTCACGGCCTTCCTAGGAGAAGTTCAATTCTGCCCCACGGATTCTTGCCTGTACAGCACCATTTTTGAGAATCCACTGTCCAGAACACGCTGTAGCAATTCATCTGTTGCAACATCTGATGGAGCGCAAGCAAGCATTCGTGGTTCAGGGTAGGAAGAAGAAGACCACGTGACAGGAGATGGTAAGTCAAAGTTTTAATAAATGGGCAGGTGCGGCCACCAACCAGGAGGAAAGGTGCTTCAACCACACCCACACTACCATAGCATAAATTTTTTTTTATTTTACCTTATTTTGGAGCCCCGCGCTGTGGGGACAGGCCACCTTCCTGGAGCACAATGAACGGCATTACATTCTCCTCCCCTTAAGAAAGCATCGTCCTCGATGCGACATTACACAGAGGAAAGGAAATGGTACGCAACCAAGGACAGGTAGAGGAGACATTACACCCTAAGGTTTAAAATTTAACTGATTAAAGCACGACCACAAGGTAGCCTTAGGAACATTTGGTAGAATTTTTAACTTTCAATGTTCTGTGAAGATTGGCAGTTCTTTCTTGTTTGTTATTTTCATTAGTCTCTTTCCATTAGCATTATTCTTAGTTTAATTCCTTTTAAAATTTCATCATTGAAGAGTTTTTGTTTATTCTTTATTGTGGGTGCCCAACATGAATCAATCTAAACACAACACCCTATCAGGTTCACAAGACACTACAGATTCACAAGCACGCAAGTATATACTTCAAGATTGTATTACACCACAAAAAGGTTACTCAAATACGGAATAGAATAGGCACACTCCACATAACATAGTACTCGGCACACATCAATGACTGACATACCAAAATACTTAACCAAAACAGTACTACAATCCACTAGACATTTCCTCAATTTGCATCAATGAAAACTCACATAACACCAAACAAATGCCACAGGTACATAGTGTCCACAAGGGGATCAATGACATGTCCACAACATCACAACACATATCCATCTGACATGAGTAACACATACATCAAAAGACCACTACCAAACATCACAATAACTCAACATATATCCTGAAACATCAACCATACAGATAAAAATATCATAAGCCTCCCTCAAACTCTTATGCCTCCCTCAAGTCTCTTATGCCTCCTCAAGTCTCTTATGCCTCCTCAAACTCTCCTCCTCAAGTCTCTTATGCCTCCCTCAAACTCTTATGCCTCCCTCAAGGAGGCCGGTTGTCCCTATGGTCCAAGACACATAGAGTTCGAACACTCCTAACCCAAGTGACATAATAACGCGTGGTTCAACAACCCGCTAGTTATATGTACCCCTTGGGGCGTACCCCCATACAACGAAGCGGGTCCATAGGTCCAACCAATCCATGGTGCATCCCATGACCCTATTCCACACATCACGACATTAGAACCAGCACAACAATCCAATCAAAGTGCCAAGTGGCAAAGTACAAGCCTTGGGCAAGGCGGTAAAATTCCAAATTTAAAAGAAGACCCCAAATCAAGCTAAAATAAATGGCCAAATAGCCAAAGTTAGTATCAAAATCCCCATGTTAGTGCCACAAACCAAGGAAATGCCCAAAATTGTAAAGCATTGCAATCAAGAAAAGATGTTGGTCCTTGCAAAATAAAGTAAAAGCTCAATTTACGAATAAAATCAACTTATAATAATGTCACATTACGATAACTGTGTGGCCTTATCTAGCCACCAAAGGGGTACTCAACGAGTTGCTAAGACTTAACATCGAGCCTCAGCTCGTAAAATACATATCAATAATACAACTGTCATCACCTCCATCTGAATCATCCCGCCACCCTTCGACAAGGCTAAACATAGTCATAGATACACTAAGGTTGCATACATACAACCACATAGGGAGAGAGGAAAGAATCACATGTTATCTACTAAACCGAGTTTTAGCTCGAGTTATTGACCCATGGTACACCATTCCTCACTCTCAACATACACTTCTACCGATTTCCCTCAGGATCGGTTAGTGTAAGGTTCACAACATAACATATAACAACATCACTAACATAACGGTGGCACACACATAACTACCATAACGTCTCACGTATGGTATGTATACAGGGTAGATCACAATCATACATCCACAGAGTGTAATACATCACTTTACCACATTCTGCACCCAAAGTGCAATCACCATACGATAGGGTTCATACACTCACCGTATGACCCAAAATCACAACATGAAGCATTACCTATTTGCACAGTCATACATACGATGAACATAATACATCACAACATAACATCCATTGCTACATAACAAGGTGGTACACACATTTCTTCAAAACATGGTAAAAACATCATGATACAACTCATTTCTTTTAACATCAATCTAGTCATACAACACATTGATACACCCACATATCACAATATGCCACAATGCTCCAACACTACGTCATCCACATTATAATTCTTTTCACACATCACAAACAATAATTCACACGTGAATTCTTCCTAGAATCCACAAGAAGGAGAGAGAATACTCCCATCCCCAAACATATCAACATGATCACAAACACGCACAAGGTGACATACCCATAATGTGCGTTCACAATATCACAATTACGACAATAATCACATCACGTTTAAAGCACATTACTCTTCCAATATCTACCACCATCATGCAACATCATCATCATCATGCAGTATCATCATGTAACACCACCACCACCATGTAACATCATCATATAACACCAATCCGGCCCATAGGTTCGAGAGCATGAACCTACGCTCTGATACCAAAGTGTAACACACCCAAAAATACCAACACAAGGACAACACAGTGAAATACAGGATAACTTTTTTTTTTTTTTTTTTGCTTTGACACAACACAACACAACATGTCGTCACAAGGTTACAACCAACACCAGGAACCACTTGTTACGGGGGAGACCACAAGGTCAGCACGGAAACGTTCACACCTATCAAGGACAATGTACTCTTCTTTTGACAAGACAACATGGAAGTCCAATCCACATGACACACTCACAGCTAGGGCATCCCATGGGAAATTTCTTGTTAAATTTTCTTGTTTACTAAAGTGTCTCTTAATTCTTAACTTACGTTCTTATAAAATTTCATGTAACGATTCACACAATTCTTTTCACAAGGGAGAACTTCTTTCTTTTCAACGGTTGACTAAATAGCTTAAGGCCAAGCTTTCTAAACTGGGATCATCAATTTGATGTCCAAATCTTTTTATTCATTTGATTTTAGAACATTTTCCATTTCTTACAAGGTTAATTAAACTTACTCAAGCCACTAACACATGTTCCACACCTCTATTGCACAGGCGAAGGCATAAGCTCCGATTGAGTGGAAAGTACCGCTTAGGGTTCATAACAATAGCCTTCTTGTTTAAGGATTAAATTTTGACCTTGCTTAAGAAATATCACCATGAATCAAGGCAAGGGTTAACAGAACAGGACAACAGAATTTAGCTTCAGGGTCACATTGTTTACTATCAGTCTTTTATTGAGGTTAAGAGTTTATCAAGATTGGTTAAATGTTCCATCTAGACTTTACTTCATTAAATTTGACAAAGGAGAACATTCCAAACGATAGAGAGAGATTTAAGGTTTAATTAATCGATTTCCCTCCTACTTATTAAATCCTATCATCTTCTAAAATCTAACCATTGCTTTCACCATGAGGTCATTTAAGATTTCACCATAAAAGGATAATGTTTATTAGCTTGGCTTGAATAAAAAAAATAATAATAAGTTATCATATTTCACATAAAAAGATAGTTTCCTCTTGATTGTTCCAGGTCTCAAAGGTTATCAAGTAGATCACATCTACATAATATATTCATATATATAAATTTTTAGTTTAACTTTTATCAGGATTATCCAGCTCACTTTATAGTGCTTACAAACTCATTGCTACTAAGCCTTAGGAGGATTTACAACTCAACATTTTAACTCAAGAGCAAA
The DNA here is from genome assembly GCA_018340775.1 of Taxus wallichiana var. yunnanensis. NCBI lineage: Eukaryota > Viridiplantae > Streptophyta > Pinopsida > Cupressales > Taxaceae > Taxus > Taxus wallichiana. The sequence goes on from CM031244.1 coordinate 756,801,984, forward strand.
GTTTAACAAGACTCGCCATTGAAACCAAAACAAGGTTATATCAATTCATTCCAACATGATGCACAAATCAAAGGGACATACCATCTCTATTGAACCATGACTAGGGAGCAAGAGAGTAATAACATGGGACATGCCCCGCTACTATACTAAGGGTTAAAATTCACTAGAATATCCCATAACCAAGCGGTAATCAAATTTCATCTTTCACATGATAACCAAACAAGCCAAAGTTTCAACAAGCATACAACAACAATACTCTACAATACATTTACTAGGCACTGACCCTTCTTCTAAAATGTCCAAAGGCCCTTTCCAAATTTTATAACATAATACACATTCATACAAAGGAACATCATAACCAAGATTGATGCAATAATCTACAAGTCTTTCCATCATCTAACCACGTAAGCCATCTGCAACAATTAATAACCTGAGTCGCCCATGAACTCGAGCAAGATAAGACTATACATAACAACAATAAGCTACTAGCTAACAATACCATGAAAGGAAACATTCTATTTCAGGAAATGGATCAAAGTTCTAACCTCTAACAACCTTTTGAAACAAGATATAATTTTCAACATATCAACTAAGAAGAAAACCATAAGTTTTAGTTATGAAAAAAACCTCTAAAACTACAAAAGTTTGACAACCAAATACGCAAGACTATGAAATTTAAATGATTAGACACAAGAGTTGAGAGTATTAGGATTTCAATCATGTAATCCCATAGATTACGTGATTGAAATCTAAAGTGTAACCCATCAATCCACATTCTCAAGGTGAAGTCAAAAGATAAAAACCAGGCCCGATCTTAGCTGCCAAAAAGAATATAGTTTTGGAATCGTTCCATAGGGACATAGGCCTAATAGGCTATAAACGAACAACGAGGGTAAAAACAAAGTTCCATCATGTAATCAAAAAGGTTTAAAGGATGAAAATCTTATATTCAAACCCACAACCATTATATCCTAGGTAATAAGTGACTTCATAGCTAATAAGGATAAGTGGAAAGGACGGTAAGAATGTCTGGAATAGGCATTGCCTAACAGCCTACCTACTGAACATGACCAGGGCCGGAATAGCGACAAGCCTCATTAATACCCAAGTTGAGTAGGCAATCTAGCATTCTAAACACATCCTTGCAATTTTCATAATACCTTAGATTTATAATCCTCCCGTTTTAGAGGAACATAGCCATGAATCTAGACTTGGTTGAAATTTTCCGACATCAACTCACTTCCTAAAATCATAAAATGATGTATACAAAGGAAAAGGTCTCTCAACTCTCCTTAATTTACACCTCATCACTAAGTTTATGGTAACCTATGCAGAGATTAAACACATAATATACCATTGAAGATAGATATCCTCCAATAACGAACCTCTATAACGATGTAATTACAATTATTACGTTCGACACAAAAAAACTATTCCATAACTTCTTTTCCTTTTTGACAACAAAATATATTCACGGCCTTCCATCACAATCATTCTAAATTTGCAATGAAAGGTCACTCATCAAGGAGGAAGTACAAAACAAGTTTGACTAAATTAAGGAACTTCATGTTACCTTAAGCAGTTGATGAAAACCTTAACTTTCACGAACCGTGAAAGATATTACCTTACTCCATCAAGGCATTATGTCTATACATGATTAAATCGATCACACAAGGAATCATCAACATACCATATCTTAACACCATAAAGGTCATTAATTTTATCAAATTTTACTCATAGAAAGAGTAGAATCAAAATGGGGTTCTATCAATAATTTATTCCCTTCTATCAACCCAGGACATATTTTCGGCCCAAAACTTCCTTCTTAACAAGCATATAAATTAAACTTCTAATTTCCAAAAGCCCTAATAATTTGCACAATACACAAAGTGCATAATCACGCTTATCATAAAAATAATAATAATAATTTAACTGTATGTTTTCCTCTAGGACAACAACATAACAGGAAACCAATACTAGTCAACGCTGCAATGTTCTAGGGGCGATTACATACCCAGGTTCACAAAAGAAACAACGACATTTTTGCAGAAGGAAGTAACTTTAAAATTATATATTATATATATATTTCATATGATCAATCAAAGCATACACTGAGAACCTTTGTTTGTTTTATATATATAAATGGGTTGATCACGTCAACAAGAACAACCAACAGAGGCAAATCCAGAAGTAACAACTATTAACCACATACTGAATGCAAATCCACAAATCACGGATTTAAGCCAATTTCTAGAAAGAAAAAGTTTCATTTCAAGAGGTTTATTAGATACTAGCATATTATGTATATGGTTAGTCTATCTTGCCTGTTTTAACGCATCTAGCAGGGACTGCTACAGCCACACGCCCTCTCGCTTTATCCTCTGCTTCACTGGTCTTTTCTTGCAATATACCACACCAGGATTCCCTTTTGAAGGCACGACTAGAAGAATGCAAAAAGGTGGCTGTCCAAACACTAGATTGCTTCAATGCAACTGCTTTGGGGGTGAGAGTCGAACTGCTTACCACTCAGTCCGAGAGCACTTGCGCTAGAATGCTAAACACCGACCATGGTTTGAAGCTCTGGACACAAGACATAAAGATTACATCGCTCCTAGTTCTGAAAGGCATCTACCATATTGATACACAATCCTTTTCCTTCATCAGATTTGGGGACAACATCAAACTCTCGGTGCAAACATTGTAGCTGCAGCCTGTAAGGTGTGATAATTCCAACAGCACCCTTTATGCCTGCCAACATAGTGACTCGTTGAAGAAGCTCATATCATTGCAAAGCAAAATGTGTTTCATGAATATTCTGATATGAACCAGCTCGGCCCCTATGAGGTTCTCTCCCATGAGTTTCATCGTACAACAAATAAGATCTCAATAGAGAATTTTTGTAAATAAATTTCATTAGGTCTGCTGGAAACACCCTCACTGCCACAAAAGGATTATGAAGAAACAAAACTCGCACATGATCTCGAGTCTCAAAATATCCTATTACCTTCATCTCCCCGGACATTTTCTCCACCATTTCATAGATCTCCCGTGTCCGCGGTGTGATCCGTCTCCTCAAGGAGAATCTCGAATTTGAGGGTGTAATCGATGCTGAACAGATAACAACAAGGTTGGACCACCTGCTTGTTGGAGCATTCAAACAGGCTTCTACTACTGCAACATGCCTGCTGCCTAGCTAATTATTGTTGCAGGCAGTTGCTGTGGATCCCCAACAAGAACACACCATACAACACCCAATGAACGTGGAGGTAACACGCCTACTTCCCTATCTTGCAGCTTCAACTGTAACCACTATATCAAACCCAACTTAGAGCAACATAACTGTCACCAATAAGCAAAGACATTGGCCTGCAGCTTGGCTGGAAGCGGCTTTCCAAAATGAAAAGGTAAGACAGCTCAACTAAAAATTTACCTCGTTTTTCTGCTACAGCTGCAAGATCTTGCAAAGACATAAGTGAAATAGCGGGAACAAGCACTTTCAATGTCTTAATCAATACGACCACTCCTCGAAATAAAAGATAAAGAGCGGGAAAACGAAGTTAAAAACCCCTCATAGAATGCAAGCCTGCAACCGGAGGATGAGCAGATCGTAGAAACAAGAAAAGACGTGCACACCAGTCCTCTCCCTCTTCACGGACACACTTGAATCTTCCCGTCTCAGGCATAGCTAAAAAAAAAAAAACTTCGAACACAAGAAACACTAACCGAAGGGCCTACACGCATGGGCAGAAAGGAAGGAAAAAGGCACGCGAGGAAGGAGAGATTGGATTCGCATGTACGAGAGAAGGGACAGGTCTTCAAGGTTTTGCAACAAATCGATCACGACCGTCACGTGCAACCGTGCAACACCGTGATCAACACCAACGGTTCCTTGAGCTCGCCACAGTAGCAGCTGCGCATCACTCTCGCCGCTGGGCCACCGATTTTCTCGAGATAAGTTTACTTTTCTACCTCGTAGCTACCGCATACAAAAATGCTTCCTCACGGCCTTCCCAGGAGAAGTTCAATTCTGCGCCCACGGATTTTGCCTGTACAACACCATTTTTGAGAATCCACTGTCCAGAACACGCTGTAGCAATTCATCTGTTGCAACATCTCGATGGAGCGCAATCAAGCGCTTCGTTGTCTCGGGGGTAGGAAGAAGAAGACCACGTGACAGGAGATGGTAAGTCAAAGTTTTAATAAATGGGCAGGTGCGGCCACCAACCAGGAGGAAAGGCGCTTCAACCACTGCCAGCTACCATAGCATAAATTTTTTTATTTTACCTTATTTTGGAGGTAGTTGTATATTTTATGCTTCCTTTTCATATAGGTGTATATTTTATGCTACCTTTTCCTGTCGTTGTATATTCTCAGTAGATGTATATTTACATTTAGATGTGTATTCTGCAGATGTATTTTTACAAGTAGATGTATATTTCGTATATATCTATTTGTAAATATAGATCCTTTCATTAATTTAGCCTGGAATTACTTGTAAATATACGTCTACAGAACATACATCTAATTGTAAATATGAATTACAGATTTCATTAATTTAGCCTGGAATTACTTGTAAATATACATTACAGATTTCATTAATTTAGCCTGAATTACTTGTAAATATAAATTACAGATTTCATTAATTTAGCCTGGAATTACTTGTAAATATACATTACAAATTTCATTAATTTAGCCTATAATTACTTGTAGATATACACCTACACATTTCATTAATTTAGCCTAGAATTACTTGTAAATATAAATCTACAAATTTCATTAATTTATCCTAGAATTACTTGTTAATATACATCTACATGAAAAGGCAGCATAAAGTAAAATTCCAGGAATATTTCCAGTTCTTCCCAATTAATAGTTGGGTTGAACACCAAAATAACACTAGCAAAATTCAAAGTATAGTGGAAAACATCCAAAAATATCTTCAATCAAGGAATTCTTTCTCCTTGTCAAAGCACTCCATAAAATATATAAATTGACAAAAAAAAAAAATAAAATTAAATGAATGTGCACCAATATAACAACAGAGTTAAGAACTTACTATGTGGCACTATGAGGAAAAATAATAGTTGAATACGACAGCTTGGAGCTCTAATTTTCAAGCACTAGCAAAATAATACTAACTGAATAAAACTTCAGAGAAGTTGAGGAACTAGATTTATAGGAGATATGAAAAGTGTTGTAGTTGATTGATCCTTGTGTTTTTTTATTGGGTAAAATTGGTTGATCCTTGTGTTTGTTTTTTATTGGGTGAAATTGATAGGGGTGGATCAAGATTTATGATATTTTATTTCAATACTCAGATTTGAAGTTCAATTTGATTTGATTTCTCATTTCAATTCAATCTTTGTTTCTTGAGCCTTACATTTGTTGAAAATATATAGGTACATCATTTATGGGAGTAGCTGGTATAGAAAATGGTGAGAAAGTTAATGCTTAAAAGACAACATGTATTTGAAAATGGTGCACTTTGGATTTATTCTTGTGAGAACCTACCCCAAAATTTGTGTATGAAAAGATCTTTAACATTGTAAAATGGGAACTTAAATTAGATGAAAAGTGACATCAAATTGATATGATGATGTGGTATCAATTTTTTATAGGGATGGAATACAATTATATATCCATGTATTAAATATAGGATGACTTTAAATTTGGCAAACATGCAAGTATAATATATGTTATTTTATCTTTAAAAATGATATCAAGTATTCTATTGTTGATAGATTAATGGTCATGTACATGAAAAGTGACATTTACATTAGATTTGAAGATTGTTTGTACATTTATAGGATAATATTCATTCAATTATTAATATTTTAACGTGCAAAAACTGGAGTCAAAGATGTCAACTACCCTCACAACTATTGGGTAATGCTCCATGACTGGCTCCTCTTCCCTTATCGCATGATATTATTGAAGTATTGATATAATTTATGTCGTAGTTTTATTTTAAAATTTTATTTTTAATTATTATTTTTGAAAGTAAAACAACTTTATTTTTATATTTTACAATATATAAAAATATTTAAAATAAGGAGAATATTTGATGATAAATGGAATAAATAAGATATTTTAAAAGAATATAGTCCGACTTGTTTTTGTACAAAATTGATGTCTAAGTTTAGTTGATTAAAAATGACCCCAAATTTCAATTAGATTTATATATCACTGTGTCCAAATTTAGACACCTTTTTAGTATTTTTAAAATTTACACTTTCCTAGACAAATATAAAGATAATAATATTTTAACTATATTTAAATCAAGTCAATAAAAAAATCTATATTCGAATATAGCTATTTATAAAACAAAATGTTCAATTTTTAATTTAGCATATCCAAATTTATATATAATCAACCTATAGCTAACTATTTTCAAGTTCAAATTTACTTACAAATAAAACATTATCATTTGGCTGACTACTTTTAAATTAAAATTTATTTAAAATATATATCCATAAATAATTATGCACAACAATATTTTATTTGCTACTTTTGAATTACAAGTTATTAAAATTAGGTATTGAAAAACAACTATATAATTATTTTAATCATTATATTTTTCAGATTAATATTTATTCAAAATATATTTGTAACTTATAAAATCAATTTGATACATAAATAAATTTGTAAATGAATTTGATATCCAATAGCTCTCACAATCTGAGTTTACTCTAAATTCAATAGTGAAAGGCATGGGGATTTACATGTTAAAATATATTTTAAATGGAAAATGATCTATAAGGTGAAATGTAAAAATTTAGTAAGAATACTAACATTAATACATAATAATATTAATAAATAATAATACTAAACATAATATTAATATTAACTTTGTTTTAAATAATAATAATAATAATAATAATAACCAATTTTTCATATTATAATTACAATATTTTATTTATTATAATATTAAAGGATAGATAATTAAAATTTATAATAAAAATAATTATAATATTTTTTTAACAATTCTATCAATGTTTTAATAACACAAAAGATACTACTGCTAGTAATAATAAATGCAAAAATAGCAATATGACTTGATTTAGAATGAATAACTATATACTCAAAAGAACTTTCTTAAAATCCCATTAATAAGAGAAGAAAGGATCTCAAACAAGATGATCTCCTATAGCAAAGGACTAGCCAAATTTGAGATGAAATGCATAAACAAAAAGTTATCAATGTAATTGTATTTTACTTTTATATGCATTGTAATTTTATAAATCTATTCTAACCAAATATATTATTATCTCGTGACAATTGAAACATTTTTATTTAAGTAAAACAATCCAAAGAAGTATTGTCAAATGAATACTGTGATACATATAAATTATATATGGAACAATAGTAATAGAACTTAGGTTTGAGAATGAATAAATATATATTCAAAAAACATTGTGGAAATTAAATTGATAGGAAAAAAAAAGATATGACCACTTTGACATGAAATTCTTAAAGAAAAGACCTATCAATGTAATTGTATTTGAATTTTATATGCATTGTAAATTTATAAATCTATTCTAAACAAATATTATTATCCATGACAATTGAAACCTTTTTATTTAATTAAAAAATTTCAAAATGATAACCGTGATACACATATATTATTTTAAAGGCTTTTACTAAACAATGTACATGTTTGGAATTAAAAATCACCAAAAAAACAACCATGAACCTCATTCCAAGGAGGGGAAAAGTTATATGAACAAAAAAACATTTTAAGAAAAGAAAAATACACCAATAATTTAATCAACCACATGTTGACCATAGTGGTATTGCTGAAAACAAAAAAACATTCCATTTTTCCCAATGTTGTCTGAATTGAGGAGAGCTCTACAAAAAATGTTTATGGATGAAACTATTGAAACATACGTAGAAAAAGTTAGGAAAAATATAAAATAAACATTTATTATTTGCGTAGGGCCCATATGGCTACAATTACATGTCAAAACTCATCAAATAACACATCAACACATGTCCTTACCAAGTAATCTCAACCATTCATTTGCTAATGAATGTAAACAACAAGAACACTTCACTTGGTAAAATAAAATTCTTATCAACTTAATTATAATAAAATAAATTAATGTTAATATCACAAAAGAAAATTTTACATATACATTTCCATCTCATTCGTTATACATATTTATTTAAATGTTAAGTAACATTTACTATATTTAAAATCAACAAATCATTTAAGTATTAATAAAATTAATTTTAAAAATAATGACACACTTATTAAAAATCCTAACACAAAAGGACAATTGAAATACATATTTTATCGTCTCCTACATTATACATACTTCCTATATCTAGATATTACATAAATATTACCAAATATTAATTTAAAAAATTAAATTAACACATTACATAAATATAATCAAACATATATATAAGTAAAAAAATTAATACTAAGTACACAACCATAAAAATAATATCAAAATAAGAAATAAAACAATTTTGGTATTTACATTTTCATAATCTCTTTAATCGCACACATTATTTAGATATTACTAAATATAATTATATAGTTTTAAAAATAATATTAAACAACTATTAAGTAAATAGTTAGTATCCTTAAAATTACAAGGTTTAATATGTCGAACACTATCTCACCGATCGCTTTCGATCCTAATTTGAATGCAATGTGAACCGATGGAAGAAGGAGCATCTCTCGTAATGCCCCGCCGGACATTGGAGCCTTTTTTTTCTACCTGCCACCTTGGCCGACTGTACTGGCTGCCGCGTGTGGTGGTTGGGAGGTGTCTTTCCTGGTTGCGTGGGACAGTGGGAGTCGGTGGAGTGTGGGGCGCATCTCCTTTTATTAAATTTTTGGATCTGCAAATCTTCTGTTGACTCCACCTGCTGTCACGTGGTCTACCTACTATTCTGCCCAAAACCACGAATGCTTGTTGCGCTCCATCAAATGCTGAAACAGATGAATTGCTTCAGTGTGTTCTGGACAGTGGATTCGTTGATGGTGAAATGAAGGTCTGTCACCCTGGTGTTGCATGAGAGGGTTTGGATCCTCAAAATCGTGTTGTGCAGGCAGTCGATCAGTGGAGCGCAGAACCGAAATCCTCCTAGGAAAGTGCCGTGAGGAATGCGCTTGGCTTTATGCAGCAGCCTACAGGTGGTCGACAGTAAACTTATCTCGTAAAATCGGGCCTAGATAGAGCCGAGTGCGGCAAATGCTACACATGGTGGTGAGCTCAAGGAACCGTTGGTGTTGATCCTCGATGTTCTCGCTGCACGCAACCAAATATGATTAGTTGTTGCAAGATCTCGCAAACTGTAGCGTAGAAAAAAAGAGATAAAGTTTTAGTTGAGTGTCTTTTCCTTTTCATTTTGGAAAGTCACTGCCTAGGTGACGAATCTAACATGGAAGAAGCTCGGTCAAACCTTGAGGCAAGTTTTGCAATGAGGCTGAGAGTGTGTTCACTGCTGTTTCTAGTTCCGACCAGAAGTTATTCCAGCGCCTAGCCCATGGGTTTGTTATGGTGGTTATAGATGAAGCTACAAGCTAGGGAAGTAGGCGTGTTACTTCCACTTTCCTTGGGAGCTGTAAGGTGTGTTCTTGTTGGGGATCCACATCAACTGCCTGCAGCAGTAAGTAGCCAGTGAATGGGCTTGTTACAGTTGGTGGAAGCCTATGTGAGCATTTCCAGCGAGTAGGTTGTCCAACTATGTTGTTTTCTGTGCAATACCAATGTATCCTCTGAGTCGGGACTCTCCTTCAAGACATTCCTGTCAGAATCGACCTTGTGACAGTGAGAGAGTTACCAGGAGACCTGATGAAAATTATTGCAAGGATTCTTTTATGAGACTTTACTTGTTTTGCGCTGTAACTCATGGAAGAGAATCTCTTAGGCGTGGATCTGTATCATGTCAGAATATTCCTGAAGCACAATTTGCCTTGCAACTATATGAGCATCTTCTACGAGTCACTAAGTTGGCAGGCATAAAGGGTGCTATGTTGAATTATCACACCTTACAAGCTACAGCTGCAATGTTTGCACCGAGAGTTTGATGTTGTCCCCAAATCTGATGAAGGAAAAGGTTGTGTATCAATACGGTAGATGCCTTTCAGAACCAGGAGCGATGTAATCCTTATGTCTTGTGTCTCAGCTTCAAACCATGGTCGGTGTTTAGCGTTCTAGTGCAAGTGCTCTCTGACCGAGTGGTAAGCGCTTCGACTCTCACCCCCAAAGCAACCGCATTGAAGCAATCTAGTGTTTGGACAGCCACCTATTGCATTCTTCTAGTCGTGCCTTCAAAAGGGAATCTGGTGTGGTATATTGCAAGAAAAGACCAAGTGAAGCAGAGAGGATAAAGTGGAAGGCGTGTGGTCAGAAGCAGAGTCCTCGCTGGATGTTCACGATCCAGGTGGATGCGTTAAAACAGTAAGATAGACTAACCATATACATAATATGCTAGTATCTAATAACCTCTTGAAATGAAACTTTTTCTTTCTAGAAATTGGTTTAAATCATGATTTTGTGGATTAGCGTTCAAGATACATGGTTAACATTTTGTTACTTCGGATTTGCCTCGTTGGTTTTTTTCTTGTTGATGTGATCAACCCTTTTATATATAAAACAAACAAAGGTTCTCAGTGTATGCTTTGATTGATCATATGAAATATATATATATATATATATATAATTTTTAAAGTTACTTCCTTCTGCAAAAATGTCGTTGTTTCTTTTGTGAACCTGGGTATGTAATCGCCCCTAGAACGTTGCAGCGTTGACTAGTATTGGTTTCCTGTTATGTTGTTGCCCTAGAGGAAAACATACAGTTAAATTATTATTATTATTTTTATGATAAGCGTGATTATGCACTTCGTGTATTGTGCAAATTATTAGGGCTTTTGGAAATTAGAAGTTCAATATATATGCTTGTTAAGAAGGAAGTTTTGGGCCGAAAATATGTCCTGGGTTGATAGAAGGGCATAAATTATTGATAGAACCCCATTTTGATTCTACTCTTTCTATGAGTAAAATTTGATAAAATTAATGACCTTTATGGTGTTAAGATACGGTATGTTGATGATTCCTTGAGTGATCGATTTAATCATGTATAGACATAATGCCTTGATGGAGTAAGGTAATATCTTTCACGGTTCGTAAAAGTTAAGGTTTTCATCAACTCGCTTAAGGTAACATGAAGTTCCTTAATTTAGTCAAAATTGTTTTGTACTTCCTTCTTGATGAGTGACCTTTCATTGCAAATTTAGAATGATTGTGATGGAAGGTCGTGAATATTTTTGTTGTCAAAAAGGGAAAAGAAGTTATGGAATAGTCTGCTTATGTGTCGAATGTAATAATTATGATTACATCGTTATAGAAGTTCGTTATCGGAGGATATCTATCTTCAATGGTATATTATGTGTTTAATCTCTACATAGGTTACCATAAAATTAGTGATGAGATGTAAATTAAGGAGAGTTGAGAGACCTTTTCCTTTGTATACATCGTTTATGATATTAGGAAGTGAGTTGATGTCGGAAAATTTCAACCAAGTCTAGATTCATGGCTATGTTCCTCTAAAACGGGAGGATTATAAATCTAAGGTATTATGAAAATTGCAAGGATGTGTTTAGAATGCTAGATTTCCTACTCAACTTGGGTATTAATGAGGCTTGTCGCTATTCCAGCCCCGGTTATGTTCAGTAGGTAAGTTGTTAGGCAATACCTATTCCGGACATTCTTACCGTCCTTTCCACTCATCCTTATTAGCTATGAAGTCACTTATTACCTAAGATATAATGGTTGTGGGTTTGAATATAAGATTTTCATCCTTTAAACCTTTTTGATTACATGATGGAACTTTGTTTTTACCCTCGTTGTTCGTTTATAGCCTATTAGGCCTATGGCCCTACGGAACGATTCCAAAACTATATTCTTTTTGGCAGCTAAGATCGGGTCTGGTTTTTATCTTTTGTCTTCACCTTGAGAATGTGGATTGATGGGTTACACTTTAGATTTCAATCACGTAATCTACGGGATTATATGATTGAAATCCTAATACTCTCAACTCTTGTGTCTAATCATTTAAATTTCATAGTCTTGCGTATTTGGTTGTCAAACTTTTATAGTTTTAGAGGTATTTTCATAACTAAAACTTATGGTTTTCTTCTTAGTTGATATGTTGAAAATTACATCTTGTTTCAAAAGGTTGTTAGAGGTTAGAACTTTGATCCATTTCCTGAAATAGAATGTTTCCTTTCATGGTATTGTTAGCTAGTAGCTTATTGTTGCTATGTATAGTCTTATCTTGCTCGCTTCGCGAACCGACTCAAAGTTATTAATTGTCATGCAGATGGCTTACGTGGTTAGATGATGGAAAGACTTGTAGATTATTGCATCAATCTTGGTTATAATGTTCCTTTGTTTAATGTGTATTATGTTATAAAATTTGGAAAGGGCCTTTGGACATTTTAGAAGAAGGGTCATGCCTAGTAAATGTATCAGAGTATTGTATGTTGTCAGAATCATTGAAACTTTGGTTTGTTTGGTTATCATGTGAAAGATGAAATTTGATTACCGCTTGGTTATGGGATATTCTAGTGGATTTTAACCCTTAGTATAGTAGCGGGGCTTGTCCCATGTTATTACTCTCTTGCTCCCTAGTCATGGTTCAATAGAGATAGTATGTCCCTTTGATTTGTGCATCATGTTGGAATGAATTAATATAACCTTGTTTTGGTTCCGCAAACGAGTACTGTTAAACTTTGCTCTTGAGTTAAAATGTTGAGTTGTAAATCCTCCTAAGGCTTAGTAGCAATGAGTTGTAAGCACTATAAAGTGAGCTGGATAATCCTGATAAAAGTTAAACTAAAAATTTATATATATGAATATACTATGTAGATGTGATCTACTTGATAACCTTTGAGACCTGGAACAATCAAGAGGAAACTATCTTTTGTAACGAAATATGATAACTTATTATTATTTTTTTATTCAAGCCAAGCTAATAAACATTATCCTTTTATGGTGAAATCTTAAATGACCTCATGGTGAAAGCAATGGTTAGATTTTAGAAGATGATAGGATTTAATAAGTAGGAGGGAAATCGATTAATTAAACCTTAAATCTCTCTCTATCGTTTGAAATGTCCTCCTTTGTCAAACTTAATGAAGTAAAGTCTAGATGGAACATTTAACCAATCTTGATAAACTCTTAACCTCAATAAAAGACTGATAGTAAACAATGTGACCCTGAAGCTAAATTCATTGTCCTCGTTTCATTAACCCATGCCTTAATTCATGGTGATATTTCTTAAGCAAGGTCAAAATTTAATCCTTAAACAGAAGGCTATTGTTATGAACCCTAAGTCAGTACTTTCCACTCAATCGGAGCTTATGCCTTCGCCTTTGCAATAGAGGTGTGGAACATGTGTTAGTGGCTTGAGTAAGTGTAATTAACTTTGTAAGAAATTGAAAATGTTCTAAAATCAAATGAATAAGAAATATTTGGACATCAAATTGATGATCCTAGTTTAGAAAGTCAGCCTTAAGCTATTTAGTCAACCGTTGAAATGAAAGAAGTTCTCCTTGTGAAAAGAATTGTGTGATTCGTTACATGAAATTTTATAAGAACGTAAGTTAAGAATTAGGAGACACTTTAGTAAACAAGAAAATTTAACAAGAAATTCATCATGGGATGCCCTAGATGTGAGTGTGTCATGTGGATTGGACTTCCATGTTGTCTTGTCAAAAGAAGAGTACATTGTCCTTGATAGGTGTGAACGTTTCCGTGCTGACCTTGTGGTCTCCCCCGTAACAAGTGGTTTCGTGTTGGTTGAACCTTGTGACGACATGTTGTGTCGTGTTGTGTCAAAGCAAGTCAAAAAAAAAAAAAAATTATCCTGTATTTCACTGTGTTGTCCTTGTGTTGGTATTTTTGGTGTGCTACAATATCAGTTATTTCTCATGGATTGGCCATAGGTTATATGGTCAAAGGAGTCTCCTTTGGTTTCCTTCTGTAGTGCCCACTTCCCTTTGACACCTTTTTGATACTAATCATGATACTACTGATTATATTATGGACATGATTATGGAATTTATTATAGTATGATGTTAGATGTTAGATAATGGATTATTGTTGACTTGATTCAGATATGATGCATGATAATTGTTAGAGACATTTTATATCTTGATGATGATATACTATTTGACATGGTTATATTATGGATATTGTGAGTAGACTTAGAAATTGAAATTATTGGATGATGATATAGTGGTTGATAAAACTATAAATGATATTGTTAGATTGCTTTAATGATGTTGTGATTCATATATCTAGATGATTTTGGGAATTATATTTATATTATTTTGGATGTTCTGATATGGCCATGAGGCCGAAAGAGGTATTTGTGTTTTGCAGGTTAAAATATTACAACAAACATCAGGGGATTAAAGACCAACCACATTGGAATTCTAGATAAATTCAACAAGGTCACCATGGCAACTAGCATTTGTTTGTGCATGTTTGTGTGTTTTAGGGATTCCCATGGGGGATCACCTTTAAATGTGACCAGGTTATGTGTATTTATTTTTTGGTTCCTTTGCTTATGTTTGCATGTGTTTATATTGTGGTGTCTTTTCCCTATCATTATTCATTAAATGATGTGTAAATTTGTGAGTAATCATGTTGTTAAGTTAATTAATTAAAAATGCCATAAGAAAGTAATTAATAGAGTTTTTGGCCTTGAATTAAAGTGTTTTAAGAGATGTGTAAGTAAACTTTTGAGTGTGAAACACTCCACCTTCTTGAAATTCAAAATTGTCCTTAGAGGCTGAATTTGAGGATTGTGGGACAAGTTAAACTTGTCCCATACCTCTTAAATTTAATTACCAACCATACCTACAATTGGAGAGTTGAGATTAGACTTTCATAATACTTTTTGAGAAGCCAAATTGTTGGTTTTAATTGCACTTTTCTTACATGATTTAATTTCATTCATTTGGGGTGTGGGTTGGATTTGAGTGTGTAAGTAAACTGTCATATTATTCACCCACCTATATATTATGCATTGGAGAATGAAGTTAACTTTGGGGGTTGGAATTGAGGATGTGTGATGTGACATCCTACATGGACCCACCTCATCCTCTTCCCTCCCCTTTTCTATTAAATTCGAATTCATTGCCTTGTTTTGGGGTTGCTTCATTTTGAGGACTTCATTATAGGGTGAATTCCTTGTTGTTTTTGGAGTTCTTGGTTGAAGAAGGTTTCTTTGGAATATTGTTGCATGCTTGTGCTTGGTTGGTTTGGATTGTTTGCTTGGAAGAATTTTCTATTTGGAACTTAGAAAACTCCATCATGGAGAGGTAAGAGCTTGGCTCTTGAAATACTCTTTTTTTATGAATATAAATGTTAATATGTGATTGTTTTGAAATGTTTGTGGGTTGTTGGATAGATGGAATAGGAATGGTGTAGGAGAAGGCTATGGGGTTTATTTTGTGGGAGGCACAAGTGTGGTTTATGGAGGTATAAGGGTGGAGCGAGTTGGGATTTGGGTTCCACCTTACAATGAAATAGCTTGCATTTATTTACTCATTATGGGGTGCCATAAGAGGTTGGGGAGGCATAAGGAAATGTGACGAATAAGGGGTACTTGGGAGAGGCATAAGGAATGCCAGGGGCTTTGATATACTATATTTTGGTGGTTTGTAATTCAAGTGGTGATACCCATTTCCACTTTTGGGAGGCATAAGAAGCATCCCCATAGTTTCTTGCTCCTTTGGCTTACTTGATGAAGCCTCAGTATTGTTTGTCATGTTTTAATGTAGTTGTAAAACTACATTTTGTTTTAGACTCTGTTTTTATTGTGATTATGCTACTTTTATGTTTGTGGAAGCTTGTTCTTTCCATGAGTTGGATCACATCTTTTATTTCATTGTGGTTGGGGCTCAGGGCCAATGAAGAAGGATGGCTTCTCCCCTTCATTGGATGTCTTGGTTGGGTGGAGAGTGTTTCCTTTCCCCTACTCTTGTTGTGATCAAATTGGAAGAATGAGAAATACGCATGTTGCTTCTCTAGAGAAAAGAAAACATAGACAGCTGGATAGTCCCTGTTGAGATAATTTTTATTGAAGTGGATGAACTTGTAAATGTTTTTAATATAAATATGTTGTGTTGATCATGAAAGTTGTAAAGTTAAATGTAAAAGAGATAGACTTTGTTTTTGTTTTGAAAGAGTGTGATAGAAATTGCATTCAAAGAATAAAATAAGGATGTTACAAAGTTGTCTTTTGGAATCAATAAATGATGTATTACCTTTCTCAAATTACATTGTGGTATTGAATATGTAATTGAAATCTGTGATTGAAAGAAAGAAACGAGTATGAAGGAAATGTAGTACTCTTTTTGTGAAGGGCATGATTTGAAAAGAATTAAAGTTACATTCTTGTCTTTATCATGGATTGAAGGAATGAAAACTTTTTCAAACTAGCATGAAATGAATTCATTTACAAGGTAAGTAAAATAAGAACCATTGAGCTAATTTTGTTGTTTCCATTTTTACTTCACGTTAAACTCGTAAATTTTTACCATAAATGAACAGACCAAACCTGCAATAAAGAAATAATAATGGAACATTAAAATTGAACATGCCAGGATATAAATGAGTTCAATTAGACAAAAACACTTAAAGGAAATCTTTTAAAAACTCTGCAAAATCAAGTTTAAAGCTTTCACATTGTTTTGTCAAGGTTGTAAAATTTCAAATCGAACTCAATCAAATAGATCTACCTCACAAAATTTTCCTAAATGCACCTAAGAAAATTCTCCATGTCTATTTGACATGTTGAGAGAGGTAGAGAAGATCAAATTGAACAAATTTTATAAGTTAATTTTTACCATTTGTACTTGTAAAATCCTCGCATATCGTTTTCTTAAATTGACTATTTAAAATTTATCAAATTCAAAATGTAATGAGTCTTAAGTAAATATGATGATTAGATATTTCCAGAAAGTCCTCATTTTCCCAAAACTAAGCTCTCTATCAAAAGTTATGGCATTCTGAAGTTTTTCTTCACTTGGCGTCAAAAAAAATTTGCGAAAAATTTCCTTAGCGGGCCCGCATGCCCGAATTTTTCCCTTAGCATTTTGAAATTTTTTTGGGAAAATTTTCCTATTTTCCCCGCCACCCCACCGACTTGTAGCCAATCAGAGATTGCCACGTGGCACCATGAGGCATTGGCGGAGGGGCGGATCCCTTTTTAACTTATCATTTCGAAAAAAAATTGGGAAAATTTTTAAATTTTTCCCACCGCCCCGCCGGGCTCATAGCTAATCAAGAGTTGCTACATGGCATTGGCGGAAGAGCAGGTTCCTTTTTGCCTTTGGCGTTTTCAAAAATTTTTTGGGAAAATTTTTTAAAGTTTCCCCACCGGCCCACATCCAATCAGAATCTTCCACGTGGCATTGCAAGGCGTCAGTGGAGGCGTGGGTGAATTTTAACCTTTTTCCCTTTAGGGTGCTAAAATCCTTTATCCCCACTTCCCCACTTTCTCCATGTGACTTAGGAGGCACCATGTGTCCCTTGTGGACTTGTGGGAGCACGGGTGCAAAGGTGGCTTTTCGCCCACGTGGGAAATTTCTAAAAATCTCCCGTGGCCCCACTAACCTGACTACTCCTCTGGGAAATATTTCTCCCGCGGCCCGCAGGACTATACCTCATGGGGCAAAATTTTCTCCCCTAGGCCCGTAGGCCTGCTCTTGGGGAAAATTTTCACCCCAAGGCCCACCGGCCCATAACTTGAGAAATATGAGGAGTTAGGAGGACTTATTTATATCAATGGAAAGGTGAGAAAATTTCCTATCCAATGGAGGTCGTTTAGAAAATTTTTGAACATGTTAATTTTGAGAAAAATCAGGTTGAATGTTTAAATCCTATTAGAGAGTGGGTATGGTGAGGAATTACCCTCTTAACCTAATTGAACTTTCTAATCCTAAATTTTGGACCTTGTGACTCTCTAATAATTGTTAACAAAAGAAAAGTATATTCTAGAAGATTAGAATTGATCTAGAACTTATTAGTGACAACTTTTGTTTTGTAGCCTGGTTGTAGACTCTTTTAAACAAAAAGAAATTATTCCATAATTTTCCTAACTAATCCTAGGTTGTTCTTGGGTATTAGGTGGGTTGTTTAGTGGGTGTTACACTTGGTATCATAGCAGTGGTTCAAAATCTTGCGGCATTGGGCACACTAGAAAACTTGAGACATGAACTTTAAACCTAGCACACTTTTAAATCTAGAAAACAACTTAGTTTAAAAATTACATATTTCAGTAAACATGGAAACTGAATAAAACTTAGAAAGACTAACTCTCGCCTTGGTTTGTGCAGGAGGTGTAGACAGGACAAGGGGTATTTTCACATAGACCTAGACTTACCACCACTAGATCATGTTGTAGTAGCCATCCTACCCAGATTTTGTAGACTCTTCAGGATGTTAATGTCGCTCTATGCGGAGGATCAATAAGAGGACATGCAACTAGACATGATAGAGTCACTTCCATTGAGGGTCATGTATCTCCTCGACCCAGTGAGGAGCATAGAGGAGAGAAATTCCATGTAGATTCAGCCAGAGCAGAGTCACCACAGAGGGGATAGGGTGACTAAGTTTCAAGACATAGAGAGAGGTCCCGAGCCCTCGAATCGGGGATGAAAATATAGGGAGGCCTAAAGGCCATCATACCACATCTGTAGATCACATCAGGGAGATCCTAAAGCTTCGTCCATCACATTATTCTGGTGACATAGGTGGATTTCAGAAGAGGCCTTGGTTGGTGAGCTTGAGTAGATGCTTCAAGCTTTGTCCTTGTTCTAGCAACATGAAATCTCGTGTTGCGATCCATCTACTGAAAGATGGAGCTGGTGTCTAGTGGTGGATAGAGGAGCAGAAGCTCCATGTTGATTATGAGATAGTTACTTGGGAGCTCTTTGAGGAGTATTTCCAGAGTAGATATTTTTCATGGATGTTCATACAATAGTGGATAGATGAGTTCCATGACCTCCGACATGCATATCTTACAATGGCTGACTATGAGAGTAGATTTCTAGATCTACTCCAGAATGTTGATTACATGCAGGATGAGTAGGTACAGATCCACAGGTTCATTCAGGGCCTAAATCTAGACATTGGAGGTGCAGTGTGGATCCATTGTCCACAGACATTGGCTGAGGCCATCAAAAAGGCCTATATAGTAGAGGAGACTCGGGGAAAGACCTAGTAGGCTAGAGACCGAGTCCAGAGATGCATACAATAGATGCAGGACGACGGTCGAGGGGTTCAATAACTTTTCCTTGTTTTGGACAGCGTTTAACAAATTCATCTTTTAGACCACAACAAGAGCAGTAATAACAACAACCTACCCCCTTAAAGACCCGAATAGAGGTTTTATGTACATAGAGGTCGGAGTATGGGGCCTCCTTCTGGGGTCCCATCAGATACAAGGTGTTTAGAGAGCTCACTCAAGCAGAGCTCACCGGTAAAGAAATCAACAGACCGCATCCGGATAATCGTGATCCACACCATAGACCTCTAGAGTGTCTTACTGGACTGCTACACAGGGGTAGAGTATCAGCGGTTGTTTTGGTTGGTATTACTTGGACATTTTTAGAGAGACTACCCACGAGTCCTAATAATAAGGTTAATACAAAAATCTCGAGCCTACTTTGTTGGTGATATGGGGCTGAGCAAATCATAGGATGTACGCAGTGGTTGAGAAATTCTAGGTAGAGAATCGTAGTACAATTATTGAGACCGTAGGTAACATTGGTGGTATTCCTTCCTCTATTCTATTTTATTCTCGTTCTTATGATTATTTTATTATACCATATCTAGTATAATGCAAGATGGTGAAATTTAGGCAGGTCATAGTTGGGATGTTGAGATGGCTTCGAAGTCAAGATCTCTCGTAGACTCCTTAGTTAAGGAGTGTGTGGTAGATTTGGGACCTTTCACCGCTACCTCGGATCTTCATATCTTTCCTTTGGGATCATATGGAGTCATCTTGGATATGGATTGGGTCAAGTCTACATATAGGACCAGAGTGGATTGTGCGATGAGATTGTTAGATGTATGCTATTATAGTCAGTGACATATCAAAGGATGGGTCTAGTGGACCATTGCTAGATGATCACCCCATTTTGAGAGAGTTTGCAGATTTCTTTTCAAGGGAGCTATCGGGGTTACCACCCCCACGTGAGATTGATTTTCATATAGATCTAATTCTCGGGAGTAGAGCCTATCTCACGGGCACCTTATCGATGACCACCCCGAGCAGGTCCGTGAGCTTAAGTTATAGTTGGAGGGCCTCCTAGAGAAAGGCATTATTCATCCTAGTGTATCTCCGTGGGTACACCGGTGATTTTTGTGAAGAAGGATGGATCCTCATGGTTGTGTATTGATTACCACTAACCAATAAAGTAACAATCAAGAATTTTTATCCCCTTCCATGCATTGATGATTTTTTGTTTAGATGAAGGGAGCCACAACTTTCTCTAAGATAGACCTTAAGTCAAAGTTATCACCGGTTGAGGATTTCGGAGGTGGACATTCATAAGACCACCTTCCGTATGCGAGATATGGCCACTATGAGTTCACAGTAGTGCCTTTTGGTTTGATGAATGCCCCCGTAGTGTTTATGAGTTTGATGAATTGGGTATTTAGGACCTTTTTAGATCACTTTGTGCTCATCTTCCTTGATGAAATTTTCATTTACTCATGTATGTGTGAGGAGCAAGAGGAGCACCTTCACCATGTTCTTCAAAGTGTCTTTGGGAGCAGAAAAATTATGAGAACTGGAGAAGTGTGCATTATTTTAGATGGAGGTGTAGTATTTGGGTCATATCATTTCTAAGGAAGGTATCACTGTCGATCCTTCCAAGATTATAGCTATTATAGATTGGCCAAGACTACTGTGACTGAGGTGCATAACTTCATGGGACTAGCAAGTTATTACAGGAGATTGTTCAGGAATTCTCTCGGATTGCATACCCCATCACTTCCCTTCAAAGGAAAGGGAAGAAGTTTATTTGGTCAGAAAAGTGTGAGCAAGCCTTCAGTACACTGAAGTAATGTCTCACTACAACACCTATCCTTGTAGTGCCAGATCCACATGGTGATTTTTTCATTTGCACGAATGCTTCTTTAGTAGGGCTTGGAGGTGTGTTGATGCAGGAGGGCAGAGTAGTGGCTTTTGAGTCTCGCAAAATCAAATATTATGATATTAATTATCTGACTCATGATCTTGAGCTTGTGGTAGTTTTTCACACTTTGGTTCGATGGAGGTACTTTTTGCTTAGTCAAAGATTCACACTCAAGACAGATGACTTGAGTCTTCACCACCCCTTCACACACCCAATCTCAACACTCATCGTAAACATTGGATGGAGTTGTTTTTTTAGTATGATATGGAGATAATGCATGTGAAGGGGAAGAAGGATGTGGTGGAAAATGATCTCAAGAGATGAAGACATGTGGCTATGGCCACCTCAAGTGAGCACAAATTTACAGAGCAGATTCTTCAACACTTTCCTTTTGAAAGCTTCTACATTATAGTTCGAGCAGAGATTGAGTCTCGTAGACCCCTCGAGGGGAATTTTGGTTTTTTTCTTTACATTCAAATGCAGTCTTCTCGGCATAGAGGCCGGATTTATGTTCCCAGAGATGGAGGCATGAGGCAGACATCTTAGCAGAGGCACATTATACACCCTATTCAGCCCATCCTAGGGTGAAGAAGATGTACGCCACCTTGAGACAACCAGATTGTATCATTGGAGAGGACTTCGTAGAGACATGGCCTAGTTTGTGTCATGATGTTTAGAGTTCCGTAAAGTAAAGGCCAAACATCAAAGCATCCAAATTGGCCTTCTCTTTCCTCATGCTATACCGTAGTGAAAATTAGATACCATTTCCATGGACTTCATTATTGGGCTACGATGTCGAGATATCACCACGATGCCATCGTGGTCACGGTTGATAAATTGATAAAATTGGCTCACTTCTCTCCGTGAAGACCAATTATATAGATAGTGCAATGCACGAGTTTACTTGGATGAGATTGTCAAGTTGTAAGGGATTCTCATGGAAGATTATTTATGACCGCAATCCTTTATAAACTTCCCATTTTTGACTACCATGCGGCATGCCCTCGGGATGAGGATCAATTTCAGCACAACATATCACCCGAGACAGATGGACAGACTCAAGCGGGTGAATCATATTTTAGAGGTCATGCTTAGGATGTACGTGATGGATCGCATGAGTCTAGATGGGAGGAGTACCTATAATTGGTGGATTTTGCCTATAATAATAGTTTCCGTAGTTCTATATGCATGGATCCTTTCCGTGCTTTGTATGGTAGAGAGTGCAGGATACCTCTTAACCGAGATAGGTTAGAGGGCATGTTTTCTCTTAGACCAGCTTTGTTGCAGGACATGGAGCAATAGGTGATATTTATCGACAAAGACTATAGGAGCCACAGGAAAGGTAGAAGAAGTACACATATCGAAGAAAGGACCGACCATAGTTTTGATGAGGGCATGAAGGTGTTCCTTCATGTCAAGCCACATAAGAGCCCTATCTATTATGGAAAAGGTTCTAAGTTAGCTCCTAGATCCATTGGTATTTTTGAGATCTTCAAGCATAATGCCCTTTGGCCTACCGTCTAACACTACCACCTAGCTTGTCTCCGCATACATGATGTGTTTCATGTTTCAGCTTTTAGGATATATGTTGCAGATCCTTCTCATGTGTTGGATTGGACATCATCAGAGGTGCAGGATCGGGGAGGGTGATGGTGGAGCCCATTCGCATCCGATATCACAGACCCTAGGCCTTTGAGGCAAAGAGGTTGATCAGATCTGGCTGCAGTGGGACATATATGATGAGACTGCAGCTACATGGGAGGATGCTACTTTGCTACGAGTTCAATTTCCACATTTTTTCTAGTGACATCTAGGAGGAATTCAAGTCTAAGGGGAGGGGGATGTAGTGCCCACTTCCCTTTAACACCTTTTTGATACTAATCATGATACTACTGATTATATTATGGACATGATTATGGACTTTATTATAGTATGATGTTAGATGTTAGATCCTAGATTATTGTTGACTTGATTCATTATAATGCAAAATGATTATTAGAGACATTTTATATGTTGATGACGATATACTTGTTTGACATGGTTGTATTATGGATGTTGTTCGACTTTAGATATTTAGATATTGTGAGTAGACCTAGAAATGGAAATTATTGGATGGTGATATAGTGGTTGATAAAACTATAAATGATATTGTTAGATTGCTTTGATGTTTTTGTGATTCATATATCTAGATGATTTTGGGAATTATATTTATATTATTTTAGATGTTATGATATGGCCACAAGTCCTGAAAGAGGTATTTGTGTTTTTCAGGTTAAAATATCACAACAAACATCGGGGATTGAGACCAACTACATTGAAATTCTAGATGAATTCAACAAGGTCACTATGACAACTAGTATTTGTTTTTACGTGTGTGTGTGTGTTAGGGATTCCCATGGGGGGATCACCTTTAAATGTGACCAAGGGGTTATGTGTATTTATTTGTTGGTTCCTTTGTTTATGTTTGCATGTGTTTATTTTGTGGTGCCTTTTCCCCTTTCATTATTCATTAAATGGTGTGTAATTTTGTTAGTAATCATGTTTTTAAGTTAATTAATTAAAATATGTCATAAGAAAGTAATTAATAGAGTTGTTGGCCTTGAATTAAAGTGTTGTAAGAGATGTGTAAGTAAAATTTTGAGTGTGAAACACTCCACCTTCTTGGAAATTCGAAATTGTCCTTGGAGGCTGATTTTGGAGGCTTGTGGGATAAATTAAACTTGTCCCATACCTCTTAAATTTAATTACCAACCATACCTATAGTTGGAGAGTTGATATTAGACTTTTATAATGCTTTTTGAGAAGGCAAACTATAGGTTTTAATTGCACTTTTCTTACATGATTTAATTTCAGTCCTTTGGGGTGTGGGTTGGATTTGAGTGTGTAAGTAAACCTGTCATATTATTGACCCACCTATTTATTATGCATTGAGAATGATGTTGACTTTGGGGGTTGGAATTGAGGATGTGTGATGTGACATCCTACATGGACCCACCTCATCCTCTTCTGTCCTCTCTTCTATTAAATTCGAATTCCTTTCCTTTTTTTGGGGTTGCTTCATTTTGGAGACTTCATTCTGGGGTGAATTCCTTGCTATTTTGGGAGCTCTTGGTTAAAAAAGGTTTCTTTCAAAGATTGTTGCATGCTTTTGCTTGGCTAGTTTGGATTGTTTGCTCTAAAGCATCTGTTGTTTGGAACTTGGGAAACTCCATCATGGAGAGGTAAGAGATTGGCTCTTGAAATAATCTTCTTTTATAAATGCAAATGTTAATGTGTGAATGTTTTGATATGTTTGTGGGCTGTTGGGTAGATGGCCCAGAACGGTGTAGGAGAATACTATGGGGGTTTATTTTGTGGGAGGCACAAGTGTGTTTTAGGGAAGTATAAGGGTGGAGGGAGTTTGGATTTGGGTTCCACCTTACAAATAAATAGCTTGCATTTCTTTACTCGTTATGGGGTGCCATAAGAGGTTGGGAGGCATAAGGAAATGTGAGGAATAAGGGGTACTTGGGGAGGCATAAGGAATGTCGTGGATTTGATACACTATATTTTTACGGTTTGTCATTCGGTGGTGATACCCATTTCCCCTTTTGGGAGGCATAAGAAGCATCCCCCATAGTTTCTTTCTCCTTTGGATTACTTGATGAATCCTTAGTATTTTTTTCATGTTTTAATGTAGTTTCAAAACTACATTCTATTTCAGACTCTATTTTTATTGTGATTATGTTGCTTGTGTGTTTGTGGAAGTCTCTTGTTGCCATGAGTTGGATCACATCTTTTATTGCATTGTGGTTGGGATTCAGGGGCTAATGTAGAAGGATGGTTTCTCCCCTTCATTGATGTCTTGGTAAGGTGTAGAGCGTAGCCTTTCCCCTACTCTTGTTGTGATCAAATTGGAAGAATGATAAATACGCATGTTGTTGTTCGAGAAAGGAAAAAAAAAAGGATAGTTGACAGTCCCTCGTTAAGATAAATTTTATTGTAATGTCTCCCACTTAAAGTGGATGAACTCAGTAAATGTTTTGTAATGAGAAATATGTTGTGTTGATCATGAAAGTTGTAAAGTTAAATGTAAAAGAGATAGACTATGTTTTTGTTTTGAAA
Organism: Taxus wallichiana var. yunnanensis; assembly: GCA_018340775.1. NCBI lineage: Eukaryota > Viridiplantae > Streptophyta > Pinopsida > Cupressales > Taxaceae > Taxus > Taxus wallichiana. The sequence continues at coordinate 756,827,269 of CM031244.1, forward strand.
GAGTGTGAAAGAAATTGCATTTGAAAAATAAAATAAGGATGTTACAAAGTTGTCTTTTGAATCAATAAATGACATATAACCTTTCTCAAATTACACCGTGGTATTGAAGCTAATCTTTTAATTGTAATTGAAATCTTTGATTGAAAGAAAGAAATGCGTATGAAGGAAATGTAGTACTCTATTTTGTGAATTTCATGATTTGAAGATAATAAAAGTTACATTATTGTCTTTATCATGGATTGAAGGAATGAAAACTTTTTAAAACTAGCATGAAATGAATTCATTTGCAAGGCGATTCAAATAAGAACCATTGACCTATTTTTGTAATTTCCATTTTTGCTTCATGTTAAACTCTTTAACTTTTACCATAAATGAATAGACCGAACTCGTAATCAAGAAATAATAATGAAACATTAAAATTGAACATGCCAGGATATAAATGAGTTCAATTAGAAAAAAAAATTTAAAGGAAATCTTTCAAAACTTGGCAAAACCGAGTTCAAATCTTTCACAACCATTTTGCTGTCAAGGTTGTAAAATTTCTAATTGAACTCAATAAAATAGATCTACCTCAAAAAATCATCCTAAATCCACCTAAGAAAAATTCTCCATTTCTATTTGACATGTTAAGAGAGGAAGAAGATCAAATTGAACAAATTTTATAAGTTAATTTTTACGAGTTTACACTGTAAAATCCTGTAGATTGTTTTATTAAAATTGACTCCATAATATTTATCAAAATAAAAATTTAATAATTTTTGAGTAAAGAACACATTGATATCTTTCCGTAAAGTCTTCGCTTTCAAAAACCAAGCTCTCGTATCAAAAGTTATGGCCTTTTGAAGTTTTTCTTCACTTGGTGTCAAAAAAAAAAAAATTCTTTGTAGGCACATGGGCCTGAATTTTTTCCTTAGCACTTTAGAATTTTTTTTTGGAAAATTTTCCTAATTTTCCCCGCCACCTCGTCGACCCACAACCAATCATAGGTTTCCACATGGCACCACGAGGAGTTTAGCGGAGGGGAGAACCCCTTTTTAAACTTAGCACTTTGGAAAAAATTTCCTAATTTTCCCCGCCGACTTCAGAACCAATCGATGCTTTCCCCACATGGCACCACAAGGCATTGGAGGAGGGGTGGATCCCTTTTTAACTTGGAATTTCAATAAAATTTTGGGAAAATTTTCTAAATTTTCCCCGTAGCCAATCAGGAGCTGCCATGTGGCGTCGCGAGGCATCGATGGAGGAGTGGGTTAATTTTTACCTTTGGCATTTTAAAAAAAATTAGGAAATTTTTCTTAAGTTTCGTGCCACCCACTGGCCCATAGCTAATCAGTGTTTGCACATGGCATCATGAGGCGTCGGCAGAGGTGTGGGTGAATTTTACCCTTTTTCCCCTCAGGGTACTAAAACTCTTTTATCCCCGCCGCATCGCTTTCCCTATGTGGCTTAGGAGGCACAACGTGTCCCTTGCTGACTCGTGGGAGTATGGGTGCAAAGGTAGATTTTCACCCCACGCTGGAATTTTGCAAAATTTTCCCACAAGCCCGTTCTTGGGGAAAATTATCACCCCAAGGCCCGCTGGCCCATAACTTGAGAAATATAAGGAGTTAGGAGGAATTTTTATGTCAATGGAAAGGTGAGGAAATTTCCTATCCAATGGAAATGATTTAGGGAAATTTGAATGTGTTAATTTTGAGAAAAATCAAGTTGAATCTTAAATCATGTTAGAGAGTGGGTATGGTAAGGAATTACCCTCTTAACCTAATTGAATCTTATAACCATAAATTTTTGGACCTTGTGACCTCTTATAATTTTTAATAAAAGAAAATTATAATCCAGTGGTTTAGAATTGATCTAGAACTTGTTAGTGACAACTATTGTCTTGTAACTTGTTGTAGACTCTTTTAAAATAAAAAAGTATTCCATAATTTTTGTAACTAATCCTAGGTTGTTCTTGGGTCTTAGGTGGGTTGTTTTAGCGGGAGTTACACCTTCGATGTAGGAAGGACACATCACTCTTTTTTTTTTTTTGGATGGCGCCACACCTCTCCTACTCCCACTTATAGTAGTTCAAGTGATCGTTGGCGTAGTAACCATGTTTCAAGTATGGTCATGAGTAATTTGTGTTTGAGTAGAGATGAAGGTGTTTTCCTTAGTGCACATGGTGAAATAATCACTAGATCTCATTGCTTTACAAGCAAGTATAGAAGATAATGTAGACGGGTCAAGGACCCAACACCCCATTTTGGAAGTCAAGGAAAGAAATGTGTGGTAGCATGGAAATAAAACCTCCATAGTTATTGTAGGGGATAGAGGGGTTAAAAATGTTCATTTCTTGATGTCTTTAAAGGATTATCTCCACCTCAATGTAAACTAGTGAAATTTTTAAATTCCATTACTTTAATCACTTTTAGGTAGCAAAAGTGATTACATTTGAAAATCATTTCATGAGACATGATCTAATTTACAGATTCAAAGGGGCCTACACCAATCCTCCTCCAGCTACATTCATGGATAGCATCGAACTAGTGGCCACTCATAAGAAGTAAAGTAGATATATACCCATGTACTAAGGATATCTTTATTGTGTTTTTGTGTATCCCATAATAAGGATATTATTTTTTCAAAATATGGAATATCTAGGATCTCCTATTGATTATGAATCGTTGGTTTCCCTCTTTTCACACTCACACTAAAACACTTTCTATTAAGCCAATGTGGTGAGGCTTCACCACCTATCTTTTTAGTGTTGGGGTGATTCGATCCCGATCTCTATAAGGAATGCCTTGTGGTGTCAGTCTCGTTATTGACTCAAAACTAAAATTTACACATATACTACCTTTACATGTATTTTAGTGGATATAGTTACCTCATTGAATCTACCTATGTCTATATAACTTAACGTTTAGGATAGAGGTTGGAAAAAATACTAAACTATAAAGTGCTACCTTTTAAATGTAGAAAATGAAAAATTTAGTATCTCGTACAACTAATTGTATGAGTGTGAACGATAATATGATTAAGAAACTATCATGGTGGAAGGATTCCCTCCTTGATTATTTGGTTGTGGAGTCTAGAGGGAGAGTAAAATATATCCTTGATTTAAAACTAATATATGGATGAATTAGTGGGTAGGGACTATAGACACTAAATCCCACACTTTGAGTCATTATCTAGTCCCGAGCTCATACTGCTATTCATATGGTTTTTAAGTGAAAAGAGTAATAATTAACCCATGTCTTTGGCCATTTTTACATTTCTTGTTATCATATTTTTAATCTTACACCTACACTTTCCCAAAGTATTTATGGTCATTTTACATTTTTCCTAATTCAGATCGGGGCACCTAGCCGAGAATGGGTGCCCAGAACCTCGGTCCCCTCAGGGCACTCGATCATCTTTGTATTTTACCGTCACCTTTTGGGAACTTTCTATCCATTTGAGATTTCTATATTTTTTACGGTCAGCCTTTTTAGGTTAATTACAAAATTAGAACAAGAGAACCTTATAAATATATTGTTATTTCACCGTAATGAAGGACCAAACACTAAGCATCTACTATCACCATCTAGATTTACATCCATAAAAGGAACCTAAAGCTCTATTTTCCTCCATCTAGCTCCATCACAAGGAACACAAGGCTGATTTATTTGCATCACACTTCATAGAGGGGATTCTATTGTTTACATGCACACATTTACCACATTCCACATCTAGTTATTTTATCGCTATTTCACAAAGTGCAACTAGCACAAGAGCAACCTAGGGCATGATTCACACAAATACACACACACACACACACACCTATAAATTCATTGGGTTTGAGATGTAGTACAATGCTCAGTTAGTAAGTCCACCATTGTGGCTGCTGAGGATAGTTTGAACCCTTCATATGCATCTTTTTTAGGGTTTTGTAGGTGATTCTTCCATCTCCTATTCGAGAAACATTTGGCACAATTAAATAAAATTAGTGTTAAAGGAAGCTAACACAATCGAACATCTAACGACACCTCAAAGGAGGTTTTTCATCCATTTCCATAGACCAGGGCACCCAGATCTCAGACCAAGGTGCCCATGAGCACCCCGATCCCTTTTTAGGCACCCTAGTCTAGTCAGATAGATCAAATATGTGCTTTCTTAGGATTTTGTGTTGTTTTTTCCTCCTCACGTTCACCTAGTCTACACAAAGAACACCGTCCCATGACATATGTGAATTAAATAGGGATTTTCATAACCCTTCTTACACATTAGGGTTTCACATTTTATAGTTTAGTTTTCTTGGGTATAGTTGGTATATTTTATTAGTCATTTTTCTACTCCTATAACATTAGATTACACTAAAATATATCTTATTTTAGTTAATTACGGTCTTTGAGGTTCAAGAGACTAGCACTACGGAGAAGGACCATATTTCTCCTTCACTTAAATTATCATTCATAGGTGTGCCACTTTATCGAATGAGGGAGGATGGAGACCACTCTTTTTTTTGTTAGATAATGTGATTCTAAGGTCACTTGATCAAAATAGAATAAAATGAGTTACAATACTTAGTTGATGAGGATGAGGTTAGGTACCATAACGTCGAGTCCTATATAGGAGAAATTGATATAGTTATTCGTCTTTTGGGGAGCAAGGAAAAGATAACAATAAAGAAATGCAAATACAAAGGTATGATCCCTAAGTAAGAGTATGACAGTTGGTGATTTTTAGAAGAATTTTTATACTCCACAGACAATAGAGGTTGTATTTCCAATATAAGAATTGATGTATGTTTGACAGGACCATAGCTATTGAGGGTTGTTTCTTTTTAATTTGCGATGAATAGTGTCTAATTGATCCTTCATTTATTTTTTTGTATGTGGGGCTATATTGTTTTATCATTCATTTGTCTAAGATTTGAGTGCACCTTTCAAAACCTTGTTTTTCATAATCTAAATAAATAAAAATAAAGAATACTTAGTAATCTTGCAGAAATAACCTTATATACATAATTTTATCGATCTCTTTTATTTCTTCATATTATTTCTCAATCAAAATAAATTTACATATTAAAAAAATTGAATGGGTTGTATTCGAACAATGCATATGATGGTGTAATAAGTGTTGCCTAACCATGCACCAAGATTTCAATCCCAAAAGATACCAATAAATAAAAAATGAGGTGGTGATCATATCCCAAATGAATTTGGTATAGAAAAATCCCCTCAAACCTTGACAACTAAACCTAATAATTTTGTAAACTTAACCCATCCAAGCTTCACATTCAATTAAAAATATTTAAAAACATGAATTTTATGTAATATCCATTCTTTTATTATTACATTATTTAAAAGAACAATAAAATAATTTTTATTTAAATAAAAATTAGATTGCATATATGGATGAATAAAAATATTACTTACGAAAACTATTTAAAATAGAAAAATCCCAATAATAATTATATTTGTAATAAATTTGAGCTCCTTATTCTCCTTGTATTCACATAACCCCATAAATAAATTATAAAATTTTGGACTTATAAATTATGAGTATTCATATATTTTAAAAGTAACTGATATTTATTCAAATAATAACTATTGAAAATATTTATATTTTTAGAATTACTTTCATAAAATAACAATAGAGTGCTCTTCCAACAAGAAACCTAATTCTAATAGAGGCATGTCTTTTGGCTTGGTATGGGTGTGGAGGGAAAAGATGGATGGGTGAGAAGAGAGGAAGGGTTATGGAGGGAGATAAGGGTTTTGAAAGGAGACTCAAGAAGAGGATGGGTATAGAGGGAGGGAGGGATTTGGATAGAGGAATGGTTGTGGAGGGAGGGAAGGGGTTTTATGGAGTAGAGGGAGAGGGTCTATAGGGATTAAGGAATGTGGAGGGTAGAAATGGTATGGAGGGAGGGGAGGGGTTTTCATGGATAAGAGGAAGGGGTGTGGAGTAAGGTGAGTATTTTGAAGGTAAAATAGGAATGGGTGTGGAGGGAGGAGAGGGAGGGTTGTGGAGGAAGGGATGTTGATAGAGGAAGGGTTGTGGAGGTAGGGGAGGAGTTGTGAGGAAAAAGATGGGCATGTATAGAGGGAGGATGATATGTGGAGGAAAGAAGAGGTGTGGAGGGAGGTGAGTGGAGGGAGAAGATGGAGTGGTGTCGAGGGAGTAAGCGGTGTGGAGGGAGTGGAGATGTTTAGATGGAGAAGTGCGAGGGTGTTGAGGGAGAAGTGGGAGGGGTAAATATCGAGGGATGGATGTGGAGAGAGGAAGGTGTGTGGAGGAAGGAGTGGCATGTGGATGGATAAGGAGGGAGTTGAGGGAGATGAGGTATGGGTATAGATGGAGGTATGGATGTGGAGAGAGGAAGGGGTGTGGATGGAGGGGAGGTGTTTTGATAAAGATTAAAGACAGGAATAGAGGGAGGAAGAGGTGTGGAGGAAGGAGAAGTGAGGGATTTAGAGAGAGAATAGGGAGTTCTTTTTAGGGAGTAAGGGGTGTGGAGGGAAGGGATAGGTGTGGAGGGAGAAGAGCGAGGGTGTGGATAGAGGAGGTATGTGGAGAGAGGAAGGTGTGTGAATGTAGGGGAGGAGTTTACAAAGAAGAGGGATAGATATAGAGAGTGGATGGGTTGTGGATGGAAGAAAGGTTGTGGAGGGAGGTGATAGGAGGGTTTTTGATGGAGAAGCAAGAGGTTTATCACGGATTACGGGGTGTGGAGGAGGGCATTGGAGGGTTTTTAATGGAGAAGAGGGTGGCATGTCAAGGGAATAAGGGGTGTGGATAGAGGAAGGTGTGGGTAAAGGGAGGCGTACGGAGGGAGAGTGAGGGTTTTGAGGGTGAAGAGTGAATATTTTTGTGGGAAGGTGTGTGAAGGGAGGGGTGTAGAGGAACAAGAGGGAAGGTGTTGATGGAGGAAACGGTTTAGATAGAGAAGAGTGAGGGGGTGTGGAGGAGGAAGGGTTTTGGAAGAAGGAAGGGGTTTCGAGGGTGAATAGAGAAGGATATAGATTGAGTAAGGGGTGTAGTGGGAAGAACAGGTTTTGATGGAGGGAGTGGTTTGGAAAGAGCAGATGTTTTTGAGGCAGAATGGGTGGGGAAGGAGAAGAGGGATGGGCATGGAGGGAAGAAGAGTTATTGATGGAGGAAGGGTTTTGGATTTAGGATATATTTTTGAGGGAGGGAGGGGTTGGGATGGAGTGGATGCATGTGGATTAAAGTGAGGAGTGTGGATTGATGAAGGGGTGTTGCAAGGAGAAGAGGGATGGGTGTGTAGGAAGGAATTGGATTTCATGGAGTTATTGGTGTGGAGGAAGGAAGGGGTTCTGACGGAGAAGAGGGAGGGGTGTGGAGGGAGATGAGGGAGAGGTGTTAAGGGAGGAGGGGTGTATAGGGAGTGAGGGAGAAGAGGAAGGGGTTGAGAAGGCGAGAGGGGTTTAGAAAGAGGGGAGAAGTCCGGAGGGAGGAAGGGGTATGAAATGAGAAGAGGTATCAAAAGTGCGGAGGGAGGAGGGGTTTGGCTAGAGGGAGTGGATTGATGGATGAGAGGCATGTGGATTGAGCATAGGGTTATGGAGGGAGAAAGGGGTGTGGAAAGAGAAGAGGGAGGGGTTTAGAGAGATGAAGGGGATTGTACGGATGGATTGGTGAGGAAGAAGGAATGGGTTTGGATGTAGATGATGGAGAGCTTTGGAGCAAGTAAGGGCGTGGATGGAGAAGTGGGGTTTTGAGGGAGAAGAGGGAGGGGTATGGAGGGATAAGTTACAGGGGCATGTAGGGAGGGGTTTGGACAGAGGGGAGTGGTCTAGAGGGATGAAGGGTATGGAAGGAGAAGATGGAGGGTTGTGGAGTGAGGAAGGGGTGTGGATGGAGGAAGTTGTGTAGAAGAGGAAAAAAGGTTTGGATGGTTATGAGGGAGGGGTGTGGAAATAGAAGAGGGAGGGATGTGGAGGGAAACAAGTGATAGGTGCAAAGGGAGGGATGGGGAGTGAAGAAGAAGTTTGAGGGAGGAAGGGGTTTGGATGCAAGAGAGGGAGGGGTGATGAGGAAGAAGTGGGAGGGGTGTTGAGTGAGTGGTTTTGAGAGAGAAGAGGGAGAGATTTGGAGGGATAAGAGGGGGTGTTGAGGGAGCTAGGGGTGTGGAGGGAGGGGTATATAGGGATGAAGGGGTGTGGAGGAAGGAAGGGACGGGTTTAGATGGAGTAGAGGGAGAGGTCAGAGGAGTAAGGGATGTGGAGGAAGGGGTATGTGTGTGGAGGGAATAGAGGGATGGGTGTGGAGAGAGGAATGGTTGTGGTTGGATGGAAGGAATTTGAAATGAGACTCTAGAAGAGGGAGGGGTATAAAGGAGGGAGGGATTTGCATAGATGAAGGGTTGTGTAGGAAGGGAATTTATTTTGAAGGAGTTGAGGTGAAGATATTAGGGATTAAGGGATATGGAGGGAGGGTAGGGGGTTTTGTGGGTAAGAGGAAGGGGTGTGGATGGAGGAAGGTGTGTAGAGGAATGGGAGGAGTTTTAAGAGAAAAGAGTGATGGGTGTGGAGGGAGGAAAAGTAGGGTTATGGAGGGGGGATGTGAACAATGGAAGGGGTGTGAAGTTAGGTTAGGTAGGAGTCTTGATGAAGAAGACAGAATGGTATAGAGGGGGAAGGGATGTGGAGGGAAGAAGAGGTTTGGAGGGAGGGAAAGGGAGGTGTTTAAAGGAGAAGAGGGAGTGATGTCTAGGGAGTAAGGGGTTTTAAGGGAGGAATGGGTGTCGAGGAGTGTATAGGTGTGGGGGAGAAGAGTGATGGATGTTGGTGAAGAACGAGGATGTTTACTAGTTAACAAAGTGATGTGTAAAGATGAAGGCATGTAGAGCGAGGAGAGATGTGTAGAGGGAGAAGAATGAGGGGAGTTGAGGGAGAAGAGGTATGGGTATAGATGAAAGTAGGAATGTTGAGAGAGGACGGGGCTTGGATGAAGGGGAAGGGTTTTGATGGAGAATAAGGATGGGGATAAAGGAAGGAAGGGGTGTGGAGGGAGGGGAGTTGAGGGCTTTGGAGAGAGAATAGATAGTTTTTTTAAGGTAGTAAGGGGTGTGGAGGGAGGAATGGGTGTGGAGGGATTTTATATTTATGGGGGAGAAGAGCGAGGGTCATGGATGAAGAATAGGGAGGGGTATATATAGAGGAAGGGGTTTTGAAATAGGGGGACGGTTTTTACATAGTAGACGGATGGATATAGAGGAGGAAGGCTTGTGGAGGGAATAAGGGGATTCGAGGGAGGGGATTAGATGGTTTTTATGTAGAAGAGGGAGGTGTGTCAAGGGAATAATGGGTGTTGAGTGATGAAGGTGTGGGGGTAGGGAGGCATGTTGAGGGAGAATAGGTAGGGGTGTGGAGGGAAAAGGTGTGTGAGGGAGGGTTATGGAGGGAGGAAGGGGTGTAGGAGGAAGGAGTGTGGAGGAAGGAATGGGTTTCGAGGGTGAAGAGTAGGGGTGTAGATTGAGTAATGGGTGTAGAGGGAATAATGGGTGTGGATGAAGGGGAGGGATTTATATGGAGATGTGGAAAGTGTGTGGAGGGAGAAGAGAGAGAGGTGTGAAGGGAGGATGAGGTGTGGAGTGAGAGGAGGGATGTGGAGGTAGAAGAGGAATGGGTTTAAAGGGAATAAGGTATTTCGACAGGGGAAGGGTTTTGATGGAGAAGAGGGAGGGTTGTCAATTGAGTAAGCATTTTTGTTGAAGGAAGTGGTGTGGAGGGACGGCAATTGAATTAAAGTTAGAAAATGGAGGGGTTTCGAGGAAGGGTTATGGAGGGAGGATGGGGTATGGAAGGAGGAAGGGGTATGGAGGGAGGAATGGGTGTGGATGAAGGGAAGGGGTTTATAGTAAGAAAAGGGAGAAATGCAAATAGAGGAAGGGGTGTTGAGGGAGTAAGTTTTTTGAAGGGAGGGAAGGGGTTTGGATGCAAAATAGAGAGAGGTGAGGAGGGAGAATAAATTTTGGATGGAGGGATTGGTGTAGATGTAGGAAGGTGTGTAGAGGAATGAGAGGGGTTTGGAATGAGAAGATGGAGGAAGGGGTGTGGAGGGAGGGATTGGTTTGGGAGGAAAAGATGGTGGGAAAGTTGTTAATGGAGGAATGTGTGTGGATAGAGGAAGGTGTATAGACATACGAGAGTGGTTTGGATGGAGAAGAAGGAGGGGTGTCTAAGGAGGAGGGGATCATGAGGGAGGAAGGGTTTTAAGGGAGAAGTGGGAGTGGTATTAAGGGAGGAAGGGGTGTGGGGTGAGGGGAACGATTATGAGGGAAAATAGGGACGGTTGTGGAGGAGGAAAGGGTTTGGACATAGGGGAGAGGTGTGGGGGGAGGGGTGTTGATGGAGGAATTTGTGTGAAGGGAGGGCAGAGTGTGGGTGTAGGAGATGGTTTTGGATGGAAAAAATGTAGGAGGAGATGTTGATCTAGGGAGGGGTTTGGAGGGATTAAGGGGTGTGTAGAAAGGGTATGTCTGTTTTAGAGGGAGAAGAGGAAGCGATGTGGATGGAGAAGAGGTAGGGGTGTAAAGAGAGGATGGTGTGGATGGAGGGAGGGGGGGTTTGGAGGGAGGAAGTGTTGTAGAATTAGGGGACGGATCTTGAGGGAAAAGAATGATGATTATAGAGGGAGAAGAGGGAGCAAAGTGGAGGAAGGAAGGGGCTTGGACGTAGGGAGGATTTTGGAAGGAGGGGAGGGTTTTTAGGCAAAATTGGGAGGAATGGATTTGAATGGAGGGTGGGGTGTGGAGGGATGGGATGGGAGTGGTTTGGAGGGAGAAGATAGAGGGGTATTTAAGGAGTAAGGGGTGTGGACGTAGAAAATTGTGTGGAGGGAGAAGATATTTTTGAGGGAGAAGAGGGAATGGTGTGGAGGGAGAAGAAGGAGGGGTGTGGTGGGAGAGGATGAATGGGTGTGGATGGTGGAAGGGGTTTGAATAGAGGGATGAGATTAAAAGGGGAAGAGGTAGGGGTGCTTGAGGAGAAAGGGGTGTGGAGTGAGGAAGTTGTTCGAGGTAGGAAAGGGTGTGAGATAGGGAGTGCAGGGGTTAAGAGGGACAATATGGAGTGGTTTCGAGGAGTAAATGGTTGTAATGGAGGATAGGGTTTTGAGGGAGATAATGGAGGGGTTTAGATGGACAAGAGGGAGGAAGCGGTGTAGAGGTCGAAATAGGTTTGCATGGAGGAGGGTTGTGGAGGGAGAAGAGGGGGTTGGAGGGAGAAATAATTTTGTACATGAGAGGGAGAAGAGAGCGGTATGGAGAGATGAAATGGTTTAGACAGAGGTATAGTGGTGTTGAAAGACAAAGGGGTATCGATGGAGGATGGGGTTTGCAGGGATAAGAGGGAATGGTATGGAAGAAAGATACGAGGGTCATGGAAGGACTGGAGGGTGTTGGATGGGTAGAAAGGTTTGGAGGGAGGAAGGGGTGTCGAGTGAGTGGAGTAATTTAAAAAGATAACAGGGAGGAAAGGGAATTGAGGGAGGAAGGAGTGTGGGGTGAGCGGAGGGAAGGGGTTTGGAGAGAGAAGAGGGCATATATTTTCCAACGATAAAATGTTTCAGTCTTGAACATTTACATACACAGAGAAAAAATGAAAAATGACAGGTCCCAACTATCTTTAAAAATTAATGAATGCACCCAAGTGTCCTCATCATGATTGCCATCACACCGTTGACATGATTTTCCTACACATAGACAATGAGGTACTCATCTATCTCATTAAGCCGAAAGGTGTATAGAAAATGGGAATGATATCTCTTCCTATGACATGCATGATAACATCAATGAGTTCTATGGAAACATACATTGACGTTAATTATATCCATTTCCCTCCATTCAAAGTGAACCTAACAATGTTAGATCCTATTTTATTTTCTATAGGGAAAAATTGATCTAGAGCATCACTCCTAAGCCAATTCTAGTTATTTTCTGACCAATTTAAATTTTTTAGAGTCCTTAGGAGTCTTAGGGGTCATTTGAAGTGGTTTAGTTGGTCTCAAGAGGTTGAAAATTAAAATTGGGCATTTTCCTACCTTTTTGAGAATTTTTAATTTTAGAACTAGTTTTTAACCAATTTTGTCTTTCTAGAAAGATGTATGGGTATTAAAATTGAATTAAATCCTATTTAAGATTATTTTAGTCCATATGAGTCATTGAGACTCTTCTTGAGGTTTTTGGTTAAGTAGCCTTCAAAATATTACTTAAGCTCCTCTACCTAAAATGGTGATCTTCATATAACCTTGTCATGTAACCAAAGATGTTACTTATTAGCAAAATTTGAGAAAATGAGGTTGATATCTTTATATTTAACTATTTTTCATTAATCATTCAAATCGAGAGAAGGTGGAAGGGAGATCCAAGAAGATTCAAGAGTTTTTTGTTTAGAAAAAAGTTGGTAGTAGTATTTTTCTATGTTTATCATTGTGGAAGATGGGAATGCATGTGTTGAATACTAGTAAGAGAAATTATGGGATAAATTTCATGATTGTTAAGAGTTTATGCACCATTTTTATTAATGTTTTAGGAAACATAGAAACATTGTAGTCTATTGTATCTCAAAATAGTTAGCAAAAGATTTATGCCATGAAACTAAGTCATTTGATGATCTTAGACTTTCCTTTAAAATCTAAAACTTTAAAATAAATATTCTCATTGATCCTTCATTAAGATTAAGAAAATAATTTGCATGGATAAGATTTCAAATGGTAGAAAACCTTGACAATTCATAACTTTTTCCCGTAGCTTGATCTAAGGAGACCCAATGGAGGACTGAAATTGAGATTTTTGGGGAACTTTTACCAAGGAAGGATATGTAAAACATTTAAACAATGAAACTTTGCACAAATGGGTAGTAAACAAGTTCAATTGCATGTATTTCGAGGAATTCCTCCAAAATATATGCTAAAAATTCACTTAAAATAGAGCTAGAAGGGAAGAGTTAAGACTAGAAGAAGAATAGTGAAAAATAAGGGCCTACCTTGGGATTTTAGCCATAGCATTTAAGCCACATGTAGAGAAGGGAAAAGGGTTCTCAAAACAAATTATAATGTTTTCTATAACTTTGTGTATTGCTTTATCAACTAGGTTACTTTAGACATTGCTCTTAAGAATCTTAAGGGATAATTTTTGCAAAAGGAGATCAAATTGTCAATTTATTGTGATTGTAACTAACTTCATGATGGTGTTGGCATAATAGGAAGTTTTTATTCATTTTAAAATCTTTACTTAACCTATTTTAAGCATTTGAGATCAAAATTACATGTTTGAAGGCTTACTAGCCTTGAGAAAAGTGATAATTCGCAAGCGTGAAGATTTGAATTGAATTGAGTTGATCATTATAAACTTGTTTGTGTGGTTGAGATAATGATATTATCCATATCATTTGGTATTAGAGTGGAGGATAAAGAGGAAAATTGACATGAAAGAACATAGACACAAGAAATAAGAACTAAGAAGAGACAAGAAGTGAAGATTGTCATAATGCCACCTATAAGAGTGGTCAGAGGAGGAAATAGAGAGAAACACAGGGGAAAATGAATTGGTTTACATGTTGAGAAATGTACATGATATATTATGAGCATTATAAGTTTTTTCAGAGAAGAGGAAAATATTTGGATGAAGACAATGAAAAAGAAGAGACTAAAAGAGAGGTAGTAACAAAAAGAGAGCCGAGGAAGAAGGACTAGAAGTAAGGAACCTAAAATTAATCATGGGAGAAGGTACTAAGCCAAGGATGAAGGTACCAAAATATGGTGGAAGCATACATCTAGAAGAGATGATATAATAGATTGAAAAAATGGACAAATACTGTTATTTTGTAGTGCATAACAAAGGATAAGAAAGTGAAGTTCACTTGTACAAAACTTACACGAAATGCTTCTATTTGGTGGCATTTTGTGAAAGGGGAAAGAGTGAAAAATGGAAAAGATAAGATCAAGTTATGTGACATGATGGTTATAAAACTAAGAGGTAAATTTATCCAGTTAGATTATCAAACTAGCTTGTTTAAGAAATTACAAAATTTAAGACAAAGGGAAATGAATGTAGATTATTATATTGATCATTTTTACAAATTGGAAATGAAATGTGTTGACATATAATATGTGAATTGTTTGAGACTTAAATTAGAGGATTAGATCATCTATTTTAACTTGAGAATAGTGGAGGAGGCATACCAAGCAGCTTTGAAAGTAGAAGATAAATTATCTAGAAAAAATACACACAATACATCACAGGTAGAGGAAGAGGAATGAAAGGTGCCCATAGGTTAGTAATATAATAGAGAAAACAACATCAAAATAATGAGGAAGAGGAAAGTATCTCATAGACACATAATACTACAAGACATGGATATGCTAGAGGTGATTACTCATACAAACGTAGAGATTATTTTGGAAGAGGAAGAGGAAAGTATCTCATAGACACATAATACTACAAGACATGGATATGCTAGAGGTGATTACTCATACAAACGTAGAGATTATTTTGGAAGAGGAAGAGGTGAGTTCTTAAAAAAGAGAAATAAGTTTTCTGCTCATATGTCATTTGAGTGTCCAGAGTATTTACAAGAAAGCATCAATTAGGTTAGTGAAGAAAAAAATAAGATTGCACTTGCTAAAGAAAGAGGAAGAAAGTGTGGCATCGCCATCATTAGTGGAAGAACTATAAATGGGTGAATCATTGATGATAAAGAGAAACTTGATTAATGCAAGCAAGAGGAGTGAAGATCCGGCCCAAAGAAGGAATTTATTGAGGACCATGTGTAAAACAAGAGGTAATTTTTGTAAACTTATCATTGATAATGGTAGTAAAAATAATTTAGATTCCTTTGAGATTGTTGAGAAGTTGAATTTGAAGAGAGGGAAATATCCTAAACCTTATAAGGTTTATCGTGTTGAAAAGAGATCACCAAATTTTTTCTTAGTCAATAATGGTTATTCAATTTTTATATTGGTATATATCATGATTAGGTTCTATGTGATGTGTTTCCTATGGATGCATGCTATCTCTTGTTAGGTGGACCATGACAATTTGATAGAAACCATTTATGATGGATTGGAAAATATTTATACTTTTGTGAAGAATGGAGTCAAACATATGTTTAATCCACTTAAAGATGGTCAAGTATGGACTAAAAAAACCTTAGAGTAATGCTAATGGGTTTGAAAACATAGAGAGGATGATGACATGATGGAAAACATAGTTTTTACATTCAAGAGGATGTCGAAGTGGTTTAATGGAGAGAAGGAATATCAAGATAACTTGCAAAGAAGGTGTTATCTCTTGAAAGTGCACCATGTTGTTAGATGACTACAGGTGTTCTAATATTTCTAAGGATATCTCACTTTTTTAGATATAATGGAAACACCTTGGGTCTATGGGTATAATTTTTTCGAGGTGAATCTACTGGTAAAGTATCAAGGTGGTTCCTTTTGATGTATATTAAGCTAATTTTTAGGTGTTTTGAGGGTAAAAAGATGACTGTAATCTGAATTGAAAATTGGGGTGATACACCAAAATTGTTGAGGGATTTGAATGAGTACATTAACAATTAATTTGAGAATTGATTTTGGATACACAAACCAATAGTTTTTCAATATAATATTAAGGCAAAATAGTTGGTGTATTAAGGGAATGAATCGAGACAATACATTAAGATAACGTGCACACTAATATTATGGAGAAATTACTTAATTTGCAGCAAGGCAAGATGATTAATCAGGTAATTTGACATTCACAAGAATTAATGAGATATACACACCACTAAAAATAATTGGAAATGCTGAAATCAATTCTCATTCAAGGGGAAAAACTAGCAAAATATGCTTCAACACTCCTATGTCCAAAAAGTCCTTCTATGTGCTCTATAATTACACACGATATATAGCAATATTATTCACCCATCCCATTCTAAAAATAGGCTAAAATTTTTACTCCCCATGTATGCTAGTTTTACCCCTTTATCGTGAATAAATAAAGGGAAAAAATTGACATACTAATACAATGAGGCATTAGTAGCCTTGATTACAAAAATACATTCAGTCAAATTATGGTTGAATGATCTATTTTAAATAAAGTAAGATGAATAATTTGGCTAATAATAGCCCTTGCTTTCTGTGTAAGTATCCTCTAATGTGCATGCAATCTCTATCTTCTAGTGCTTGATGTGACACTTACAATTTGATCCATTTGCAGTGATAAATTTAGCACTCTTTAATTTTTCCCTTGGATGCACATGTAAAAATAACCTATCTATGTAAGAAAAATAATTATTTTTATTGCAATACTTTGTAAAAAATAATTCACCCATGTATTCCATCTTGATGGGTACCACCTTTAGTTCTGATGTTGACATCTGGGCACATACTCCATTTTGCATGCTGATAATGACATCTTTATCTTTTGTGAATACATGCAATACTATCTCCTGTAAGTATAATTTATTCAACCTCCAAATTTTCCCATTGTGGGGACCACTTCATCCATCTATAATGGGAACCTCCTTCGTTGATTTGATCATATGGTATACATTAGTTTGAGATTACTTGTCCCTTTCTGTGATTAATTCCATGTCATACTTTTGGGATTCACATTTTGTAAATATTAAGGAAATAGTAGGAGAATTTAAACCTTGGAAACCTTGCCTAATGTTTTGACCTCTTTTGATCATCATTGCACACCATATATTTTAATCAAACATCAATTAATTAACCTTGGATATCTTGCGGTATATACTATGGTTTCGGTCTTTTAGTTTGATTAATCGAAACACATGTTGTCGGATCCCTTTTGATGTTATCATTGTATGTAAAAGCTTTCACATTTTGATTAATCATGGTGTCAGCATTTGATTTTTCAAGGCACTATGGTTCTAGACCTTTAATAGGTCAATGCAAATGATTTATTTGAATGATTGAGGATGCCCCCCCTTGCATGATTACTCACCCCTTTGAATTGTGTCAGTGAATTTTAAAACTTTAAGTTAGCTAGGTCTTGTTTATGGCTCGACAAGTTGTCACATCTATAAACTTCAGTATATTTATGAACAACCATGGTTTGAAAGCTTGATCTTTCGATCTTTTCCTTTTCATATTGCCATTGATCTATACCCATGGTAATACTGGGGGTTGCATTGAATTTTATGAATTGATATTAACCGTAGACCACGATACTTTCTTTCATCTGCACGGTTAATTAGTCAACCCTAGTCTGGTATGGTTTTCCTTGGAATATAAAACTTAAATCGAACCCTAAATGATGATTCATTTGTATTTGTTGGAAAATTAGGGTGAAGCCCTGTCAATTTTTCTCCAAGATGTCATCATTTATGCTATTAAGCTTTCGAGTTCCCTCCATGAGCTATTTTGGCTTGTCTTCTTGTCTTTTTGAGACACTGTGCTCTGTGATATTTGAGGAACTCTATGATATTCTAAATTCTGGTTCGGGAGCTTTCTGGTTAGATGAGTTGTTTATTCTTAATACCTTTGTAATTCTTTGTATTTTTAGATGGCGTCGACCTCTAAGCTAAAAACTTATCATGGGTACTCACCATTTCACGTTGTACTCCTTCTAAGGGCGATCAATGATTAAAAAGTCTTGTAAGTTCTTGATATATTTTCATTTCGTCATCCCTCTAGTTTTTGTATAATATTATGCAATTCTTGTGGTTTGAATGTTTAGCACATTTCTGAACGGTCATTTCCATCAAGGCCTATGGTTTTGCAAGTACTTACTATCTAAAACTCCGAATCAGTATATTTTAAGTTCGGTATTCGTAATTTTTAGTTTATTTGACCATTCTTTAATGGTTATTTGAAAGCTCTCTTGTTTTTCTTAAAAGGAAATTATCTTGATTCTTTGGCTCCTGGGTAAAATTATTTTCCCTGATTTGCAACCTTGTTTGCTCAAATCTCTCCATGTTACTCCATTTTACTCCACGAGATAAAAAATAGCCATGCATTTTATTGAGTCGCTCCATTTATTATTGTTTGACCAATTTGAAGGTTGCTCTTTGTAAAAAAATTATCCGATATCTTGTGTTGTATCTGGGAAATCATACATTTCTTGAGAAAATGGAATTAAAATTTCCTTGTTTTCATTATCTTGAGCTCTGCACCCGATATTTTCTGTTATTTCAAGGGTTTCAAGCTTCTCGGTCTGTTGAAATTGGGTTTGTTGGGGTTATGGATAACCACCTATAGTCACCATTTTGGGTCTTCACTGAGTTTTGCTAGCTAAGTATGATGTACTTTGTTATGAGGATTCACTGTTCACAAAAGTGACGTATGATATTTGATATTTTTATTGGCCTCCATTTATGAACCATAGCTATGCATGGCCATATTTTCATGTTGAAACTCTGTACTATCTTGATGGTTATCATGTTGATGTAAATCGTAGCTCCCAAGAATTGATTATTTGATTGCACGGTATGAAAAAAATGTGTAACTTGATGGTGGGTAAGAATTATTTGGTAGATTTATGTTTCTTACTTATACTTATGAAAAAGCATGTAGTCTTGACACTTCCTTTGCATGCAAAATATAGTTTAAGATTTTTCATTATTTAGATTGTATTATTACTATGCATTATTGGAAGAATAACTGTGAATTCTTATATTTCATGTAGTTTTATAAGGCTTGTACTTTCAAGCTTGTGAGCTTCTTATTTTTTTGGTGACTATATTTGAGCTTTACAATTTAAATTTTGTCATTGAAAACTGAATCAAACTCCTAAAATGGAAGTTGTATCCTACACTTGATCTTCTAATTTCTTATAGAGTTTTGTTCAGCCCCCTATGTCTACCTATCATATATTACGAGACTTGAGGAAATTTAATGTCGTTCCACATAATTATAGATGCTTTTTATTTTCACTCTGCCATTATGGATGCCCTTATGTAGAAAATTTCACTTGTTCTAGATCAATTTGAAGCACATGTTGATCAATATGATGCCTTTTATATATGTATGATGTAAAAACCTTCACAAAATGCATCCCGTATTACATAAGGAATATGATTTGATGTTCATTTGATGTATGGATGTTCGGGTACATGATCTTCGAAAGTTTTTGATTCTAAGATGGATAGATCTTGAAATGATTTCCTTAATAGATGTAGATTGAAAGTTGATGCTTTTGGT
This sequence comes from Taxus wallichiana var. yunnanensis, assembly GCA_018340775.1. NCBI lineage: Eukaryota > Viridiplantae > Streptophyta > Pinopsida > Cupressales > Taxaceae > Taxus > Taxus wallichiana. The sequence continues at coordinate 756,846,415 of CM031244.1, forward strand.
TCTTGAGCTAATCATAATGATATGAATAGCCGAAATTTTTCTTCGTTCATTCGGTAGCAATGTCTAGTTGCATATGTGTGATGGAAATATATTTTTGAAATCTTGATGCTTAGAGACATATTAAAATTGTTTTAGAATTTTAAAACAATTGTGATGTTGAAAAGTTGTTTCTCTCCTGAATTGATTTCCATTTGTTATTATTCCTTGTACAATCTGAGATCTATATAACAACTTCAATTTGAAAATGCATTTAAAAATATGAGGAATTGTATCTTTTGTTTCTTTGGCTATAATTACATAATATGTGTAACTTTATTCGTAAACTCATCTCTATATTTAAAAAGATACAAATGTAGTTGAATTTATTTATTTTCTAGCTCAAAATACTCCCAAAACACTATTGATTCTAAAATATATGTGGTTGTATCTTTAGAAGTTGAAGCTTTAATCTCTCTTTATCTGATTATGAAGCTTGCATAACCTTTAATTTTGAATCTTCAATTGATGGATGGTAACATACATTCCTTGATCATCTGGTAGTGAATGTAGCAAGGTTATTTTATGGTGAGATCATACTTGACACATCATTTACTTATAAACGTTGACTTGAAAATTGGAAAGACTGATTTCTAAGTACATTGTTGTTGTTAATTTAAAACTTGTCTTTCATAGATAATTGTTGAAGGCTAAAAATCATTAAAGAGGCTTTAAAATAGTTGGCTCTAAAAATAATTTCTCAGAATGAAAATGACACTGTAGACATTATAGTCATTGAGCTCGATAGTGAGCACTTCTAACACCGTTAAGTAACTTACAAGGCACAAGGATTGATTCAATTTCGTGATGAATATGTGAAACTCCGTAAAATACTCAGCAATTGAGAAATTCTTGCAAGTTGTACCTTATCAACCTACTTGCATAATTATTGATTTTACCCATTTTGAATAACTTCGATGTTCAATATTTGAGTTTCCATTATGCATAATCAACTTAAATATGGAATTTTACTTGTCCTACTTTCATGCCGGTGGGAATATCACATAATCATGTAGGCATTCAGTTGTGCTTCATCAAGCTATCATTGATCTATGTTTTGATTTAAAATTTTAAACACTACCTTCAAATTTAAAAAGAGGCACTTGTTAATCGAAAGTCTAAGGCTGCACTTTTACCGTTGTCAATCTGTTGTAGTTGATTGTACCTTTTGTACTTGTTTAATTTATGAGCAATATACTTTTCTTTCTATACAAAGAATAATTTTAAAAAGATTTTTCCTTCTAATCAAGCACTTCGTACATGCATGCTTAATGAAATAGTTAACACATATTTAGGATTTTTGGCCTCTCTTATGTTACATAGTTTTCGTTTCTATTTATTTTCTGAAATGATTTTGGGAATCATATGTGCTGATGTAGAATATTTCTCTTATCAATTATGTACATATATATGATGTACCTTATACTTCGATTTTTAGAAATCCATCTGCATGTAGTTAGATAGTAGAAGGGTGGAGGTTAAACCCTGAGCTCAAAATATTTATGCCTTTCCTTTTCATTTTTCGTGTACATTGTGATCACATGAGAGTTTGGTAAAATATTAAGATGGATATGAAGTGAAGAAATCCGAGAGCGAACCCAAGGCAATGATGAGTTTCTTCTATAATCTTTTACTTTTAACTTCATGCATATGTACTTCTTTATTCAGTAGTTATGCGTTACATCCCACATGATTGTGTTGAAAATATTTGTACTTAATCATGAAGAAATAACATTTGATTTCTGAACTTGAGTTGTATACTTCTTTCTAATTTCATCTTTATGAGAAGTATATTGATTGTATAACGAAATAGACAACTCAAACACATAATTAAATGTATTTACATGCATAAATAAAGAGTTTTGAAATACCTATAACTTAATAATGAACTCTCTTTCTTATAAACTGTAACTCTATTTGTTGTTCCCAAATTTAACATTTCACCTAAATTATGATTCCTACCTTCATCAAGGAAATGCATTAGTCCTTTGGGGATTTTGTGTTTCCTTGCTAAAGATGAACATGGAATGGTAGGCTATGTGAGGTGTTACATTTTATAACAACACACATAGCTATAGATTACATGTAACTAATCAATTGTTGCAACTAAAAACATGATAAAATTGTAATGCATTCCCCTAGTTAGGTCCACTTCATCAATACCATCCATCGTAATGAAGTTTCAAGTTGCCCATTTTTACACAAGTGCAAAAATTTTCAACATTTCTGGTGATCCTGTGGGGAAAGCTTCCTGCTAGCTTGTAGACCAGTGCCTTGCTCTTGTCCATTGGGTATGGAATTAAAGCATATAACAAAAATTGTCTTTCTAAAAATAAACTAATGATGGGAAAGGAACTTGAAACCAAATCACGTGCATGAATCCACTTATTGAATTGAAAAAATTGCAATGTGCATGAAAGCACTTATTGAAAGGGAAATCCTACTCTAACCAAACACTGTAGGATTTTCAATAATAGTGTTTAAGAAACATACCATTCACAGGAATGAGAATTTCCTCTCTATTCAGCCTTGAATGTTGAAATTGTGTTATTTACAAGTTGAAATCATGTAAGAACCACTCCAAATTGTATCAAACTTCATGTAGTTTCATAGATTTACATGATCAACATCCCATTTTAACACAATGTCTCCTTCATTGAAGACTCTGAACTTAGAATTCTTATGAAAAGTTTTCTTTATCTGTTTTTGATTCTTTTCCATGTTCAAATGAGCTTGATCCCTTAGCACTTATAACTCCATTAACTCTACATAACGAACCTGCAATGGTTCATTCTCAAGTAATTCCATTTGATGCAACAAATCCAATGTAGGAAACTCAACTGAGATGGACATTCTTTCCTCTCTTCCATAAACAAGCTTGTACGGTGAATTGCTAATTGATATTTTAGGAGTCACTCTATCAACCCAAAGTGCTAAATTCAACATTAGATGCCAAGATCTTTGGTTATCTTTGAGTGTTCTTCTGATGATCCTCAAAATATTTTTATTAGTACTTTCAGCTAATCCATTACCTTGTGGGTAATAATTAGATGATGTACTTAAATAAATTTTGTGCTTGATAGCCATATTTGTTACCTTATTACCAAGAAATGCTAAGGGATTATAAAAATGATAGTTGTTGGAACACTAAATCTACAAACTATACCTCCATAAAAGGATAGTACTAAAGTTTTGTTAGTTTGTTTTAAGGCTATTGCTTTAGTCCATCGTGTAAAGTAATCTATAGAAGTCAATATCCACTCGTTTTCCTATGACGAAGGTGGATTTATCATGCTAATAAAGTCAAGACCCCATTGCATGAATGGTTGATCCATTGAAATAAGTCTGTAGGGACAATGAAGCTAAACATTATTTTCTAACAAAGAAAGAAAATTTTGTCGAAATATTGTCATTAATGTCAAAGGATTAATCATTTATATTTTTGGGTAATGGAATCGTGTAACGGAAGCTAACGGAACTGTTGACGGATTTTGATGGAAATGGTAGAAAGCAACGAAATAACCAACAAGTATAGAAGGGCTGAAAACAAAAGTTTAAATACATAAAAAGAAGTGTTTTTGCATAAGGATTATCATGGTTTAAATGATATATACACAACTATACATAGGAGAGAGATATCAACATTTTAAGATGTTCATATGCCATGTTTTATGGGGAAAATGAAGATTCAAATGATAGAATTAAATATCCATTTCTTAGTATGATAAGGGGTAATTAAAGGAGCAATAAATACGTCCATAGGACGGTTTAAAATAAATATAAAAATGTTTTTTAAAAATTTTGGACGACCCCTTTGGAACATGGTGCCACTTTATAGTTATGTAAGACATGTGTATTTGCTTTATTAAAATAAAAGATGGTTAATTAAATTATGGAAAGGTTGTGTTGGTTGGAATGATGCATCATTTCAAACGATGTGAGAAGGATATATAAGGAGATGTAATCATTTGATTTAGGAAAGCAATTTGAGTGCTTCATTCAATTTTAAGGGAGAGAAGAAGAATAGCAGAATATGAAATATAAAAAAAGGAGTGAAGCGTAGATTTATTTTTAATGAAGAGTTGCAGCAATTTATAAATGTGAAGAGACTAAAATAAATCAAGAATATTCTCAACAACATTTTTGTTCTATCATCGTTTGAAGCAATAACAACATAAAAGATAGGAAAGAGTTTTTTTTTCTTAAGGAAGGTTGGTGCCTTCATATTTGAAGAGATCGATGTCTCTTGCTAAGTTAGTGCTTAGCAAAAAAGGGGTTAGTGCTCTTATAGTTTTGTGCCTAAAAATTGTAACTTGGGGATTGGTGTCTCCCATAGGTTGGTGTCTACAAACATTTGAGAAATATAATAAAGAATATTTTCTCCGTGGTTTTCTCCCGAAATGGTTTCCATGTAAATTTGTGTCTATTTGCAATGTGTTGGTTTGCTTTGCATTCATTGATTACTTTGATATATTCACTATGAAACTGATTAATTATGATTATAAATATGAGTTTAAGTGTTAAATTTAAAAGAATATCATAATATTGATTCACTTCCCTCTCACTATTATCTTGTCCTTAACAATTGGTATCACAAAGGTGCCTTTGTTAGAAATAATCTAACACTTAATTCACCATATGTGGATTATTGTGTAATTATAATAAAGTAATTATTTAATTACTTTAGTTAGTTTAGTTGTTAGTGTGTTGTTATCATCCCTTAGATTGTGGAGGATGTTCTTTAGTTAGAATATTGTTCTCGGATGATTTCCTGTAGAAGCTTTTTAGGGGCAATATGCTATTTCTGCATATTTGCTTTATTTAGGAGATTTTTCCATGTATTGTGGAAGAGATAGAAGTTGTCCAATATCTATAAATATTGTAGCTCTCTCTTTTGGTTGTAATGCTTCATTTTATATTAATAAAATCACAGCAAGCTCTGCCTTGTTTTTGCAATTTAATCTGGTTTTCAGATTTCATTTGGTACCAGAGCAGGTGAGTTAAGGCTGTAGATAATTCTTGAGGAAGTGTTAGAAGATTTGAGGAAGGAGGACTAGAAGCTTGAGCCAGGAGGAGCCATAGATGCCCCAAGCCTCTTCACAACCCCTACCCCTTCTCCACACACCCGACAACAGTAGAAGCAAGAATATAAAAAAATAAAAATTGGAAGGGCAATCACAGGCCAGAGCACCTGGATGCACCTCCCAACTCCATTATTGTTTTCCAGGTGAAATTATTTCAATTGAGGAGATATTTGTCAATTTATTTTAATATTTGATGTTGTATTAAATTGAAAATATAACAAATATTATTTTGAAATCTGATTATTTTATTGATAAAAAAAAGAGAAACATCCACCATCGATCTGCAACCTGTATGCAACTGCGGTATTTACAAATATCTGTGAATTCACCTTGCAGACCTGCAGATTTACCTGACAGCTTCACACCTACAAAAGAAAAAAATGAGCTGGATACTGATCTGGTTGTGCGTCTTCAATCTACAATACATATGTGCAACTCGCGAATAGAGCGTAAGAGAGCCTTTAAGGTGAAAGGGTGGTGAAGGAAACAAGGCTAACGATGGAGGAAACAAAGCTGCATGCATGCGTAAGTCAGACCCACATTTTCTGCGTTAAAAATTGTTTTTAAAAAAATTTCCTTTTTGACGCTGCAAAAAAAATCGAAGTAGAAAAAAATTCCATTTTTGGAAAGGGGCCCGAAAAAAATATTTTTAAACGGTCATAACTTTCAACTGGTACCTCGGATTGAGGTGCCTTTTTTTTTTAAAGTGTATGTTTTTTTGAGCTCTACGCTTTGGTCTAGTCAAAGAGGCCAAAGAGCCTAAAACTAAATTTGTAAGGGAAAAGAGGCCAAAGTGCCCAAAAATTTAAAAAATTGCGAAAATATTAATTTTTTGTAAATAAGAAGGGGGGTGCAATTTTCTTTTTCTATTTACAAGATGTTTGTAAAAATGGCCGATAGTGCCGAAAAATCATTGTAAAAGGCCAAAAAGGAGCCCACACTCAATAAAAATCAATTTTGGGGGTGTACTGATTTGAGGGGGGATTTGTTTCGTGTTTGATTCTCTATCTCTCTTTTCTTTCGTGCACAAATGGCTAACAATGCACCCAAATTCTTTTTGCCTGATTCACAACTCCTACGAGGAGATAATTATGTTGCATGGAAAATGAAAATTAAAACTCAACTTGAATTTGAGGACATAATTGGTGTAGTTGATGGCTCGATAACGAGACTAGAAAATGATATTGCTCAACAATGTGTGTTTGATCGTGCTAATCAAAAGGAAAAAATTATAATTGTTTTGGTGTAACCGATGATGTATAACCTCATATTCGCTGTCGACAACCGCAAAAGAAGCATGGGATAAACTAGCAGAATCAGTATATGAAGCTAAGAACAAAAATGCTATTTTGTAATTACAAACACAACTCCATTGTCTCAAAATGAATTCTAATGAGTCTATTGAAGGTTTTCTAAAGCGTGTTGCTATATTGAGATCATCTCTCCAAGCTTTGGAAGTAGAGGTCACTAATGAATCTCTTGTCCCTATTGTATTGAGAGATTTACCAGCCTCATACAAAATATTTGTCACAACTCTCAACATTATGGGTCTAACTACAAGTTTTGAAGAGTTAGTGAACATGTTACAACAGGAAGAGTCCATGAACAAACCTATAGAAGATGAGGAACAAGCCCTCTCTTCATTCCATAAGGGAAAGAAACAGATTCATACAACTGGTAAGCAACACAAGAAACATTCTCAATAGAATAATCAAGGGAACACTCAGCAAAAGCAGTGTTATATTTGTGGCAGAAAAGGACATGAATTAAAATATTGTTGGTATAACGCATTTCAGAAGGGTTCATCTAGTGGAAAGAAGCCAAATTTTCAACAATCTAGTCAAGGTTATCAAAACAAACAACAAGACAAAGGAAAAGTAACTGGAAAAAAAAACACCACAAAGACGAAAACATTCTTTGAAGAGGAAGATAACCCACAAGATGAGGACTTCCTATTTGTTGCACAATCAACTCAAGAAATCAATTCACCACAGAAATTTGGTATGTTGACTCAGGAGCAACAAGACATATGACTGGGAGAAATGTTTGGTTCTTAGAGTTAAAGAATACACCTAACAAAGACTTTGTTTCATTGGGTGATGATTCATCGTACAAAGTACAAGGAATTGGAAACATCTCCTTACCTCTTGGATCAAGAAAGTGCACAATAAGAGATGTTCTATATGTTCCTAGATTGACAAAGAATCTACTTTCAGTAAGTCAGCTTTTGGAGCACAACTTAAAAGTGGATTTTGATTGTACAGATGGAAAGAAGATGTGTTTAATCAAAGATAAGTCTAAAAACTCCAACATTGTTGCACATGCTTCTGGTGTAGGTCATATGTTTCAGTTGGATTTTGTTCAAACCAAAAATCAGGCCCTTGTAGCTAAGGATACATCATCGGCACAATTGTGGCATCGAAGATTTGGCCATGTAAGTTTTGGCTATCTTAAAACACTTCAAAAAAATAATATGGTAAGAGGACTGCCAAATTTCAAGAAAAATATAGACAAGTGCACAAATTGTTTGGCAGGAAAACAACATAGAGCTTCTTTTCAGAAAAGTAGTACATTCAGGGCCCGTGGTAAACTTGATCTGGTGCATACTGATCTATGCGGACCTATGAGACCTAGTCATTCAGGGTTTCAATATTTTATGCTCTTTGTTGATGATTACTCACGAAAAATGTGGGTATACTACATTCACACCAAATACCAAGCCTTTGAAACTTTCAAGAAATTCAAAGTAGCTTGTGAAAATGCAATTGGTAAGAAAATAAAAACAATCAGCTTTCGGATCGAGGGGTGAATACACCAGTAATGAGTTCAAATCTTTTTTGGAAACACATGGAATTCGTCGGCAAATGGAACCTCCATATACACCACAACAAAATGGTGTAGTTGAGAGAAGAAATAGAACTATAATGGATATGATAAGGTGTATGATCGATGATTAAGGCTTGTGTAAAACATATTGGGTAGAAGAAGTAAAAACATCAGTTTATCTGCTGAATAGAGTTCCCACTTCCGCACTTGATGGAATAACACCATAGGAAGCTTGGTCAGGGAACAAACCATCTATAAAAACCTTAGATTTTTGGATGCAAGGCAAGTATGCACATTCCTAAGAAAAATAGAACTAAACTTGATATGAAATCGAGAATAAATTATATTCTTGGGATATAGTGATGAAGCCTTAGGATACATGTTAATGGATCCAAAAACAAGAAAAAAATTTCACAAGTAGAGATATTGAGTTTTTTGAAAATAAAGAAGAAAATTCTACTTCCATAAACTCACAAAACAATCCTACTAAGAAAATAGAATATTTTCTTGATGAAGATAATGATGATGAGGATAATTCAACTCCTCCATCTACAGGAACAGCTAAACGTATGCCTAAGTGGTATACTAATCTAATTCGAGATGCTAAGTTGGATAGTGATCCTAACACATCCACTTCAGGACCTAGAACTCGTAGTATGACTCAAAATGAGGTAAACTTAGCCTTAATGAGTACAATAATTGAATCAAGTGAGCCCACTATAGTTCAAGATTCCCAGTAGTCAAAACCTTGGTCAGATGCTATGAATTCAAAATTCAACTCTTTGATTAAGAATAATACATGACAACTTACGAGATATTCCACCGGGAAGAAGGCAATAGGATGCAAATGGATATTTAAAACAAAGTACAAATCAAATGGAAGCATCGATAAATACAAGGCAAGATTGGTAGCTAAGGGTTATGCACAAAAAGAAGGCATATATTATGAAGAAACATTCACACCAATAGCTAAGATCAAAACAATCAGGATGATATTTTCTCTAGCTACACAATTTGGTTGGAAAGTTCATCAAATGGATGTAAAAAGTGCATTTCTCAATGGGGATTTACAGGAAGAAGTCTACATGACTCAACCAGAAGGTTTTATCATACGAGGTAAAGAAGGAAAGGTATGTAGACTCATAAAGTCACTATATGGTCTCAAACAAGCTCCCGGGTCATGGTACATAAATATTGATGCGCATCTCATCAAACATGTATTCAAAAAAAGTCCATATGATCCTAATCTCTATCTCAAAAATCAAGGGGGGAGATAGTGATCATAGTAGTATATGTCGATGATCTAGTCATCACTGGAAGTTTGGTGAAGATGATTAAAAAAACTAAGGAAGATCTAAATCGATCATTCGACATGATAGATCTCGGGATTCTTCATTATTGTCTTGGACTTGAAGTATGGAAAAAGGAAAATCACATCTTTGTTACTCAACTAAAATATGCCAAGACAATGCTCGAGAAATTCGAGAATGATGGATAGTATGCCAATGGCTACACCTATGGAGACAAGGCTTCAATTGTCTCACACGTATCCATCGAACAATTAAATGTTACTCTTTATCAACAATTGATTGGGAGTCTCATTTACTTAACTTATTTTAGGCCGATATCAACTATGCAAATCGGTTATCTTTCTTGATTTATGCAAGAACCAAGGGTTTTTCACTAGAAAGAAGTAAAGAGGGTATTGAGATACATCATAGGAACCATGGACTTTTGCTTTGAATACAAGAAGAATGATAACTTCTTCTTGACATGATATACAGATTCAGATCATGCAGGGAACGTTGATGACAAGAAGTCCACTTTAGGATTTGTGTTCTTTTTGGGATCTCGACCTATTTCATGGGGGAGTAAGAAACAAAATTGTGTTTCAAGGTCTTCCATAGAAGCAGAATATCACGCAGTAGGAGGAGTTGTATGTGAAGTGATTTGGCTCAAACGGATACTTGAAGGATTGGGAATTCCATAGGATCATCCAACAATCCTACATGTAGACAATGAAGGAGTAATAAAACTTGTTCGAATCTAGTTTTTCATGAACGCACCAAACACATTGAGGTGCAGGTACATTTCATTCGTGAACAAGCTCAGAACAACAACATTCAGCTTCAGCATTACCCGACAGAACATTAGTGTGCATATTTCTTCACAAAATATCTTGCACATCCTAAATTTGAGGTATTCAAATTATTTCTCTCTTGTTCACTTCAAAATATGATGAATTAAGGTGGGGAATGTTAGAAATAGTCTAACACTTAATTCACCATATGTGGATTAATGTGTAATTATAATAAAGTAATTATTTAATTACTTTAGTTAGTTTAGTTGTTAGTGTGTTTTTATCATCCCTTATATTGTGGAGGATGTTCTTTAGTTATAATATTGTTCTTAGATGATTTCCTATAGAAGCTTTTTAGGGGCAATATGCTATTTCTACATATTTTCTTTATTTAGGAGATTTTTTCCATGTATTGTGGAAGAGATAGAAGCTGTCCAATATCGATATAATATATTGCAGCTCTCTCTTTTAGTTATAATGCTTCATTTTATATTAATAAAATCATAGCAAGCTCCACCTTGTTTTTGCAATTTAATCTAGTTTTCAGATTTTAGCCTTCATGAACAATCTAAGAATTGGAAGGTAGATCTAAAAATCCATATGGATACTCATCAAGTATAACAAGGTTTTTCTTTGAACAAGGATCCATTGTTTGATGGAACAAATTATGCATTTTGGAGAATAAGAATGAAAACATATCTAATGACACTAGGGTTTGATATTTGGAAATCAGTAACAATTGGATATACAATCCCATCAGTTCCACTAACAGATCAAGCCGAAAAGAAGGATTTTGAAAACAATGCCAAGGTGATGTATTCTATCCTATGTGGCCTATCGAATCTACATTTGTTAAAGTAATGCAATGTAACACAAGAAGGAGATATGGGACAAAATTTGAACTATCTATGAAGGTGATGACAAGGTTAAAAGGGCTAACCTTCAAACTCATAGGAGACAATTTGAGAGCTTGAAAATGAAGGATGAGGAGAATTTTGCAGGCTATCTTCTTTGTGTGGATGAGGTTGTCAACACCATAAGAGGGTTAGGAAGAAATATTGAGGAATCCCGATCGTTCAAAAGATTCTAAGGTCTCTACCATTAATATTTGATGTTAAGGTGTCTGTCATTAAAGAAATAAAGGATCTTGATAAGTTGAGCATGGACGAACTACATGGAATACTTGACCGCGTATGAAATGAGGACCGATTCAAATAAACCATCAAAGAAGGAAGCTACATTCAAAGTTTCAAAGAAAGAAAAATCAAAGAACCTGAGTCGAATGAGAACTCAAATAGCGAAGTAGATGAGAAATAAGCCTTGTTCATTCAAAAGTTAAAGAAAGGATCTAGAAATTACAAAGGTAAGTTACCATTTAAATGTTTTAATGTGGAAAGTACAAAGGTAAGCTACCATTTAAGTGCCTAGAGAAAGAAGATAGAGATGATGAGGAAAGCAAATCTAAATTTAAAAGGGAATTCAAGCAAAGCAAGGCAAGAAAAGATTTGGGAATCAAAAGAAAAGCTTATATTCAAAAGGAAGTAGTAGATCATCCGAAGAAAGTGGGATAAGTGAGTTTGATAGTGATAATGAAGAAATATTATTCATGGCTATAAAATATGACTTAGAAAGAGATGAAGACATGGAATAAAAAGGTGAATTGAATCTTGAAGAAGAACTTATATGTGCCTTGGGAGAGTTGAAAGATTTTAATAAGAAAAATCAGAAACAAAAGTTATAACTCCTAAAGTATGAAGAAGAAGATCGTAACTTTGAAGATAAGATATCACAATCTCTTGAAGAATCAAGAAAGATGATCGTGGATCTAGAAACCCAAATTGAAGAATCAAAATGGGTTGAAGAAGAATTAAGAAATCAATTAAGGACTAAGGAAGAAGATTGCGAAAAGCATGAGTCGGAGATAATTTATTTGAGAAAGGAATTAGAAAAAGCAAATGCTAAAGTTACAAGTAATCTAAAATTTGAGAAAAGTATCGAGATACTAGATGAAATTCTGAACCAACAGAAGTCAACATCTGACAAGACTGGTCTTGGATATACAGAAAGACAAAACACCGCTAACACAAAAGGTTTAGACTTGTCGCAAGGGACAAGAAAAGAGAATTCAAAGACCTATGTAGAGACACTCAAGGAACCTATGAAGATTGAAGAGTTGAAAAGGGAGAAGAGATTTATGAAGATCAACACTTCTTACAAGGAAAGCAAAGATGAGAACAAGTTTAGAAGACCAAATCCTCCAAGATATACTCACATTTCTAGGTTTGAAAATTATTTCTATGGCTATTACTTCTATTGTAATCATTTTTTCATAAAGCAATAGATTGTAGAATACAGGTGAGAGATAAAAATATAAAGAAAAAAGGTGTGTATGGATTCTCAAATAGAAATTACAACTCCTTTGCTCCCTTATCAAACTATGTTGAAGATATTGTTTGTTATAACTACAATAACTATGGACATATGGAAAGATTTTGTACAAGTGGTTTTGTAGAACCATCTAAATCAAATGAGAAGGTAAATGATCTAGAAATAAAGAAGAAAGAAGCTACAAAATTTTGAAAATAGAAGAAAAAGGATGATAAGAAATATAAAGAAAAATCTATGCTTGTTCAAAAAGCATTCCATACATAGGTTGAAGGGCAACTGTGGTACATTAATAGTGGATGTTTAAGACATACAATTAGAGATAAAAGTAATTTCATCTCATTGAAAGTAAATGAAGGTACAGGTGAAATTTAGTGATAACGCTAAAGCAAAGATCACTTTGGAAAAGGTACACCGAGTCTTGATAATACTAAAACAAAAATAGAGAATGTTTTATATGTTGATGGATTAAAGCATAATCTCTTAATTCTAAGAAAAATGTTTGATCAAGGACACACACTTAAGTTTTATGTCTTTGAAGGGTGTGAGATAAGGAAGGCGTAAATATGAGAGTTAGTAGCAGATGCACATAGAACCTAAAATAACCTTTAAATGCTCGAGAGAATAAAAAGGAGAGAAATGTTATCTAAGTCGGGTTGAAGAGAATTGGCTATGACATAGAAGGATGGGTCAGATAAATTTTGATAATCTTGTGAAAATCAGCAACAAGCGGGTTGTCTGGATATGCCTAAGGTAATGAAAGCTACAAGTACTCTCTGAAAGCAATGTCAACATGGAAAGAAAACCAAGGCAAGGTATATAACGAAGTAGTATTTGACCACTAAACCACTAGAGCTGATTCATACGGATTTATGTGGACCGACCAAATAGAAAGCATACAAGGTGAAAGTTATTTCATGCTATTCATTGATGACTACACTAGAATGACATGGGTAGCCTTTCTAAAAGAAAAGTTAGAAGCATTTCGAAGTTCAAAGATTTCAAGGATTTAGTAGAAAATGAAACTGGATTGAAAATAAAGTGCATGAGGTCATATCGTGAGGTGAGTTCACCTCAAATGAATTCATTGAATATTGTCAAGATCATGGAATCAAAAGACAATACTTAGTCTGTAAGGACTCCATATCAAAATGGAGTGGCAAAAGAAACAATCGAACCATCTAAGAGATGGCTAGGACCATGTTAAATGAATCTAAGCTATCACATAGATTTTGGAGAGAAGCGAATAAATACGGTGTTTCATATCTTGAATAGAGGGAAAATCATAGTTAATCATGAAAAAACTCCTTATGAATTGTGGAAAGTAAGACCAGCTACTATAAAATATTTTAAAGTGTTTGGGAGTAGATGATTTATTAAAATAAATGAAGAGAACTTGGGAAAAATTGATTCAAGAGTAAATGAAGGAATTTTTATTGGCTACTCTATTAAAAGAAATCCTACGTCTGCTATAACAAAAACTAAAAACTATAGTAGAAAGTACAAATGTGAGAGTGGATGAAATCTTGAATCAAAAAGCTAAAGAACCTACGAAGAGCCCTTAGAAATACCTGAGGTAGTAGAAGAAAAGGAAGAGGAAGAAGATGTTGAAAAATTAAGTAAATCTAAAAGGCGGGACACCAAACCACCATCTCATTTTGTTAAGAAGAATCATGCTGAAAGTCGGATAATTGGAAACCTTAATGATGGAGTACGAGATAATAAGAAGAATTGTAAGTGCATCAAAACTAGTAAATTTCTCCTTATTATCCAAAATAGAGCTGAAGAAATTTGCAGAATCCAACCATGATAAACATTGGATAAAGGCAATGGAGGAAGAGTTAGATCAAATTGAGAAGAATGAAACATGGGAACTTGTACCTAGGCCAAAGGATCATAATGTGATTGGCACTAAGTGGGTATTCCAAAATAAATTGAATGAAGATGGACAAGTCACTCAAAACAAGGCAAGGTTAGTATGTAAAGGGTATGCTCAAGTAGAAGGTATTGATTTTGAAGAAACTTTTTCTCCTGTTGCTAGATTAGAAGAAATTAGAATGTTTCTTGATTTTTCGGTATTCAAGAACTTCAAAGTCTATCAAATGGTATCAGAGAGATAGGTCTCAAGTTTGAAACTCACATGGGTAACGCTGACAGGGAGGTTGTTGGCATGTGTTTCCAGCGCTCCCCGTGAGTTTCGTGAAATGGACTAACTGCCTCTCATAGATCCTAACTCTGGCGATTGTAGTGGAGACTAATACCTATGGGTTTTGGTCTAATGGAAATCGTGGTCTAACCCGAGTCCTCCTTAAATTCATTATATGTTCATAAGAATCTTTCGAAAATAGGGTGACATCATCTAAATAAACCAATATGAATTTATTTAATAAGCTGTAAAAATCCATGTCCATCACTCGTTGAAATGTTGCACCAAAATTTGAAAGACCAAAAGGAACTATTTTATAAGCATAAGTACCCCACTTCGTGGTGAAGGTTGTTTTGTATTTGTCTTCTTCACGCACAAGGATCTAATTGTATCCACTGTAACCATCCAAAAGAGACAATTTGTCTAAACCTGAAACTGTTCTTAAAATCTGATCCATATTGGGCAGCGGATAATGATATTTTAATGAAGCTTTATTAAGGTCTCTAAAATCCACACATAGCCTAATTTCTCCATTCTTTTTGGATAGAAATAAGATTAGCTACCCAACTTGAATGCTTAAATAGAAAGATAATACCTGATTCAATTAGCTTATATAACTCTTTTCTCATTAATGGCTCAATCTTTGGATTTACAGGCCTTTGCTTCTGCCTAATTGGCTTGGAATTTGGTTGTAACTCTATTGTATGTTGAGCTAAAATCAAATAAAATCCTCTCAAATATTGGTATTTCCAAGAAAAAACATCTTTGAATTCTTTACATAATTTGATAAATGACCATTTTCCAGCAGAGGAACATACCTTTCCAATAAATATTTTATTTTCATCATCCACCAATATTTCTTCGTAGTTATCTGCATGAGTTGAAATATTGCCTTTGTCTTTTCTTAACTGATCATCAAAACTGAAAATGTCTTCTAGTGTGACCAATCCTTGAGGAAACTTGTTTGTCTTCAATTGAAAAATTAGGTCAACATAGAAATCTTGTAGTTTTTTTGGATTTACTTGCAGAAAATTTAGCTTTTTACTTGGAAAAATTTGTAGATCTATTCATCATCTTTGAAAATTTTCCAATTTTCTTCATTATCAGGTACTGAGGGTTTGATAATCAGCTTTATATGTGGTTGTACTTTGCTATTTTTGATTTTTTCTAGTACGTTGAAGCTAGCACCAACTACTACAAGTTTGTCTGCATGCTTATTTTCAACTCTTGGGACAAATTGAATGTTAATAACATAAAAATCATCCAATAAGTTTGAAACTCTATGTTTGTAAGATTTTAGCAAAGAATTCTTACACACATTAATTTTTTTCACTTGATTAATAACTAACTTTGAATCACCAAAAACTTGTAAAGTACAGATGCCTCTCTTTCCGACCCATTGCAAGCCGTGAATCAACACTTCATATTCAATGACATTAAAAGTACAACAAAACTAAAAAATTAAATATGAAAAGTACCTTTCATTTGAAGTGGAAGTAAGCATTAAACCTGTACCTTTTCCTTTCTTATTTTTAGCTCCATCGAAGTGAAGCTTTGATATCCCTTCTACTGTGTTTTCTATTTTGGACAAGGGGATTGGTGCATTTTTTCATGCAAGCAATAAACAAAAAATATATATTCTTCTAATTCTTTGAAAGGGTCATAAGTATGTTCTTATTGATTATTTTCATCTAGAAACAGATTAGAAACACTTTCTAGTGCATAAATGTGTGATGTGACATTAAAATCGAGTTGATCTATAGTTGCATAATTTGTCTTTGCAGACATTTGAAGCGTGAATCTCAATATGAAATCAAGCGGAGGTTCTGAATTTATGGTAACTTTGGTTCCATACCTTTTAGTGAAGAAAAAAATGACCAATTTGAAGAGAGATAACCTCCTATTTTTGCTATAAAATCTTGTGATAAACATAAGGCAAAATAGGGAGGTAAATCTACAATAGTCACATCTTGTAAAATAGTGACATTGGGACAAGCATGTAAGGTTACCTCCAGATTTTTGATAATGCCAACTATGTTGGTTATTGTTCCGTCTAGCTGCAACACACTCTTCTCTATAGGCTCATATTGTAGGGAAACATTTTCTACAATTTCTTTTGGCATAACTATGCTACTTGTACCACTGTCAACCATGCAATTATGAACTAAATGGTCTCCAATAATAAGAGATAGATAAAATGGTTGTGGCTTCTTGATATCATGAGTGTTTAAGACATTTTGAACCATCCATTTAACCTATTTAATGTGGTCTTGCTCCATTGTTCCAAGGACCATGTCTGCTTTTTGGGCTTCCTTTTCTATTGGTTTTGATGAAATGTACAACGTAGCAAGTTCGTGGGAAAGTAAATCTTGCTTTCTTGGAATACTTAGAGCATCCCATAGTGAAATATTAATATTATGCTTCTTCATTACATTGACAATGTTAAAAGGAACAACTGGTTTTAAAACAAATTCTACCATTTTAGCATAGGCTTTAACAAAAACTAACTCTGCTTCGGAAGCTTTTTAAATCGAGGTATGAAGAGTCTTTTGGGATTAGGATGCAATTATTTTTTTTGGTCATTTTGAGTTGAATTTCTTGTTGGTTTTTTAGGAACATCAAAACTGTTAGCTATTTTTGACTGCAGGTTTCTGTTTTATCAATGAATGTGGGAAAAAGGTGCCTTTGCTATTTTTTCTCTCTGAGCCTTATCTTGGGACCTAGTTGTGACTATGATACAATATTCCTCTCCAAATTTGAAAAAATCCTGCTCGTTGTTCGACTATGAGATTCTTGCTGCCCACCCTCCATTTGAGGCATGAATAATGCTTCAGGTTGAGGTTGTGCAACAAGGCTTATATTCAGAATTCATTTGGATAATTTACAGCTAAATGAGATTAATTACAAGGTTGACACCATTCTTCTGAAACCATATTAACTGGAAAAAGAGTGCTAGATGTACTGGGAGTTTTTGGGTCAAACTTCCTTGGCTAATATGGTTGTCTATAAGTTTGATTTTATTGATAAGGCTACCTATTATGTTGACCTTGGTGATTTTTTTGATAAGGAGGTTGATAAGGCCTGTTAGGTGTTGGTATCCAAATTGATTCTCCCTCAGTCTGAGTAGCATCATTGGTTTGATAGGAAACTTAGAGACATATTAGATCATGATGAGTCATTTTGTAGTCAGGGATGAGATCTAACTAGCCCTTTGTCACTCAAATGTGGAGAAATGGATAGCACCCTCAAGAGGATTTGATTTATCCTCACTATTTTAGGTTGTGCCTTTCAACCAAGGTAAGAGAACCTACTTTTTAACCTCTGTTTATTGAAGAACAATAATAAATCCTTCTTTTGCAATTTTATAGACAAGACCTTGGGAAAATATGATCAACATACCAGATCTGACTCTCACGAGTTGTCACTTCTAGATCATGGAGATACTTTCACAACAAGGCTAAGGTTACTAAATACATTTGGAATCCTAATCTATTATGTATACTTTAGCAATTGGATTTTGGTCTTGTGTGGGTATATAGAGTGAAAACAAGGGTATTATGGGTAGGATTAGATGTTTTTAAATATATTTTGGTGGGAGTGGAGACATAATGAACTTGACTCACCCGATCCTTGAGAGATTATGCAAAATGGAAAGATTAAACCAATCAAAATGCCACAAAAGCTAGAAATGTTTCTTCAACTAGAATATGTGCTCAAATGGAGGACCATATTAGCACTCTTTCATACAACCTATGGGATTCTATCATGAAGTCTCAAGTCGATAACCCACTAAAGCACCAAGATTCAAACCAAATCATGCCTGAGGTATAGCTAGAGGCTTACAAATAATCTCTTTTAAAAAAATGAAAGAAAATTGATTTTAAACCGTTTATCTCACTCCCAAACGAAGGCTCTTCTGATAAATGAGATTGTAGATGCCACTAAACTATCACAAGGATTGAGACCTGTGTGATTAGACCAGATTTTGGCACAAGATTGCAACAAAAACAAGAAAAACTATTTGCATGCATTCAAAGATGAAATAAATACACTTTACTCAAGATTAACACAGAATAAATCAAGTTTGATTAAACTTATCAAAGAAGGAAATTTTCCAAAACAATCTCAAAGCTTGTCAATGGTTGTAAACTTGTAACCACATTGACATGATTAAATTTGACACAAAGAGAGATATATACGGTTTCTTAGACGGCTTCTCAAAAAAGGATGGGCTCTGTCAAGATTTTTTTGCTTGAAAAATTAGTCCCTAATCTTTCCAAAAACTCCCAACCATTTGCACAAAAATTTGTGCCATTTATAAGATTTTCGACAGAGCCCCTTCTCCCCAAAAGAAAAAAATGTTTAATGCACCAGTGCTCATAATGATTCTTTTGTGATTATTAGAATCAGATCTATAAAAAGTCGCTAGGTTCTCGAGGGGGTAGATCTCATCGAATATCTCCCGCATTCAACTCTTTCCTCTAGTAGATCACTCTTTCTTCAATTTGCCAACCACTTCTACCCCTAATCTGTCAAATCTAGCTCCTTGCATGCTTGGGAGAAGAAAATGAGAAATCTGATTGAGCACGATAGTCAGACCATTTTAATGGCGAAATATGTCTTCCAAATCTCCCCACCAAACCCAGGATATCAATATTAACTCCCTTCTTTTTTGGCGTGTAGAAAATACCAAGAAGTCATGGAGACTTTCACTTCTAGACGTGTTTCAAAATAATGGGGGTAAAATAAGATTTTAGACTCTCAGCTTTGTCGTTGATCTTTACTTTGAATTTGGGTCGTCCACGTGGAATATTTAGACATTTTAAAATAGACTAGGGGCTTCCTTTGATGTTTTACAACTTTTTGGAAAAATGGAAAAAAAATACATGTTGCTCTACTCCTCTTCCCTTAGGAAATGAGCTCCGACACATGTCTAAATATGATTCGACTCGAACCATGGCCAAATTCTACCATTTTACTCTCTTTTTAGAAAGGAGAAAATTTTCCAAGTTGTCCCTATAGCTCTGCCCTTGGGAAATGTTCCTGACACATGTTCAAATTTGATTCAAGTGGACACACGCTTCCCTTTTTACTTTTGACCCTTTTCTCCCAAAAGGAAAATTTTCCAAATTTCCCCCAAGAGTCCATACCTCCACCATTGATCGGGGTAAAACATTGAATTTTTCCCTCATCGGGCTTGCGGGCCATTTTGAGATTTTAATCCTTAAGAGGAAAAAAATCCAAGTTGCCTCCGATGGTCCACCTCCCCACCTCTTTGACTTTTCAAACTGCCACATGTCACCATGGCGCACCTTGAGGTAGTCCCAAAAATTTGATACCTTGAATGAGCGTAGGATCGCCACGTGTCTTGTTCCGACAAGGTTTGTCTGAATTTTTGAAGCTCAGTGGACGGTGCCATGTGTCATGCTCCAAGGAAGCCTCCTTTGGCCGATGAAAAGTCTAAGTAAAATGTAAAGTGAGTGGAGGCCTCCACATGTCCTCCTGGTGCTTCTTTAAAATGAGAATTAAGGGGTTGGTCCCCAAATATGTGCAGCTTCGTCCCACGTGTCTCCGTGGTGTAAATTTAAAGATGGTTCCCAAAACAAAGACCTTGAATGAACGAGAGATCGCCACATGTCATGTTCGCCAAATCGTACTAACTATATAATTTTTTTCTAAGTCATGGCAAGGAAGCGAAGCCTCCACGTGTCCTCTCAGTGCTAATCCAAGGCCAGACCAAAAAGTATATCTTCAAGTGAAGGTCGTGCTTCCACATGAACACACTTTAAGTTGAGGTGACCCATAGAAAATTTGAAATACCCAACTGAGCCTCGTCCAACCAAGAGGTGCCATGTCCCCTTTAGATGCAAGGATGCAAATTTGACCGGGAGAAACACCCGTCAAATCGTAAAATACAGAAAAATGACCATTTAAGCTTGGGAATGAAATTTTCTTTAAGGACATAAAGTTTAGAATTGCTACAAGGCTCAAATACATTCTTCGAGGACATATCAATTCATTCCTCTTCAAGTAAATAGGGCAGAAATGATAAGGAAGACAAATCCCAACCATGGAGAACAAAAACATGAGGGAACCCGATCTTTTAAATGAACAAAAACAGAGACCCGCATATGCACCCTTTCTAGAGGAATCAAAGAAACTAGGAGCAAACCATGGACCCATTAGTGATCTATGACTCAGAACAGTTAAAAATGACAACAAAGATTAACCAAACAACATGGGGAAAAAAAAAGTAATAGAAGCCACAAATCGATATAGTTTCAAGGGAAAACTGGAGCGAGACTATTTTGAGCACCAACATTGGCTCCGACTCGGGGATGGGCACTCCCTGTGAGTGCCACAAGAATAATGGTAGACCAAGTGCCAAAATATCCATTGGGCAATGGATTCATCTTGCAGAGCGAGAGGAAATAGAGCCATCTCCAAAAACAAACTGAGCCACCTAACAAAAATAGGTCGGTAAGGACCGAATGAGCAAAAACAAAAAAAGCAGAAAACAATCAACCGACTATAAATTATATACAATATTTTTCCTCAATTCAAATAAAACAATCAAGGAAAATATTCAAGTGCCTGCCATCCTGGATATGACCATGCCAAGAGGTTCTGATATGCTTTCATTAACTAGAAATACACCTCCTTTTCCTCTTTGTCCAATTTGTAAACCATCCTATTTCTCTTAAGCTCCTCCATTGTCTTTAAGTCAAATTATTTAAAAAATTCAAGGCTGAATCATAGACCAAATTCCCATAAGAAAGAACATACTGAGGATCTCTTTTTCAACACTTTCATACTCCCTGAAATCCACAAAACTCACAAAGTTGTTAAGATCAACATCTTCATGCAAAACTTCATAAGATGCATTACTGGGGTCTTCAATTAGGTACAATATCTTCTTTTATCCATATAATTTCACCAAGTTTCCTTCAATAGGGATAGTGGCATAAGACTTGTCCATTTGCACACTACCACCAACACTTTCTACCCACTTTCTTGAAAACAACACCCCCCACTTGGCACGGTAGTCAACAATGACTACATAAAGTTTTAAGTTTCTTCCAGGATAAGATGCAAGTTGCACAACTAGATCTTTGACACATCCCACCATTCGCACCTCTCTAGAGTCCATGGCAGTACACTTCCCATATGTTTTTGTTACCTTGATACCTAGCTCATTCATGACCTCAAGAGGCATGACATTACATGAAACTCCAGATTCAAACATACAGCTATGTAAAAACTTGTCTTTGATAACTATGGCAGTGAAAATTGGATCCATATTTAGCTGCGATTTAACCAAAGAAGTTCCTAAATAAACCTCTGGTGGTTCCCCCAACTCTTCCAACACTTTTGGCTTTTCAAACTCTGCAACAAGATGAGGATTCTCAACCTTGTTTACATGTATGCCTTGTATGATCTCTTCCTCTTTGAATCCCAAATATTCAAAAGCCCTCTTCTTTTGCTTAGGGATCCTAAACAAATCAACAATTGGGATAGGAATTGTTAATTTACTCAAAACTTGGGCAATGTCATAAGGAGCAAATTTGGGTAAAGTAGCACTAATAGAAAGATTAGCAAATTCATCGAGATGGAATGGGATTCTTTTCATTTTTGGCATGGGGAGGAAAACAAGTTTTGCTTGAGGAAACAAGCTCTCTGCTAGATGCATTTTTCTTTGGGGTTTCTTTAGTAAACAATGGAAATTTTTACTTGGCTTGTGGCCCCTTGGTAGCTTTACTTCAGTATTGTGCTTCTTTTCTTGGGAAACTACAACATTCATTAATAGTTTCCTATCTTCTTCTCAAAGGAACTCCATCATAATTTTCAATCATTAATTCACTCAAGTATTCAAAATCATTAGTGGGTAATTCAAAACCTTGTACAGTGTCTACTTCTAAAGTATGAGAGGGAGGAAGAATATGTACCCTATGAATGCAGTCCCAAAAAGTGGCAACAATCAGGGAACTTATCACCTCAAATGAACTTGCTTCCCTTGGTGAACTTGCAGGGATCTCCATCATGCAAGCATCATCATCATAATCATCAGTTTATTCCTCTTCTTGCTGGTCTTATTCACAAGGAGCATGAGGCATGAAACATTTTCCACACCAATCAATGACATCTGTCTCCTCCACCAAAACAACGCTCTTTGCAGCCCAAAAGATTAGCTACCATTCTATTATCCCTAGCTTGGGGTACCGCTCATTTCCAAATCCAACAGTCTCTTTCCTCTGTCAATATATGTTTGGTGATTTGTGAACCCGTGTTGGCCTTCTTTGCTTGTGTTGACCACGTGAGCTCGCCCAATTCCCTTCTCAAAGGCTAGCTTGCTTGTAGGAAATCTTTTTGACAACCCCTACCAAAGTCTTCACAACTTCTTCCAAATCAGTAGACTTGCTTGTTTGGGGATTTTCTTGGTTAATCAACTTTACACCTTCCCTCTTTTGAGGTTTTCCAATTTACTTGATATTGTTTTCTATTTGCAAATCCATGGTGAATGCCTGCCTCAAATTTGTGGGGTTTTTGTCTCTTAAATAATATGCATCCTTTTATCAAATGCATTAGTATATCTGATCAAACATGACTCATCACAAAGGCCTTATCTTGACAGGTAATCTCCTTAAGGTCTTTTAAACCTTGTGTTGAAATCATGTAATGACTCATTAGGATTCTTTTTATGTTTTCAAAGTCTGTCAAAAGAAACCTAGGGTCATTTCTATCACCATATTGCAATCTAAATGCATTGCTCATATCATTACAAGAGTCAATAGATTTATCCGGAAATGCTTTCTACCAGTCTCTAGCATCCTTTTCCAAGGTATGGATTAAAAATTGATATATACATGTTCACGTTCAATCTCAAAATATTCCATCATGTTGATAAAATTCTTTAGATGTTGATCACTAGTAATAACATTGTTTCCTTAGAACTTTTGCATTCTATTCCTTACATCTTGAGGCACTGCATTTGGATATCCAGCCATTCCCAAAAAATTTATAGGTCCAAAGGTGTTCACAAAAAAGTGGGTTTGGGTGGGGAAGGGCCATGTTCCTTTGAGGAGGTGACCTTGGAGGGATGATAAATTGATGAGGGGCAGAGGGTCCTTGGAACACAGGAGTATAATTTTCAAAATGGAGATCCCTCAAAGGCCTTGTCTCTTGGAAATCTCTATCAACCTCAAAAAAGATAGGTGCAGAGTGTGAAGCAAACCTTTCAAAATCAAATGAAGGCCCCTCTCCATCTGGAGAGTTCAATTCCACAAAGAGGCTACCTAATTCATAGTCACTTGAATGGCAATCTTCAATGATAGGCTGATCACTTTCATCAATGGATATCCCTCTCCTTGTCTGTTGATCTCCAACAACTCTCCAGGCCTTTCTTCCTTCTGATTTTGCTTTTCCTAGCTCTGGAAACAATGTCCTAGTAGGATCCCTAGCAAAGAAAGATCTTATTCCTTCCATATTTTCCAATATTAGTAACAAATCTAACTTTGACAGAGTTTTAAGACACTAGTACTCATTAAAAATCAGATCAATAGGGAGTTGCCACTAAGGATTTCCACCTTAGTTGTGAAAATGCACTAGATATGATCTATTAAAGGTCTGTCAATGCTAGAAACTGGAAATGGAAAGATTCCGACCTTTCTTTACCTAGATTTATCAAATGAAATCTAGTACACTAGGTGTGAAAACTGAAAGAGCTGCACACATCACTTAGAGCATACAAGAATTGTTTTACCAGGAGTTGGATGTGAACCGAGATCCTCGGTAATGGTGCCACTTAGGTTGACAGGAAAAATAGATATGGAATGGTAGTGAATCAACAAATTAGTCTCGGTAATGTAAATTATTTCCCAGGAATTCAAAACAATCCCTGGTAACGGCACCACTTAGGTGTTGGTATCCAAATTGAATCTCCCTCCGAGTCTAATTAACATCACTAGTTTGACAGGAAAATTAGAGACACATTAGATCATGATGAGTCATTTTGTAGCTGAGGATGAGATTAAAATAGCCCTTTTTCACTCAAATGTGGAGAAATGGATAGCACCTTCAAGAGGATTTGATCTTATCCACACTATTTTATGTAGTGCCTTTCAACCAAGGTAAGAGAACCTATTTTGTAGCCTTTGTTTATTGAAGAACAATAATAAATCCTTCTTTTGAAATTTTATAGAGAAGACCTTGGGAAAATATGATCAACACACCGAGATCTTACTCTCATGAGTTGTCACTTCCAGATCATGTAGATGCTTTCACAACAAGGCTAAGGTTACTAAAGACATTTGGAATCTTGATATGTCCTGCATACTTTAGCAATTGGATTTTTGTCTTGTGTGGGTATACAGAGCAAAAACAGGGGTAGTATGGGTAGGATTATATGTTTTTAAATAGATTTTGGTGGGAGGGGAGACAAGATGAGCTTGAATCACCTGATCCTTGAGAGCTTATGCAAAATAGAAAGATTCAACCAATCAAAATGCCACAAAAACTAGAAATTTTTCTTCAACTAGAATATCTCCCGCATTTCACGCTTTCCTCCGGTAGGTAACTCTTTCTACAATTTTCCAACCACTTCCCCCTAATCATGTCAAATTTGGCTTCTTGCGTGCTTGGGATTAGAAAATGGGAAATCCAATCGAGCACGATAGTTAGACCATTTTAATGTTGAAAGACATCTTTCAAATCTCCCCACCAAACTTAGATATCAATATTAACACCCCTCTCTATTTGGCGTGTAGAAAAGACCAAGAAATCATGAAGACTCACATTTCTAGATGTGATTCGAGAAAAATGGGGAAAATCAGATTTTAGACTCTCATTTTTGTTGATCTTTACTTTGAATTTCGCCATCCACATGGAAGATTCAGACTTTTAAAAATAGACCCAAGGGCTTCCTTTGACTTTTTACAATTTTTTGGAAAAATGGAAAAAATTTCCATTTTTCTCCGCACCTCCGCCCTCGGGAAATGAGCCTAATGCATGTCTAAATATGATTCAACCGAACCACGACAAAATTCTTCCATTTTACTCTCTTCTTGGAAAATGTAAAATTTTCTAAGTACTCCCCATGACTCCTCCCTTGGGAAATGAGTCGACATGTGTCCAAATGTGATTCGAGTGGACCTGTGCTTCCCTTTTTACTTTTGACCATTTTCTCCCAAAAGGAAAATTTTCTAAATTTCCCCCGAGAGCCGGTACCTCCACCGTTGAATGGGGTAAAACATTGAATTTTTTCCTCATTGGGCTTCTTTGGCTATTTTGAGACTTTAATCCTTAAGAGAAAAAATCCAAGTTGCCTTCGATGG